>OX439485.1:149772129-150377129 GCA_949320155.1 Melangyna quadrimaculata | reverse complement strand
GGTTGAATCCTTAGAGCTTCTCAATTCTTCAACATTTGCTGGAGGAATGGAATTGTAGTCAACTGTACCTTTTGTGCCAGAAATCGCCACCGAGAATAAAATTGCTCAGGTCGCATGCCGAAAAAAAGTTTTTGAGAGCTACAAAGTCTTTGTTCCAATGACTACAGTTCAAATACAGTTACACTGATTCCCGGCAAAACACCCCTGCAAGATTACCACGTCATCAAGGTTTGAAAATTTTAGTTTATAGATAGATTCGATATCTTTTCTGTAGCCGAAAACACAGCCCCCACTAGCTCTCCCGAAGTTGTTTGGTTTTGCTGCAGATATCCATTTAAGTTTAAAACCAGCAAAGAATTTTTCGAAGTTCTTAAAATTTTCAGCAAAAGCACAAATGTTTCGAATAAAAAGAAAATTTCAAATTTACAAATATATTTAAAAAAGTTTCAACAAGCTAGAAGGACTTGTAACGTTCATATTCGACGAACTAAATTTTTACATGATCAAAAATTACGGCAAAAAATATTACAATGTACCAAAGGTAGTAAAAATCTTTGGTCATTTTTAAAAAATATACGAAATACGACCTCGTCCTCGGTTCCAACGCTCGCCTTCACTGATACTCCTTTTGTCAGCTCGCATGATAATGCCACTTTGCTTGCAGCACAGTTCGCTGTTAATTCGACGCTGCCAGAGAGTGGTATGACTCCTCCTGTACTTGAGAACGTAAATGATTTTATGGGACAAATCTTCTTTCGCACTCGTGCAGTTGCTAGAGTTCTGAAAGATCTCGACATTCACAAATCCACTGGCCCGGATAGTATCCCTCCCATTGTTTGAAAGAGGTGTTCTTCAACGCTGGCAAAACCACTGCGTAAGCTTTTTCATCTTTCCTACTCTATTCCGAGTGGATGGAAAACAGCATTTGTCCAGCCTGTCCCAAAAAAGGCGTATCTTCTTCTCCCTCTAACTATCGACCAATTGCGCTTACGTCCCTTCTTTCCAAGCTCATGGAAACGCTGATTAATTTCCAGCTCAAGAAATATCTCGAGGAACGAAAGCTTCTTAATGACCGCCAGTACGGCTTTCGTAGCAATAGGTCCACTGGTGATCTGATGGTATATCTCACCGAACAGTGGAACAAATCTTTACATCGTTTTGGAGAAAGTAAGATTATTGCACTTGATATTTCAAAACCGTTTGATAGAGTTTGGCACCAAGCTTTCTTATCGAAAATGGGCGCATTTGGTTTCGATGAACCTCTTCTTTGTTGGATTAGAAATAACCTTTCGGACCGTTCAATACAAGTCGTATTGGATGGTTTCAAGTCTGAAATCCACAAAATAAATGCTGGTGTGCCCCAGGGCTCCGTTTTGTCTCCGACTTTCTTCCTTATATTCATAAATGATCTTTTGTCTGAAACTTCTAATTCATTAAACTGTTTCGCTGACGACAGTACCCTCAGCTGCTCATATTCGTTTTCAGATTCACATCCGTGTCCTTTGGATGTGGAACTTGAACGGCAGCGTATGATAAGCTCATTAAATTCTGTTCTCGATAGCATTGTCCATTGGGGAATAAAAAACCGCGTAGAATTTAATGCTTTAAAAACTCATTGCTGTCTCCTGTCGTTAAAGCAAAACCCACCCCCCTTCCCGCTATCCATGAGTGGCAATTGCATTTAGCAAACTGAACAGCTTTCGGTTCTCGGTATGTGCATCACAGACCACCTTTTGTGGAATGATCACATATTCGACGTCGCTAAAAAACGCTGCAAAATGTTTGGGATTCCTAAGGCGATGCAAGAAATTCTTTTCCTCTTCTGATCTGGCTACGAGCTTGAGTACAACTCGCATATCTGGGCAGGTGCTCCTCCAACTTACTTGAGTCTTTTGGATAGTATCAAAAAAAAAGCTTTAAAAATGATGATTTACATCTCTAGAGCACCGACGTAATGTTTCATGTCTTGTCTTATTTTATCGCAACTTTTACAAACAGTGTTCCAGTGAAATAGCTAGTTGCATTCCTCCCCTTAAACAATTTAACCGCAATACTCGCGCTTCTAAGAATGCTCACCAGTTTACCCTTAAGCCCAATTTCGGACGTACTGTCAAGTACAGGGATTCTTTTTTTAGCCGCACAACACGAATGTGGAACGTTATACCTACCAAAGTCTGTTTTTCCCTCTAATTTTGATATTCAGAAATTCAAAACCAATGTGCATCGGTATCTCCTTTTAAACCCTATCCTATTTTCCTAACGCTCGCACCGTGTCTTACATGTAAGGGTATTAACAACGCCTTGAGTGCGCGTCAATTATAAAAAAAAAGAAAAAAACAAAGACTACTTATTAACAAGACCAGCAATATTGTAAAAAAGAACCTGACAGGCAGAGGGTTGCTAATTATTTTTAACCTGATTATTATTTGGAAACTTTAAATTGACAGTGAATACATCTGAGTTGGTTTTTTTTGCAACATGTTAACAATAAATTCCTTATCGGCTTCATCAAACGCTGAGATTTCACCGTCTTTGTCTTTACTACTATATAGTACATAGGTACTTTCTGCATTTTTCCATTTTTGTATGTATTTTATTTCATAAATAAATGAGATTGAAGTCGACGGCGGGCGATTAACAAAACGACAGAATACCTGCCGTGTCAGTAACTTGATGATGTAAAACTGCCATTTCTAGAGCAAATTAGTTTTATTTATTTTCTTCATTTGAAAGTGTCATCATAAAATTCCTTAATAAAGCTGTTATATGTAGGTATATCCGTCATCCATGCGACTCCTTTTGCTTTCCGGTGTGCTACTCTTTGTATGTTGTCGCTGTGTGCCTCATTAAAAATCTCTTAATTTGTATATGAATGATGCTTGTTCGGTTTTGGAGTTGGGGACTTGGGTAAAAACTTTGCTTCCCTGGTCCCTGTCACGTTCTCCCCCTTTTATTCACCATTTCCAAGAGTAAATCTAAATAAGTTATTTTGATTGTCGGCTGAATTATAGTTATTTTAATTTGCGTTGACTAATGGCTTCAATTTAAATTTAGTCGTTGCGTTTCGTATAGTGTCAGTCAGTCGGTTGGTGTTTTTCAATTCGATAGAATATACTTTTTTGTGACTCTGCGGCAAATTGGTCAAATGCGTGGATTGAATTAGTTGGAATTAGGTTTTGGAGGAACAACGTATTTTATCCGACATCACATCTAACATCGCCTACTGTTGGAAACATACCTACCTAACCTAAACCTAGAATGTTGTTTATTTAAATTTTTTTGTTTGGTGAAAACCCAATGCGACAATCTCTATGAATACTCTGACTCTGATGATGGTTGTTAGATAATAAATCTTTAATTTCACTTTTGGATGGATTATTATGGCTAATGGATTTCGAATTAAATTCCTTTAATGAGTTAGATTGCTGGAGGTTGTTGTTTTGTGTATGTGTGTCACTGTGTTTGTTTCAATTTATTTTGGGTTTTCATTTTAAAGATTGATAATAGGTATAATAATTTAGATTTATGATAATTTTGACAAGCATTTTTATTATTTTTTTGTCTGTTCTGTTGTTTTGTTTTATTTTAAAACTTTATCTTAAATGGGATTAATTAATGATGATTTAGTTCAAAGGAATTCGACAAGGTAGATAATTAAATTAGCGTGTTTGTTTTTTTTTTTAATTCAAATTTAGTTTTAAATTTATGACAATAAAGATTGTCTGTTCATAGCTGATTATGAATTGAATATTTAATAAATGTGCCACTTGTTATAAGAAATATAATTTATCTATAGATACATAAGGGGTTTTGATAATTTTCTTTTGACATTGGTTTTATTATGATAAATATTAAAAATAGGTATACATACATAAATGTTGTCCCATTGTCATTTTCTCAAAACCTACAAAAGCTCCATCAAAGGAGCTGCGTAAATAGACAAGTCTAAAGAGTTTGAGATTTATATGTATATATATCCTGAAGAAGCGGAAATTGATCGAAATGCTCTGATATCAATTCAAACAAGGACACAAGCTAATCGTTGAATTTATTCGTTAAGGGCGGAATTATCGAGCACTCTTAGGGCCAGTTTGTTCACAGTGGGTTAAATTTAGTATGTGACTCATAGGCTTTAATTAACTAACGCTAATCAACCAAAATTGGCTGATTAGTGAAATCCATGATTAGCAACTCATACTTTGAATTTTTTAAACAAAATTTGATCAACAAAAACATTTGAGGATTTCCCAGCTCCACTAATCATGGATTAAAGAAAATCAGCTGTGAACAAACTTAGTTTATGACGTCGATAGTTGAATTTTCGCTCAGCGTTAAGCGGGGTATATATTATCAAATCGGTTTGACATCAAACACTCAAACAGTATCAACAAAATTTGCGAGCAAATAACGTGTTTGTCAAGCAGAGAATACAAACTATTAAACGTGAACAGATTTGTCAAATAGGTTTGATATTGTATTGTGTACCCCGCTTTATAAAACGAGTACTCGACATGTCAAATGGCGCATATTAGACGGCTTTCCCACAAGGAAACTGAGTTGCCAGAAACTGGCTAGTTTGTAGGCGAGAAGGGTGTGAGGGGAGATTTTTTGTCTTCCTTTTACGCCCTTCTCGCCTACAAACTAAAAATCGCCGGCAACTCAGTTTCCTTGTGTGAAAGGGGTCTTAGAAACATGCGGCAATGGTTACATGCACAAAACATGCGTCCCAAAAGTCGTATGCAAAAGATTAGTTGCATGTACCTACTGCATAGTCTGCGATCGCTATTTCGCCAGCTCATATGTTGGAACTTGGAAAACCATAAAGCCGATCATGTTCAATCGCAAATAATCAAGCCAAAGGTTAACCACAGTACTTGGGCAAAGGATTAGGTGCACCGACGTTAAACAGATGGATTTTGCATCACTTTATTACTTGAATTGCGACGAACCTGAATCATAAAGGGTTTTCCAATAGGGACGTGTTGATTTTGACAGCTCGTGGCGGCCATATTTTTTTTTTTTTTACTTTCTGTCAAAATATCGTCTTTTTATCAGTTACTAAGAACAAATCATCATGGTAAGTTACAGCGGCGAGCAACACGTGCAAATGATAAAACTTTATTATCAAAATGGGTTGGAAGTTCCCAATTTTGGTCGAAACATCAGCTTTAGCGATGAGTCCCATTTTTGGATGAATGGGCACGTGAATAAGCAAAATTTCCGGATTTGGGACGACACCAATCCTCGCGAGATTCACGAGGTGCCAATACATCCAAATAAAGTTACTGTTCGGTGTGGTTTTGGGCTGGAGGGGGAGTCGTCATCGATCCGTACTTCTTCGAAAATTATGCTGGCCAGGCCATCACCGTCAACGGCGATCGCTATAGGTCGATGATCACCAACTTGTTGTGGCCTGAATTGGATGATATGGACACCGAAGACGTATGGTTTCAACAGGATGGCTCTATACGTGCCACACAGCTCAAGACACAATCGATATTCTGCTTGATCGGTTTCATAGCATGGTTATCTCGCGTCGAGGCGACGTGAATTGGCCATCAAGATCGTGTGATTTAACCACTTTGGATTTTTTTTTATGGGGCTTTCTTAAGTCGCATGTCTATGCGAATAAGCCGCAAAACACCCTGGTCAACATAATCGATGCCATCGGTCAAATTCAGCCTGATTTATGCGCCAGTCATCGCAAACTGGACCTTTCGAATCCGCGCCGCCCAGGGTAGCCGCGGCGGCCATTTGAACGATGTTATATTTCACACATAATGTCAACAACTTGTTTTATTCAATTTTTAAATCGACCCGCCCTTAATGGAAACCCTTTAGAAATGTTTTATTCGTATGACGACGGATCAATTTGATCGTTTGCTCAGATTGGTAGGGTCATATTCATATATTAAAAATCGACAATTTTAGATCACTTCAGTACCTCTTCCGACTTCCGCAGACGACAACACCCCTGAATTATACCAGAAGTTCTGGACGCGATATACAGGGTGGCCCACGTCACCGGCCTAGACGAAAACTATTGGTTCTTGAGGTGATTTTAAGTCAAAGTACTTAAGAGGTACATACCTATATGATTTTTGGTCGCGTGTCTTTAACTGGCTTTAATTTTGTCAAAATTCAACCGATTCTTGAATTTCGTTTTCATTAACTCAAGAGCACCTAGCAGTTTTTACCCGTGCTACAACTTTTTTCTAGCGTAATGGTAAGTGCGTTGCACTGTCACGCTGGAAGTCTGGGTTTACTTCTCTGCCTCTTGGGAGGAATTGACAAATCGTCCAAGAGTATCACTTGTCATGAATAAGTGCTCCTCGTCTAACCGTTCGGATTCGGAATATAATTGTAGGTCCCTTCCATTCCTGTCGACAGCCGCACACAGGAATGGTTGCGAGTTGTTAGACATTAGGCCCTGGTTCTTCACGAGCCGTCGCGCCACCCAATTTTTTTTTTTTATTTTTTTACAACTTTTTTCTATGCGGATAATGATTTCCCTTCTATTCCTTCTAACTAGTGCCGTGCATTGCATTTAAAAGACCTGAGATCTTACAGGCATATAGTTAAAATTGGCTGTTTTTTTTACTTTGGTATAATTAAAAAAAAAACAAACGTTAATACATATCAACCATATAACTCAAACATACCAAACTAAAATTTCAGTTTACAATCCCACATTTTCCCTTTGCTTTTGGTGCAATGTATTCCGGAATCTATAAGCCCAGTCGGTAGAGACATAAAGTAAAAATGACATTATGTAAAAATGTACGGTAAGTCCCTCAGTGTACAGATACATTATGGCGCGGCTGACGGCTGTAAGTGCTGGGCTTCAGTTCAGCCGCTGCGCGTTTTTGACCAATTTATTGGGAACGTCGGCGTCGTCTGTACCTAATGCTAAAAATTGGCTCTGAGCGCAAAATCAATGAAATTTAAATTGACCCAAAAGGCCAAAACATACACGTTTCTTTTTACAAAAAACCTAATGTGATATGTTTTTGAAAATCTTAAAAAAAAAAATTGCTGTCTAAATCGTAAGTGTCCCTACAACGAAACTATGAGATACAAATAATGGGGTTAAGCCACTTTTTAAGATTCTTCCTTCCAAACTCCTTTCTGGTTTTACAAAATTCTGCAATTAATAAGAGAAAAGTATTTAGTTCTTTTATAATTTGCAGAATTGTATGCAAATAAATTTAGTTGAACTTAATTCCTGCCATCTTTTCTTCAATTTAGCCGCATTTATGCTGGATTTACACGACTGATTTTTTTGAATGTAAAAATAGAAATATTTATCCAATCCAATATCCTGATTTGTTCGCAAAAGACAATTGTCTATATGATTTATATGGCTTGGATAGTTGTCCCATAACCATAAAGCAAAGAAGATGAACAAAACTATAAAGGTTCCATTTTCTAAAGCTCCCATCTTGTGTTTTGGAAACTAGTTGAATTCAATGAAACTCTTGGACAAAAATCAAAAATGGCGTCGAAAAAATGTATAATTTGGAAATTTGTTGGGGTTTTTCTGCAAAGTCGATTGTTCTGGATATTAAGCTGCTGAATTAAAAAGGTTTGTGGGACTCTCATTTTTTTTAATTTCGTTGTTTGAGATACAGAAATCTTTTTCTTTTTAAAAATAATGTTTTTTCCGCTTATTTTTCGCGGAATTTTTTTTTCAAGTGGCATTTCAAGCTTCTTTGTAGAGAGTAGGGCCAGTATCTCTATGGCTTTTGTTTAAATTATCCAAGTGATTTGTAGGGGTCACCCTTAGGTCCAACCGAACTTTAGGGCCTCTAAAACAGATGAAGAGGCCTTCAACACAGCTCTAGGGCCCTTCAAGAAAGGTTAAGGGGCATCCAACAAAGCTGCAGGGGCCTCTCAAGATCCCTTGGAGGCCTCGAAAGCTCTATTCATGAGAAACTTCTCACCTAAAGAACAAAAAGCAAAAACCAGCAGCTTTCTTTATTTATTGACCTGTTTAAATTATGTAAATACATTGATTGTTTGCTATCACTCAGTTTACACAGAGTTTTGGTATTACAAGCTACCTTTTAGTAAAGTTCAACTTTGGCAACAATTTTGCTAGGACATTTAACAATACTTACAGTCAATGCCGGTTCGAGTTGAAATCATGTCCAAGTTTAATCTTGAAAAAGTTTGCAAAGATTACCTTATGTTCCAAATGAATATCTCCATCGGTTTTTTTTAGATCAACTTGCTCATTTGCCCTTTACTTTATTTTCATACAGAGATGTGAAGTAAAGCATAATACCAACCATGTGTGATAATTTATCATCCATTTGAAATAAAAAGTTCAACATTTTTATTTAACACGTAATTTTCTTTATTTTAAAATTAAGTTTTTAAGTATAAAATTATTTTTTTTTGTTAAGTTCGTTATATTTATTTCTACAGCTTTATTTGGCTGAACACTGTTTTGTCCAAAAGAAATCAATTCAATATTTATAAAAATGAAAAAAAGAATTCCTACAACTTAAACACTATTTTTTGTTTACCATTTTACGTAAAGAAAACAACTTAAAACAAAATGTACAAAAAATTATCTTATTTTTAAGTAGATAGATTATAATTATAAATTTTAAACAAAAAAAAAAAAAAAATAAATAATTTAAGACAAGAAATTAAAAAAATAAAAATAGAAAAACAAAAAAAACAAATATAAAAATTCATATACATTTATTATAATTTTATTTAAGTTTATTATCCCAATTAATTATATATATTCTTAAATATTTCGGAACTAATAGCTATACCTATATTTTAATTTTAATATTTATATAAATTTTTTATTAATTTACTTTAAATTGTATATAATGGATTTCTTTATATATATAAATTTATATTTACAAACTACCAGAGTAAAATCATAAGATTCAAAATGGTAGACAATGATTTTGTATTTTAAACATTTGTTTTAATTATAATTAATTATAGAATATATTTTATTTTATTTTTTAAATTTATTTTTCTTTATTTAAGGAATTTGGTATAAGAAAATTGTCATTTTAATTTATTATTTTTGTTTGGCAATAAAACTTGCCAGTGATGGGTTGGTATTTCGTTTTTTTAATGTTTAAATATATTTATATATATAGGGCCCTACCAATAATCAAATTTAGTAACGACTTAAATATTTAAGTACAATTGACCATAATTGTATGGGCTCTAAATAATAAACCAATCATGGTATGACTTAAATATTTAGGTGGACCCTAAATAATGAATATCACTTGGTATGGGCTCTAAAATATGAAACATAACATGTATGGTTCATTTTTTTATAGTAAATACCATTATGGTCTATTTTTCTTAAATATTTAAGTCGTTACTAAATTTGATTATTGGTAGGGCCCATAGTGTATGTATATATATGTTTCTTTTTATTTATATATTTTTGTATATATATATATTCTTTTTAAATATCTAGATATAAATCCATATGTAAATGCACCTGTGACTAAAATCTATGTATATATAAATGTGTTAATTTATGTGTGTTGCTGTGTTTGTGTTGTATATGTTGTGTTGTATTTGTATTGTGTGTGTTATTTACCCTATGGTATCCTTGTGTTTCGTTTTATAGACAAATATAAAATATTGTTTTCTTTTTTTCTAACTAGATTTTTGTTTAGCGAGTGAAAATAATAATAATAATAATTAACTTTCGATATACATACACAAATAAACAATATATAGATATGCAATTTTAAACATATCTCGTTATTTGTGTGTAGAAATCTGTTAGGCAGACTTGAAGTTGTGCAAATGAAGGCCGTTCAGCTGGCAAGAGGGCCCAACAATATGCCATAATTGTAAATCTATTCAGAGAAAGAAAAATGAAAATAGGGAGAAATGGGGTAATTTAGGACAATGTTTCAAATTGTTATTTTTTTTTTTAATTTGAACTTACAATTCATCTGGACAATTAAATGGTTGCGCTAACCTATAACCATCTTTTAAATAATGTTCCATTTCGAAAGGATCCACTTCGGCATATGGTTGTTTGGCAAACGTACACAATTCCCACATGAGAACACCAAATGACCATGAGTCACTTGCCTCAGCGAATTGTTTCTTTTGTAATGCTTCCAATGACATCCATTTGACTGGACGATTTTCACTATCACCTAAGCAATTGTAATCAGCTGGGAAGAGATCTCGCGATAGAGAGCTGTCAGAGAGTTTCACACGTAGTTGATCATCAATACTGAAATGCAAAATAACAATTAAAATATAAAATTAAAAATGGAATGTGGAATGTGTAAACTGATTCGAAAAAACAAGCGGGAATTTTGTATATTTATGTTTATCGGGCTTTGTTCAGAAACCACACGATCGATTTTAAAAATTCTGTTGGCAGAAATGTTATTATAGAATACGATTTTAGAGTAAATTTGTATTAATAGGGTAAAACGGGGTAAAACAAAAAAAAAATCTAATATTGAATATATTTCTGTGTGTGAATGGTAAGACATATTAAGAGGATGGACTCTGAAAATCTCTTTAGGGATAGGAATCAAAAAAAAAGAGTGTATAGGGTAAACTAAGGTAAACTCAAAAAACATTCCAATTTGAAAATTATTTTTGTGTTTGAATAGGTAAATTTAAATTATGGAAGGAGGGATAGATATTTTTAAAATGTATGTGTAGGGTGAAGTGGGGTAAAATCAAAAAAATGATTCCTATTTTAGATTATTTTTTTGTTTGAAAAGTAATATTAAGATCGTAGGTGCAGGATCATATGGTATAGGTGTTTTAAACTTGTATGTAGGGTAAATTGGGATAAAATCGAAAAATTATATCTGATTTTAAAATTGTTTTTGCTTAATGGATATGCTTAGATGATGGATCCAAGCTTACTTAAGGGATAGATATTTTCAAACATTTATTTCTAGTGTAAACTGGAGTAAAATCAAAAAATAATACACGTTTTTTTTATTTTTGCATTTTCACTTCAGGGAGCTATTTTCAAAATTTAGCTTTTTTTAGGTAGAGTGGGAGAACAAAATGTAATCCGGTAACAAACATTTATGTTGTGTTTGAATGATAATATTAGGAGTATGGAACTCGAGAACCAGTTGAGGGGTAAAAATTTTCAAAATTAAGCTTCTTGTAGGGTGAAATGGTGTAGAAACAAAAAACTTCTATCCAATTTCAAAAATTATTTTTCTGTTTGAAAGGTAATATTCTGAAAAAAACTTTAAAGATCACTTAAGAAAGAGATAGATATTTTATGAACATTAAAAAGTTTTGTTTGGCTGAGCCAAGACAGAGCGAGTCAACTAGTTTATCAATAAACTATCAATTGATAATCGAAATTCCGAAATGCGGAAGTTCTTGAATTCACCGATTAAACTTATGGTTTTCCAGCAACATTGGTTAAAGTGCGAAATGTGATGGTAATAGTAGGAGAGACTGGGTACAGTTGAAACATAGGACGGTTGAAACAACGCAAATATCTTGCAAACCGTGGGTGGTAAGTGGATGGGTCTCAGAGACCGCCGTTTCAACCGCCCCTGTTATGGGTACGGTTGAAGGGAAGGGAATTTTCAGGACATACTCTAGGTATAATTTTATACAAAATTGCTACATTTTTTGACGAATTTATTAAGTTCCTAAAAGTAAGAATTTTTTTTATTATATATTCGAGGTCGATGGGACTTTAGTGTGAAAGAAATTTACAGCGTACGGGCTTCTCAATGATAAAACTTCGTTAGGTCTTCAACAAAAAAAAGGGCGGGTACTTAGGGTTTAAAGCCTCAATTTATTTACATGAGAAATTAATAAAAAAAATATTATTAAGATTCATAAATTTCCCATTTTAAGTGTTTTGACTTTATATTTGACGGAGAATGTGTAAATTGGGACTAAAGGCCAATTTCACAGTGAACACTTACCGGAAAAAGTTGCACTTCAGTTTGTCATATTGGTACATTTTAGTTATTTTGGCAGCCTGTGTTAGTGACACTTAAGTGCTCAACACAGGAGACTTAAGTGCAATTTATTCAGGTAAGTTTACACTGCGAAAATTGGCTTTTTGTATCCGATACTGCGCACTGAAGTGCAACTTCTATGACTGTGAAACTGGCCCTAAGACTCATTATTCTAGCACGAGTATCACAAAATGGCTAAATGAAGTATGGGCTGTCTAGTGGTTTGTTTTTAAATCAAAGGTTATTTTGATACTGACAGCTAGTTCCCCCTCGAAATCTTGACAGAAAGTGAGGATCATACCTCCGCGGAAAGAAATAAATCTCTTTACACTTGACAAACGTTGGGAAATATTGAAAGCTTAGCAGTTTGGATTGGATAACGATTTTGGGCGAAAAATCATCTTTTCTGACGAGGGGCATTTTCATCTTGGCGGCTACGTTAACAAACAAAATTGCCGCATCTGGGACTCGGAAAAACCGCACGTCACTATCGAGAAGCCAATGCACCTTCCCTATTTTCCTAAAGCTCGCACTGTGTTCAACATATTAAGGGTAGTCACAACCCCTTTAGTGCGCGCACAAATAAAAAAAAAAAAAAAAAAAAAAAAAAAAAGAGAGCGACAGTTTGGTGCGAATTGTGGAGTGGTGACATCATTGAAACAATTTTTCTTCGAAAATGAGCTGGGAACTAGGTTTGGTCAACGGTGGGCGTTACAGGGCCATGTTAACCGACTTTTTTTTCCTGAAATTGAAGACATGGAATTGGACAATCTCTGGTTCATACATGATGGCGTGCATGCCAAAATCGACCTTTTGCGCAACAAATTCCCAAAGTGTGTTATCTGCCGTCTTAGCGATGTCAATTGGCCGCATCGGAGGTGCGATTTGACACCTTTGGACTTTTTTTGTGTGGAACCGTGAAGGTTCTGTTCATTCTATTGTAGGTTTTGTTCATTCTATTGCATTTTTAAAAAGAAACTTGTATTTGGCCCACCCTGTATATGTATTACCTTCGATCTGTGTACTGTTTGGAAATTTACTGTATTTTTAAAAATAAAAAAATTACCACACTTACGCTCAAAGTTAAAAATTAAAAAAAAATCATATTATGTGCATTAACTTACACGCAGTTTCTTGTTGCAATATCCTTGTGTACAACTCCATGGCTATGTAAATGTCCCAAGGCCATAGCCAACTGTGATGACATCATAACAATCTGAATTGTTGTTATCGATCGCGAACATGACGGCTCCAGCAGGAACATCTTCAAATTGCGCATATTATTCATTGCCTGGTAGAGAACAAACGGAGTTGTGTGATCTTCAATTGAAACACCAAGAACTGATAGAATTCCAGGATGCAAGGCACCATACAGACTCATTCCCTCTTGCAGCAGCAGCGACACCTGCATTTGACTGGCATGTTGAGCAACTGTCTTCACCAAAACATCTTGATTCTCATTGTAAGTTCCCTTGTAGACTCTGCCGAAGGTGCCCTCCTGCAATAAGCTCGATAGCCGAACTCGGCAACGTTCAACTGTGAGTTCGGAGATGCGACGATGTAATTCTTCGGGTTGTTGTGGTTCGATTTTGCGAGGAAGAGTTGAGTGAATGGGGGCGATAATTGACGGCGATATATAAGGCCCACATGGCGGATTGGTCTGCAGACGTTGGAAGCTCGAAGTTCTCATTGGTTGGCCGTGATTCTGCCGTTTCGATGGTCCACGAGCACAGTAAGCGATCACGATCAGTATCACAACCAACATCAAGGCCAGAATGCCACCGACAATCAGCGTAATCAGGCCAGCTGGTGGCGGCACAACTGTCTCCAACAGCATTGGATCATCTACATTATTCTCATCCTGATCGGCTGCCATGCAAATCTTCTTCCGCCGGAAGACCAACTCTGTGATATTATTCGATGCCCGATTAAGGATCACTTGAATGGTGATTGTTACTTCGACTTCTGCTGGCCGAATGCCAGAACACTTCATGCCAATCGAGAAGGTCTGTACGTTAGTTGGAATCTCTCCAATTTGTGATATATTGAGTGTGGGTCGAGGCAGCACAGCTGGATCGGATGACTGCACATTTATACTATAAGGCAACGGACGTCCGGCTAAGCTCTGCCATGTAAATGCAATGTCGCGAACATTTGCCGGCACAGGAACAACAAAGTTCAAGGCATAGTCATTGACTTGTCCATCGCGGACATAATATAATTCTGCTGAAACACCTGCAATGAGAAAGAAGGAAAATATTAGAGTCTTGTTTTTTTGTCTTCTCGTTTGTTTTATTAATAAACTCAAACTCGAAATAAATCGAAAAAAATCGTGAGGGAATTACAGAATTGAGGAATTTCAGTTGAAGCACGTTTTGGGCGACTTTTGTGTGTCATACCATCATGGAAACACGATGGAGCAGCAGAAACAGCAGCAGCAGAAATTGATAATGCAATTTGTCTAGTTAACTGCCTTCAATTATGTGGTTCAATCGTTTGGGAATTCCAATTCCGAAATCAGGAGCAATTTTTGTATTAAGAACAATAATAGAAGAAAAGCAAAGACCAACAGACCGAATGAAAAATTAGATCAAGGAGGAGAAGGTTTAGATATGGTGCGGCAGGAGGCGTCGTGGCGCTGTTCGGTAGCGGGCTGTGAGCGCATGAATGCCTTGGAAAATTTCAGCCTCACCCTCACGACAACCAACATTGCCCATTAATTCTCGGAGATGATGATTATCTTCTTATTCACCGCAGCCCATGGCAGTACTGCATGTGTGTGTGGACTGTGGAGTGAGGATGGTGGCGACTGACAGTAGTGTTGGCAAGTTAGGTTGATTTATCTTAAATTTTCGAAGTACTAAAATTTTTATTTAATCGACTTTTTTTTTTAAATGAAACACTCCGAAATGAGCACTCCGAAAAATGAAGATAAAGTAGCAGTAGGCCATTGGTATATGTGAAACTTCCCTAATGTCGAAAATGGGAAGGTTTTTCAGATAGAATAAAACACTCCGAAAAGTGAAGATAAGGCATTAGATAGCCATTGATTGATCTGAAGCTTACTTTATCTGGACAATGAAATTTTTTTAAGATAAAATAAAACAATGAGTACTCCGAAAAGTGAATATGAAAGCAGCAGAGAACCATTGATATATCTATAGCTTACAATTTCTGGCCATTGCCTTAACTGAAGTTTAGCTTATCTGGACAAATTGAAGTTTTTTTTTGAGATAAATTGAAACAATTGGGACTCCGAAAAGTGGAGATAAAGCAGCAGAGAGCCTTTGATTTAGATATCTGAAATTCAGCTTATTTTGCAAATTTGAAGATTTAAAAAAAAAAAAAATCAAACAATAAGTACTTCGAAAAGTGAATATAAAACACATCTGAAGCTTAGCTTATTTGAACAATTTAAACTTGTTTGAGATAAAATCAAGCAATAAGTACTCCAAAAAGGAAAGACAAAGCAGTAGAGAGCCATTTATCAGATTTATTTGAAGCTGTACTTCACTGAAGAGTTTGAAGTTTTTGTTAGATACAATTTTATAACTAGTACTCCAAAAAGTGAAGAAAAAGCATATCTGCAGCTTACATTATCTGAACAATTTGAAATAAAATGAAACGAGTACTACAAAAAATGAAGGTAAATCTGTAGAGAGTCATTGATTTATCTGAAGCATATCTTCAATGGAGAATTTGAAGTTTTATTGATATAAAATCATACAATAAGTACTCCGAAAAGTTAAAGTAAAGCACTAGGAGCCATTGATTTATCTGAAGCTTATCTTTAGTGAAGAATTTGTACGTTTTTTTTAGATAAAATCTAAAATAACAAATACTACGAAAAGTGAAGAAATTATCATATCTGAACAATTTAAAACTTTTTTGAAATAAAATGAAACGAGTACTACGTACAGTAGTAGAGGGCCAATTCTTTTCCTGTAGTATTTCTCAATGTAGAATTTGAAGCTTTGTTTAGGTAAAATCAAGCAATAAGATAAGTACTCCGAATAGTTAAGCCAAGGCAGTAGAAGCCATTGATTTATCCGAAGCATATGTTCAATAGAGAAATTGAAGCTTTGCTGAGATAAAATCAAACAATAAGATAAGTATTCCGAAAAGTGAAAATAACGCAGTAGAAGCCATTGATTTATCTGAAGCATATCTTCAATAAAGAATTTGAAGCTTTGTTGAGATAAAATCAAACAATAAGTGCTCTGAAATGTGAAGATAAAGACGTAGGAGTAATTGATTTATCTAAAGCTTATCTTCACTGAAGAGTTTCTTATCTTCATTGAAGAGTTTCATTCCGAAAAGTGAAGATAAAGCATTTTATATAGATTTCCTTATCTGACAAAATTGTAAGCTTTTTTGAAATAAAATGAAACGATAACTACGAAAAGTGAAGATAAATCTGTAGAGAGTCATTGATATATATGAAGAATATCTTCAATGGACAATTTGAAGCTTTGTTATGATAAAATCAAAGAATAAGTGGGTACTCCGAAAAGCAAAGATAAAGCATATCTAAAGTTTAAGCGTTATCCGAACTATTTGATGGTTTTTTTTTTAAGTAAAATAAAATAATTAGTACTCCGAAAATTGAAGATAAGTCAATAGAGATTCTGAAAAATTTGTTGTAGGGACCAAATTAAGGAGAAATATTCAAAAACCAGTCGGACATTAGTAACGAAGACAGATTTTCCTAATCAGCTATATAAATTATGTTTAAATTCATTGATATTTTTGTGTAATCCCTGTTTTAATTTTTTTTGTTTCATTTCTTGCCCACCCTACTGTATTTCAATCTGTATCATTATTTCGCTGTACATTAGCCATGTTTGTTCAATGACTTCTCGTATAATCCCATGCTATACTCGTACACATTCCTTTTTGCCGTGCAAGCAAATAAATCGAAAGGCGGTGAAGAAAAGAAAATAAAAGCAAAAAAAAAAAATGAAAAAAGGGGGAGCTCTTGTCCCTGTCCCTGGCCGTAACACAAACAAAACATCATAGAATGAAAAATTTTTCACAGACTAATTAAAATTTCACCGAAGGATGATAATCTATTTTTCGGCAAATAAAATATCTAGTGCCGCGTGGTTGCCATTGCTCCTTTATTTCTGGGTCGTTTCTAGCTGAAGTCTATGTGGTGAGCTGTTGGAATTGGCGGAATCCTTAAACCAGAAAAAAAAACTATTTCTTAAAATGGAATTTAATTTTGAGCAATATCTATATACGAGCACGAGCTCATTGTTTGTCTTGGCATGGATTTGGCTAGCATCAGAAGATAGCCATTAGTTTAGGGGGCAGTTAAGAGTTTTGGTAGCAAAGCGTTGAAGGCGGCAAGGGGGTTTCCCTTGTGTTTATTCTTCACTTCGAGTTACTGAAAATCTTCATCCTGTGACAGCAAGAGGAACACACAAAAAACGAACCCACGGTGCATGTAGCGAGCTCTTCTCCTCCGTGTCGTCGCGTCGCCGAAGCGAAAAAGAAGCTACTACAGAATTTTATTGTTAAATTTAACCCAACAATCCGAAAGGGTATTGTTTGTTTTGTTTTATTTCTATTTTAGTCCTTATCGTTTTTTTTTGTTGTTTTTTTTTTTTGTTCGTTGTCTATTTGTTTCAATTTGTTTTATAGTTGGAGATGGAAAAGAACTTACTTGGGGAACGGGGTTTCTTTCCCAATGTTATCACCAACGAAGACACCGACACCGGCAGAGGGAAGAAATAAAAGAAGAACTCAATCTTCTCCGCATCGTAAATATTTGCAGGCGAAGTCACATGAATTATTACAATTGCACTTGCTCCCTGGGCGCGTTTCGTTTTCGTTTTCTCTATTCTAAAAGGATGTTATTTCTTGGTGGCGCTATAACGAGATTCCTTTACGGAGATGATGGTGATGGTTATATGGTAATGGAGAGTAGAAGGGAATTGGGGGGAGGGCGCGGCGAAGGAGTGTAATAATGACGATGATGATGATTCCCATTCCTTCAAGGAGGCTGTGTGTTGTAACACTTGGTGCCGACACTCTGCGGTTCGGCGGAATATTATATTTTTTTAGTATTTTTGTTATTTGTTGCTATGGTTCTGTTGCTTTTTCCGAAACGATTCTTTTGTGTTATTTATTTTGTTTTGTTCGTTTTGAAAATGTGATGGAAAATAATTAACTATGACGAAGTGTCAGGTGTTTTTGGGTGGAACAAGATGAGGTTTATGGAGTTTTGTGTCAACATTTAGTGTGGCAAAGATGTGGTTTATGAGTTTGTGTTTTTTTTTTTTTTTTTGAGGGGGAGGAGTTTTTTTGTTTTATGAACTTTCAGGTTTTTGTTGTTGTTTTTTTGGTTTTAAATTGAGGTTGTTAGTGTTAAGGTACCTACGTACTCGAAAGAAAGAGCTTTTTTAGTTATTTGTTATGTGATGTATACCCACCTATAATACTGGGGGTTTTCGGTGGGATTCAACTCGAGAAGTATATTAAGCGCGGTAACAAGAGTGCAAAAAGTTAATAGTGGAAATTAAATTAGGTACACCATCAGAGTTATGAGATTGCGTAATTTGAAACTGTCATTTGTTGCTTTGAGTATTTTTTTTTTTTTTTTGGTTTTTGTTGAATTTTTAAGGTTAAGCGATATAAAAGGAGATAAACATATTTAAATTTTAGGTTATAATTTCATTAAAAAAATATAAATCAGCCTCGCTATAAAAGAATGATTTGGATAAACGATCACGATCATTAAGGTTGCTCGTATAATTTAAGAATTGTATTTTGTTATTATGCGACGGATTGAAGTCCCGAAAATTTAAATCTCCATTTGGCATTTTATATTTTTTAAATTTTGGAATTTTTTGATTTCGTATTTTTGGGATTTTGGGTTTCCTGGAATTTAAATTTTTGAGATTTCGGAGCCTTTCAGTTGTGGTATTTCCAGGATTTTGGGCTTTCTGGAGTTTGATTTTTCGGCATTATGGTTTTTAAGATTTTGGGTTTTCTAAAATTTGAATTTTTCGAATTTTAGATTATAATTTGTCGGGATTTTGTGTGTTTCGGTACCTAACATGAATGTTCATGATTTTGAATTTATGGGATTCTATGGATTAAATATTATGAATTTTCAAGATTTTGGGTTTTATGGATTTTGTATTTTAGTGATTTTTGAGATTCGGTACTTTTTTTTTTTAAATCCAAATTTTGTTGTAATTTATGATTTCGTATTTTTGGGATTTAGGGTTGTTTGAAATTTGAGTTTTAAGTATTTCAGAGTTTTTCTGGGGATTTTGGTTTTCCAAGATTTTGGTTTTTCGTGAGTTTCGGAATTTCAGTTTTCGGTGTTTACGAATGTTAGATTTTCTTGAATTTCGGTTCCCTGGATATTAATTTGCAGAGTTGTAGTTATGAATTACAATCCTTCTGGATTTTGGGTTTTCTGTTCTTTATGAAGATTTTGAGTTTTATGAATTTCGTGTGCATTTTCGACATTTTGGGTTTTCGTGCAAACTATGCTCTTTTTTGGAATTTTAATTTTAGGAATCATGAATTATTATCTTTCTGAACTTCGGTATATATTATGAATTTTCGAGATCTATGGTTTTATAGTTATATTTTGGGGATTTTGAGTTTTCTTGAATTTAAATTCTCAAGATTTATATTTTTTTTGGGATTTCAGGTTTTCGGTGACTGACATGAGTTTTGGAGACTTTAGGGTTTTATGAATTTCTTAGTATCGGGTATTTGAACTTCTGTGATTTTGGGTTTTCTGGAATTTTTTGTCTTTGCACTGTGGATTTTTTGGGATTTTGTGTGCTTCAGGAGTTTGATTTTTCGAGATATCTGGAATTTCGATTTTTGGGGTTTAAAAATGTTGGGTTTTATGAAATTTGAGTTCTCCAGAATTTTATCTTTCAGGATTTCAAGGGCCTCTGAATTATTGTCGGGAATTTTGGGTTTTCCATGCCTATTATGAATTTTTGAGATTTATAACGGGTGATTTTTTAGCTGGTTTGTTTCGGCAACACTGGTTTTGACAGCTGACGTGTGTTTAGTACCTTGTGTCACTGTCAAACAGCTTCAGTTTGGTTTGCAATTTAACCATGGATCGTCTTACAAATGAACAACGCTTGCAAATTATTGAATTTTACTATCAAAATTCGTGCTCGGTTCCAAATGTTCATCGCGCGCTGCTTTCATTTTATGGTCGGCATTCTCGACCTTCTGAGCAGTCTATTCGGAAGATTGTGACCAAATTTCGCACCAAATTTACTTTGTTGGACATTAAACCACCAACACGTTTACGTACTGTGCGTAGTGAAGAAAATATTGCGGCCGTATCAGCTAGTGTGACAGAAGACCTCGAAATGTCGATTCGGCGCCGTTCCCAGCAGTTAGGCCTTTGTTACGGCACTACGTGGAAAATTTTGCGGAAGGATTTGGGCGTAAAGCCTTTTAAGATACAGCTGGTGCAAGAACTAAAGCCAGCCGACCTACCACAACGCCGAATTTTTGGTGAATGGGCTCTTGGAAAGCTGGCCGAGGATCCGCTTTTTTATCGAAAAATTGTGTTCAGCGATGAGGCTCATTTTTGGTTGAATGGGTACGTAAATAAGCAAAATTGCCGCATTTGGAGTGAAGATCAGCCAGAAGCATTGCAACAGCTACCAATGCATCCCGAAAAAGCCACTGTTTGGTGCGGTTTATGGGCCGGCGGCATTATTGGGCCATATTTCTTCAAAGATGATGCGAATCGCAGCGTTACTGTCAATGGTGAACGCTACCGAGCGATGATAACAAACTTTTTTTTGCCCGAAATGGAAGTTCTTGACTTGCATGATATGTGGTTTCAACAAGACGGTGCCACATGCCACACAGCACGCGAAACAATGGCGCAATTGCGAGGCGAGTTTGGTGAACAGTTAATTTCACGTTTCGGGCCAGTCAATTGGCCGCCTAGATCGTGCGATTTGACACCATTAGACTATTTTTTGTGGGGGTATGTCAAGGCTAATGTCTATAGGGACAAGCCCGCTTCGATTGACGCACTGTAAGCCAACATCCATGCATTCATTCGTGAGATACCGGCCGATATGTGTGAAAGAGTATGCCAAAATTGGACTCAGCGGATGGGCTACCTGAGACGCAGCCGCGGTCAACATTTGCATGAAATTATCTTTAAAAATTAAATTGCAAGGTTCAAACTATCGATTCAAATAAATATTTCATTCATTTTTTCGAAGTTTTTGTGTTTTTTTTTTTTTTTCTAAACCTCTTAAAAAATCACCCATTACAAAATATTTTTTCGGTTTTCTAAATATTGGGTTTTTGGGATTTTGTTTTTTTTTTAAGTATGAGTTTTCATGATTTTGGACTTTCTTAATTGTACTTTTCAATATTTGGGAATGCAAACGTTTCAGGTTTTCACGATATTGGATTTTCTAGTTTTTCAAGATTTTGGGTTCTTGGGATTTTGTGTTTTCTGGATTTTGGGTAATCCGGATTTGTATGGTTTCAGGATTGTGTTCTTTCGAGATTTTGGATTTTCAAGATTAAAAGCAGTCGTGTGATTTTAGACTTTTTTGAGGATTTAGAGTATCCGAATCTTATATTTCTGGATATTCTGGATTAAAGGTTTCTAGATTGTGGTGTTTTGAGATTTTGGATTTTCAAGTTAATACGTAGATATTGTGACTTTGTTAGATTTTCTGGATTTTGGGGTTTTTAGAATTTCGTGGTTCTCAAGTTCTAAAGTTTCTGGATTTTGAAAATCTAGAATTTTGTATATGCCAGATTTTTGTATTGTGATCTTTCGAGATTTTGAACTTTTTTTGAAGATTAAAGGTCTTCGGGACTTAACATTTTCTGGATTTTAAATTTTCTGAATTTTTGAGTTTTTCGGATTTAAGGTATCGTAATCTTAGATTTCTGGATTTACCGGTTTTGGCGTTTTTGCATTGTGGTCTTTTGAGTTTCTGAAGATAAAAAAGGTCTAGAGGATTTTAGATTTTCTAGTTTATGGGGCTTTTCCAATCCCTGTTTTGTTTTTAGCATTTAAAGTTCTTGAGATCTTAGATTTCTGGATTTTTGGTTTTCTTGATTTGGAGTTTCAGCGTTGGGTTCTTTTCATATTTTGGATTTTCAAGTTTTAAGGCTGGTATTGGTGATTTTAGATTTTATGGAATTTGGGGTTATCGGAATTTCAGGGTTTTAAGGATTTTAAGTTTTTGAAATCTTAAATTTCTGAATTATTGATTTTCCGGATTTAGGGTTTGTATATTAAGGTCTTTCGAGTTTTTGGATTTTAATGATCTTCAGAATTTTAGATTTTGGGGTCTCAGAGGTTTGTTGTATTTTAAGGAACTTAGATTTCTGGAATTTCTGGACTTGGGGTTTTTGGATTGTGGTCCTTAAAGATTTTAAATATAATGGTGTTTTTGTGCGCGGAAGAATATTTCTGGGGGAGAATAAAATTGTCTGGACAAATTAGCCAATTTTACCAACGAAAAAGGTTTCTATATGAATTTATTTCTCTGTTTTTTTTTAATTATTTTTTTTTTAAGTGGTTTTAATCCTGGTTTTATTGTGTGTGAAGAAATGTTAAAGATTAATTAAAAAAGAACTGTGTAGAAAATTAAACTCTTTCGTATGCAATGTGCATATATCCATTAAAATTAGTGCAGAGGAGACTTGAATGTTAATCCAAATCATTTTCAATATATTCTGCTAAAGTTTCGTGTGTTTTTTTTTTAACTTTGTATCCGTGTTAAGTTAATTTCAGGACTTAAAAAATAATATTTACGTTACCGTCATCATCATCGTTGTTAAAAATACGCCATTCATAGTACACAACACACACTCGCATACCTATACAATATGTAAAATATCTACGGTTAATTGTTCACGCACATTTCAGACTCAATTGTTATTATCCTCGAATGCACACACAACATTGAATTGTATTTTTTTTAAATCATATCCTTTCCATTTTATTAAACAGCAAATGAAAAAAAATGTGTAAATCCTTGCAAATATTTACAACCTCTTCTCGCGCTGCGTCGAACCCTTAAAATCCATCATTCAAGCAAATAAACATTCAATAAAAGTCCTTAATTTTATTTCACTTGAATATTTTTTTTCTTCAGTTGGCATTGACTATAAATGTGCATATCCTTTTGTTGTTTATACACCAAAAAAATTGTGTTTTCTGTTGTGAATGTTGCTGGTGGTGTATTCCACTACCATCATTCATGTGGATTCCGATTTTGAGTTTTTCCTAGCTCTGCACAGTCAACCACCAGCTGGTTCCACGATTGCTTAAAACTTTTTATTCAACCATAGGCTTTTGTGGGAATAAAATTGTAAACAGAAAAAAAAAATTAAAACACATCCAAGTGATACCTATGTGTGGATTGCTGTACCTACATAAATTCGTGTAAGGAACATAAGCACCATATACGAAATAAATTTCACATTCGCGGAAATTCCAAAGTGAATCCTTTCATTTGTATATATGTACCTACGAACCAACAAAACGCACATACACAATGGGAATACGAATCAAAAAAATTATACAGAAATCCTAGAAAATAAAAAGTTAATCCAGTTTTCCTGATGGCATATGATTTACACCAATCAATTTTTCGGTTTTACCCTTCTGTGTCGTCCCATCCTCAGACTGCCGGTGCCGATCAAGGACAATAAGCAACGACAAATGCTTGAGAATAAAACAGGACACCAAGTGGAAATTTTAACGCATTCAAACTCTCTCTATATCCTAGGGATAGACCAAAAGGACGACTCGACTATGAAAGCACCAACCACATATCCTTTTTATTTATTTTAATATTTTATTTTTGCACATTTTTTATTTTTTTTTCTTGTGAATTGTGTGCTCGCTGGCTTTATCGAACGAGCAAGAAGAAAGGATAAAAGACAAACGAATGAATAAATAAGTTCGAAGTGAATCTGGAGATTTCGGAAAGAAGGAGCAAAAGTATGAGATATGACAATGATCCAGATCCTATATACGGTCGGTAGGTAAGCAGATGATTACAAAAGGACACCCTGGCTGGCTAAGGATGAAGAAGAGAGAGAAACTTATTCCCTTCCTGAAATCTGTGTGACAGATTTTAAATTTCCAGCAATAAAAACACAGCCCAAACAACAAAAAAAAGGATAAAAGGGATGACGATGACGAAGAGTATAATGGCAAATTACTGCCGATGATTTATTCAACAATTGCTGTAAGCAATGTGCTTTTACTTCAACAAAATAATACCAGAATCCACATAACAACTTGCAATGAAAAATAATAATAAAAAAAAATAAATAAGGACGACGACGAAAAAGAAGAACTTACTTCGTCAGGATATCGCTTTTGTAAAACACCAAGGACATGGTGTCGATTGTGTGTTGTTGTTGACGTTAAGTTTTTGTGTTTTCTTCGTTTTTTGTTTTTGTCGCAAAAAAAAGGGTTCATTACTACTAAAGTCCTTCCTTAGCCAGAATGGGGTTTGTGTCTTGGGTGCGAAAAAGGGGTTGACGCTAACCTAACACTGCCACTGACTTTGGTGTTCGGTGGCAGAAACAACATCAACAAGCGAAGAGTTTTAATTAAAAGTAAATTAATTGTCAGTTCAAGAGTTAGAGACTCTTAAGGCATCAGGCCTTAGGTTGGATTGGCTTTTGTAACTGTTGTTCTACTTCTTCTTGTTTCCTTCGACTAGATACGGGTACGGGTACGGTAAGTCATCAGTAAGTGACTTTTATCCTTTATGTTTTTTTTTTTTTTTTTTTGTTTTTGCTAAAATTAAAAAGGGTTAGAAAAGTATCCAGAGCAAATCTTTTGATTGCTTGGGGCATATTTAGAATACTTTTGTTGTGTATGCGGATGCGGCCTACCGAAAAGTGACGGAAGAAAAGTTTTGATTAACTTTGTTAGCGGCGGCGGCGCGGCGCAACTGCTCGACGATGGCAAGGATGGCAGTAGAAGTATAGCGGGGCAATAATGATGGTATGGTGTTGATAAGATTTTGTTAATTCCAATTTTATAAGTGCATAGCGAAATAATTATAAGCCGGATTTTCAACAGAGTCTATTTAATTAATCATACGTTTTTTAAGAGATTTTTGTTGCTGTTGTTGTTTGTTTGAGTAGGTATGAAACCGAAGAAAATGTAAATATTTAATGGGGATGACTTTATTAAATCAAATGTGTATATGCAGCACAGTCTTTTAGGATTCAAGGGTTTTTAGTTTTTTTTTGTTGTATTTATTTTGCTTTCGTAACTAATTGGCGTATGTGGATAATGTTAGGGAGAAGTGGGATAATTAATAATGCTTTGGGTTTTGTGTATATGGATGCAAACAATTTTTAAGACCATATCACAATAAGGGTTTAATTTAATTGAATTAGGTATAAAAAAAAAAACTAAGAGGGGTAGGGGTTTTATTCTTGTTGGAGCGTTACAGTGTGAGAAATGACACGTGTTATTAGTTCATCAGTGACATATTGTGATGAAACAATTTTACCAAACGTAGTTAATTTTGATGAAATCGGTGAAAGAAGTCTATGAAAATATTGTGTCCGTCATGGCATGTGTTCGTTAAAACCATAATTATATTAATTGAGGGACTCTGTTATTTTATCCACTTTCCACAAAAGTAGGCACGTGCTACAATTAATATTGCTTTTGGCTCTGGATAAAACCATCACCAATATTTTCTGGAATCATAACTACCACTTCCGGAATCTCATGTTCCACTTCTGGAATCTCAACTATAACTTCTGGAATCTCAACTACCATTTCTGGAATCTCAACTACCACTTCTAGAATCTAAACTACCACTAATTTCTGGAATCCGCACTCCTTCTGGAATCTTAACTTCTACTTCTGAAATCTTAACTACCACTTCTGGAATCTCATGTGCCACTTCTAGAACCTCAACTACCACTTCTGGAATCTCAACTACCACTTCCGGAATCTCATTAACCACTTCTGGAATCTCATGTACAACTTCTGGATTCTCAACTATAACTTAAGATCTCAATGACTTTTTCTAGAATCTAAACTTCGACTTCTAGAAACTCCACCAAATACCAATAACTTCTGGAATCTAAACTATCTCTTCTAGAAGCTAAACTTCTACTTCTGGAATCTCAACTATAACTTCGAGAATCTTCACTACCACTTTTAGAATCGCAACTACCACTTTTTGAATCACAACTACCACTTCTGGAATTTCAACAACCACTTCTGGAATCTCAACTAACCACTTCAGGAATCACCATATTTTTAACGACTCTAAAGCTGCATAGGACAGGAGCACTTATCGTAAAAAAGTCTTCTATATGGTGATGACCAAACTCGGGATCCCGTTAAAACTGATCCAACTATTTCACAAGACTTAAGAAAAGTAACAATATTCAATAAAACTAAGTCGTAGGAAGTATTCCAAACATTCATTGATTTCGGTGTTAAAATGCGCTATCAGTTGATTTTTTCAACTTTTTCTTAAGCAGATGGTAAGCAGGCCTAAATACGGAAGGTTTTATCTTCATCTACCGATGTGAAATGAGGGAGTTATTAACATCATTGGATCTTTTCAACGAGCAGTTATAAAGTCCTTTAAGACAGTTTGATGATTAAGCGAAACTTGTTCTTGGAATAATCGAGGGCAGGACTAAGTTTCAACAAACAAACTAACACATATCAAACATCTAGGACATAACGTCACAAGGTTTCTGTTGATAGTAGGAATTTTGGGGTAATAGTCAATGAGTTCATCTCTACATTGAAATCCCAGGTATTCGCCACTTCTTCAGTGAGCTGAAACAAATGGGTTTAAATATCATTAATGCATTAGAAAGCTCTTCAAAACCTTTACACATCTTGTTCTGGTTAATAACACCGAGCGTTGGATAAGAAGCAGATAGGGTAGGAGCAGAAGGTACGGAAGGGGGTTGGTAAAAGTAGGGCAAATGCAAGCGAACATCCAACTACGAATTCTATGGATGCAGCCCAAAAGTTTTAAAACACGTCAATTTCAGTGGCTGGGTCATAGGAGCAACAACAATGCTTCAGCTAAGAAAATCTGAGGCTCCCCAGACACAGGCCTCAGGTAAGAGGCGATGAAGAAGAAGAATATCCTCCGTTAAAAACATAAGCCATTGATTAGAGATAAGTAGGTTGTTCTTTTTATTTGGAATAGTAGGAGATGAAACGCTACAATACTTTAAGCAGAAACCTTTTGCGGTTCGGTAGCCTAGTATTTTAAGTTATTTTATAGTCCGAACAGGGTGCAAATCACATCTCTTGTGAAAGAAAGATTTGAAGCAGTTTTTTAGTACGATACGATTTTCCTCGAAACAGTCACAAAATATTGGTCAATTTAAAAAGGTACCAAAATACTGTTAGCAAAACTGATTTCAAATTACATAGCGCAACAAACACAATTTCCCTACGATGGATCTCAGGACACTATGACATAAGGGAATGAATTGGCCAAAAACGGATTATCCATGAATCAGATGAATCCATGCCAATGGTACTGGAAAAAAGCAGAATTCACCAGAGCTTCTTCCAGGGCGCAAACGATAGGTGGCCACTAATTGATACCTGTCGGGTTTCGAGAAATCTCCAACCTACTTCTTTCCTCACCATTCTACTTTTCCTACAATGGATCCATTGAGATCCGAATGGATGGTTCGGCTTGCCGCATCATCGACCCTCTCAACCTTACCAAACCTAACCTAGGCAAACTTTTATTCACAAATATACTTTTCGCAACTCTGTACTGTTTGGCACCAGATGTTTACTCTTATAATCCAACCCACATTCGACTCAATTAAGTATTTATGGAAGTGCTTACGACAGTTGAACGCTGAGTGATCATTTCTGTGAGAGAGATCCATAAAGCTGGGAGCCAAGAAGTTGTCATTTTGACATTGAATCACCAGGCTAGACACAAGCTGTAAACAACCGTAACACGCGCCTGTGACAAGACAGGTCGTGCGTGCTAAAAGACTTAAAGATCCCCAAACTAGTTGACGAATAAAGCTGTCAGTAAAACTGGAAATGATTCGTATAGCAATTATGAAACAGTTACTCATAAATTTAACTGATAGGTTTGAGCTAGGAGAGAAGTAAATTCCTCATAGCAGCTATATATCTTTTTAAAATCTCTCCAAATTGAAATATAGATCTTAAACAAGATGTTATCCCATCATGACTTGATTTTGTGTTGTTGTTCTTACATAAATCTTAACCTTTATTAACTTAAGTCAGGTTAGGTAGGTATGGTAGATTTAGCAAAAGCCTTTTACCTTTTAAATCACCTTACGTGACTAACAACTAAATTGCTATTAAAGGTTCAATTTATGACCCCTGTACCACACAACCCTAATAAATTTTATTTAACAATCCAACAGGTCATTCTTCTTTCCGCACCTTTCACTTATGTAAAATATATATAAACGATATACATATGTACCTATAGGTATAGGTAGAACCTTAAATAAAGCTTCAATTCCGGTGCAGTTTTTTTGTTCTTTCTGTGTTTGAAGCAATAAAATTGATCCTTTGAAATTCTCTGTTTTATATTTTACATTGCAGAAAACTTGCAGTTTAAAAATAAGCAAAATAGCGATTGCACTCTTAATCGTACCTTTCTTTAAATGAACATTCTACTTTGTCTCCCGTCTCCTCCTTCAGGATAATTCTTATTTTTTTCTTTGTTTTTTTTTTTTCGTAAATAACACTTAATCCTTTGCTCAAATAGAATTCCTGCAATAAAAAAGGGTGTTGCACAAGTACTTTGCATCCAATGCCACACCAGCATAGGACACAATCATCAGCAGCGTATTTGAGAATGAGAATTAAAAAGCCAACATCCTGATTTAGCAGCACAGTCTGGCTTCTATAGCTATATGCGACCAACACAGGACGACAACGACGGACGATTTTGCATTCAATTCGATTTAATTGAATTTCAAAATATTTCAGACGAACACGACGGGTTGGTGTGGTGCTGGTGCGGCGCGGTGCGGTGCTCTCTCTTGTTCCCAAACAAACTCAAATCTACAAACAAACAAACAATATAAAACAAAATGTACCTAAAACTCTAACCAAGCACAAAACGGACGACTAATCCTGTTTGTCATTGATTAAAATCCTTTTGGGCCTTCCAAACAAAATTTCAAATAAAAAAAAAAAAATAGAAAAGGGCGACAAAAAACTTATTGAGAGCGACAACGATGAAGTATACAGGCAGAGAGGCAGCGGTGTCGGTTGTAGGACGATTTCCTTTTTCCGTTTATTAATTTGTAATTTAATGAGTCCCTCCGTGTGTAAAAAAGGACTCATAATGAAGGGCTTAACTTTTATAGAGAAATAGAAATATGTACGAGTAGGTACCTATCTACAATAAAAAAAAAAACTATTGTAACAACATTTAAGGAAATTAAATTCTTGTCAACTTGTCCTTTATATTGTCGTGTCTGAGTGAATGTCCTTTAACAAAACTGTTTATTTTTAATACACATGAATGACAACAACACACTGTGTAGCATATCGCACCTTTTAAGTGATTCTGATTATAATACATAAAGAGAAAGTCGGTACTTCGAGGGAAAGGGATTTTTTTTAGATTCTTTTTCCGCTGTTGTTTTTTTTTTTTTTTTTTGAACGATTTTTTCCTCTATTACCTTCATTTCGGGAGGACAATACTTTAGGTATTCAAGGATATTTAAGAACATTTACTTCTTTTCCTTTTGAAATATAACTTTGAGAAGTAGATTTTTTGACAGCTTAACATTTTGTTAGAAAACTAAATGCGACGTAAGTAGGCAAGAGGATTTGATCATTGTTTAAAAAAATTAAAAGAATAATAAATTTAGTAGGTAAGGAAAGTCGTTCAAAAAAATAATACAAATAAGATTGCCATTTTACCCATCTCGCGATTTAAGAACAAAAAATGATTGGCATGAATAAAACTTGCTCAAAAATTAGCTTTTCAGAGTAGGCACTCCATTTGTTATAAATAAATTCATTAATCAGCTTAACTTTTATATGGCGGGCATTTGCTCTAAGCAAATGCTCTGTTTTTATTCGTGCTCTATATTATTGTTTTAATATTAAAGCGCGTCGGTTTGTGCGTTTTGATGTACATCGTGCCAGAGCATAAACGGTTGGACGGATTTGTTTCAAATTTGGTGTGAAGACTTTTTATGTGATTCCCTGAGGAAATTCAAATTCAAATTCAAATTTTTGATTTAGCTCGTCTAGGGTAGCTGTTAAACAACAAATTCGGGTTTATCAAATTCTCTCGAAAACGGCAATAACGATTTTGATTAAAAATTAGTACATGTTCTTAAAACAACTAATGGAACGGCATCTGACAGCCTTCTTCTAAACATACTTGAATCCTAAAAAATCAGATACATGTCTATTTGTTTTGGTGACGGGAAGAACCCAAATGTTTTAGAGCTCGCTGCTGATGTAAAACGAAAATCCCATAGAAAAATTACATATCGAAATCATAAATGAAAAATTTCGATGTGCTTTTCGATTTGTGGTACGCTGTTCGATCAGCGAAATTGATGATTATAAAAAATTGTTTTAACAAGTCTCCACTCTATTTTCCCACAGAATTAATTGCCCGGACCATTAATTGTGTTTAGAAAATGACATTTGGGTTTATCCGTGTTTTTATTTGTTGCTTCTTTTATTTCAGCATTTGTTTTTTTTTTTGTTAAATTTTGTTTTATTTATTTGGAATTTGTGAAACTCTCCATGTGTATTTTGTCCGCTGTGTTTTCGTAAGCATTTCGTTGGTTGTCTTTTTGGAGACCACAGGAAAATTTCGTTTGGCATCAGCAGCGAACTATGCTTTTCTTAGAAACAGACTAGTGGATTAAAAGGAGATTGAGGATAGTCATCAAACAAAGATAAATAATAACAAAGTAAAGGTTTCGCAACAGAAAAGATCAGATTTCAAATACTACTCGACTTTTGGATAGAAAAAATCACAAGAATAACAAATTCTATCAACTCAGACAGTTAGTCCAGTGCAATTATAATCTGACCCAGCAGTTTGTACCACCCCCAATTTTGTTTTCTTTATTCGATAGAGAGTGGATGGAATATGATAAATCTTAGTTTTCGCATTCGTAACATTTACCGTTTTGCCACCATCTTGGATCTTACGTTTTACTTAATATCTCGGTTTATATTACTCCTACAGAAGAAATTGTAAGACATAAAATTCGTGGAATAAAGTTTCCTATTTCATGTGTTTAACAATTTTTCGTTATTGATAATATTTAAAAAGTTACAGGCCAACAAAATTTAGTATTTTCCAAAATTTGGGTCATTTTCTATCAAAAATTTTAAAAACTTTCTACGACAAGTTTGTTGGGCTTCAAATTTCGAACAATTTTGTTATACAATTTTTTTCTGCATTTCAATAAATAAAAAAGTTATGAATATTTTTCTATTAAAAAAAAAATGATTTATATCAGAACAAATTTTTTTTAAGTCTGAGATCTTGGCTGAAAATCTTGATTTGGGCTCGCTTTATGCCGGATCTACACGAATGGCAAAAATGCCAATATTTTTCCCAAAAAAATGGTAAAATGGCAGAAATAATTTTTGTATGACTTGCATTTACACGAGTTCAAATAATGGCAGATTTCAAAATATTGGCAACATGCCATAAAAGAATGAGCAAGTTCATTCTTATCTAGAATGGCATAAATTCAGAAAATGGCGTCCGTAAAGTGTTTACACATATGTAGTCATATTAATGGCAGCATTTTATGCTAAATTATCTCTGCCATTTTATTTTGGCAAGAATGTTGCCAGTATTTAGAGCGTTTACACGATGAAAAGAAAAATGGCTATAATTTGACAGATATAATGGCATTTTGCCATTCGTGTAAATGCAGCATTAGTTAAATTTTCCGTTTGTTAAAACCGTTTTTAAGATTTTAATTTTAGTTTGTCGCTTTTCTTATTCAAAGCGGCTTTCCTAATTGGACTCACCAATAAATTTTTCCCGAGTACCGAATATTGGAAATTTATCAAAGGCTCCATACAAATGAGATTTATTATATTCGATCAACTCTCTATCGAATAAAAAAAAATTGGGGGTGATACAAACTGCTGGGTCTCCCATATTAAATTTTATAATTGCACTGGACTAAGTACCTTTTTCAATTTTTTCTATGGAAAACAACTAGTTGCCATTAAAGGAGAACTGGCAAAAATGTATGGAAGCTGGTCTAGGAACTAATAACAACGAGACATATCTCGTTGAAAAGGTATTTTTGTGTTCATGAATACTTACTATGGGAGCTCACTCCAAATCGCTGTATGAAAAAAGTTATTGGCCAACAAAGATTTTAATTGGCTGGCCTTACGAATAACAACAAAACATATGTTTCTGAAAAGGTCAGCAATTTGGAATGAGCTGCCACAGTAAGTATTCATGTCCACAAAAATACCTTTTCAACGACATTTGTCTCGTTGTTATTGGTTATGTAGACCGTTTTGTCCGGTTCTCCTTTGATGTCAATCATTTATATTGGCCTACAATTAAAAGTAGGAGTAGAATATAAATTTTTGAAAATTTCGGGCCTTGGTAGTCTAAACATAGCTATTTCGGATTTTTTAGAAGCTTTTTCATAAAACAAAAGGAACTTCTCTTAATATTTTCAAATAATTTAGTCAAAACCTAATTGCCTTCCATCCACAAAAAATAAACCTTCCTGTACTATTAACCTGGTTTCAAATACCGTTTTTAAAAAGTTTGGAGATAAAAATATGAATATCAAAAGGGTTTGAGGTTATTTTTTTTTTACTGTTTCGCCCTTTTTTTTTTTTTTTAAATGACATTTTTTTTCTTTTTTTAATAATTTTAACTAATGCCAGTAAGACCTTAGGTCTTTTAAATGCAATGGGGAAAAATTTGAAAAAAGTTTTGACGTCTGAAAAGTTTGAATGCAGTTTTGAAGAGGGGTTGCTTTTTAGCATAAATCTCGATTTGCGGGATTTTTGGTCTTGTAGGGCGTCCGCCATCTTGGAAAAACGACTTCATTTGATAATTTGCGTTTTCTTAACTTCCAGTGCTTTTTTACGAAAAAAATTTTATATACTTTTTAGCTTTAATTTAAATTTCCTACAAATTGGTATATAAAATATTTTTCTGGTGTGGATAATTCAAAAGTTATTGATGAAAAACGAGTACAAAATTAGGCCTTATGGGCTTAGTTATCGAATAACTCCCAAACTATTACTTTTATAAAAAAAAAGTCTTAAACTAAAGGTGAAGTCTTAAGTAAAAGGCTAGAGCGTGTAGATTGAGTTAAGATAAGAAAAAAATTGTATGGGGAGGGGGGCTCTATTTCCCCCCGTTTAGGCATAAGGGGCAATTATCTAAAAAAAATTACGTTAAATATAAAAAAAATTATTAAAAATCAACAACAACACTCAAAATATAATGTTATAACTTTTTTGAAAGCAAAAAACCTATTTTTAAGTTAACTTTTTAGATAGAGTTGTTTGAGCAAACAGTTTTTAAGAAAATAATTTTTAAACTCAAAATTAAAAAAAAAACTTCTTCTTTCCAAGATGGCAGACGCCCCACAAGCCCAGAAACCCCGCAAATCGAGATATATGCTAAGTAGGGACCCCTCTTCAAAACTGCATTCAAACTTTTCGGACGTCAAAACTATTTTCAGATTGCACTTATTTGACTCCCCGTTGCCTGTACTAACTAGTTAGAAGGAATAGAAGGAAAAAAAAGATTTTTTTTTTTTTTTGTTTTTAGAAACTTATGTTAATTATTCTCAAAACTAAAATTAGAGAGAGGATTATGCGATATTGGAGTCAAAAGTGATACTCGGCTGGAAAAATTAAAAGTTTCTGTCTTGTTTGGGCAAGGCCCTATTATGTTTTCGGTAGGAAAAATCTAGACTAGGAAAACTTGTCAGATACTTGGCAATTCCTAGCTGGATTTCAGTACCAAACATTTAGACGAGGGAAACTTTTTAAACACTCGTGAGGCCCCTTTTAGTAAAAACTTGTTTGACATGTTTCGTTACCCCTTTAGGAATGACACTTGTATACACCAAAAGCACCATGCAATTTCAGTATCACACGACACATTTTTCTCTCTAGTTTGTTTTTCTGAGTGGGTTATCAAGCTTTTTTTTAAAAAAAACTGTTGTTTAGAATTCAAATAGAACCAATTTTCAATTAATGGAACACTTCTGAACTAAAAAGCGAATTTTACCTGTCATAAAAATTGAAAAAGAAATAGAATAATTTTATTCAACGAGGATTTCCGGCTTTACAAAAATCTAAAACATGGCTTTGTAAACATTACTGATGTTTTCTAATAAATTTTGTTCTGTTTAAAATCCTTCCGGGGCTGAATAGACCCCCCTCCCGAATGAACTTTCTAGGTATTGGACCCAATCCATCCACATTATATACAGCTTTTTGTCATACCTTATGAGTTATGCGAATCACCTTCTATATCGCAAGTGAAAACATGGCTATATTTAAAGTTTTTCAACAACACAGTGCGGAGAAAACAGAATTTAATTTCATTTTGTATTAAAAATCCATAGTTCCATTATCGCAACTGAAAGTATTAAATTAAACTCGAATTAACCCTTTTAACTTGGTGACTTAACTAGAGTTAAACTTCAAAATCATCACTGAAAAACTGGGCCTTAGAGTAATTTATTCCTTTTTTATCAAGTGTTAAATGTTTACTATATTGATTTAAGAGGACTCAGGAAAACACGTCTTACATTTCACAGATATTATTTCTTTCTACTTTTTTTTTTGTCGGTATTTTCCCCTTAGAAGAACTTGGTTGGTCTTGTCGTCTTGCAGGAACTTGGTACTTGTCACTAGCTACCCATTGTCATCTCTTAATAATTAAATTAATTCTAAGAAAGAGTTGCAATCGATCTCATCACAAGATAGAGGCACACAACAATTATTAAATTTAAACTATTAAATTCCATCATCGAAATCCCTGTTATTGTTCACTCTGTCTTGAACAATTATAAGATGAATCAAAATATCATGTAACATATTGTGTCAAACCCTTGGATTATACAAAAAAAAAACTGCAGAGTTTTTTTTTAATGCATCATGCAACCTGAACTCCCTCAATTTACCAAACACATTTTATATTTCTTGCTGACAACATACAATGACCTTAAAACCACTATGTGGATCGGATCAACCCTTGTTATAGCTTCTGATGTAATCAATTGATTGGATTTTATCTATGCGTCATTGAGGAATCTTTTTTTCTTGACAAAAATCCTTATGCCAACAAAAGGATATCTGACACTACCGTTCTTTCTATTCTTTGAAAATAAATTTTAAAAATAAAAAAAGAAACCCAAATTGAATTCAAAGAAATAGTTTGACAACAAAAAAAAAAAAATAAAGTATTCAATAGAACCATCATCGAACGCGACTTTTTAAAATTGCGGCAGCAAGAGCCATTAAATCTTCTCTTCATCATACGTATGAATAAAGACTTTTTCAATCTGACAAAAAGAAATACGAACAATTGCTGTTTTTATTGCTATCCAGTTACTAAACTCAAACCAAACCGCCAACCGTCTATGTATCTATGTGTGCTGCTATCTGACAGATATAGAAAACTCATAAATTCAAAGCGAGATACGCAGAGAGATATACACCACACCATCACTAGCACCACCGACCGACCGGTCCACCGGTGCTACTGATGGTAAAAAGGATTTTATTTATATCTTTAAATCTATTCACACAAAAAAAGGGATTTTAATAAAATTGATTTGTCACCGCCTGGTGTACCCCTTTTTCGTTTAATCCCGTTTTTGTCGCTTTTTAATTCATTTGCCCTTTGTGACACTTTAGATAAAGAAATGAGATGCACTTTAAGGGATAAACAGAAAAAAAATAAATATCTTTGTAACGCACAAAGAATGAGCCAGCCAGCCAGGCAGTCAGCCAAAAGGAATTATAGTGAATTTAATCCAACGAAAAAAAAAGCCAAGAAAAAAAAAAACTAAACTACCAGCTAAGCGGTGTTAAATCTCCGGCTATAACACAAGGACCGGAAATAACGCTTAAAAGGTGAGAAAAATGCTTATTCTTTTATCGTTGTCACGATAGTGTTCTGAGTAAAGTATGTACATACGACGAGTACCTAGCATCTCCTGCTTGCTATAAAGAGAACACAATTCTTTTGAATTGTATTATAGCGCGCGAGCTGTCAAGCATTAGGAATCTTTCCTTCGTTTCTTATAGTTTTCATGAAGAAACCCAGTATACTATAGTATATATGTGTACCTCTACACAGATACAATGCAAACAAAAGGACTTTTGTACTTTCATTCAATAGAAGAAGAATAGATGGTCCTTCTGGTCCTGATCCTGTATACACGCTGTACAAACACCTTTTGACACACAAAAGGATCGGGTGTGCGTTTAAATATTTCTTTATCCACGATGCGATGGTATATAGATATTCCTTAAATGTGCTCTCTTCTATAAATATGTATGTACATATAATGGGGGAAGATACTGGCGTTATGGAAAAGTTTCTTACTCCAACTTATTTCAGGTTACTTTTTCCTTTTTTTTCTTGTAAATGTTAATTAACCTTTTTAAGTGTGCCAAAATAGTTCTAAAAGTTCTACTGACACTTAAGGAACTACCCTTTTTATTTCGTGTAGTGGTTTAGGGAATTTCATAAAAAAGATCTCATGCGGGAAACTTTCAAAAATCTTGGATGAAGGAAACAGAAAAAGTTTAATGGGCACTTTGAATAAATCAAATTATTCTATTACTTTTTAAATTTGTATGACAGGTAAAATTCGCTTTTTAGTTCAGAATTTTTCTTTTAATTGAAAATTAGTTCTATTTGAATTGAAAAGAAGTGTTTTTTTTTTGAAGCTTGGAAAATCTAGACGATGGAAACTTGTCAAATACTTGGCAAGCCCTTCCTAACAAACAACAATTTAGACGAGGAAACTTTTCAAACACGCGCGAGGGCCTCTCTAGTAAAAACAGGAATGTCTCTTGTACACCAAAAACACTAATTTCATAAGCACCGTGCAATTTCAGTATATACGATACTTTTGTCTCTCTTTCCTTTGTCTCCTTTGTGTGTATATTACCTATATGTATTTGTTATGTAAACATTAGACTATTAGTGGGTAGCGCTTTGGACTGACAAGTAGAAGATTGCGGGATCAAGTCCCACATAAGGACATAAGCTAACTTTTTTTTATGTTTCGCCTGACGACGCAAAAGGGTTCATAATAGCCAAGGCCCTTGTTCTAGCCTTTGGTAACCCTTGTTAGACCCTTGCCAGAATCTATATACAACTCTCTAGTGCCCTGTTGAAAACTAGATTGCTTTCCTGCGCGGGTCTCTTCTTTTAGTTTATTTTATTAAAAAATTGTATTAGTGATCAGTTTTTGAAAAATTAATTTTTAAACACAAAATTTTGAACAAAAAAATGAAAAAAGAATTAAAATACTTTTTTTTGCTAATTGTACGTCATTTAGTACCTACTGTTTTTGTTTTCAAAATTCGCTTCTCTCATCAATTCTTAGTTAAACAATAGAAATCGGTAAATTCTAGTTGTAACATTTATGAGTTTTAATTTGACATTTCAATTTTTTGACACCAACTGCTATGTGTGTGCTAGAACACAATGATCTCAAGAAAGGGATGAGCGTGCAACCCTGCGTCGTAGTCTCTTATTTTATTTATTAATTATTTTTTTTTGCAGCAGCAACCCGTCAGCTGTCTTATTTGACGTTTAATTCAACTCGGAATATTTCAGATCGGTGTGTAACGATAGGTTTTAAAACATCAAAACTTGTGTTTTATCATAACTTGTCGATTACAAAAAATCTATAGGTAAACTTGTGTTTTTGAGATAGGTTTTATTCCAGAACCGATATTTTCGCGAAAATTGCAGTTTGGTGTGAAGAGGCTATTAGTTTTCCGAGCATTGAATTTTTGAAAATTAAGAAAATAAGGGTTTTTGATAAAATGCTTTTTTTAAAGGCACGTCTTGGCTACTTATTATAGTGTCTCGTAGCGTAATTGTTAGTTCGTTGGACTGTCACGCTACGCTGGAGGTCTGGGTTCAATGATCAGCCTCGTCCATCTTAATTTTTTAGGGCTACTGCCTCTTGCGATGAATTGACTAATCTTCCACTTGTCATGAAAAAGTTCTTTCTTGTCTAGCCGTTCGGATTCGGTATAAAATTGAAGGTCCCCTCTATATGTTATGGGACATTTTTGAGAAAAATAATATTTGCTTTGAGGATTTTTTAACATTTGTGGTAGGAACGTGTATTTTTTGCTATAAGAACAATTTCATCTTCAAACTTTAAAAAAAACCGAAAGGTGCCAAGTTTCAAAATAAAGTCGATCAAATAATGTCGTTTTCGATCGGATTTAAGCTTTTTGATTCCAATCGAAGTATTTCGAGGTATCTTGCAAAATTTTCTTTGTGTGTGTGTGAGTACATTTGTTTGACATTAATATTTTGCGCGTTCATAGCTCAGTCGATTTGACATTTGAAAACTAGTCCGACGGAAGAGTTTACCTTTAGGTGTGTTCTGAGTCTACTTCTTTATAAAGTCGGGAACTGAAAAACACTCCGAAAACATAATTCAGAACAGCCAATCTATTTTTTTTTTTTTTTGGAGTAACAGGGGTATTCTCAAAACGTTCATTGGTGCAATATTATAGTGAAGTTAACTCGACACAGGGGCTTGTCTAAAATAAGAAGTTAAGTTGGAAACCTTATATACAATAAAGAGTCAAGAAGGCCACAGCAGCACACTTCTCTTGCAAGAAAACTATTGGGATTAAATGGGGACTCCAACCCCGTATTACTCACTGGCTATAAGAGGTGGCAGTATGGTGGACAGCCTTATATAAAGAGGTTAACCACGATAAACTTTGCAAAGTCCGCGGCACAGGACACTCTTCTTCATCTGACACCCCTCGATATATTTAATAAAGAAACTTTAATTTGGAAGGTTTTTGCGATCTGTAGTGCAGATGTCTCTGACAAAAACAATTGAGCTCTTCAGTAAGAATTGTTGTTGCCTTTCTTAGACACAACAACAATTCTTCCTGAAGAGCTCAATTGTTGACGCAGAGCGAAACACATCTGCACTATGGGTCGCACTAACGTTCCAAATTAAAATTTCTATTAAAGTGCACTAACCAAAAAACAAGAACAATTTTTCTATTGTTATTGTTTATCTTCTTCTTTTAATAAAGAAACGGCAGCAAGTAGGGCAATCCGTCTTAAAGCCTCTTCACAGTGGACCAATAATGAAATAGGCCACTCAGCTGTTCTGAACTTATACGGATCACTTCCAAGTATAATTGACTACACCATCCCACAATTCCGTTTCGATAAAAACGTTCAAGTTGCCATACCTTCCAGATCCACATGGGAGGACTTGACATTCTTGGAAGACGAATCGATTCATTTCTATACGGACGGTTCAAAAACCGATGATGGGGTTGGTGAAGGCGTGTACTCAGATAGACTAAATTTAAGTATCTCATTTCGTCTTCCAGACCATTGTAGCGTGTTCCAGCCGGAACTTTTGGCAATAAAGGAATTTTATCTTGGCTCAAGGAAAACGTGATATCGATTTCTGATATCCGCATCTTCTCAGATAGCCAAGCTGCCATAAAATCCCTAGACTGCGTCTCTACAAGTTCTATAACAGACCTAAACTGTCGATCATCTCTTATAGAGATGCCAAAGCAGTTCAATATTCACCTTTGGGTGCCGGGCCATAGGGACATTCCGGGTAATTGTAAAGCTGATGAACTCGCCAAAGGTGAAACATTTTTTATAATTTTTGCTGAAGCAAGATGCTTTAAGGAGATCAAACCTTAGGTGGAATAAAATCACCACTTGCCTGGCGACAAAACAGATCTGGCCTAAGCTAGATGTGAGGCGCGATATCTTTGAACAAATTGCATATCAGCTCCGTAATTGGTGTCATAACAGGGCATAACGGTACCGAGTATTCGCAAACGATTTTTGCAGAAGCTGTATGGACGAGGAGGAGGAAAAATCTATTCCTGACCTTCTCTGCACATGCCCTGCCTTATTCCAGAGACGAAGGCTCCATCTGGGGACCCAGTGATCCCAGTGATCTGACAAACATAGACATAAGTAGTCTCCCGCGCTTCATAAGAAGCTCCAACTTGTTTTTACGTGTGAGGAGAAAATCTCTCTAGATTCACGTGGTATCACAACAGACCAATTTATGGTCTAAGTGTGTCAGTTCTTTGCTAGCAGACTGTTCCACCTAACCTAACCTAGCTCGACACTTACGTTATTTATTATAATTTGACAATATAGGTAATTTGACGTTTATGTAGTTTATAGACTTTTAACCCCACTTTGTATTTAAGCACTTGCATTAAAGTTACAAATGTGGGAGCTCACGAAGATCTGTCATTGATTTAGGTCTGCTTTACTTGAATTTTATAAATAAATTGTGTTAGTGCAGCACTTAATAGTTAACTAGAGCCATGCTAAGACCCTTATAACGATGGTACCTACCTGTAATTTTACGCTATTCTCTATAAATGTCACTTTTAACACAGGACTATTACTTTATTTAAGGATTTCCAACCCCTCCCTCCCGCCTCCTCTGGGAACTATGTTTTACGTAAAATCTGATTGCAAATTAAAATTAACAAACAAACTGAACTACTCGTCCTCGTAGCTATAATAATATTTTTTTTTTGTATATAATTTGTTGTGTTAATTCAATTTTCGTGTCATTAATTTGCAGTGCAATTAATTCATATACTCTCCACTTCTACCTTCTACGTACAAATATATCATCTGTCACACTTAATAAATAGTACAACGCACTTGCTTCTGTGTAATGCTTATTATAAGTGTGTGGCGCATCTAGTACCTACTCCTCTCGTATAAGCATTTATGTATAAATTTTTATTTGCATTTCAACATCTCGCTGGATGATGATGGTTGGTTTTCTCGCTGTCTATATATCATAACTTTATTTTTATTATCAAGTTAGCCAAGCCTCACATATAAATTATATGCATCATACTAAAAATTCAGTCCATACTGATACTGATGTTCGGACAAAGCGAATCAACACATACACTTTATGTCACTCGATTGAGCAGTCGCATTTTATAGTGGAAATATGTGAGTGCACATAATGGAGAATTATTCTTTTACGGGAAACAATGTTTTTGAAATGTATAGGCGTTAAAAAATTTGGAAAGCGTGCTTTTTTCAATAATATATCTTCCAACTCAAAAAGAAAAATCAAGAAAATCAATGAAATTGTAAAGGGTTTAAAAAGTCTCCAACAATGTTTAATTAGATAAAGCATAAATGTCGCTTTGAAAGAAAAACATGATTATGGTCATTTCAGGCCTAGGTAATTTTTCACATAAATGATCTTAAGAATCTTATACCTATGGGATATACCTTAGGAGATAAATTGAGAAGTCTACAAAATTGTATTTTTTTGATAAATATCACTTTAAAGGAAAAATAATAATTGAAATATGTAGCTCATAAAATTCTTGACAAGAATGATCTCGATGTTCTAAATATGTTGGTGCGTAGCTTAGGAGATACATTGATTTCAAAATAGATGTCAAGCATTTAACCTTCATAATCACAAAAACCAATGTTTGTTTCACGAATATCTTGCTTATAGATCAAGAGCCCACAGCAAATTTTGGGAGTGGATTGATAAGCAAAATATGAGTATGAGGGTTTGTAGGTGCATATATCGCGGTATCAAAAACCACCGTCTGGCAGGTTTCTTTTTCAGCCTTTGGCAGGGGTGGAGGTTTGAAAATAGCGATTTTCAAATTTATTTTGTCAGAGATATTACCACCTCAATAAATTTAAAAATATATGCCGTGATGCTCTGTCATTTTTTTAAAGTCAAAACGTCATAATCTTGGCAATCCGACCAATTGAACTCAAAATATAAGCTTTTTAAGAGGACCTTTTCGTCTTTTTCTTGGAGAATTATAAAACACAAAAAATCAACAAAACAAAGTCTCCAAAAAAATTCGATTCAGGTTCGCTTAAAAACCTAATATCTTGAGTTCCATTGGTCGGATAACCAAGATTATGACGTTTGGACTTAAAGAAAATGACAGAGCATCACATAATACATTTTTTAAATTTATTGAAGTGTCAATACCTCTGACAAAATAAACTGAAAAATCGCTGTTCTCAAACTCCCACCCTCGCCAAAGGCTGAAAAAGAAACCTGCCAGACGGTTGTTTTTGATACCGCGATAAATGCACCTACAAACCCTCATACTCATATTTTGGTTATCAATCCACTCCCAAAATTTGCTGCCGGCTCTTGGACTATTATGGCTATTAATGTTCAAAACAAATATTAGCACGCAATTAAATTTGTAGATTACTGGTTTCATTTGCAAATTGTTTCATTTTTAAAATTCTCTCAAAAAAAATCTTATGATTGACAATTTCTTTAAAATTATATAAGCAATTTGGCAACGATATTGTCATTTGTACGCATCTAAAACTTGAAACAAAAAAAATATTTCAATGAAGTTTTTTTTTTAAATTCTCTCCAAAATTCTCTTTATCTAGTATTTTAGTTTTCTAAGCTATAAATTTATTCAAATGTTTGCGTAGGAAGGCATAGGACATCGTTTTTGTTAGTACTTCATTCATGTTCTGAATTTGTGATTCACAAATTTTCTTCAAATTATAAACACAAATTCTGAAAAGGATAAAGTCAAATAAATAGTGTTAACTAAAGGGAGTGTTTGGCACTTTAAACACGAACAACATTGCAGTGGTTAGTAAAAGAATAGTTTGATTTTTAAAATTGTCTCCAAAAAACTCTCCAAAAGTCTCTTAATTTTATTTTCCATGTAGAGATTTGATGAAAATTTGATTAAATTTATCTTTTTTAATAAAAATTATAGTTCTCGAGATATTAACAAAAAATTTAACACAAAGTTACAAACAAACTTCCTATTAGGTAAAATAATATCTGAAAAAAAAATCTACAAATTCCTATCATGTGACACGTAGTGTGTATGATATACAACACACTTAGTAATTTGCGTAATTAAAATTTCACAAAATCGCTACGTTCATCAGGATAAAAAAATATGTGGGCAGAATGGGGTTGAGGGTATAGGGTATAGTCATAAAGCGCACTTCCTCAAAAGTATGGTTATGGCCAATTGGCCTCATCTCGGAGGTCAGTCACAGTCGCAGTCACAGCATACAGTCGGTTTATAGATTGTCCCGCATTGTTCAGAGAAAAACACAACAAGCCATCAGTTGGCTGAGAGCTAATGGAGCTGGTGCTGGTGATGGTGGCGCTGGTGATGGCGCTGGAGTTCAAGCTGGAGGAGTGCCTGACTACAAAATGAAAATTATTAATCGCGAAATGGATTTAATGGATACATAAAGTCGGGGTGTGGATTTATATAATATTTTTATTTTTTTTTTTGTATTTGCTTTTATTTATATGTACCTATTTTTTTTTATTTTAATATAACATATATTTGCCCATAGTGTTGAGTACAATTGTCGGTTTGGCTTCATACATTCTTTTGAAAATGGTGAATGTTTGTATCTATAGTTTTTGTTTGTTTGATGTTGAGGTTATTTTTATTTTTCTCTTTTAATTTGTTTGTATATCTAGTACTTTTCACTCACTATAATGGCTATTTTCAATTTAGCATTGCTTTCGATTGCAAACAAAAACATGGTTGCCATACAAGGGGAAACATTTGTTTATTGGTTTACAGAATATTTGCAAATAGAACAGAATAATATCATAACAGAAATACATGTCCCATAAGAAATTACATGACGAAATCATGAACAAAAATGTTTGTTGTGCGTTTCGTTCTGCAATACGCTGGCTCTGTTCGGCCAGGGAAATTGATGATTATACTAGATTGTTTTATGAAAAGTCTCCACTCTCTTTTCGCACAGAACTAATAGCCTGGACCATTAATTGTGTTCGGAAAAATGACCTTTGGTTAAATTCGCATTTTTATTGGTTGTTTCTTCAAATACAGCATGACTTTGTTTGATTGTAGTCGTTTTTTTTTTTTTTTTTTTTTTTTTTTTTTTTTTGAAATTAGTCAAACTCTCCATGAAATTTTTCATCTGTGTTTTCGTAAGCATTTCATTGTCATGAATCAGCAGCTTATTTGGCTTTAACAATAAAAATTGAAGATTGTACCAAATTATTAGGAGAAGTCTCCACTCCTTTTTCGTAAAGAACTAATAACCCGATTTTAAATTGTGTGCGCAAAAATGACATTTGGGTTTGTTCATGTTTTTATTTCTTATTTCTGTCATTACAGAATGACATGGTTTATTTTTATTTTGTTTATGTGCAGTTAGTGAAACTCCTCATTATTATTTTGCCACTGTATCTTGTTGAAGATCAAAGATAAATTTCTTTTCGCATCAATAGCGTACTAGGCTGAAACTATCAAAATTGAAGATTAAGCGGAGAAGTCTACACACTTTTTTCACATAGAATTAGTTTGTTGTCTTGTTGAAGACCAACGTAAAATTAAATTCTTTAATGATCAAAACTGAAGATTTTTCGGAGAAGTATCCACTGTTTTTTGTACAGAATTCATTTCATGGAGAGTTAATTGTGTACCAAAATTATATTTCAGTTTCTTTGTGTCTGTTTTTGGCGTTTTTTTCATGTGATTTTTGTTTGCATTTGGTGAAATCTCCATTTTTTTGTCTTTTTGGAGACTACAGGGAAATTTCGTTTTGTATCAGCAAAATGTTATATTTTCTATAAAAATACCCATTTATTTATTTATTATCACCTTAGGAATCACTAAGTTTTTGTTACCAACAAAATTAGTAATTTTTTTCTTTTGTTATCAAGAAATAACCCCAGGGTGGCAATATTGACATCAAACTTTATTTCTAATGAATGCATTTGGAGCCGTGTTTGCATCAGATATTATTATGGATTCCGAAATTGTACGTATTTTGTTTATACCTATACCTACCTACAGTTTTGTTCTCTTTTATTTTTTTAGTGACCCCCCTCCCCCATATCCATAACGAAAACAAAAGAGATTCCGTTCTAATTACTAAAACTCTCCAATGAAACTTAATTAAATGGTAAATCGAATCTAATCGCATATCGTAAAACAAGAATCTGATTTGCATTGAGAATGTTTCCGATAAACGAATAGGTAGGTATTTTGTAACTTTAACGGCTTTAATCATTCGTGAGTTCGAAGCGCGCACTAATGAGATCGTTAGGTGCTGAACACGTATATTTTCATCCATATTATACCAATCAGGTATTCTGAAGTTTTTCTGTTTTTTTTTTTTCTGTCACCCAGCAGAAGCAAATTAATTGACAAAATTGTTCGGTGTTTCGATTGAGGTGATTTTGTTTCTTTTTCCTCATGTTTCGTGTGTATCTTTAAGTTGCCAAAGAACAGTATAATATATACCAACAGCAACACAGGAATAATATAATTATAGGTTTGACATTTTTATGGGAAAGGCGGTAACATCCAGCACCTCCTCATCTTCCTCCTTCTTAAAAATGCCCACGGTATAATTTGTGCGTGTGTTTTTCCAGTCAGAACGTCCCGTGTTGTATTTTGACATGTTTATAAATCGACTCATTGAATTTTTTGGACGCGAATGTAGCTATACCGTTTTTATGATGCGGATTCTCGGTTGCTGCTGTGCCCTGCTCTAGCTATAAATGTCGGGAAATGACATTTTGTATAGAAAATTGGGTGGAATACTTTCCAGAAACGCAACGCGGGCATGAGCATATTTACATATAAATAAACCGATAATTGATAGGTTTGATTCGTGTATGGTTTTTATGAACTGCATTTATTCATTTTGGTACATACCTACTTCGTAATGATTATTTCTTTTGGGGGAAAATAATATATACATATACGCTTTTGTTGTATTTTGTGATTTTTTGAAAGCGTAAAACAGTATTATTATAATGTCAAAGATTTTTGAAATGTAAGATCTTGTTAATTTTTGTGTTAAACAAACAAATATTCTCACAAAAATGTAACAACAAATTCGTTGGAGAATGAATTGATATTAAAAAAAGAGAATCCAAATTAAAATTACACAGTTTTTGTCAGAAATTGTTATGAATTTACCTACCTCTAATAATGGGTGATTTTTTAAGAGGTTTAGAACTTTAAAAAAAAAAAAACACATAAAATTCGAAAAAATGAATGAAATATTTATTTGAATCGATAGTTTGAACCTTGCAATTTAATGTTTAAAGATAATTTCATGCAAATGTTGACCGCGGCTGCGTCTCAGGTAGCCCATCCGCTGAGTCCAATTTTGGCATATTCTTTCACACACATCGGCCGGTATCTCACAAATGAATGCATGGATGTTGGCTTCCAGTGCGTCAATCGAAGCGGGCTTGTCCCTATAGACATTAGCCTTGACATACCCCCACAAAAAATAGTCTAATGGTGTCAAATCGCACGATCTAGGCGGCAAATTGACCGGCCCGAAACGTGAAATTAACTGTTCACCAAACTCGCCTCGCAATTGCGCCATTGTTTCGCGTGCTGTGTGGCATGTGGCACCGTCTTGTTGAAACCACATATCATGCAAGTCAAGAACTTCCATTTCGGGCAAAAAAAAGTTTGTTATCATCGCTCGGTAGCGTTCACCATTGACAGTAACGCTGCGATTCGCATCATCTTTGAAGAAATATGGCCCAATAATGCCGCCGGCCCATAAACCGCACCAAACAGTGGCTTTTTCGGGATGCATTGGTAGCTGTTGCAATGCTTCTGGCTGATCTTCACTCCAAATGCGGCAATTTTGCTTATTTACGTACCCATTCAACCAAAAATGAGCCTCATCGCTGAACACAATTTTTCGATAAAAAAGCGGATCCTCGGCCAGCTTTCCAAGAGCCCATTCACCAAAAATTCGGCGTTGTGGTAGGTCGGCTGGCTTTAGTTCTTGCACCAGCTGTATCTTAAAAGGCTTTACGCCCAAATCCTTCCGCAAAATTTTCCACGTAGTGCTGTAACAAAGGCCTAACTGCTGGGAACGGCGCCGAATCGACATTTCGCGGTCTTCTGTCACACTAGCTGATACGGCCGCAATATTTTCTTCACTACGCACAGTACGTAAACGTGTTGGTGGTTTAATGTCCAACAAAGTAAATTTGGTGCGAAATTTGGTCACAATCTTCCGAATAGACTGCTCAGAAGGTCGAGAATGCCGACCATAAAATGGAAGCAGCGCGCGATGAACATTTCGAACCGAGCACGAATTTTGACACAAGGTACTAAACACACGTCAGCTGTCAAAACCAGTGTTGCCAAAACAAACCAGCTAAAAAATCACCCGTTATAATCTTAGTGCAAAAACCTTCCCGTGCAGAAAAACAATACAGTTTTCGACAAGGCACTAGAGAGTTTTACATAGATTCTGGCAAGGGGCTAGCAAAGGCTAGCAAAGACTAGAACAAGGGCCTTGGCGATTTTGAAAACGTTTGCCTCGTCAGGCAAAAAGGTAAAAAGTTGGCTTATGTGGGACTTGATCCCGCGATCTTCTACTTGTCAGCGAGTTAGCCAAGTGGGTAGAGCACCCACTAGGTGAACTCGCTATACAAAAACTCAATTTTGAAAGTGAATAACTTTCATACAATTATGTGTTGATTTGTGCATGTTACTTGTCAATTTTACGATGTACAGTAAAGACTTGCTTTGCAGCTCACTTTATTGTTGTTTTGCAAATTTTGATTTTTCTTTTATGTGCAATAACAAGTGTAAGCTATTGTTATTATTACTATTGTTTTCTGATATTTGTAAGATTTTTTCGTAACCAATTAATCAATGTTTAATATAGAAATCATTGGCACCTGATGATGTTCATAGACATGAACGATACGTCGCGTCGTGACAAACATAAATACTTGTTTCATTTGACCTGAAGCCCATTTTTACAACATAACTTAATTTCATACTCTTATACATATTTCATACATCATACCATACTGCATAACTTATACAGATGTCTCACATACATAGAAAAAAGTGTGTTATGAAAAAGAAGACAAACGGAAGATTGCTTATAATTTTTTTGTTTTTTGTGTACAAGATATATTTTTACTGGGGTACCGAAACATGTCAAACAAGTTTTTACTAGACAGGGCCTCACGATAGTGTTTGAAAAGTTTCCCTTGTCTTAATTTTTGGTACTGAAATCCAACAAAATCTTGGCAATTATCTGACAAGTTCTCCTCGTCTAGATTTTCCCTACTGAAAGCTTACTAGGGCCTTGACTAAACTAGACAGAAACTTCGCATTTTTCCAGACGGGTTTTTTTTGGATTATCAGGTATAGGCTTCTTCTTACTATTGATTTTTTTTCTAGTTAAATTTAATAAATTGATTAGGTACACTGTTGGACAAAATTTAAAATTTTGTCGGCTCAATGAGAAAAAAACAAAATATGATTGCATAGTGCTTTATGTAGAAATTTTAATTGTCTTCAAACTTCTTTGAACAACTAATACGTTTTTGAAGAACAAGATTCTTAATAAAATGGTTACTTTAATTTCAATCCCAGCAAAAGTGAAATTAACATTATGTTTTTTTAAGATGATTTATTCAATATCTCTATTCAGACTACAACACAAAATTCCGAAGCCTGTTAATCCTTTCAGGCCTCAGAATTTTCAAGAAAGTTTTAAAATGAAAAAGAGTGAAGTTAAAACGGTTTAACAAATATTTTGTCCATTAAAAGAATGGTTCTGACTACGGAGAAAGATAAAATTAGATTCGATTATTTTATTTTTGATTCGATTGAGAATTTGATTTTCTGGTTCGTTAAAAAAAATACATTTACATGAGCGTTGAAGAACCATCATCGAATCATTCAAATTATAAATACAATTATTTATTTAAAATGGATTGGGTGAATGTGTGCTTCATCAAGGATGATTCATTTTATGGATCTTTTCGGTTTAGTTTAGCGAGCAAACCGTATGGATAGTAAATGTTATCGCTCGCGAACTGTATTTAGCATGTTTTGCAAAGAATAAAAAAGATAGGTATATTTTATGATTTTTACTTCAAACTTTTAAATTTCGATGATTTTTGTTTTCCAAAATGTACATAGGTAGGTACCTAAATTCATAAAAGGTAATTTTTTTTAATTTTTTTAAATTCCAAAAAGATTTTGGAGAAGCAAAAATATTTTTTTTTTTCAAATATCTAATTAAAATTTTAAATAATTAGTGGAACCTAAGGCATTTTTAAGGTCCCGCCACACACTGAAAGGAAAATGTTTTCATAAAGCGTTTTGAAAAAGTGCTTTACGAGCGCAGTCACAATATAAAAGGAAAGTGCCTCGGAAAACTTTTTTTTTTTTTTCAAATAACAAATTTTCTTAAGGACTTTACGGGTCGTCACACTGTGAAAGCGAAGGCATTTTTTTAGAGTGCTTTCTAAAAAAATAAAAATATATAAATTATAAAAATATGTGTACATAAAATACAATATCTTGTGATACATCGATTGAAAGATGGCACTCGCTAGATCACGAGCATGCAACTTTTAATCCTCCAAGATGCTTAGTTTAGCAGGAAATCACTTTTAGAGAACGTTAAGGACGTATAGTTTGGCGGCAAAATGAGTTTAAAGATAAAAGCTCGTTTTCCGTATCGTGCGATAATCGATTGAAAGGTGGCACTTCCTAGATCACGAATATGCAATTTAGAAGTCTCTACGGTGCTCAATTTAGCCGAGAAACATGTCGATTTTGAAAAATTGATTTTTCATTCATCGATTGAAAGGTGTCGCTCCCTAGATCACATTTCGTGGGATAGAGGAAGTCATTAAAAAAATCAGCTGGCAAACGTTACCCGGGCAATTTCGGTGAAAAACATATACGTTCTCTATCCAGAAAGCGGAAAACTATCACAAACTATTTTTTTTTTAAAGCATAAAGCGTTTTCTGAAAATGATTTGCTTTTTTTGAAAACGCTTTAAGTAACTAATTAGTCACACAGTGAAATTTTTTTTTCGTGAAAGCGCTTACAAGAAAGCAAATTAATTATGAAAACGCTTTCAAGAAAGTACTTTCGCGTCTTCACAATATGAAATGTATGCTTTCAGAAAGCTGTTTGCTTTCTGAAAGCATACATTTTTTCAGTTTGTGACGGCACTTTAAGTCACTTAAAGAAATATTTTTTTTCTAGCACAAACTTTCCATAATAAAGGGAAATTCTGACAAAAACCTTCTGAAAAGTAAGTCGGATTCTAGACTTCTGATAAAACAATGAACACACAAAAAGACAGAGATAAAACAATAGCAACCTACGCTCTGGCATTAAGAGAATAACATACAGTGTGATAACTTAATTTTTGGAAGAGCTTAATACAGTATTCAGTTTATTTTTAAAAAATTTAATTTTTTACAAAATCTTTAATTAAAGTAGATTCAGTTTTAATTGTTTTATTTTATTTTTTATCCAATGTAACTACAAAACATTTCATGTAAGTTTTACATATAGAAAAATGAAGAGAAATGTTTAATATCCATAATCATTTTGTTCAAAATTAATAAAAACTTTCCGTGATGAAGTTGGGAAAATCCAACGAAACGTAGGGAAAATTATGAAGTAAAGTTTTTTATTTTCATAAATAAGAAGATTGACCAAAAAAGTCTGAAAACCCACAAATATTTTTAACTACAAAAAATTAGTCAAATATTTATTATAAAAATATTTTGATTGTATTTCTTATTACGAGTAATAGATTATACCTCACCGAAAATCTTGTTCGTTAGTTTTCAATCCTTACCTGTAAGAAAAGAAACAAAACATTATTTAAAAGGTTTGTATTTATATTTATGTATGTAATTAGATAAAATATTTAAGTAGGTATTTTATTCAATGAGAAGTTTCTAACTCAAAAGTACTTATAGGAGGACGATCGGAAAAAATGTCCTTGTAAAAATTTAAGGTAGGTTGCGTTTTTCCTCTGATTGAAAGTTAAAGTTTTTCATCCAGCTAATGATCATAAGCAAGATCATCCCATAAAACAAAACAAATCAGAGTGACAATAGTTCTATGAAATTGTCGTTTTTTTTTGTTCCTTATATTTTTGTAATAGTCTTTTAAAATTATATACATCCTATTGCAAATTAAATTAATCCGTTTCCAGTTCAAATTCACCTTTTTGCAAATCGAATTCACCTTTATACTTGGTTTACAAACGATAAATTTGATTTGGAGTATAATGAATTGATTTTGCAAAACGGTGAATTTCATTCATTCAAAAGGGTGAATTTCATTTGCAAAAGGGTGAATCCAATTTTCAAAAGGATTAATTTAATTTTAAAAATGCTTAATTTTATGTTAAAAAAAAAAAAATGTATTTCTCATGTATTCTCTCTTTAACCTTAACACTACCATCTCTCTAGCTTATGAGAAAGTAAACTCTACTTATGGTTTACGAAACGTGATGTCGAAATGATTTACCCAGCTCGCTTTTTCCAGCTCAATTGCATCTCTAAGATCTGTCCAAATTCTCTGCTGCTCGCACTTTGACACTACATGTCAAATATCAAAACTATTTGAAAATTTTGACCCTTGTCCAAATTATCTAGGACCAAAGGTATCGATCCAACTTAAATATATATTTTTCTATATTCGAGGAGTTGCAAGAGATATTGGTAGTAATTAATCACCGTCATCTTTATTTTCCCAAAATATCACCATCATCATCATTAAATCTTTAAACCAGGCAATTTCTCCATTATAAAAAAAAAATAAATAATGAAGGTTTTGAATGAGCAACAACCACTGGTGTTGGCTACCACCGAGTATTACATTTGGCTGGAATTATTGCAATTTCATGGCTACCACACCAATCATCAGATTCCTTTTAGTGGTGCTTAGTCTATAGTTCCAATTTTAATTTATAAATTGTTTCGCCGTCAACTGGATTCGAACCTAGACCAAGCTGCTTCAGAGGCCGTTGCACTACGCATTGCACCACCGAGGTCACCTGATCGTGCCCATCCAAATGAAGGTTTTTCTAATTTACAATTGCATTTGGACAACTAGCATTTGGACAACGAGCATTTTAGAACGCCACACACAAGTTAGATGTTATTCATTCGGGTTCTTTCTTCTATACCTCTTCGTTATCACCGCAACAATTCGTTGCATATGTGCAAGGAGGGAAATTGTATGAAAGATTTGACACTGGTCAAAAATTATATTTCATTCAAAGGTGTCTTCTCGTGATAACACTTGCAGTTATGCTGCATAGCTTTCGCTCCGTCATATTTAACATTGAAGGTTTTGAATGAACAACAACCACTTGTGTTGGCTACCACCGAGTACTACATTTGTTAAATATGACGGAGCGAAAGCTATGCAGCCTAACTGGAAGTGTTATCACGAGAAAACACCTTTGAATAATAAATACTGTTATATCACATTATTCTTTAATGTATTAGTCTAAAACTCATAAATAATTACTCACTCAGTGATCAACAAGACAAAAGTCAATCAAAATATCTCTTCAAACTTTCCTGAGACCCCGCTTACATTCTGTATGCATAATTAAATTAGCTTGTTACTTTTTTTTGTTATATTTTCCAAAGCAATGATTACCCTTGAGATGTCCAGTCTATATTTCCGTCCAATGTCCATGTCCAATACCTCAAAAAGACAACGACCGACACCAATATTCTCTATCACATAAAAATAATAATAATTATTATTAAAACAATTTTTTGCTTTTGTTGTTGTTGCTGTTTTCACATCACACATTATTAAGATGACTGATTTTATTTACGAGGAACATTGTCATCATTTTAAAGAAAATAAAGATTAAATCAGCAACGAGAATTTTATTTATCGCTCTGAAAGGTCAACTTTTTTTTCTTTCCTCTTTTTGTGTTGGATGCTTTCAATAATGTCGCCTCGTAAGAAATAAAAAAAAAAAAATTAGCCCAAAGATTAAGTGATTTATAATGATTTTATGGTTGCTAACAATTTTGTTGGTGCTATAAATTTGTATCCTTTTGAAAGGAAACCCGATTTTGTCAGTATTAAACAAAAACAAAAAATATACAAGAAAATAGAAGAAAAATCTTTTCTGTGCGGAGCTCAAGGCTCCTAACAGCCTTGACACGCACTAGAATACAAATCAAGAAAATTTTGCCTGACAGTAAGTCACAAGGGATATAGGATATACTCCTAGAAACTTATAGCTCAAGGCTATATAAGAAACATAACATATCTAGGTTGGAATGTCCTTGGAAGAATAAGAATATGGGATTCTTTAACACAAAATGGTGATGGAAGGATAATAAAATACACCAATGGGTTGTATGTTCTTGCTTTTATTATAAATTTATAATAAAATCGAAAATATTTTGTTAACAACATTTGTGTCGAGTACCCAATTAGTCCTTTGAATATTTTGTATTTAATATAGCTTTTAACGGCCTTTAGTCCATACAAATTGGCTTTTCGTCCCGGCGTTCTCACTTGGACTCTTCAGTTGACAATGAGAGCCTTGTCAAGACGCAATTTGTATTAAGTTCAGTTCAGCTTACATCAATTTTACTGCGAAACTGTCCAAGTGAGAACGCCGGGACGAAACGCCAATTTTTATGGACTAAAGACCGTTAAAAGCTATATTGAATCAATAATTCAACAAGTCTAATTAAATAATGCTAAGTCTTCTAATTGGCTGATGTATTTCAGTAGTATATAGAATTTGTATTATAAAACACACTCATATGTAAACAATGCCAGGCCACGGGTAACAAAATTTCCAACAGTTCTTGATTAGAAATTCTAATTGGGTTCGATATAGTTCACAATTGATTTTCACAGTAAAATTGATGTAAGCTGGACTGAACTTAATACAAATTGCGTCTTGATAAGGGCCTCACTGTCAACTGAAGAGTCCAAGTGAGAACGCCGAAACGCAACGCCAATTTGTATGGACTAAAGGCCGTTAAAAGCTATATTGAATCAATAATTCAACAAGTCCAATTAAATAATGCTAAGTCTTCTACTTGGCTGATGAATTTCAGTAGTATATAGAATTTGTATTATAAAACACACTCATATATTTTGTATTTAGTCAAAGAGAATCGGTTTAATAGTTTTATATTATGAACAATATTTCACTCTATAAAATTTGATTTAAATTATTTTACGAATGCATAACGTGGCACTATAAAAACGGAGTTGAAAAAAAAAAACACAGTCAGTGACATTGAAATTAAGACTATTCGTGCTGGCCGTCTGAGGCCATGCGTTGACTTGACAGACTTTGACGTCTGAATTTGACATCCGCCATTTGAGCATATTCTTGCAGATGCCAACGTATTGACAATATTTTGCGTTGACGATTACACGAGCTCAGTGTTTTTGAATGTGCCCAAGTGGTGTCATCTTAAAAGTTTATCGCGTTTACACCAAAGTCGTTAAATCGCATTAACACAGATAACGCATGTGCGCATTTTTGCGTCATTCGTGTGAACGTCAATGGCATAAAGCCGCATTGACACAGTAGATACGTTGAAAATATGGAAATATGTATATTTGGATGATTTTTTTGGCGACGTGAACGTGTTGACCGTCTAATGGTTAATGCATGATGCATATGTAATCAGCCCTAACATCATATTTGTTAAGTCTGGTTTGCTGCTATTGCGAAACGAAAAACCCTGTACAAAAATGTCATGACGAAATAATAAACGAAAAATTTCGTTCTGCTTTTCGCTTTGCAGTACGCAGTTGGACCATCAGCGAAATTGATGACTACACCAGCTTGTATTCAGAAGTCTCCACTCTCATTTCGCACAGAATTAATTAGCCGGACCACTAATTGTGTGCGCAAAAAATGACATTTGAGTTTGTTCGTGGTTTTATTTGTTGTCTCTTTCATAATAGCTTGGCCTTGTTTGATTTTTTTTTTTTTTTTTTTAATTTTGTTTTATTTATTTGCAATTTGTAAAACTCTCCACGAATATTTTTTTCCGCTGTGTTTTCGTAATCATTTCGTTGTATTGTTGAAGATCATAGGAAAATTTCGTTTTCATCAGCAGCGTACTAGCTTTTATACTGGAATCATCTCTGAAGTTGATCTCATAAGAGAAATATTAGATAAACAAAATTAGTTTAGAAAAATTATTTAAGAAAAACTGTATTTGATTTCTGCACAGCAATGTGATATATTCTATGTCCTTTAGTGTAAGTACTTTCTTGATATAAGTCGCAAAAATACAATTTGTGCGTTCACCGAGAGGCAAATGCGCAAAACAACAAAAAAACCGAGTCAGTTAAAATGATAAAAATAAAAACAAATACAAAAAAAAAAAAACAAAGACATGATGTGAATATAATTTTTCATTCCTTTGTTTTTATTTATTTATTTTATTCATATATTTTTTTACTCTTCATCTAGTTTGCCTTGTCTTCCACTTATTCTATTTTTCTATTTGCTTCTAGCAAAGTTCACATATTTAACCCTTAAAGAAAAAAAAAATAAATAAAACACACAAATTTCCACCCTATATGAAAGATTAGCAAATTTGTGAACAGAGGGCGGATGATTCGGATGCGAGCAGAAAAAAAAATCACATTGATTTACATCTTGTTTGCTTAAAATTCTTCTCACATTCTAAATACAAAAAATAAATAGGAAAAAAAAATATAAAGAATGATATTTGCAATGCGAAGCAGAAAAAATTCAATGCTGGTGATGGAAGGAAGAAAAAATTCAAATAAAACGATGACTACGAGGGTATGATAAAGTATGAAGGACGAAATCAAAAAATAAGAAAAAACTTACAAACGAATCCTAAGGGAATTTAATGCGCGATTTCACCTATAAATATATGAATACGTAATCCAGGGATTGACTTAGAAAATTAGAGGGCCTTAAGTTCCTATTTCCTTGGACATTAGGTTCATGCGCTAATATAGGATATTGAATATATGTATGAATGTATGTAGCTTTTGATATGGAATATGTTTGTCTGGAATTTAAGCTTGCTCAAACACACAAAATCCACCCAAATTCATCAATGCATTTCTGAGAGAATTGGCACACTGGTAATTTTTCAATATTTTTGGTATAACTCGAAAACTAAGCCGAATTTGAGAATTTAACTTATATGAATTTTTGCTGGGAATGAGATTTTCTACTGAAATAAATGGTTTAAGAAAATTTATAAAAAAGTAAAGCATGAAAAAATAATAAAAACCGACCTAAAAAAGTCGAAAAATCATAGATTTTTTTTAAAACTTTTTATAACTTTTTTTTTTGTGTAAAGATAGATGCAAAACATATTCAAGTGAGAACAAGAAGACGTTCAAGCATTTAATATGATGGAGCAAAAAAGATGTTTGGATGCAAATTGGCGCACCCATACAAAAATAACCATATTTTTTTATTTTTTTAAGTTTTTGCTCCTAAGCCTAAAAAATTTAAGAATGTTTTTTTCTTGCACCAGATGCGAGATTTATTGATGTGAAACGAAGGAAGAAATTAAAGATATCGTTATTTCCTCCCAATTTTCAATTTTTTTTTATTTTATTAACGTTAACTACTTCACAATTTATTTTCTTGAGGTTGGTTACGATTTTAAAAACTCGTTTTTTAAATTTCGAAAACCAGAGCCTATGGTATGTTCAAGATATCGCATTATCGAAATATGAAAATGTCGAATAGTAATAACTACAAATTTGTAACACACCGAACTCATGGACTAACTATTCATAATTTAAAAACAAAAGAGCAATAAATTGGGTCTTAATATGTAATTTAAAAAGGCTTTGGATACAATCGGGCATATTCATAGTCGCAGATAAGCCCAGGTTTAAGCAAACTACAGTTTAAGACAATTTTGGCTCAATGAATACAGACCGGTTTTAATTACAAATTGTTGGTTTTATATTTTTATAAGATAATTAACTTGGTATACTACACACATAGCTTCAAATATTTTGAAATGATAAACTTAAAAATATAGAATCAACGTCCGAAGATTTAACGAAACCTATGTTTAACTTAGACCCACCTCTAAAATGACTATGAATACGCCCCAATGGGTTTAAGTGTAATTCATGAAATTGGGCATACTGTAAAGCAGCATGCACATTATGCCAATCAACATTGTTGATTTCCATTGTCGACCAACATGCTAGTGTGTACGTGTTGAATTGTAAACTGTCATGTGTCCATGTTTTCCACGTCCTTTTCATTTTAAATAACAATACAAATAATATCACAAACGAAAACAAAATAGAATCTGATTACTCAAATCAAAATCCAAAACAAATCATATACATTGGCCGCAGACAACACATGCACAATACAAATGACAGTAATGTTGATCAACATTGTTGATTACTATCCATTTGAGTCGGGTTACGTTCGGGTCAAAAAAAAAATTGATCAACTCAAAATTGTGGATAATCACTGTTGATATCCACAAATCAACATAATGTGGACGCTGCTTAAGGTTTTCGAATATGAAAAACAAGATGAAGCACAAGATGAACACAATGAATAAGTAAAATTTATATTTTATGACTTAGGGGCCAGTTATAGCTATCATTGAAAACCATAATTGAAAATATTAATTGTCAATTTTGAGAGATTTTGTAGAAAAAATAAATGATTATTTTGATGCCAAAGTAAAGCTAATTGACATAATAACTATTTCTAGGTAAAACAAAATTGAATTTGGCACAACTTTTCTCATAAAATGACTTTTAATTTTTCAATGATGAACTACCTTACCAATGATCATTGAAAAAATTAAAAGTTACGTTTTGGGGAAGATATGGGTCAAAATGAATTTTTTTTTGGAAGAGAAATAATTCTGAAGTCGTAAGCTATATTTCTGCATTAAAATATTCAATGATTAAATTTTCGAATGGTCTCAAAGTCAACAGCTAACTTTTTCAATGATGGTTTTCAATGAAAGCTATAACTGGCCCCTTAGTTCCCAGTTATAGCTATCATTGGAAACAATCATTGAAAAAGTTAGCTGTTGTATTTGAGGCCCTTCGAAAGTTTAATCATTGAATATTTAAATGCAGAAATATATCTTACGAATTCAAAATTATTTCTCCTCCAAAAAAAAATTCATTTTGACCTTTATCTTCCCCATAAAGTAACTTTTAATTTTTTCAATGGTCATTGATAAAGTAGATCATCATTGAAAACTTAAAACTCATTTTATAAGAAAAGTTGTGCCAAATTGAATTTTGTTTTACATAGAAATTATTATTAAGTCAATTAGCTTTACTTGGGCATCAAAATAATCATTTTTTTTTCTTCAAAATCTCTCAAAATTAACAATTAACATTTTCGATGATGGTTTTTAATGAAAGCTATAACTGGCCCCTTAAATCTTAAAACTTTACGCTTCCGTAGTAAAGTTTAAATGACTGAATGGCTACTTCATCTTTTTAGCATCGTATCGTAATAAATCCATATGACACTTTGACGTTTATAAATGTCAAAATGAGCGATGTCACTTGCACGAGCTGTCACTTTTTTGGACGTTTTCAGCTAAAGTTTATGAAGAAAATCAATTTCGTATGATATTATAGTTATAAAGTGTTTAAAATTTAGAAAATTTTAGAAAACTGTTGTAAAATTTGTAAAATGTTAAGTAGTATCCTACTTAAACCGTTATATTAGACCGTTTAATATTTTGTGACATTTATTTTTTTGTGGAATATAAATTTTGATTAATTTGAAAGTGATATTAAACTAGATGTCACAGGAAATAGTCAAAAAAAGTGTGATTGTCAAATGTGACAAATAAACTTACACAGATGGAATTTCTTGATAAAGACTAAGAATTATCACAAATCACCTTAGCCGATCCCACCCCAAGTTTAAGTACCTACCTACAATGGAAGACACCTCAATCAAGTAAAACTGACATTGGTGAAATATGAATAGAAAAATGAGAAAGATTATTATTTTCACCATTGAGAGACACAATCACGATGGGCTTATGGAAGTGTTGTCTCTCACTGATCTATGACATTTACTATATAGCTTGAAGATTATCAGGTCATGTCACTGATATTTGTTGCTCAGTCGCATTGACTGGAAGTAATCATGTCACAGACAGTTTTACATACAATTTTCAACTTCAACGCGCTTACCAAGAATTTTGACCGATCAAAATGTTCAAAACAATTCTTTCAATCACTTAGAATCTCTTTTTTGCTCTTTTAAGCTAAAGCAAACAAACACAACGCTAATAAGAAGTGGCCCCATCAGCAATTGTCAATTTTTCTCTCCAGAGTAAATCCAGCCCTGTGCAAACACCGTTGTGCCATCATCACTAACCATCCGCACACCATCACCACACACAGGAAGCGATTCTGTGCACGTGGATCGCTCGCTATACCTATATTTGGAATGAAAACAGTAAGTAAAATATTGCAAAAACGAGGAGGTGCACACAACATCACATCAAATACGCTAAAAAGGATGACAAGTTGATAGGTGGTTTTTGGATTTAAGAAAGGACTCCAGGAGCAGCGCATAAGCAGCAATCAGCAAATAGTGGATGTGTATACAACACTACATATACTCCTCGTGTCTCGCACTAAATCTTGGAACGCGATTAACGTCAATAAGCACAAGCAAGGTACATTGAGCCTTACCACATGGATTTCAAAATCTTCCTCTGCAGTCTACACAGCCAAGCTGTCATCTGTCAAATGATGATGACAAATTTACGAACGAAATGTGCGAATTCGAAGTGTAGTTAGTTTTGGTGGCGTTTTGCAGGGACATCATATCTACATAGGTGTGTGTAGCTGATGGTGCTGGAGCTGGAATTGGTACAACAGCGAACAAATAAAAAAAAAAACATTGCAAAGACATGGTTTTGATTAAAACGACGAACAGATGATAAATTACTTCCGAACATGACAATTCCTGCCATGCCACGCCCGACACCCCGCCGGCCACCCCACTGGCCACCCGTTTGTCCGTCGCTTGTGGTCCGCGTTGGCCAGGCGTCAGCTTTGCGTTGGCGTTGCCATGATTTTTTTGGGATTTTGAACTGTGTGTCATGCATGCGTTTCTATATGCACCTCTATCTCTGTTATAAAGATCTCGAGAGGATGATCATAATTCTTTGGTTGAGATTTAATTTTTTTTGGAGGGCAGAGGCGGCCGTGTATCTTCATCATCGTTGTTGCGAGTTCAGATTTATTATCCCTGGGATGAAGTGTTAAATGGGAATGCATTCAGTTTGTTGCGGGTTAGCGGGTTGGTGGTGACCACAATGCGCGCGAATACAAAACGCCCCCTTAATTATGATTCAACGATGATGATTCCTTTCCTACATCGCATCGCATCGTGTCGGGTGTTAGTTTGTTACCCCTTTGGGAATTTTAGTTTCAAACCATAGGTAGTTACATATAAATATAAATTTTCGGTAAAATTTATTTGTGCAAATTAAATTTTCTCTCTTGTGTCAATTTTGTACTAACAACAACGGAAAATGCAAAAAAAAACCGCACACACATGAAGGGAAGTGAATCAAATGTGTCCTTTAGTGGGATGTCAGTTTGATTTAGGATTTACGTGGTTGCAGCAACGCCCTCGTGTATAGAAATCGGTATATGTAAGTGTGGTTGGATCTTATTTCGGGTGATGCTATAGCAGGTCCAGGCTGACAGGCGTCACACAGCGAGTGGCAAGTGATTCACACCCAAGAGCCAAGAGATGGTTGTTTTGTGAATGGCGGAAGTATTGGGACAGTGATTCTGAACATTTTGGGAATGTGACAGGCTACAAGGAAACTCGAGAATAAACGGCTCTTGTGTGATGGCTGGGAATAGTCAGTCATTCTTGTTGTGGGACATATTGTGTTGGAGATATTTTTTGGTTTTATTTTTTTCCTTTTTTTTTCATTTTGTCAATCCAACTGCGACGACAATAAATTGTCTTTTGGTGGATATTTTTATTTTTTGTTGATTTTAAAAATATGTTTGAGATAAAAATCTTGGAATTTGGCAAGTTTTTCCGACTTACGATTGAAAATAAATTTGGATATTTAATGTGAATGACATTTAATTTTAGTACAAAGAAAATAAAGTCAATTTGAATTTACCAAATAGAAGTTATAAATGCAGTTATTTTGTATTTCTAAATTGGTTTTCTAAAAAAATTTAAACGTAGCTTATTTTTATTGATTTTTAAGATAATGAAGTTTCAGCCCTTCTACCATCAGATTTAGTAGACCCCTTTAGAAAGTTAGAAAGTTAGCCCAATTATTTTCACTATCCGGCATTTTTGTTATTTAAAAAATTATAACCAAATGTCGCTGCGTGCTGTACTGAACCTTCGAAATATGTATTTGAAATCTTTTTCGTATTTTATAATGAGCGCGTTTAATACGTTAAGTTGGTGTTACTTAGCTCTTTTGAATGCATTTTGTGCTGACGGACTCAAACTCAAAGTTGATATACATAGATTCTTGAAGTAGTTGAAAGGAAGGAGACAAATTTAACGGTAGGAGTGTATCATTTTTCCAGCCCGTCAACTTCCAAGCTTGATCTTTTAATCGTATAAAAGTTAAATAGTCCTTTTTTTCTTTTCAAGTAGTGAGCAAAGCAAAAAGATCTTATTTCTAACCACTGATGGCTTATACCAAATTCAAAGTTTAAGTACTTTCATTAGGGGCTGGCCACGAGACGAGAAAAGTATCGGTCTTGCATGACGAGACCGAGACGAGACTGTATATTTGGACCGAAATTTACAGATAGGCTAATGAATTAAAAAATCAAATTTCAGTTAAATATTTATTTCCTTGCACATATTCAAACTATAATCGAAAATATTTCCTTCCAATAATCAACAGGTTGTCCGGAAATCGAATTTTCCGAGACGAGACTTAATTATACAAGGCTTGATATATTTTCAAATTACCAAATTCTACTTCTAGGTAACTAGAATTTATTTAATTTTTTCTATTGTCAAATATAGCAAAAGTCTCCAATTTTTGGCACATTCGGTATGTTCAAGGTCAAATCGTGGAAAACTAAATTTAAGATTGTGGTTTTAAATAAGCCCCTAAATAGCCCCTAATTCCTACATAATTAGATTTTTGAATTTCCGTTGTGGTGTACTATATGTGCTGTAACTGATGAGCCCACTGTGTTGTGTCTGGGTGAAATACATTTGGACTGCAAAAAAAAAATTATCAAATTTTATTCATTTTCAATAAAACAAAAATAGTATACATATTTTTCTTGCGTCTTCTTCTTACTGTGTCATAAGGTTCGACGAGCAGTTTCTACAAAATTTAAGTGCTTTTCTTCAGGAAGACCCTAAGGCCGACAAGCGTTGAAAAATCAACACAAAAACACAACAAATTATCAATGCTTATTTATTCCTCGATTCCCCACTAAAAGTCGCTAGAAGATCTTGTTATCTCAGTTCGCGCTAAGTATCATTTATTTCAACAAACTGTACGACCAGAAAAACACTGTAGTTCTAAATGGAGCTTCATTACCAAAAATCGAAGTTCAGCAGTTGAATTTATTAAAGTTGGACATAAGAACGGATCAAAAAGTGATTAAATGATTTCTAAATTATTCTGTTTTCGAAAACTTTTTATAAAATTACTCAAAGAAGATTAACAAGAATTGGTGAGAAACGAGTACGCATTAGTGGGAACTGGGGCGACTGGCCGTGGGAACCAAATTTAACATGGCTTTATATGGGAATTAGTGGGTGGAGGTGGTAAATTTGTCCATTCAATCGTATTAATAAACGAAAAATCTCACCAGAGCGCTAGAAATAATGAAAATTCATAAAATATCTCACCTATTTATTAGCAGCATATATTATTAGGTAGCATATATTTGCCAAATACTTATATACTAAGATCGGGTAGGGGACGAAAGCTCGAATGCCAAAATTTCGAATAGTAATCTTAAATGCACAAAATTAAGAGTGCTAAAAACTCGAAAGCCATTATCTCGAATGCCAAAATCTCGAATCTCAAAATTTGCAATGCATAATAATTTAATTTCAAACTAAGCTCCCCCTACGATGTCATTTTATGCATACTTTTAGGCCATACGCTATATAGCAAAATGGTTATAGCTATGATGTCCATTAAAAAGTTATTGCATGTAGAACCTGAAACAGCGGGTGGAAATTGTTGAAATAAAGTTTATTGAAGTTTTAATAAATAGTTCTTGGTTTCTATATCACATTTAGAAAGATATCTTCTTATAAATATTGTTTTTTTCCAATTACCAAGTTCTATGTATGTATGTATGTATCTAATCCAGTATAATTTTTTTAAATGTCGAGTATACAGAAAGTGCAGACTTTTTGATATATTTGGCACTAAATTTAGAGGTCAACACATGGATTATTGAATTACGAATTCTGCAAAATGATGAGCCATCATTAGTTTTTTTGAAATTTGGAGTACACAGAAAGTGGAGACTTTTTGATATGTTTGGCACTAAATTTAAAGGTCAAACAATGGAGTATTTAATTTGGAATTCTGCCAAATGACGAGCCCAAAATGGAACTTAATTCCCTCATCATAATATTTTTGAAATTTAGAGTAGGTATAGAGAAAGTGGAGACTTTTTGATATGTTTGGCATTAAATTTAAAGGTCAAGCCATGCAGTATTAAATTTAAAATTCCACCAAATCACCAGCCATAAAATCGAACTTAAATATTGCGGAAATTTTGTGTTTGAAGGTGTGGCGGTTCCAGCTTGACGTCAAGCTGGGTCCATCACAAGCTTAAGGGGTGAGGTATTTTAGTTCTCCTAGGGATTGGGGTACTTAATTAACCCAAAAATGGAACTTAAATATGGCATCGCCCTCTAGCCGGACTATTAGGATGTATGAAATGGGCCTGAATGTTTTCTTTGAATTGAACTTACCAATCCTGCTTTGTTTAACTGCTTGATGATTCTTAACAAATATTTACCTATTACAAACGCTAAAACCAGTAATAGGATGGATTATTAAAAGTATCCATAGACACGATGAAAATTCTCAAAGAATTACGCAACAAAAAATAACTGTGATAATAAACTTAGCACGAAAAACTCTCCTCCTTGATGCAGTCAAGTTTTTTGTTTTCGCCTAAGAATAACAAAATTTTTTAAAAACTTCCTTAATACATTTGCCAAGTCACTGTTAAAAGGGTTTTTATTTGTCTTCTTTGAATTCCATGCTCAGCCATCAGACAAATTGAAGAAGAAAATTTTCTCACATTTGTACCGTTTGACTCAGTTGTGAGCGTAAGCGTAAGCATCTTGACCATTTTGTAAAGTAATTTCTCTTAATTTGCGTTGATGCTTCGAGGAAATAGAAAAAATAAAAATAAGACAAAACTTGTAACAATTTTTCACAACTCAAATAAATTAAAATTAAGAAAAAAGTCTTTGGCCGTTTTTTTATGGGATATTTTTCTCTTTTACTTTTATGCCATTGCACTTGCTAAATAAGAATAAAACGCATCTGCAGTCATAACTCCTGCGAAAGAAGAAAAGTGTGAATGTACTTAAGAAAAAATAAATAAAAAAAAATGAAAAGAATACAAAAATCTTCAAAGTAACATCAACTGACATTGCCGCCAGTTTTTTTTTTTTTTTTGATTGTGAAATTGTGAATTTGTCGTCCTTATCCTTGGCAAGAGAGATAATAACAATAACTTTTGGACGAAGAATCCGAAGACGACCGACGACTTGTCTCTTCGCTCCTCTTTTAGCCTACACATTCCAATCTCTATAGCTCGCTGTATGTACTGTACCTACATTGTATACCAACCCTTAACACAGAGATTGTCTCCACTTCAAAGATACACCAAGGACAAGAGAGAGATATACAACAGGCACAAATTTTGAACTGCCATCACTGCTTCAACAAAACTGAATACTCGGCCAAGTATTAAAGTCCTTGGCTAAATACACAAGGAGCTTGTGTTGGTACATTGCGAAGTACTCCTACTGACTGCCGTTCTACTTTATCTTTTTTGTTGTAACGCGCATTGCAGCAAAATTTCTCTGATGTCACTATAGGTATATATGAAAATATACCCCCAAAACCAAAAACTCTCTGCCTCTGATCCTAAATCAAGTTGAAAAGCACCCAGCAGGATGCCAAAATTGCAGAACGATATCAACGAACTAACGAACGGCTGTTTGGATGTCGTTGTGCCTTTTATATACCAACAGTACCTATAGTTACACAACGAACAAGGACGAACCATAACCGAAAAGTTAAAAAAAAATATAGAAAACGCGAAGGCTGTATGATCCCATCATCATTGCCATTTTTGCAGCATCGAGCAACATAACCTGACAGCATTTCGGATGCAGTTTAGAAAAAAATAAAAATTTCGCTGTTCATTGACAATGATAGTAAGTTCGAAATAAGATGAATTTCACAAAATCCAGTAAATGTTAATATTTTTTCAGTTATTCCCCCCCCCCCCCCCCGTTTAAAAATAACCCCGGTTTAAAGATATCCGTTGAATTTTAAACAAGAGTGACATTTTTTGGGCTCTGAACTTAAAGTTTTCATGTCAACCATCTACTCGGACTCTTGAAATATCAGCGCTAGAAAATAACAACACATTTTGCCTTTAAAGACCAGTTTTTCAGTGCGAGATCATTCGAGCTTCGAAGTTAATTTCGAGTTAACCCTTTGAATTTGGTGAGATAACTCGAGTTTAACTTTAAACTCGACACTAAAAAACTAGTCCTAGAAGTCTGAAGTTATATGAAGCTCGTTTGTTCAGCCAAAATATCGTTTTTTCACTCTCAGGCAACATAAATATTGATATTCACCCCGATTACAGAATCCGCTGAATGGACTGCGTAGATTAAAAAGCCCATCCGCATTCCATATAACTTTTGACATTTCAAATCCGCACCAGTGTTGTTGCGGATCGACTCAAGTGCCCGGGAATACAATTTTGCGGATTCTGTAATCGACAAGATTTTCTGTTTTTTTTTTTTATAGCAACAATTCCAAAAACAAATAACTCGTTTATTGATATAGGCGATGACTTAGGAGAACTGGGCCAGGTGGGATCGTCAATCCACCTCTTGCTTATGAGTTATGACTATTCACCAGAAATATTCATTTGTCTTCCATTAGATGGGCAAAATATTCAATATTTCTTTTTTTTATAGGAACATCCTCAAAAAGAAAAAAGTTGTCTAACAAAGCCAATTGATAAAAATCCGTTCGTTCGTTTGATTCCCTCTTTTTGTATTGTTTGTCCAGTTCAAATAATCGCTTGTCCAACTTTAATTCAAACAAGATTCAACTTTTAATTTTTATAGCACCTAACACAAACATTTTAAAAATTGAACTTAGGATATAAGGTCATATCGGTATGGTTTGTCTTTTTTAATTCAGCAAAATATATATCGTTTTCCACTCTGAATTAAAAAAAGATATTCAAAATTTTCATTTTTTATAGCAACAAACCCAAAAACTAAAAAAATAGTTTACGCCCCAATAATGATAAGTAGAAGAGAAAGATCCAATTGGGTTCGTTTGTCAACCGCTTCTTTTATGATTTGTCACTTAAAATAATCATTTATCTACAGTTAATTAACAAAAGTATTCACCCATTTTTTTTTATAGCAACTACCCCAAAAGAAAAGAAATGCAACTAATGGGTAACTATGAAGTTTAAGGTCAGTTTAGCTCGGATTTAAGAACGCTTGTTGGTACTTGTAAGTAAAAATAATCGCTTGCCCACCACTGGTTCAAAGAAATATTCAACATTTCTTCTTTATAGGAATCAACACAACCAAAAAATAAACTTAGTATGCTGCTTTGGATTTGGTAAAGTTTGACTAGCTTTTATCTTTGTTAGTCAAGTAACAAATTATTTGTCAACCCTTAAAAAGTAGCCAACCCTTAGGTAGTAGCCCGTAGCGTAATGTTTAGTGCGTTCGACTGTCACGCTGGATGTCTGGGATCGCTTCCCAGCCTCGTCCACCTAAAAACAAAAAAGGTTTTTTTCAGGGCTACTGCCTCTTGCGAGGAATTGACAAATCCTCCAAGAGTATCACTTGTCACGAATAAGTGCTTCTCGTCTAGCCGTTCGGATTCGGCATAAAATTGTAGGTCCATTCTATTCCTGTCGAAAGGCGCACACAGGAATGGTTGCGAGCTGTTAGTCACTAGGCCCTGGTTCTTCATGAGCCGTTGTGCCACCCGATTTATTTTAAATACAAAAAAAAATAGTCAGACATTTTCTTTATAGCAACCAACAACCCCAAAAACCCAAACACTCTAAATAATAACTTAAGAAAAGGTATGGAATTAATTGGATTCGCTTGTGAATGTTTGTCAAGCTAAAATAAGTCATTTTCCCCATCTCAGTTAAAAAAACATTCATCGGTTATTTTTATAGCATATAAAAAAAAAATTACATTGTTTGACAGGAAAAAAAAAATCATCTATCAACTCTTAAATGGAAAATTTTTTTTATAGCAAACACCTACAAAAACAAAAAAATAGTCGAATGCAAACTTTCGATTAATTTAAGGAAATGATGCTATGTGGGATCGTTCGTCAATCGCTTTCCCATCATTTTCCATCAAAAAAATTCGTTTGTTCGCCCTAAGTTCAAAAAAATAATCAATTTTTCTTTTTTATAGCACCGAACACAAAAAATAGAAAAATACACTTTTGATAATTGGGCTTATCGGTATCGTTTGTCCAGCAATTGTCTTAGATAGTCTAGGAAAAAATATCATTTTTTGCACTTAATACAATAAAAATTCTCTACCTAATTATTTATTATAGTAAAACCCCAAAACCAAAAAAAGTCGTTTAGAGTCCCCAACTGAAAATCTACAAATAAGGGCCAAGTGGATGCGTTTTCCCAACGCTCGTTTATGTTTTTCAAACAAAATTATAGCCTATCCACCTGTGGTTCAGAAACCATTGAAAATTTCTATTTTATAGCAACCAACAATTTTTTTTTTTAGAAAATGACTCATAACGAAGAGGCTTATGGGAATCGTTTGGCAAGCGTTTGTCCATGCTTTTCCCCAAAAAATTAATGTATGTACAGCCAAAGTTTTAAAAATATTCAATATTTCATTTTTTATAGCAACTACACGAAAAACGAAAAAAAATTATCTACCAGCCCCTATTGGCAATTTAAAAGTATCGGACAGAGTGCATTAGTTTGTAAACTCCTCAGTAAAAAAGGAAATAATTTTTCTTTTTTATAGCACCAAACAATACAATTTAAAAATTCAAATGGTAGTATGCAGGCCGCCTTTTGTATTGTTTGTGCACAGTTTGTCCATTTTAGCCCCAGGAGAAAATAAATTGTTTGTTAACCTTTGTTGGAATATATTCTACATTTATTTTTTATAGCTACTATTTTTTTTTTTTTTTTTTTTTTTTTTTTTTTTTTTTTTTTATTTAAAATTTCCCATAATTTTTCCAAAGTGAAAAGTTCGATATCATGACTAAATGTATGTGTGCTCCATCTAATAATTATTATCTACCTGGCCAAATTCACCTTGGGCAATTTTCCCGAAGGATAACAAAGCGAGTGGCGGATGGGTGAATGTGGATAGCGGCTAGAAACTTAGTAATAGGACATTTCATGCAAGTGTCAAAGTTGACTGCAAATTATCGCATTCATTACTTACTCCCGGGTGATGCTGCTGCTGCTGGCTGGCTGATGATTGTTGGCTGATGGTGTTTAGGAGGTCCTGTGGTGAGGCAGTAGTTGGCACTGTTGGAGGTTTTATTACTACTACAATACTACACCCTATCTACACTACACTACAGTTTTCGCGTAACTTTTCCTCCTTTTCGTCCTTCATGAAAATAGAATATAGAAGAACACTGAAGTAGGGCTATTGTTAGCGCTCGATGTGGGCAAAAAAAACAAACAAAAACAAAAAAAATGGAAAGAAGAGAAGTTTCTTTTGCACAAAACGTTTTGTACGTAGGTGGTAGTGCTAGAGGATTGGATAAACGCAGCCGGCTTTAATGTCATTCAGCTATTCAGCGTTTATTGAGAGGATTTGCCAGTATACTTGGGCTACTTGGTTGAGTTGCCTTGCTACAATATGAGACTTTTGAAGGGATAATGAGTACGATGTTGTCAGAGGACACACAAAAAACAGGGGGCAACAAAAATTTGATTCATTGTAATGTGAGTTGGCAGATTTGTTTTGAGGGAAAAGATGGAGTATAGTGGTTTTTTTTTTTGTTTTCTTTTGTTGTTGTTTCACTTTTTTTGAAAACGGGAACAGCCATCAGCTAATTTATTGACTTAGGACATTGAAAATGTTTGTAGAAGAGTGTTTCGCCTAAAACAAAAATCTCTTTGTTTTGTTTTCCCTCCCATCGCACCGCACCTCAAAAGCACCGACTTTGTCAACATATCAAAGGCATCAAATTAGTTCGTCAGATGAGACGGGGTTGAGATGATTTTTTGACGTTTACTTTGTGTGTGTAACAATCTTTTCCTTAGTTCGGCGACAGCATCAGGCTTACTTAATTGGTTCGTGAGAAAGTCTTAAGTGCATGCTCATGGTTCTAAATTGGGATTTGTTTTGTTTGCGTCTGCTTTGGATGGTTGGGGGTGTTTCCCGTTTTTTTGTATGTCTTTTGTTGTTGTTCGTTTTTATCTACAGTTATGGAATTTCTGGAAGAGAAATCGATGTTTTTTATGATAATGGCGCCAGAGCTCGGCTGAGTTTGGCAACAAAAATATTGGCCCATTGGGTTGGGGTGGGTTGCGGGGTTTTAAAGTGCTGATTGCCATCAATATACACGAAAATGACGCGAAATGGCAATAGAATGGAAAATTGTTCTCATGGGAGGAATTGAAACAAAAAAGTATAGGCATGGGGGACAAATAATAATATTTTTTTTTTCGTTCTTTTTTTTTTAAAGTGCAAATTACAAATTTATAAAAAATGTCCCCATAGGCAGATTGGGGTTTTAAGGAAATGGCATACGGAAAAGGAAGTAAGTAGGAAGAAATATAGGTAGCTATAGGTAGGTAGGTATGGGCGTATGGCAAAACACTTGTGGGTCGTGTCTTATAAAAATTGAGCATTTAATCGAATTAACTTTAAATTTAAACAGAGGAATAAAGAATCTATCTATATATAAATAGCCTTAAAAAAATTTGTGGTACCATTTGCTCTAAAAGTATCCAATCGATTTTGATAAATTTTATATGGTTGAAAAGCCATAGGTGCGGAGATGTGCTCTGCTCATCATTGTGTAATTAAAAAAAAAAAAAAACAAAAAAAAAAAAAAATAGTTTTCAAACATCAAACTACATAATTGTTGTGACTCTGGAGTCTTTGAAGGTTTTGGTGGTCCAATTTCGGTCAGTGGGCGATACTATTTTAATTTATTCGTATGAACTAACGTATACTTTTTGTTGTTAAAGCAACTTGAGTTAGTTTCATTAAGTTTTTTTTTCTATCAAAATACATAATATTTTGTTAAAAATAAAAACCAAGAAGGTACTGAAGCTCCTGATAGGGTGAAATGGGGTCAACAGAAAAAATGGTATCCGATTATAAAACTTAAATTTGTGTTTAAAAATTAACATTGTACCTATGCATAATTGACTAAGAAGATGGGTCAAGTGCTGGAAATTGTTAGTAAATTAAGCTACTTATAGGGTGCAAAGGGGTTAAAGGCAAAGGAGTGGTAGGTACCGATTTAAATTTGTTGTTTGTGTTTGAAAAGTCATATGAGTTTTTTTAAAATGGACTAAAAGCTATTAAAGCTGTAAATCTTTATTTCGAAATTAAGGTGAAATGGGGTAAACTACAAAAAGTGATATACGATTTTTTTATTTTATTTCTGATTGGAAGGATGTGTTTTTAGAAGGTGAACAAATAGCAAATAAGGACTATATAGGCTATGTATATTACTTTTAAAAATTTGGCCATTTAAACGATGCAATGAGGTAAATAGCAAAGAAGTGAAACCGATTTAAATTTGTTCTTTATGTTTGCAAATTTTATACAAATTTAAGGGTTATATGAGATTTTAAAAGGTGCCCTAAAAGATAATTAAGGGCTATATACCGGTTTTAAAATTAGCGTTTCATAGGTATAAATCAAATGTAAAATGCAAGGTTGTATGACTTTTAACAAAACTTATCAACTAAAGGCTTTATATACATATAAAAAAATTTGACTATTTATAGGGTGAAATGGGGTTGAAACCAAAATAGTAGTATCCGAAATAGTTGTTTTGTTCCTGTTTTAAGGATTAGATAAGTTTTTAGAAGATGAACTAAGAGCTTTTAGGGGCTGTATATGTATCAAAATGTTGTTTATAGAGTGAAATTGGGTACAAAATACAAATTCGGTTGTTTCTCTGTGAATCAGCTGAGGGCTATTATATGTATCTTTAAAAAATTTGGCTATTTATAGGGCGAAATGGGGTTAAATTTGAATTGTTTGAAGATATTTAGAGCATGCATTTGGATTGCAGCTTCAGCTGTAATTATTTTCAAAAAAGTATCGCTCCATAAGGTGAATTAGGGCAAAAGCAACAAAGAAGTATGGAATTCGATTTTAAAATGTTCGTCTGTATAAAAAGTTATAGGTACTTAGAGAACTGAATAGAGCTTCCAGATTTAACTATTTATAGGGTTGGGCTAAGACATATTGTACATATGTTGTTCAAAATGTATCTATTTCTAGGGTGAAATGGGGTAAACACAAACAAGTGGCTGTTATCTGATTTAAAAATTTTTGTTAAGTAGATTACATATAAAAGTTTGACATAGGATATGGATTGAGGGATGGATCTTGTTTAGCTATTTAAAGGATAAATTGGGGTCAACAGAAACAAATTGTATCCGATTTTAAAAATTCTTTTGCTTGAATGAATTTATTAACAGAAGGTTTGTAAAGATGGCTTAAGAGCTACAATTTTTTTTTTTTTAAATTAAGATGTTTATAGGGTAAACTGGGGTAAAAACAAACTTTGCTCGTTTTTGTCTTAACAACAATTTAAACAAGGGTAAGAATGAAGAAGGGAACGATTAAATATCAATGATTGACAGAGGAATTGGATTAACGACTCCATACCTACTGTCCAAAATTAAGCTTTTTATAGGGTGAACAATGGGATTAACATACAAAACAATGATATTCGATTTGAAAAATTCTTTGTTCGAAAGATTTTATTAAGAGAAATGGATCTTGAGGATGGCTTAAGAGTATAGATTTTTTAATTTCGCTATTTGTAGGGTGAACTAGGGTAAAATAAAAAAAAGAGGGCTCTGCATGTTTTTTTAAACAGATAGATTTGAGTAGCTTGAAAACAAATTAACACAAGCTTTGTCAAATGGAAATGGAGGAATTCAGTGGACTCTGCAATCTCACCTCAAACATCTGGACTACGCGGCCGACGTATGCTTACTCTCTCATAGGATCATGGATCTCCATCAAATGACAACAAGGGTGGAGAGAGAAGCAGAAACCGTAGGGCTTAAGATCCACTCGGCAAAAACTAAAAGGATCAGCCTTGGAACTTCCTCATCAATCCAAGTAAATATTTCTGGACAACCGGTAGAGATGGTAGAGGATTTCCAATATCTTGGGAGTATTGTCTCTACGGGTGGCGGAACTGAACTGGACGTAAACAGCCGAATCAGAAAAGCAAAGGCTGCGTTCGGAATGCTGTCCAAAATATGGAGAAACAACTCTTTTAGCTTAAAGACCAAGCTACGACTGTTCCGCTCCAATGTTGAATCCGTTCTGCTTTACGGCTGCAGCACTTGGAAAATCACTGACACTGTCACTAGAAAGCTGCAAACCTTCGTTAATAGATGTCTACGAAACATCTTGAGGATTTTCTGGCCCAACCGTATCTCCAATGCCGAACTTCATGCGAGAACGGGTAAGGAGCCCATAGACTCTATTATACGAAGAAGAAAGTGGCAGTGGATTGGCCATACGCTTCGAAAAGGCAATCGGTGCATTGCATCTCAAGCAATGCAGTGGAACCCGCTCACACAGGAGGGAAGACAAGTGGGCCGGCCTAGAAGTACATGGCGAAGAACGGTCGAACAGGATTCGGCACGACTGGGGAAAAGTTGGAGAGAGCTGAAATATATTTCAAGAAATCGTACACGATGGCGCGTAGGCGTAGTGGAGGCCCTATGTCCCGTAAGGGAAACATCACGGACGTAATAGGTCCGAGGACCTAAGTAAGTAAGTAAGTACCAGGGTAATAATGAGGAAAAAACAAGGGTTCAGCTGACGTTTATAGGGGCACCTTAGTATCGAATTTTTTGTAGCTGTTACTGCACCAGAAAATAAAGAAGTCAAACTCATACTGCCGTACCTACAACAAAGGACATAACAACGTTTTGAAAGCTAGTTTTTCGAAGATCACAATACACTTTATACCTTTTTTATTTGCTCAACCCTCTTGGCCAAAGAATTGGTAAACTATATGAAACTGCCATTGGTAGCTACCATTTTTTTTTTTTAGACTTTTTTGTGAAGACGAACATTTTGTCAGCGTTTAAAATGTTCTTTCTAGTTATTCAACAGTTAATTATTTGAAGTTTTTTAAATCAAGTTTTCAGTGCGAGACTAAAGTTAAACTCGAATTATGTTACCAACATTTTAAGGTTTAACACCGAAAATCGGGCGATCACAGAAAAACTGGTCCTAAAACTTAAGTATAAAATTTATTTATCACAACAAAATAAGACTTTTTTAGCAAAAACTTTCCCCGCTAGAAAAGTGCCAAGTTTCTGCCTAGTTTAGGCAAGCCCTAGTAAGTTTTCAGTAGGGAAAATCTAGACGAGGAAAACTTGTCAGATATTTGGCAGTCCCTTGCTGGATTTCAGTACCAAAAATTTAGACGATGGAAACTTTTCAAACACTTGTGAGGTCCTCCCTATTAAAAAACTTGTTCAACATGTTTCGGTACCCCATCAGGAACGTCTCTTGTACACTTAAAATGCCATATCCGTAACATACGACACTTTTGTCTCTCTTTCCTTTGTGTTCTTTTTCATCTCATACTTTTTACTATAATTGTTCTATGTTGTTTTACCTAAAAAGCAAGTACATAAAATCCTGTTCTATTCTGTATGTATGTATTTGTTATGCAATGTGGTATGAAACATTAAAGTATGAAACTTATTCCTTCACTTTCGACGTTGAATTTTTGTATAGCGAGTTAGCCCAGTGGGTAGCGAATTGGACTGACAAGCAGAAGATAAGCCAACTTTTTTTTTTTGTTTTGCCTGACGAGGCAAAAGAGTTTCTAATCGCCAAGGCCCGTGTACTAGCCTTTTCTAATATTTGCTAGCCCCTTGCCAGAATCTATGTAAAACTCTCTAGTGCCTTGTCGAAAACTAGATTGTTTTTCCACGCGGGTTATTTGTTCTTATAATTCACAAAAAATATGTGACAGTATTTTTTTATGAACTGAAATTTAAGCTCGAAGTTGGTTTCTTATGATTAATTCGTGGCCAATAAAACATATTCTTTGACACCAGTGCAGTGCCGTGTAATTCAGGTTGCATTTAAGGGATATTAGGTCTTACAGTCATATACATATGTATGTAGTAAAAATTATTATCATGTATTATTATAAATTCGTTGCCAGACAGCTTGTGTAGAACAAGGTTCTAGTGACTTACACTGTCTTAACAGTTTCTGTATTGTAGAATGGAGGGGACCTAGAATTTTCTACCTAGAGAGGTATTTTATCAGGGCAAGAGATATTTTTGGAGTAAATGTCATTTTCTCGCCATCAAAGGCAATGCACCTGCAAAAACATTCTATCTAGAATGATTCGAACCTGCGACTTCTAGCTCAATAAACTGTAATGCCAAGGGTCTTTTTACCAACACCTCGTTTTCTATAGATAATTAAGTCTCGAATTCCTTTTTCTATCATGTTCATTATTATGGGGCTTACCGCTTTGTATCTAATTTGCAAATTGTTTACTTGTTGATCTCGAAATTCCTTAGACAAATCTCCCCAACAGCAACACGAATGAATGCAACAAAGCACGCGCATATAAACGCCAGATGAAATTCCAATCTGACACTAAGGTGTGGACATTTGACACAGCATGGATGCTATCAACATATTCTATAGCATCGCGTGCGCATGCAAATTAATTTAAAAACAACAAGTGCATCAGCAGGAGACACAAGTTAACATGTTGTCTATCTTAATTCTCGCAATATCTTATTCTCCTCACAGAAATTCAAACTCAAGAAAAAAAAAAAACACAAATTTTCTCGCAGCATGAAATGCAGTTGAGTATATCTCTCAGTCATTTAATATCTATTTCTATAGACAAAAAAAAAATGTAGGTTAGAAAAATAGCAATAAATTCATTTCGAACAAACAGAAAAAAAGGAAATACAAAAACAACTAAACAGAACTAAAGAAAAAAAATAAATAAATAATCAAAACAATTGCTGGCGCACTACATTATCCGGTTGATTTGTTTAACACACCCCATCATGATACAGTCGATAAAATCCCAAAAGGGTGGCTAACGAAGTCCAAAAAAAAAAACTTCATAAGTTGGGGCGCCCGCCCGTTCTCCTTCTTGTGCTATGATGATAATGATATAGTGCAACCCACCCAAATTACATGCCAAACAATTATTATGTTTTTTTTTTTGTTGGTCATAAAACACCATGCATCTCTCAACTATATGCTGTAGTGGAATCGGAATGTATCCGCATCCGATTTGATGTAGGAGAATTCAGAGAAAAAAAACTTTGTTGGTCGATTGATTTAGGGCATTGGGAATGCTCAAGCCATGTTAACTACACTCGCACTATAACTATACAGAAGTACAGAGCCACCAGATGAACAATTATTAGACACAGGGTATTCCAGCAGAAATAGTGAATGTGGAAAAGTTCGAAATTGAAAAAAAAAAATTAAAAAAATTAAACCTTAGAAATTTGTAAGATTCGTAGCATCAAAAATGTGAAGTTTGTAAAGTTTTCACCATCCTAGATTTTGGATTAATATATTTAATATGTCATTGTTGGAGAACTTATAGATTAGAAAAGTTAGAAGATAAAACAATTTGGAAAAGCATTTAGTTGAAACGCTAGAGCCAATGTCTCGTTTTTTTTTTTAGTTGGCCCTCGAAAGTTTATTGGAGATTTAATCATTTTATTAGTGGCTAAGTACCTTAACGTTGTTGGAATTTGTGGCTAAGAAGGCCCGCTATAATTTAATGATATTTCGAAAAAGAACAGCATTTGGTTCAAAAGTCTCGCCAATATCTCGCTAATTTGTTTTTTATATGTGAATTAATACATCGTTTATTGAACCTGTCACTAAGATGAACTTTGATATAAATAGATACTTATATGTTTTGGAATAGTAGAGGAGTTGGTTCAGAAGCTGGAGCCAATATCTCATTTTTTTGTTGACCCTGGATGTTTTTCGTAGATGTAATCTTTTTGTCAGTTGATTTTATTTTTCGTTTTTGGAAGTTGTGGCTTAGAAGGGCCACTTTGATATTGTTAATAAAGGATACAAAGTTGGAGCCAATATCTCGCTTATTTTTGTGGGTACCGAGCATTTTTAGTGGACATACATTTTCTATTCATAGAAGTATTTCGTTTTCGGAACTTGTGACTTAAATGGGACATGGGACATTTATGCACCTACTTAAATGTTTTGGAATAGAAGGACAGTTGATTTAAAAGCTGTGGAGCCAATATCTCATTTTTTTTGTTGGTCGTGGAAGTTTTTTAGTCCTGGTGACTTAGTACCTATATTTGTATGGCTTTATGGCTTAGAAGGGCTTCTTTAATATACCTTAGTTTCAGAAGAGTAGATCAGTTAGTTCATAAGCTGGCGTCAATATCTCATTTTATTAAAGTCCCTAAAAGACTTAATTCTTCTCAACGTTTTCTTTGACATATCTTGCGAGCTTTGGAGCCTTTTTGAATAAATAGTTTCTTGAAATGACAATTTATAAATAAGTCGCCCGAATAAATGACTCAAGAAAAGTTATGTAATATTTAGTTTTTTTTTTTTTCGTCTACTTTCATTGGAGATATTCAAAACTTTCAAATGAGTTCGTATCTAAAATAAAAATCTAGACGATTAAAAGTATAAGCCTGCACAAAATAAAAGGTATATTTTGAAAAAAAGAGGTAGCAACGATTGCCTTACTACCTCTGAGTTCATTTCTAGAAGAAAAACTTCTATTTTTATATAAATTGCACATAATACGAAATGAAGAGGCAAATTGTTATTGTAATTGGTGCGATTTTCTATGTTTGTTTTTTGGATCGAAAAGTCTTTTAAGTTAATAGAGATTCAGTTTTTCCAAGAATTTAACTAAAATGGTACAATGAAAAATTTTATATTATAAAAAGGAACCATATAACTTTAAAGTTTTTTGATTGTTTTTAAGATTTTTTTATTTTGATTAGGAAAAACTTGAGTTTGTGAGTGAAACAGTTTTTTTTTTAAGTTAGTAGCTTATATTCCTGCATATATACATATATCTATATATTTAAAGATGGTGAATATTTGGTTTGTAAACTAGTCAATACATCGTTTTTCAGCTATTTCTGTCTGATACTATTAGCAGTGTAAATAACGGTTAAAATATGGGACATCACAATAATTTAATGATAATTCAGATGGGCCTTTAAAAGATCTTAATTTTTATATATCTCTGCGAACAGTGGAATAAATGGTTCAAAAAATGCAGTCAATACCTCGAGTTTGTATTTTTTTCTTTTTTTTTTAAATACATAAATACCTCGAACTTTGTAGTACAACTTATCAACGACCAAACACATTGCTTAAATTTGAGCATTTAAAATCATAATATTTATTAACTATATAGGCGATGGCTGCAAAAAGCTTTATCTCAGTCTCAAATCTCATTTTTGTGTCACTTCCGTATAAAAAAGATAACATTGAGATCTTGGATTGAGATAGGGCTTTTTGGGTTTCAGGCAATATATTGCTGTTATTTAAGTTCACAGACCTCGAAATAATAGAGATTCAGTTTTAAACGTGGGTCTGTTTTACATTTTCATAGATTTTAATCAGGTATCCATAAAAAAAACAAACTGAGATGCAATATCTCATTTTTTGTTTGTAGTTGCTTTGAGCGTTTAAGAGTAGGTGTATGGGACGCTTTTTAATTTGTGCAATTAGATATGATTCTCCTCCCCAAATTTTTACTTTGACAAATCGTTGGTCACATTGGGTTATTTTGAATATAAGCTAAGGCCAATATCTCGATTTATGAATTATTATTTTTGAAGTCTATAAAATATACATTTTCAAGTTTTGACTTATGGTTCGGATTAATGTCTTAAAGGCTTTTATTTTTACTAATTCGTTGATACAGTTGGGTTCAATTACTACAGCTAATATCTCCTTTTAACACGATAAGCCTAAGGAGTGGCTGTCAATTTTAACAATTTTAAAAAACTAGTAATTCTATAACACTTATTTTTTGTTACAAAACCAAACCTAAGAGTTAGCAAAGATCCAGTTTAATTGATTTACACACAAGACAAAATTTTATAAAAATCTCTAATAAATCATTTTCATAAATATTTCATTTTCTCTACATTATTTTTTGATGTTTTATTTTTGGGACACCCTGTAATTTTTTCTAGCTACTATCCCTTCTTCTCTTCAATAATATACAACAGAAAAAAAAGCACTACTTATACTACTGATGTGTTTACTTTTTGAAAACAGATTTTTTCATACCATCAAGGAGTGGGGGCGGCGGAAAAGTTAAAGAAGGGAGCAGAGAGGTGGTGGTGGGGCGGTGGGCACATTAGTGGATATGCCCTGCAATAAGAAAATGTGTGTGCAGAGTTGTACGACTGTTGATTCGTAATAATTTAAGGGTTCATTTATTTTTACAAATATGTGCGCATTTAGAGAAAAAAAAAAACAACAACAAAAAGCAAACACAAAATTATATTCGTTGATCGAAGAATGTTTGTTGAAATATTTATTCAGTGTTGTAAGAATTTATGTACAATAATAATATGTACTGCTGTGCTGGCTTCTGCTATAAAATAACTTCATATAGATATACCTCCACAGATAAACATATATATTTTAACTGCGAGTTGTATTTTGAATGCAAATGCAAGTGCGCACAAAATGCATCACAAGAGAAGAATGAAATGTTATTTCCGTGATGGGAATCGGAGATGGGATTATTTTGAATTAAGAATAAAACTACTTAGATGCGTCTATAGAAAGTGGCATACAAATTATTTTCCAAATAAATAAAAAAAAAATCTTTTTAACGTGTGTATGTATGAAGTTACAAAGGGAGCGCACAGATGATAAAGTTTATTTTTTTTTTATATTGATGGAAAATTATTATATGGTTTAATGGTTTGTTTTGAATTGCGAGTTATAAGGCTATAGAGATATTCGGTGAGTGGGTGATTTTTTGTTATTTGTTTTTGTTTGTTAGAGTTCACATTGATTTGGTGTAATATTGTTTTAAGCTTTGTTTGCTCTGAGAATACAAAAAAAAAAAGCTGTGAAAAGATATACGATTAGATGTGTGATTCTGGGTGTTGATTTATTTGTCTTTATTTTTTTATAATTTCGACACAAGCACTTTTCAGTGAGAGAGTGATGGATAACAAATAAAAAATCAAGGATTTCAAAGAAATGTTATGACCTAAAATGGAATTTTGAACAAGATGGAATTATTTCAGTACCAAAAATTTAGATGAAGAAAACTTTTCAAACACTTGTGAGGCCCTCCCTAGTAAAAACTTGTTGAATATGTTTCGATACACTATCCAGAATGTCTCTTGTACAACAAAAATTGTGTATGCACCATGCAATTTCAGTATCATATAGACGCTTTATTTTTACTTTGGGTGAGAGACATCTGTAAAAACATGTTCTTAGTTGTTCTACATAGAAAGCAAGTACCTAGGGAATTCTGTTTTATTCTGTGTGTATTTGTTATGCAATATGGTATGAGGCAGTATGAAACTTATTCGATTTTGAATTTTGGCATAACGAGTTAGCCCAATGGGTTGCGCATCGGACTGACAAGCAGAAGATCGTGGGATCAAGTCCCACATGAGCCAAATTTTTTTTTTTTTTTTTTTTTTGCCTGGCGAGGTAAAACGGTTCATAATCGCCAAGGCCCTTGTTCTAGCCCTTGCTTAACCTTACTTGGCAGAATCTATGTAAAACTTTCTAGTGCCTTGTCGAAAAATAGATTGGTATTCTACTCTTCTTGATGTCTCTTATGCCTCGAATGACTCTCAAAGGAGCCAAATTCTAAGTAAATTAAAAAAAAAAAAATAAATAAATCGGGTGGCACAACGGCTCATGAAGAACCAGGGCCTAGTGACTAACAACTCGCAACCATTCCTGTGTGCGCCTTTCGACAGCAATGGAAGGGACCTACAATTTTATCCCGAATCCGAACGACTAGACGAGAAGCACTTATTCGTGACAAGTGATACTCTTGGAGGATTTGTCAATTCCTCGCAAGAGGCAGTAGCCCTGAAAAAAAAACTTTTTAGTTTTTAGGTGGACGAGGCTGGGAAGCTATCCCAGACCTCCAGCGTGACAGTCGAACGCACTAACCATTACGCTACGAGCTTCTACTCTAAGTAATTTAGGTACTCCCAATTTATTAAGAACTTATTGTTTTCTATGATTTCTAGCAAAGTAAGCCTTAAGATGAACGCAAAAGCGAACTTATTTTGCGTATAACTTTGTATACCTACGTCATGATACGTATGGAGAGGACTTGGCCTAGATAGGTACGTAGAAATGGCAACCTTGAGCCCCTAGCTTGGACCCAATGATTGCTGGAAGGCGCCGCGGCCGGCGGCGGCTGCACCCACTCGACCGGACCTCAACCAACCACTTTGGTCACGCTAGACAGCTTGTTGGCTGATCGTTTTTCTGCACCAGGAATTCCATTCAAAGACCCTCAGTCCACTAGCTCGCGGTCCTCAGAGGTATGAAGGAGAACCTGGTACAGAAGGTTCAAAGCTAGTCCTAAGGCCAATTCGTCGCATTGAGAACAGAGATCAAGTCTTTGATCTTCAGTTCAGAAAGTTCTCACTTTAGCTAGAGCAGGACATTTGCATAGGAAATTAATTTTCCTGTCGTTTACCACAACTTCGATAGAGGCTTAGGTACTACCACTAAGAAAAAAAATATCGAATTGTGTTCGCCAAAATCTCTCTGCCTTTAAAAAGCAAAAGAAGGAACAGAAATTGGGTAAAAATTAAAAAATGCCCGAAGTTTAATGAGAGAAGACCTTACAGGTAGACAACTGAAAAGAGCTAAGGCGAGTACTACTAAGTAAATGGTTAGCTTTGTTAGTGAAAAACACACTTCCATAGAGTTCTAAAGGCATATCACTGATGTTAACTATCGGATCCTATGCTGACGGGTAGCAGTAACAGGCTGGCTCGTACGCAGAAATTGTGAAGGGGGGTTTCATATTCGTCATGGTTTTAATGTTAATTACATTTCTTGATTTTTTTCACAAAGGAAGTGTTTTTACTAGAATTTAGTGGTTTCTTTTTAAATCATAGGTTATTTTGGCACTGACAGCTGTATCCTGATCGAAATCTTGACAGAAAGTCAGTATCATTCCTCCATAGAACGAAATGAGTCGCTTTGCTTTACCCTTGAACAACGTTGGGAAATATTGAAAACTTATGTCCGAAGTGAGTGCTGTGTAGCCCAAACAGTTCCTTTTTTTTTAACAAGTTTTGTTCGATGAAAATTTTGAATGTAACAACAACAACTAAAGTGTTCTACCACCAAGTTATTTTGGCTGAAGTTATAGCTATTTCACGAGTGCCACCCCGATCATCAGACTTCTTTGTGTGGTGCTGAGTCTTAATAAGTTCATTTTTATTTGAAAAGCTTTTCCCGTCAGGGGGATTGAACTTAAGACATCAACTATGACTGGAATTCGGAAGCCGACGGCCTACCCATCGCGCTACCGAAGTCACATGTCAAGCTCCATCTCAGTGCAGGTTTTGTTGCTCATCAAATGCATTTGAACGACTAGCATTTTTATTAGAGCACACAAGCTTGCTGTTGTCACATTTACATTGTTTGATATAAAGCACCCCCACCGGACACCGGCAATGATAACAAAATTGGTGGATCTGGTGATCAGCAAACCCTCACTTAATTGATAAGTAGCCAAATGCATCCACTAAATGACAGTTTGGTGCGGATTGTGGAGTGGTGGCATCATTGCACCATTTTTCTTCGAAAATGAGACTGGGAACAACGTTTCGGCCAATGGTTGGCGTTACAGAGCTAGATATGGATTTGGGCGACCTCTGGTTTATGCAGGATGGCGCGCCATGCCACACAGCTCATGCCACAATCGATCTTTTGGGCACCAAAATCGTGTTATCAGCCGTCTTTGCGATGTCAATTCGCCGCTTCGGATTTGCGATTTGACCCCCCTTTACTTATTATTCCAATGGAGGTGAACAAACTTCCCCTTTCTCGGCTGTCAATCTGGAGAAAATGTAAAAGGTTGGAAAGAATTAAGGGAACGTAGGTACATTTTTTTTATCAAAATCCGAAATTGAAATTGTAAAAATAGTGGACGAACTTTAATAATGACTTTGATTCCCAAAAACAACTTAATACGGCCTGTTACAAAATTGTTTGTTTTGTTGTTTTTGAAGTTAACTGGAATACACAGTTTTTTTTCAAGAGAACCTACGATAACTTCGTTCCGATTTTAAAAACCTACAGAGTGATAAGTTTTCAGTTGAAAATGTTTAGATTTTCCCAATGATAACATTTCAAGAGCTTTAAGGAGAAATTAGGATCAACAGATTGATTCAAATCATATAACAGCTCAACATTTAAGCAACATTTAACCTCGCGACGTGGCTTAAGCAAGTGTTTCTAATCTTTCACTCGCATCAAGCTTCAGTCGTGTCAAAGTCTAAGTCTTTAATAAAATTGGCTTTGGTTTCAAGTCTTTTTGAAGTAACTAACCATATAAAATGAAAAGTCAAAGAATTATTAGGTCTTGCAATCACCTCCGCAGCGGCAACAACAACTGACAACTTAACACTCTCCTGATGTTATATAACCAATTCAACCATAAAAAAGTTCATGCCTATCAAATGTCATCTTGAGATCGATCAAACTTTCTGACAGTTTTTCATCTTCTTCAACCAATAGTGCGCCAACTGTTTTTTAACCACATTCTCCTGGTTCAATTTTGTAAAACAAAACAACAACAAAAAAATAAACCAACTTTTATAGGCAATCATAACGTCAGTCATTTGGTAAAGTGCTTCTTTCTGACTGAGGATTTAATTGCAAAATCACTCAGCAGCAACAAAAAAAAAAAAAAAAAAAAAATAACAAAAAACCCAAATGCAACACAACTTAAGTTTTGACAGACGTCAAGCTTCTTGAAGTTCAAACACACATCAACCCAGCACTGTACTAGCATATTGGTAATACTCGTCCCAAAGATATAGAGAAAGAGTTGACTGGTTTGGATAAATGTTGCGGCCATGATATTGAATTGAAAAGTCAGACTTTTTTTTGTTGTTGTTTTTGTTATAATACGCCTGCTTCTGCTGCAGCAGCAGCAGAAAACGTTTCAACTATATGCTGCATTAGGCTTGCGGCACAAAACTCTCAGCCAAATTGATTCACTAGATACAAAACTACTACTCAGTCGTTTTGATTTGGGTGTCTTCTTCTGGTCGTTATATAGAGAATAGGACGTTATCGTCGTCATCGTCGTTGCTCGTCGCATCGCACCCGAGACTTGACTTTTTGTGCACATTCACCCCGGATTTGCATGCGATTCCTGAATAGAGGTTGCCTTATCCCAGGATCTGATCCACCTTATAAGTACAGGTTTCTCTGATGATATGGCCTCTTCCTCCGCACAAATACACATAATTCATGGCGCTCACTGTCATGCATGCCGCCTGCGTCCCTATAGTCGCCCGTCATCATCATCGTCGTCGTCGTAGTCGTCGACGTTGTTGTCCTCTTGAGCAAATAATAAGCTGGCCATTCGGCTGAGCATTCAATTTTTTCAGTCGGAAGCCAGTGTAGCGTCTATTTGTTTTTTTTTATTTTGTTGAATCAAGTAAGTGTGGCGATGAAGCGACACGACCGTCAACGACGAATGGACCACGAAGCTGCAAGAGATGATTTTTTACCATTTTTAGATATTTAGATACGAAAATGTGTAGTATTTTGTTTTTTGTGTGTTGCTTTCTGCATATACGCCTATCTGTCTGCAGTGCAGAATGTATCTTTTGTGGTTGCGTTGCATCGTTTTGCACAGGGTTGTTATATTTTGTTTAGGAACAAAAATGTCCCTGTTTAATTAGGTCATTTTTTGAAGTTATTGGCATTACTTCAATTTGCAAAATTATGCATTTTGATGTCTTATACGAATCTATAATCTAAAAGAGATTTAACAAAAAGGCTTGAGTTGAGAATGCAGTAGGTACTTTTTTGATGCAAGTCTTTTGACTGCTTTCAAGTAGTTTGACTGCTTTGAAATCTTATGATTGCTTTGAAGTGTTTTTATAGCTTGAAGATTTCTTATAGCTTGAAGTTTTGTTTACTGTTCATTGTCGTTTGAATGCTTGAAGTCAATTGACTAGCCTTAGCATTTTGACTGCTTTAAATTTAAAGTAAAGTCTTAAAGTCCTTTTAATGCTTGAATTCGTTTAAATCCTTCAAGTATTTTGACTGCTTAATGTCTTTCGACTGATTCAAGCCTTTTGACTGTTTGATTTCTTTGGACTGCTTGTAGTTTTTGGACTGATTGCAGTCTTTTGAATGCTTGCAGTCCTTAGACTTCTTGCATTTTTTGGACTGTTTTTTGACTTTGTTCAGTTTTCACTGCTGGAAGTTGACAGCTTGATTGCTTTTTTTTTTGATTGCTGGAAGTCTTTTGACTGCTTGAAATCTTTTGACTGCATGAAAGTCTTTTGACAGCTTGAAGCCTTTTGACTTCTTGAAGTCTTTTGATTGCTTGGGGTCTTTTGACTGGGTTAAAGGCTTTTGACTGCTTGAAGTTTTTTGACTGGGTTCGAGCTTTTTGACCGCTTTGAAGTCGTTTGACTGTTTTGTATTTTTTGTACTGCTTTAAGTCTTTTGACTGCTTAAGATCTTTTGATCGCTTGAGGAATGTTTACTTCATGAAGCTTTTGGATTGCCGAAGTCCTTGTATTGCTTGAAGTCTTTGGACCGCTTGAAGACTTTTGATATGTTAAAGTTTTTTGAGTGCTTGAAGTTTTGAACTCATTATTTTTTGACTATTTGAAGTCTTTTTGCGCCTTGAAAGTCTTTTGACAGGTTGAAGTCTTTTGACTGCTTGGTGTCTTTTCTTGAAGTCTTTTGATTGCTTGAAGTCTTTTGACTGGGTTTAAGTCTTTCGACCGCTTTGAAGCTTTTTGACTGATTTGAATGAATTTTACTGCTTTAAGTCTTTTGACTGCTTAAGGTATTTTGATCGCTTAAGGTATTTTTACTTCATGAAGTTTTTTGACTGCCGAAGTCCTTGCTTTGTTTCAAGTCTTTGGACCGGTTGAAGACTTTTGATATGCTGAAATTTTTTGACTGCTTGAAGTCTTGAAGTAATTGTTTTTTTACTGCTTGAAGTCTTTTCGCCGCAAAAAAGTCCTTTCACTACTTGGAGCCTTTTTTCAGTTGAATGTAGTTTGATTCATTAAAGTCTTTTGACTGCTTGCAGTCATTAGACTTCTTGCATTTTTGTTGGACTGTTTGTCTTTTGACTCGTGCAGTCTTTTCACTGCTTGAAGTTTTTTGACTGCTTGAAACATTTAAACTCCCTGTAGTCTTTTGACTGCATCGAGACTCGAAGTCTTTTGACTGCATGAAAACTTTATTCAGTTTGAAGACTTTTGATAGATTGAAGATTTTCGACTGCTTGAAGTCTTTTTAGCTTGAAGTCTTTTGACTGCTTAAAGTCTTTTTACTGCATGAAGTCTCTTTTTTTAATAGTAGTCTTTTGATTGCTTGAAGTCTGTTGAATGCTTCAAGTCTTTTAACTTCTTGAAGTTATGTACCTGCTTTAAATCGTTTTACTGCTTGAAGTATTGATACAGCTTGAAGCTTTTCAACTCATACAAGTCTATTGAATGCGGTAGGTCTTTAAGCGAAGTTGAAGTCGTTTGAGTTTATCTATCGCCGCTGACTTCACGGAGATTTAATATTTCTTGACAATTTTTGTTTGTTTTTTATTGAGTTTTTAGTTTCTACAAGTTTTTCTGGCTGCTTGAAAATCTTGAATTTGTTGATTGCTTCGGAAAGGATTCAGAACAAAAATCATATTTACTCGAATCGTATAACATTACTGCTTTTTTTTTGAAACATGTTCTGCTTCGTGTGGTACTGTTTGTCCAGCTATCCCATTATGAGTGCAATCAATCTAGATTCTTTTTGCGAGATAAGAATACAAAATATATGCACATAAAGTTATTTCCTATTTAGGTATGGAGAATTTATAGTCGGTTTGTTGCTTCCTCAGGTCTCTTTGCACTGCACACGCTTTATAGCTACAAAAAAAAATCACTAACCAGAAGAGCGTTAGGTTTAGGTCTTATAATATACATTCAGATAGTTTTGGTGGATTGAATATATCATAGGAGATTGTTTGCATGATGATGTGCAGTAGTGGTTAAAGGCTGTCGTCATCGTTCATTGCATACGGAGTTTTATTGAAATTGTTTTCTGATTTTTTTGTTCTTGTTTTTCTTTTTTAATAAATAAAGCAGACAAAACTTGCGTTTGGCTGAGTTGGCTATATCCTTTGTAAGATGGAAAGAAGTGGATGTTTGGTTCTGTTGAGATTAATCATAGATATTCTAAAAAAAATTGTACTTAAATTGAATAGAATTTTTTTGAATTATTATCACAGCAGACACAAAATCTTCATAATGGTTGGGTTAAGGAATATCTTGATATATTTAGAAACTGTCCTTTTTTATAGATTGAATAATTTTTGTATTTCTATAATATTTACAAAAAAAATGGGTTTTAAAAAATGCGAAGCAACGCAGGCACCGCACCGGTCTGCTGGAAATGAATAAAGGTTTTTAATTAGACTCGAATTTACATTAATTTTCAACACCATAGAATAGGTAGGTAGGTACCTTACTCCTCATTGTCCCAAGATAATTTCCAAATTTGAAGATTTTGTATTAATTTTTACCATTTTACAGACTTTTGGAGTAAAATGCTGTAAAACCACGGGTTAGCATTATTGTATTTTTTTTTATTTATTTCCAGACTTTTGAGTCCATTTGCGTAGGTTCAAAAGTTGTCGAAGTATTCCGGCTGGAATAATTCCAAGTTTCTGTTTAGTTTGGACAAGGCCCCAAGTTTTCAGTAGGGAAAATCTAGATGAGGAAAACTTGTCAGATACTTGGCAGGACCTAGCTGGATTTCAGTACCAATCCCTGCAATCAATCACTCGTGCGGCTCTCCCTAGTAAAGAACTATTTTTTTTTACCTGGCGAGGAAAAAGGGTTCATCATGACCAAGGCCGTTGTTCAAGCCTTAGTTCACCCTTGCTAGTCCCTTGCCAGAATCTATGTTAAAATCTCTAGTGCCTTCTCGTAAACTAGATTGTTTTTCAGCGCGGGAAAAAATACAAGTTTCTGTCTATTTTGGATAAGGCCCAAAGTTTCCAGTAGAAAAAAATCTAGACAAGGAAAACTTGGCAGATACTTCGCACGCCCTTGCTGGATTTCAGTACCAAAAATTAAGGCGATGGAACATTTTCAAACACTCGTGCAGCCCTCCCTAATAAAGAACTTATTTGACATTTTTGTTTGCCTGACGAGGCAAAAGGGTTCGTAATCACTAATCACCAAGGGATTTGTTTTAGCCTTTGCTCACCCTCCTTTGCCAGAATCTATTTTTAACTCTCTAGTGCCTTGTCGAAAACTAGATTGTTGTTTTTGCGCGGGATTGGACACCCTTGCACCCCATGCGAATCATTAAAAAAAAGTCAATTTGTCAAATATAGGCAGTAACGTTCGAACTCTGTCTACAGGAAAGTAAACCTCTTCCAAACTCCTTAAATAAATCAATCAATTTTAACAATAAAAAAGTCAAAGAAGACAAATTTTGTATTTCAAAACACCAAAAAGGTTGTCTATGCTTAAATTTGAATTTTACAAGAAAAAAAAAAAAAAAAAAAAGAAATAAATAAGCAATTCATCAAAGTCTATAAACATTCAATAAAAACCATCTAATTTGTTTATTCCCCAAAATCCCAATTGCTTTTGCTTTACTCCTCTTCACATCTCTGTATACCTAGATATAAATATCTATAAGTTTGACAATTCCCTTATCTTATCATCAAATTGAAATCTCATTAGCCTCGGAAGAATAAGTATACTGAAAAAAATGATTGCCTATCATCGAATATAGCAAATAAATCCCAAGTCATGTTTTGCCATCCCAATTTTTTTTTCGTTGTCAAGATCCCTGTGTATCCATTCAACGACAAACACCAAAAAAAAAAAGAACAACAACTAACAAAATTGAGTGAACAAAATCCAATCAATTTCTTGTGTGAGCGAAGCAAACATCGTTGCATCAAATAATAATAATAATTCGTTTAAAAATACTACAACAAAAATCAAACACATACACTAACTCGAGAAAATTCATGCTTCCATGAAATAAAATACAAATAAAAGAAATAACCCAATTTTAATCATCCCTAGGTTCACATATAGGCTCATCATACGACAAGGATGACGACATAAAAGATCCGAGAAAGTATAGAACGAACAAAAATCAACATTTCTTAGCTATAACCAAATCAAATCCTTGAGGACCTTCTTCAAGGAGTATGAAGGTGTATCTTTTTTTTTCTTCATCTTGTTTCTATATATAACAAAGTTGATTTCCGTACAGGATCCATGACATACATAGATAATTTTTTGTGTCGGTTTAGTTTTGGTCCTTTCACCCCTAAAAAATTATACGCAATTTAAAAAAAAAAATACCTAAGAAATCTGAACCGAAAATAGACAAGTCATCAGCAAAGCGAGAGGTTAACATTGTATTTTCTTGTTGTGTGCATGCGTGTATCCCCAATTCAATTTCTGTTATCATCTCAAGTGCAAAAAAAAAAAACGTATATCCTTGCTGCTGCGTTTTCTATAGATACCTACATTCTTTGCTTTTGAGATTGAGACATTTATACAGGCCATAAGATAAAGCCTATAGAAATGCTCTAAGGATGAACAAGATACGAAGCCGAAAAACAGAAATATATCAAGAGGGAAAGAGAAGGAGAGGAGGTATAGAGAAATAGGGACACTTTTGACATTGTCCAAATATTTATATTCATGGTGGCAGCAATAAAATTAAATTGAAAAGATAAAATACCTACCGCATACCAACAGCCAACAACAACATTGACGAAAAGAGGACACACAACGAATTGCTTTAAGGATATTTCTAGGTAGAAACAGGGTTGGACCTTATTTAGGGATATTGAGGTTGCAACAAGTAAAAGTGATTTTAATGTCAGTAGCCCAGGCAAAATGTACAAAAAAATTGCCAATCTGCCAAAAAATACAAGTGATGGTTTTTAAATGCAATTGTCTTTATTTTGGCATTAGAAATACTGTCGCGAAAGTCCATTCCCAAATCATGTGCGCGTCAATAGTTATTCAAGGTTAAATTTCGAAAATATCAGTTTTTCACATAAAACTCGGAAACTGTAAATGCTATCGAAAAGTGTTTCTTGCAAAACTTGTAGATTATGTCATTTTCAAAAACAAAAGTTATGACAATTTTTTTCTTACGACCCACCGTTAAGATGATATCGATATTTCAAAAAACGAAAAATGTCGAAAATGGTCGTTTTTCACGTTTGTACATTATGTAAATCACTACAAGAAAAAATTGTTATTTTTTTCTTAAAAACAACCGTTTTAAGGATATAATTTAAAAAAAAAAAGTACAAGTGACCTCAACTCCAGAAATAATTGTGTTTCGCCCAAGGTATAACAGTGGGCTCTTCTGTCAGTCTGTTATACCCTATTAAGACACAAATTTTGGTCGATGATTACCGACTCTTATAAAAATCACTTGTACTTTTTAGTTGAATTTTATTCATTCACTTCACTTAAAACAAAAGTAATTTCAATATTTTAATATTTAAATTTCTTCATCTTCTTATTGTTTGACAAAAAGTTCAAATTTCTGTTTATTTTAGTTTTTGCTCTTAAAAACACAAGTTGTCGAAAACAATCTTGCGCTCAGTTTAATCATCATAATATTCGCTTCAAAAAAATATAAAACTTTTTTCCATACGAGTCATAAGTCGCAAGATATTGTGACTTCAATAGTGTCAACTGTCAATAAAACCGGATTTTGGCATATATCTTTTAAACCCTAAGCTTAATCGAAAAATTATATTTGCAAAATTTTTACACTATGTAATATTATGTAAGCATGTATTAACAGTTTTTTCCTATACGCCATACATTTTATAACATCATTATTTAAATAAAAACACCAAAAGGCTAAAATACCAGTTTTTGGCACTTTACTCTTAAATGACGAACTTTACCGAAAATATTGTATAACTATTTTGCAGATTTAAATAAATATTCCCTAGAAGAAACATGATAACACTTTTTTGCGTATAACGCATCAGTTGCAAGATATTGCGACTTCAAAAAGGGTCAAGTTAACAGGATTCTTATCCTTACTATCGGCAAGTTATTTTACCACTACATTGGCTGTATACACATGTTCTTTAAAAGGGAAGGTTTCATGAGAATGATTTGAAAGGGTTCCTGCAAACGTCATGTGACACGATTAGTTTGACAGATTTGAAGTGTCTGACTCACGTTAGGTCCCACTGTAGATGTCTGGCAAGTGTCAAATAAATTAAATGACACCATCCCCTAACACATATCAAAAAATCAGCTTTGATAAAAGACCGCAATGTTGCAACATTTGAATGCAACTTTAACACTCGCTACCTCTTAATTGCACCCGGACTGAAGATTCTTAGTATCCATTTGTTCTTAGCTACCATAGTATCTGATCGCAGAAAAAATCTTAGCTTTGATAAAATGACATATGTCTGGCGGCCCTGGGGTCTTAGTCTATAATATAATAACTGTCAGTGTGAAAGTATTGACAAGTGCTAAGATGAGATCTATTGGATAAAAGTCGACATTTTTACCGACAAATGTTCAATCGACATTTAAATAGTCTGGATTTTAAACTATCAACCTTATTTTTTATCGATCAAACTATAGTCGACATTTTAACAGTCGATGAAATTAACATTTGTCCAGTCGACATTTTTTCTGTCGACCATTCCATAAACCATAATCAAAATGTCGACTGTAAAAATGTCGACTATTAAGATGTCGACTACCACAATCTCGATTATTAATATGTCGATTACAGTCGATACTTTGAAAGTCGACCTTTTGAAAAACGCATTTTAAAAAATGGGTCTAGTTTTGTTCGATATTTTGTTCAGTCGGTCTTTTTACCAGTCGACATTTTTTCTGTCAAGATTTTGAAACTCGATCTTATGGAGTCAATGTTTTGAAATTCGACATAACGTACCCAGTTCACTCATAAGCAAATTCGCAGTTTAGCTCGTTGTTGGTTATTTCGGGGGCCCTTTCTTCCTACAAAATATCAGATTCAATTCGACACTGGACAAAGAGGTGTCTGTATATACCTACCATTTTTCTATGTTGGTACCTATAAGCTATAACATCTTAATAGCAACCAAACACATGATAAAGTGACTACTCTAGAAGATACAAATATACCTACCTATATGTATCTACTCTATCGCCTTTTTGAATCAAGGACACCCACATTGAAAACCGAGGCACACCACATTTTCATCCTGAGCTAAATATACATGTGATCGTTTAAATCAGTGTGTGTGGTGTCCTTTTTTCTTTAAAAAAAAAAGAAAATAACAACAACAGCAAAAAGAAACACTAGAAAATATTGTGCTAGCTGCTGTGAAATTTAGCAGAAAACCCATTCAAATTACAGGACAATGCCATAATATTATGATAGTATCCTGCTGGGGTCTTTCATTTGCTTGAATATATGTAGGTATGTTTGTATGTTTACATAAGTAGATATGTATATTTTTGGTTCCGGTGTTATTATTGTCAAGTTCTTGTGTTACGTCTAAGGATTTGTATTCTACTGTCGCAACCTTGAATCCTTAAATCTAAATCCCAAGGCAAACAATGATTTTTAGGCAATTTCTAAATATATAATCATTATTGTTGTCGCCTTAGCAATTTTAGCATAGACATTTTGTGTCCTAATGATTGTGCGTCTTGCTGCGGGGCTTCGTTTATATTCGTAGAGTCGTTTTTGTGTCGAAGGCGATAATGACCATTTTTGTGTTTGGGTTTGCTTATATATTCGCATTCTGAGGCGACTTTTAAAGGCCATATCATCATCTTCATCGTTGTGGTCCGTACCTATATAAGGATAACCTGTATACATGGGTTTGGGTTGTTGTTATTTGCAATCAAGATAACTTCTTTACGAGCAAATTAAATTGTAAGGTGCCGTTCGTTCCAATAGGTCTTTTTTTCAGTCATCGATTTTTTTTTTCATTTTTCTTAACGAACCTGTGATGTGTTTGCATTGTGGTGTGGTTGGTGCCACGACCGACGTGACAGTATTAATGACGGGTGTAATTTAAATGACATTGTACAATACCATGCATAAGCAGCTTTAAGGATCTTCACTACGAGTCTTTTCAGGCGTGTGGGTGCCTCTCTGTGATAAAAATCACAAACAATGTTATTTGGTTTCAGTTTTTCTTTGTTTATTTAGCGATAATTGGAAAGTTGTGCGCGATATGCTGAAAGAATTCGAATTGAGTTTTTGCTTAAGAAGTTCTTTTTTTTTTGTTTGTCTGTCAACATCCATTGGAATAACATCCTACCATATAAGGCCACACGAGGAACGCATCAGCAGCGCCCCAAACAGTGTGTAGGTTTATTTTTTGTTATTATAACAAATGGTTTGTGAATTTTGAAAATGTTTTCTTAGCAATTAAGTTGTGGAATTTATGGGAAAGCTTGACAATAATTATGTGTTTGCATAAATATTGTCAATTTATATCTGGCTGCGAGAGTATAGGATGATGACATATATTGACAGTGCGAGAGAGTAAATATTGAAAAGTAACTTATGCTTGAAAGTGAACATTTAATAGCTTTAACATTTCTTTATCCTTGTGTATACAATTCTAAGATCTTTTGAAGATAAAAATGGAAAAAGCTGACTAAAATAATAATGGAATTCGTTTTTTTTGTTTCTTCTTTTGATGATGGCGACGCACGGCTTGATTTATAGAACAGAAATATTATCCAATTTTGTAAGACTTCTATTAGTCTCGAATCTGAGAAAAAAGATGTATGGTTACACTCAGGTTAAAATGTATGTAACCATTACAGATACTTGCATGCTTACTTGACATGATGTACTGAAAATTTCATGATATTGCAACGAAAGCTCTTTGTACACTGAGGAAAAAACGTATGCAATGAGTACAGGGATTTTTATGTAAATTGTATGTACTGAGATTTGCATAGGATGGCCATAAACGCTGTTTGTACTGGGCAAAGTTTATGTGTGCTGGTTACATTTCAGTTTATGTGTCAAATAAAACAAAATCTCAGCAAGTACTAAGACTGAGTTGCACCAGAAATTTATACTAGCTTTTGGTCAGACGTTGCATCCTCGCTCGGTGCTTAGAAAGATTCTAGTTCAAATCCAGGTAAATAAGACTTGACATTTTTGCTTCTATTAAAATAAATATTAACGCGATCAAAACAGAGGGGAAACTAGTTGCGACAAAAAAAAAAACGAGGAAACTAAGCAAGAGAAGACTTACAACCCTTAAATGAGTGTGCACTGCGTACAGACGGCTGTACTCATTACATAAAACTTTAAACAGCCAATTGTTATGTCTGTAGTGAGTACATGTTATTTAGGTAATGAATACATAATTATTATGTATGTAATAAGTATTTACTATTTATGTAATGAGTACATTTTATATATGTAAGCGTACTATGTATTTATGTCATGAATGCCAGTGCATATAATATCGCTGAGAAATTGTACTCACTACGTAATCATATACATATCATCACAGATAACCGACGGATATTTATGTGAATAATGAAATATACTAACAAAGATACTGTACACATCCCATAACCAGCACAAATTTATGCAATCAGTCCATTGAGCATTTATATTTATTCAATGAGAATCACATAGTAGTACACAAAAACTTCAGATACTCACTACATAATTATGCATTTGTCAAAGAAAGCCGGAACATTTTTATGAGATAGGCCTCTAGAAATCCTAATTAAAGCCTAGTACTCAGCTCGAGTGTAAATGAAATTTCCATATAAAAGTGACACTTATTTCACTGCGACGGAATTCCAAACGAGAGGTGAGTACCCAAATTTGAAAATACATTTCCCAATGTACGACCACTAGGCAAAATCAATTATGGTTTCATAATGAAAATTCACGTGAATTTGAACCGCATTTATTTTTCATTTCACAAAGAGGTGAGTACTAGGCTTAATAAGCTCTAGGCTCTAGGACAAATTTCGGCTACTTCTGCATTATACCTTCCGTCGATTCCCTATGGTCACAAGATAGTGGACTAGGGTTCTGATGGGGGTTTGTGGTGCACAGCGGCCGGATGATCATCCAATCAGATCAGTGGACGCTCCAGTGCCAGCCAACGAACTGCCTAGTGGGCTAACTGTGGATGGTGCGGGTGCGGGTGCTGGTTGAGTGAGTGATCCACTTTTTGATGATTGTGCTAAAAGCTACAACACAATCCTATTCTAAACTAAATAAAAAGGGACGATATCCTGGGGATATCCCATATTTTCTCTCTTCAATTCCATCCACAGGTTCAAACGAGTTATGGTATCAAAACGGCGCACTTCAGCGCTAATTGAGCTATGGGCTAGACTCCCCGTGGCCGCCATTTCTACCTACCTACCTAGGCTTAAGTAGGTATATAATGTATGTACCCATTATAGATTTCATTATGTAATGACTAATGAGTAAATAAAGTTATTTGTGCAGAAATGTATGTGATGAGCTTACACATTTATGTGCAAGTACAAGTGTACATGTAATGGTTACATTTGAATTTCGGTAGGGAATGAAACAGTTCATAAAGGTGACTCTTTGTTAGTGTCTTAATACATAATAACTCAATACGACATAATAGTATAGTTTTCGCAGTAGAATATGTAGGTAATGAGTACATAAATATATAAAAAACTCACCAGCTAAATAGCAAAATGTATTCATTACAGCATTTTATGAGAAGAGTACAAGGTAATTGTACAAAGTCAATAAACAAAAAGTATTGAGTACTAACTAAATCATGATGTGTACAAGTGTACATGCTTAAGTTAACTGTTTTGGCTACGTTAGGTACTGTGTAAACACTAAAACTGGGATGAGGCAATGTTGTAGCTGCAGCAGAAAGTTGAAGTTTGATGAACTTTGTTGGACAGTTTTTACGAAATCTTAAGTTTTACGTTTAGCGGTACATCTATAGACTACATTTTAAGACATGTTTCAAAGGTCGTAGTTAGAAAACCGTAGCAGATATAAAACAAAATTGGTTCGAAGAAAATGTGGACAAGTGGACCTGACAGAGCCCTATCAATATGCACAGAAAACATTGCTAGCTTTGCTTGGAAATTTTTCATGTTATGGGAAAACTTGTGTACAAATGTGGCTATTGGTATATCCTTGTATCTGGCCAAATGGTCTTACTTGCTTGATTTTTTAATCTTATCTGCCCCTCCCCCCTCAGACATCTGCCCAGCAAAATGTAAGAATGTCCCATATTTTGAGAATTCTTGAATGTTCAGAGCAAAAACCGGTGTACTGATTATTTTTTTAATGGATTCCTGATGGTTCATTTTCGAGAACATTAACATAACCGAATGGGCAATGTATGACATTTTAAAGAAAGTGCTGCCAAAAAAACAAAATTATATTATTTAAAAATCTGTGACGTTATTCAAAACAACTAAAGAGAACAAAGAAAGGACTTGTATTCGAACAAAATTTTAAAATACTTCGTACAATAGGAGCAAAATGTCTTATGCCAAGATCTGGCCTCCCGTTAGGTATATTTAAGCCTAATGTGATTTATCAATTTTAAAAGCTTCTACCAAAATATATTTAAAAATTTAAGACTAGGTAGGTATATGTTCTACTGTTATTTTTGAATTTGCTTGTTTAAGGGTCATTGCCTTTAAAAAAGCCATAAGAAGGCTTTAACAATATGCTAGCTTTGTTCATATTTTTGACACCTGATTTATAAAAAAAAATACTTTAAGTACATTTTAAAACCAATAGAAAATATTGTTAGAGAAAAATACAAAGGAAACCAACAAAAAAATCATCTTGTCGGGTAAATTTAACGACTTCAAAAGATGTCGAATTTTTAACAACCATCATCTCAATATTGTTGTAACACAAAATTTTAAGCTCCATAAGCTGGGCTATCGGTATTTTTTTTTTTTTTTTATTTTCAACTCAGTCGTTTTGTATTTTTATAATTTTAATAAATAGCAGCTAAATACAAGAACAAATATTATGTATAGGTAGGTACCTACAAGGCATGGTATAGACCCTAAAAAAAAGAGTGAGTGAGAAACGAAAAAAAAAATACAAAAAAAAATCATTAACAAGGCTAAACAAAACAAGCTAACTAACTGAAGCCATTATTATAGAGGGCGGCTTAAAAGACAAAGTACCAAAGTATACCTATACCATCACCGACCAGTTCACTACTATAACTTCATCTCCAGCATCGCGGATGAAATCAATTTTTTTGTTCTGTTTGTTATTTTCGATTGTTCTCTTTTGTAGAGTTCGTCTGTGCTCGGTGCATGGCATCGGTGTTTTTTTGTTGTTGCTGTTGTTGTTTTTTTTTTTTGTTTGTTTATGATCACGACTTTTTAACAATTTACGTGTTAGCCCATTGAGAATTTACGGATATTTAGTGTTATAATGGTTTGCGAGGTATGGTTGCAACTTGCAAGGCTTTAAGCTTTGCAAACTCCATTTTGTGATATAAGCTATTAGAAATAGATCAACTACTTTAAAATCTTGAAAAATGTTTGGAAAGCGGAGTTTTATTTTGTTAATTATACATAGACACTTTAAAATAAGCTTGTATACATATATAGGTAATTGGTTTCTCGGAAATACTTCTAAGGATTTAAATGAAATTGTCAGGGTTTATTTGGGTGGACGAGAAAACAATTATAAAATTGTATTTTGTCAAATCCATGCAGTATCACGCCCACTTTTCTTATATCTTTCTCAGAAACGGCTTTATATCTTGCAAACGATTTAGATTTGCTTTGCAGAGTTTGTTTTTATGAAAGAGACAAAAATTTAGAAATTAGTGTTACAAAGTGAAATCCGCTTACCGGCCCGCCCACTTTTGTTTTATCTTCGTTTCGTAGAAACGTTTCTATTAACTTGGATGAAAGAAAACGAATTTGTTTTTATGAGGAATTCAAAAAAATTAAAGGTGGTTTTAGTAAGAACTGCCCACTTCCACGCCTACTTTTATAACTTCTTTCTTTATCGGAAACTGCTTAAAGGTGTTGGGTGAAATTTTCAGTTTGCTGTTATAAGACGAGATCAAATAATTAAGGGATGAGTGCAAAATCTACCCACTGCCACGTCCTCTTTTATTATTTTTTGGTGTCTCGGAAATAGCTTTTGGGTCAAATTTTTAGATTTTGCTTCTATAAACGAATAAGATAAATAAATTTAGAATTAAAGTAAAATCCGCCGTGTGCCACGCCCACAAATTTAGAAATTAAGCTAAATCCGCCGACTGCCACGCCCACTTTTATTTTTTCTCTATTTCAAGTTAATAGGTCTGCTGATTTGGCCGAACTTTTTATATTTTGTTTTTAATGGACGAAAATAAAATGTAAAAATTACAAATAAAAACGCCCACTGCCACGCCCATTTTGCTTGTTTCGTCGTTTTTCAGAAACGGCTCTAATGATTTGGATTACTTTTTCAGAATTTGTTTTTAGGAGAAAGTCAGAAATTTAGACATTTATTTAGATTTTAGTAAAATCCGCGCATTGACATCCACTTTTATAATTTTTTGATTTATCGGATTCAAAGATTTTGGGGGAATTTGTACATTTGGTTCTTATATTTAGAAATTAAGTAAAATTCACTCACTGCCACGCCCACTTGTCTTATTTTTTCGTTTCTCTTGGAAACGGCTCTGAGGATATTGATCAAAATTTTCAGTATTTGTCTTTATGAGAAAGTCAAAATTTTCAAAGGTGATTTTAGAAAAATCCCACGCCCAATCTTGTTTCTTGTTTTTCGGTAACGTTTATAAAGATGAAATTTTCAAAATTAGATTTTATGAGCAAATCAAAAATTAAGTGAGCGGATTTTATTAAACTTCGCTTATCTACTGACAAGCCCACATTTTTATTATTTCTTGATTTCTCGAAAACGGCATGACAAGCATGTCAAAAATTAAGTAAATGGTTTTAGTAAAATCCACCTACTTACCACGCTTACTTTTGATATTTCTTGATTTTTCTGAAATGGCTTTAACAATTTGTGTGAGATTTTCAAAATGTCACGCCAACTTTTCTTGTTTCTACGTTTCTCGAAAACGGCACTAACTATTTGGATGAAATCTTCAGAATTTGTTCTTATGAGCAAGTGCAAAATTTAAGAAAGTGGTTTTAGTAAAATCTGCCCACTGTCACCCTCTTTATTACTTTCTTGACTCCTCGGAAATGATTAAGCTTAGAAATGGCTTTTAAGTTATGGTGGATGATTTTTGTGTGTGGAAAATATTTAGTTTTTCAAGTGTATCAAGGTAGGCGTCATTCAGGCCGTAGCCCAGGGTACATCAGAAAACGTTTATTGCCTAATAACTTTTTGTTTTTAAGAAACGACTCCTCTCATTTTGATGAAATTTTGTCATTAAAAACGATATACTTTTGATAAGTGTACTCCAGGCCCGTAGCTAGAGGGTGGAAAAAAAAAACTCGATTGCCCAAATGGGTCTAATGATTCGGGTGCAGTTTTTATTGAGGTAATACTGCAACTACAGTTCATTAAGTTATACTGGTACGGAGCTATTAAACGAGCAACGAACAAATGTGCCCACGCAGAAAAAAAAAAACTCTAGATTTCGGCAGGGCTCTAGAGAGTTTCATATAGATTCTGGCAAAGGGGTAAGTAAGGGTGAGCAAAGGCTAGCACAAGGGCCTTGGCCTAAGAACAGGTTTTCTATTCTATCTTGTCTGACGTTTCTCACAAATCTGTACTGATCTGTTCTGATCTGACTTTATTCCTCAAAAAACAATCCTATAGTGATCAGATGTCTCACACCCTTAGTAAAAACTGTGATATGAAAAAGAAGACAAGGGAAAGAGAGAAAAAAGTGTCGTATGATACTGGAATAATTGCATGGAGCTTATAAAATTCTTGTTTTTGGTGCACAAGAGACATTCCTATTGGGGTACCGAAACATGTCCAAAAAGTGTTTACTACAGAGGGCCTCACGAGTGTTTTAAAAGTTTTCTTCGTCTAGATTTTTTTTTGTTCAGACTAGAGATAAACTTGGAATATTTGCAGCTGGGTTCCTAAGGGAAATATTAACATTTCCACGGCTAGGTCAAAAAAGGCGGTGCATGGTTAGATACCACAGTTATCATAAAATCTGTTTTTTTTTGTGTTTATATCGTTGTTGATATTTTTAATTGAAAAAAAAGTGAAAAGACATCAGTTATCAAAAGTAGACATTAGATATAAATACGTTTTTTCACAATATCATATGGTTCAGAATTTTATAAGCTACAATTTTTGTCTTTATATTAAAAAAAAAAAAAAAAAAAAAAACTAATACTTTTCGAGAGTTTGAAAAAAAAAACAGAATTTTGAACTTCTTTAAATCAAAATTCAGATTTTTCAGAATTTTAAGTTGACCCTTTTTTCCGTCATTGTTATTTATTTTTCTAATTATGATGTTCTGAAAAAAATACGTTACACTTGTTTAAACTTCCAAAACAGAGCCCCAAAGTTCAACTTTAAATCTCAGACTATGTTGTCCGGCCTCATAGTTAGCCGTTTTAAAATTCTCCGCTCCTAAATATTCTTATAAATATTTATATAGGTACTACATACATACATTTTTTTTGTTGTTATTAATTAGCACTAACAAGGGGAGCCTTTTGTAGCCTGATTACCATATAGCAAAACTGATGGTAAATTTGGGTATTTGGGTGTTTTTTGTTTATGGGAACAAGATGCTGATGGGGCTCTTCATGTTAGTTGGTTTGGTCCTATCGTGTCGGGATTATAGGATGAACCGAAGCAAAGCATCATATCGGGGGCGTTAAAGATGTCAATTTAAAGATACACCATCCCAACCAAAACCAACAATATAGCCAAACAAAAAACAATAACAAATAACGAAATCAAAATAAAAAAAAAAAAAACAGAACTTGTGTATACAGAGTTTTATGTCATTAAGTATACGTTTCATGGTTGTCTAAATATTTTTTGGACTTTTCTATACGGTTGCCGATGGCTAAATAGGGTAGAGGGGGAGGTTATAATATACAACACAAAAATACATAGGCTAGGTACCTTATATGCTATGCAAGAAATAAGGATTATGAAGTTTGCAGATGTGCTTCGGCTTCTCATGTCTCTTAGAGATTTTGGCACACAAACTTTGAATTTATTTATTTATTTTTTGGAATGTTTTTTTTTGTAATTTTTTTGTTTGTGTTGTTGGTTGGTAGGAGAAGAGACAGACATAAAGCTTGCATATCACGTAATAATTGGGGTATTAGGGCAGACAGTTTTCAGGATTAAGAAGTTATCCAATTTGTGTCATGCGATGTATGCTGGAAGCTGGTGCTGGCATGATGGTTGTTATATTATGTTAACTTGGACTTGCTTTGATATTCAAGAGTATATCTTCATATGGTTACTGGAAATCTTTTTGAAGATCACGAATCTTTGTCCTAAAATCCAAAAATATATACAATTGTAATGCAAAAGCTTTGAAATTAGTTTAGACACATATGAACGCAAAATTTAGGTTCGTTTTAAAACGGAACGTGCGGGTAACAAGCGAAGTAATTCAAAAGCATACTGCATATAAAATCATGGACTTCATAAGCTAACATGAATTTCGAACTAAAATTTCGTCAGTTTTTTTTTAAATAATTTGTATGGTAGTGGTTAATGTAGAGGATATATACATAGATATCATCGAAAGATTCGATGTGCATGAGTTTCTCATTCAGATCGAAGACAGGTGGCATACAAACTGGGGTTGGACTTGGACTTTACTGAAGAAAGGCAAAGAAGTTACGAAAAATGGAGTTGTCTGAGAGCAAAAGAGTAGAGGTCAAACAATGAAGGTAGTGAAGCATGAATTTCAAGAATACCTTTGGAATCATCAAAAAATAAAGATCGTTCGGCTTTAGTTGGCTGATGGCCACCGAACTTATATGGTTGAAGAGGAGATAGGTCAGAAATCTGTGGGGAGTTACCTTACTGCGTGGCATCATCAGATGGAAATTGGGAAATGAAGTATTGCAACAGGCCCATGCCGGAGGTAGGTTCTCATAATTTTAATCAGATAAAGGAAATTAGTTAACAAAAAAAAAAAAAAAACACTCAATCAGCTACAGTAATTCTTTCGGGAATATCAACATACCTACATTAAATAGCGCCCGAGTAAAGTCCAAAAACAAAATTGCGACAGAATTGAATTTTGGTAAGACGCTTTATTATGACTTAGTTATTAAACGTACCTAAAAATACCCTTAATTTTAATCATGTTTGAGGAGGATCAGGACGTTTAATGAGGATCGGGACTTCATTTTTTTCGAGTATGTAAGTGCCTACTTTATTTGATATGAATATTAATCGTAAATACATGGATTTTCATGAGCACCTGCTTACCAAAATTGATGAGTTAACTCTGGATTAACTCAATAAATGCTTTTGGTATTTAATTTTACCGGTTTTTAAGTCTTTCTGCATTCATCTCCCACTTAGGAACTGTTTCTTGACAAAAATTTAGACAAATCTATTTCCAGACATAACTATTACCCTGGTTTAACTCACAACTGAAAAACTGGAAAAACTGAAACGCCTCTTTCTGCAAAGATTCTTTTTGTCAGTTGATACTGGGTGGAAAAAACTCCCATTGAAAGCCTCTTAAGAAAGTTTTCAATTTTTGTGCAATGTGTATGCACTACAAGACCTACCACACTACCAATTTTTATCAATCAGAAGTGATAGTGGGTGGATGGCACGCCCCCTGCATGGAAAATCTCACGATTTCAATTTTTTCTTTGTATGCGACTCGAGATCTACCGTTGTACTAAATTTCATAATTTTGAAACAATGCGAAGTGCTTCATATAAATAATATCAATTCTGCATAAATAGGTGGTGGCCACGCCCCTGAGTGTAAAATCTTGATTTTTTAAATTTTTGTCCTTTGATTGAATTTCAAGTTCTTTTGCTGTACCAATTTCATCATTCCGCAATAATCAGGAGTGCTCCAAATAATTTATATCAATTCTATGAAAATGGGCTTGAGTCTACGTACCGCATGAAGATGAGGGAAGTTCACCGTAGTGTGCGACGTGATAAGCGTAGCTACATCAACGCATTGGCTACAGAAGCAGAAGAAGCCGCTAGTAGGTGTGACAGTAGGACCGTCTACAGAATTACCAAAGAGCTCACTGGTGTCCAGCGCTCTAAACAACACCTGGTTAAAGACACAAACGGATCCCTGCTAATTTCGGATGAGGACCAGCTCATAAGGTGGAGGGAACACTTTTCTGCGGTTTTAAACCGCGTTTTCGCCAGTGAAGTGGACCCTATTCCCGCTGAGCTACCCGAAGTAACAATTTCTCGAATACGAACCGTACCCCCCAGTAAAGAAGAAATTATGACCGCCATCAAAGCACTGAAGAGCAACAAAGCGGTTGGACTTGACGGTATTCCTGCAGAGCTCTTAGGAGCAGCCCCAACAACATCGAGGAGAGCTACTGCACCCACTTGTTAGGAGAGCTTGGGAAACAGAGAGCTTTCCTGAAGAGTGGAAAAAAGGAATGATTGTCAAGCTCCCAAAGAAAGGAGATCTCACACAGTGCGAAAACTGGAGAGGAATATGCGTTCTGCCTGCAGTAGCCAAGATAATAGCAAGGATAGTATTGGACCGAATTAAAGACCACCTCGAAGACACACTCGACGCCGAACAAGCAGGCTTCCGCACTGGATCTTCCTGTGTGGATCACATCAACACCTTGCGGATCATCGAACAGTGCGTTGAATATCGATCACCACTTCACCTGCTGTTCATCGATTTTGAAAAGGCGTTCGACAGTGTCAATAGAGAATTTATTTGGCTTGCTTTGCGCAGTAGGGGCATCCCAGGTAAATTGATTGCTATTATCAAGGCTTCATATGATGGATCCAAGTGTCACGTTTTGCACAAAGGTAGGCTGTCAGAGGAGTTTGAAATCCAAAGTGGAGTTAGGCAAGGCTGTATACTGTCACCAATACTGTTCCTGTTGGTGATAAGTGACGTACTGCACGCAGCTTTGTCAAATGGAAATTGAGGAATTCAGTGGACTCTGCAATCTCAACTCAAACATCTGGACTACGCGGACGACGTATGCTTACTCTCTCATAGGATCATGGATCTCCATCAAATGACAACAAGGGTGGAGAGAGAAGCAGAAATCGTAGGGCTTAAGATCAACTCGGCAAAAACTAAAAGGATCAGCGTTGGAACTTCCTCATCAATCCAAGTAAATATTTTAAATATTTCTGGACAACCGGGAGAGATGGTAGAGGATTTCCAATATCTTGGGAGTATTGTCTCTACGGGTGGCGGAACTGAACTGGACGTAAACAGCCGAATCAGAAAAGCAAAGGCTGCGTTCGGAATGCTGTCCAAAATATGGAGAAACAATTCTTTTAGCTTAAAGACCAAGCTACGACTGTTCCGCTCCAATGTTGAATCCGTTCTGCTTTACGGCTGCAGCACTTGGAAAGTCACTGACACTGTCACTAGAAAGCTGCAAACCTTCGTTAATAGATGTCTACGAAACATCTTGAGGATTTTCTGGCCCAACCGTATCTCCAATGCCGAACTTCATGCGAGAACGGGTCAGGAGCCCATAGACTCCATTATACGAAGCAGAAAGTGGCAGTCGATTGACCATACGCTTCGAAAAGGCGATCGGTGCATTGCATCTCAAGCAATGCAGTGGAACCCGCTCACACAGGAGGGAAGACAAGTGGGCCGGCCTAGAAGTACATGGCGAAGAACGGTCGAACAGGAATCGGCACGACTGGGGAAAAGTTGGAGAGAGCTGAAATATATTTCAAGAAATCGTACACGATAGCGCGTAGGTGTAGTAGAGGACCTATGTCCCGTAAGGGAAACATCACGGACGTAATAGGTCCGAGGACCTAAGTAAGTAAGTAAGTATGAAAATGGGCGGGTACCACGCCCCCTGAATGGAAAATCTTATATGCTCGTTTTTTTCTTTTGTATGCATCTACCCTTGTGCAAAATAACAAGATTCTACGATGTCGGGAAGTGCTCCATAATTTTGAAGATCTGTCAGTGATTAATAAACTATATTTAAATTCGAGCTAACTCATCAAATCCGAAGGGTTAACCCGAAAAAAAACTGGGCCCAATAACACTAATTTTTTTCTACACAACTCAAGACGTAACCTTAAATCTTGAGGAAGCTTAATTAACTTAGAAGGTAAGTGTTTAATGAGATAAAAGATTACCCCGTCTTGAATTTTTGCCTGAAGAAATGTTTTTTTTTCTTGAAATTTCGTCTGCAACTTTAGATCTTAAATCATTTTGGCAGTTTTTATACCGTTCTTCAAATTGATATTTTAGTGCATAAATGATACTCCTCAAAGTAGTATAATAAAAGCAAGTTTATATTGTGTGTTGTGACCTAGTTGTACATTTTATATTTTCAATTAGAAAATGACAAACCAGTACTTAAACCTTTTTATTTTATTTCCAAATCGTGTCTATAGTTAGTGTTAGGGTGTGTTTACTACGCGAGTAAGTATCGTATATACAACAAGTCATGTTTGATGTTGTTGTTGTTGTTTGAAATCAGGGTTTGCAACTTATGCTTAACCCCAATTAAAGATTGATGACTATGTTTTATTGCTAAAGTGTCAGACTTTGTCACGAATATAAAACCTAATAACATGCAACATTCCATAAAATTACATATAGCTACGCCTTCTCCCCTCCCCCCCTCCTACTAAATCTTTATTAAAACCTATATGAAATATGTATCTTAAAATTCCATCACACGCACTTTTCATGCCACACATACAAATATGTATAAGTCACGATAGATAACTTTTCATCGTTATTTGAAATTAATAGCTAGTTTTTGTGGTTTGAGCTCGTAATTTCGAATATTTAAGATTTTTTTTTTGTTTGTAGTATCCGGGCCTCAAAGCCTGTGGGGATAAATTTTATAAAAGACGACAGATCGTTTATAGATTTCTTAAAGAGTGGTGGTTTTATTGCAAACGTAATCAAGATTAAGTACCTAACCGTCACCATACTGACGACGCACGACAACGACGGTAATCAATCAAACGAGGTTAACTCTAACCCAATCATATTATACTCTCCCCATCTACTTGTGGCTTTGCGACTTTAACTTTAAGTATTGACAGGCGAATTAATGATTGCATAGTGATTAGATATAGTTTGTGCAACAAGCTGATGCAAGTTGCATTTAATTTTTGTTTCGCCTTAGCTTTTAGCTTTTAACTTTATGCTCAAAAAAAAATCCAAGTGGTGCTGGGTGCTGCACAAACTGCCATCAGAACTGCAAGGTGCTTATTACGGATTTTATATCTGATGTTTTGGCCACCACGACACGCTACCAACACCGCGACGACGACGGACGTACAACTCCACCTCTGTCTATATCAGCAAAAGCAATTTCTAGTATGTCGATTTAGATAATCACCTTGTCGAATGCTGAAAGGTTGGTATGCGTTTGCCAATTCCATCATAGATCGAGATTTATATTTTTTTGTTCAATTTGTTTGCTGCGGTTTAATTAGTTAATTGGCAGCAATGTGCTTTAATGTTTTTAATAGCTCCAACAGAGTACGAACAAAAAAATATAGGTAGAAAATAAAATTAAATCTAAAATGGATTTTTAAAAAGTTGGCGCCACCGGGTACGAGTTAATTTTGTTTCCAGCGGGTGTTTTATACTTCCATGGTCAAAAGCAGCCAGCCAGCAGCTAGTGTGTTTGTTTGAGCTATCTAATCACGTGAATAGGATACAATTATGCAAATTTATTGTAATCAAAAATTTATCATACCCAGGTCAGAGATAGAGATGAGATGAGAGGAGCATAGATACGCGCGGCTTTAATGATTTTTTTTTTGTTTGAAATTTTATTTTGAATATAATACGAATCTGTTTTTTAGGGCATAAAATTCATATAGAAACAGTGCGATTCACTTGATTAGACGTATTGAAAAAAATTTCGTTCTTTTTAGGCTTCTCATGTTTAAAGAAAAGCAAAATTCTCTTGGAGAACAAATCAGGTAAAATTAACCAACTATCAGGTTGGTATTTATCAATACACATTAAACATATAACAAAATACAAGATTTCAATGAAGTTTTAAAAATTAAAGGATTATTCACAGTTTTTTAGTCGGATGTTCAAGTTAAACAAAATTTGGGGAGTTAACTCTCAATAAACTAAACAAAATGCTTTTGATAGAGATGGCGGTCACAAGCATCCTTGCTCGATGACCCAATTAACGCGGTAATGCGCCGTTTTGATAATGCTTTTGATATTGTGTCTTCCATATTTTGTAATCCTTTCTAATTTCATCTTCCACTTAGAAACTACTTTTTGGCATAACTGTAATCAAATATATTTCCAGAGCTAACTAACTGTGGTTTAACCCAAAAACAAAAAAACTGATCCTTAGATAAATACAATTTTAGATTATTGACAACATTTTTCAACTAACAGGTACAATGCTAATTTAAATCAAGACCAGGTTAAGTTAATCAGGTGAATGATTGTTAAAATAACTACATGAAATGTTAAATAGGTACATTAAGTAAAATTGATACATTCAAGGAAAAATTTTAAAATGGCATGATTTTAATTGAAATTAACACTGCAGTCATGTCGAAATTGAGTATGTAAGTGAAAGCAGTAAAATTTAATTTTTCTTTCTTTTTTAGTTAAGCGCGCACTAAAGGGATTTTGGGTGCCCTTAAAATGTTCAAATACAGTGCGAGCGTTAGGAAAATGGGGAAGGATTTGAGAGGAGATACCGATTCATATTGGTTTTGAACCTCTGAATATCGAAATGACAGGGAAAAATAGTGCCGGGTAAAGCATTCCACATTCTTGTAGTGCGACTAAACAAGTGAAAGCAGTAAAATTTAAATTAACAATAGTTAAACATTTTACTCAAATCATCTCCATACAAAAATAAGACATGACTGCAGTGTTAATTTAAACCGAAATCATGCAAAAATAACAAGATTTTGGCAAAAAATAACACTGTGGAAATATCAAAATTTGTTATGGAGGTGTATGCAGTCAAATTGTAATTTACAAGAAATAATGTAAAATAACATGACTTTTGGTTGAAATTAGAATTGCGGTCATGTCAAAATTTTGTATAAAGGAAGGTATATGCAGTAAAATTAAAATTAACAAGGAACATGGCAGAAGCATAATTTTGGGTAAAATTTACACTCCGTCATGTCAAAATTCGTTAAGGAGTTGTATGCAATTTGTATGCACTCAAATTTAATTTTACAGGGAACAATATTTAAATAAGATGATTTTGGTTAAAGTTAACTCTGTGACCTTTTAAAAATTTGGTATGCAATAAAATTGAAAATTACAAGGAACAATGTTAAAATAGCATGATTTTGGTTGAAATTGACATGTCTAAAATTGCTATCCACGTGTATGCAGTTGAATTGAAATTTACAAGAATCAATGTTAAAATAGCATGTTAATGGTTAAAATTAATACTGCGCTCTTGTAAAAATTTTGTATGCAGGTGTATGCAGTAAAATTGAGTTAACGCACCAATTTGTTGTGCACCTGTATACAGTAAAATTGAAATTTAGAAATACAAATTTTAAAATAACATGCTTACGGTTGAATTTATCACTATGGTTATGAAAAAGGTTTGTATGGAGATGAATGCAGTAAAATTGAAATTGACAAAAACAACAACAAAAATCAAAATTTGAAACAAAAATTTATTTACATAAATCTTAACTTTTAACAGCATGTCATCTTTTTCAATCAATTACAATTTTACCAAAATAGTACCAACCATGTTAATTTTACTATGAATATCATGTTGTTTAGACTGTTTTAGATTTTTCTGCAACTATATATGAGAAGGTGCTTATTTTAAATTTAACAAAAGACACTTGTAAAACATTAACTTGATGTTTTTTTCTGAATGTTTACATTATTATGATAAGCTGTGACTTAAATTGATATTACGTCTGTGAATTTTGAAGGGCAACTTTCGCATTCACCTACAGTAATGGGACTAAGGCAGTAATTTGCAGTTTTTTTTTTGCATTTTTTTTTTTTTTGCATTTCTATTCCCAATTTCGCAGTTCTTCAAATAGTTGGTGAGTGAACTGCTTACTTTACAGTGAAGTAAGCAGGGCACATGGTGTATCTCGTGAACCAAGCGTTCTTGAAACTTGCTCTAAGGCTCCAAATTTGTATTTTTTTTTTTTTGCATTTCAAGAATAAGCTAAGTCCAAATTTTGTAAGTCATTCATTTGTTAAAAAAAAAAAAATCATATCACCCTGTACAGTGAAGTAAGAAGGAACCAATTGCGTATCTTGTGAACTTAGTGTGCTAGGATTTTGCAGATTTATTTGTAATTGTTTGCATTGAGCTGACTTTTTTAGAAAACACGGCTTATATTATGGGTTGTATGAAGAAAACGGAAACAAAAGTGCGTATAAAAACTGATGTATTTACGACTTTTGTTCATAGGTACCAAATGAAGAATCTAATCGGAAAAATTGAGTTTTGAGCAAGTAGGTACTCCGTTTCATTCATATTACCATATGGATTTAATGTTTCCAAAAAATGTTAGAACATTTTACATGGGTCTGGACTGGATCGCACTAATTTGCTCTTGAAGCTAACAATTAGAAAGTATCTAGACATGATGGAAGGTGTAAAGAAATGGTTCTATAATATTTAAATGTCGGTAACGAGTAGGGCTTGCCACGAGACGAGAATAGTCTCGGTATCGGTGTCGCATGACAAGACGAGACGAGACGAGACATTCTTTAAAGCATCCGCGACGAGAAAATTGTTCATATAAAATTGTATATGCTTTATTTTTGGACTAACTTGCAAGTATCGAATTGCAGAATGATGGCAAAATTTAACAAAGCCAATAACAATATATTCAGGAATATCCAATAAAAGACAACTTTCCCCCAAAACTTTATTTCATTTACCCGAATTTTTGGCAAAAATCTGGTATGCAGTATTATCTAGGAAATCACACAAAAATAATTCAAAGCAAACTATAAGCAAGTTATGAGAAAATCCGTTTACGCTTTAGCTGGATTTACATCAGGACGCACAGACAAACAGACTGACAAAAATGTCTTGTCGAAAATCACTTTTTTGGACTTCTTCATCAGTATAATGTGAGTTTTGATTAAAACCTCGATTTCGTTTGACACGAAACCAATACTTGCCCAATAGAGGGAGTATAGAAAAATAACGAAGATGAACCAATTAAGAAAATTAAATTAAGGGTATAACAGTATCTAACTGATGAGCTCGTTTTCATACCAGGGCGAAACACATTTCTGGAGTTGACTTGTACTTTTAACTAAATTTAAAAACAAAAATGTTAAGAAATATGAATCGAGTGCGTTCAATCGTTTGAATAGCACTGTAGATTTTTAGTGGTTTTTTTTTATTTTATTCACATACATACATATGTGTTTCTGATTGACTGGCAACCACACAACATTAAACAAACACGCACACGACTAATTCAATTATTACTCTCTACATTCTATATATAGGAAGTTCAGTTTTTTTTCTATTCCTTTTTTAATTTTATGATCGAGTTACATTTTATATTCATGTGGCAATTATTGGCTAATATGCATGCATCAGCATGCGGTTAATTTAGTTTAAAGAAGAAAACAAAAAATTTACATAAAACATAGATATTATATTAAATTTTTTGGAAATAAAAAAAAAATAAATGTTAATTTTATATATTTAAAATTTTGCATAGAAAAAGACTAATTTAATTAATTTACTGGAAAATAATTAGCGTTGAAAAGGCTAGCTACAATATTTTTTGTGTGTTTTTTTCTGTTTGTGCTAAATAGATTATGGGTTTTGTCATTTGTAATTAGTTCGATCTATTGTTGACTTTAACTAAATAAATGGTTAAAAGACGACAGCAAAAAAAACAATTGAATGTTGGTTACGTAATGTGGTTTTAAAACAAATTATTTACATTTTAAAAATGTTAATCTGGTTTAAATGATTTTAAATAACGTCGTAGTCTCCATAAAGCTCAAAAATAAATAGAACTGCAAAAACTAATAGAATAACTGCTGAAATCCTTTAAGGTATCATTAAAAAAATAATTCTGATACGGCTTTTATGGTTAAAAATACCAGGAGAAATCATGGAAAATGTCATCGTTTTTCTGGATTATGTAACCAGATTTCGAGCTAAAACAAAATTTATCTTGATTTCTAGTAAGATTTATAGACTACCACTCCCAAAAGGGGGTGCTAGGCAATTATATTATATTTCCTGATACATTCTACCAGAAGTCTAATATAATTTACCACTTACAAATAATATTCCTGGTATCGGTTACCAGGTAGAAATTATTTTTCCTGGTAAGGGCTTCCAGTTTATTTAAGAAAACATGGTAGAATCATCCAGGATTTCTGGATGATTCTACCATGCCGTTACACCCGGACTCCACAGGCCATGAACGATGTCCATAATCCAATCTACAATCCAATCCATAATTTGATTTGTATGGATATGTCACTGCTTGGACATGAATTTTTGCGACTCCATTGGACGGCTGGAAAAATTCCAAGTTTCTGCCTAGTTTGGGCAAGGTACTTGTAAGTTTTCAGTACGGAAAATCTAGACGAGGAACTTTTCAGATACTTGGCAACCCTTTGCTGGATTTAAGCACCAAAAATTTAGATTAGGGAAACTTTTCAAACACTAGTGAGGGCCTCCCTAGTAAAAACTTGTTGAACATGTTTCGATACCCTATCAGGAATGTCTCTTGTACACTAAAAACCAACATTTAATAAGCACCATGCGAATATCATAAGACATTTTGTTCTCACTTTCCTTTGTCCTCTTTTTCATGTCACACTTTTTACAATGGGTGTGAGAAATCTCTACATATATACTATAGGATTGTTCAGTGAGGAAAAAACTGCTCTTATTCGTTCTAAGTTCTATCTAAAATGCAAGTACCTAACCTACATAAAATCCTGTTCTATTCTGTATGTATTTGTTATGGAATATTGTATGAAAAATTAGAGCATAAAACTTATTGACTTTCGACATTGAATTTTTGTATAGCGAGTAAGCCCAGTGCATAGCGCATTGGACTTTGTCTTCTTTCTTCTTGTTGGTTGACCTCAGAAAACTTCGAAAGGCCTCCCCGTTTTGGATTGTTCCATGTCTGAGGCCAACTAAATGCAGGTGTCGTTGCATTTGTTTCATCCAGGAGTTTTTGCGCCTGCCTTTCTTCCGCGATAGTGTTGGAACGTCTTGTGCTATTGCCTTTTGAACTGGGTTCTCATGTACATGAGAGTACCAGCTAAGTTGGTCATGCTGTATTTTGTCCAAGATGGTATTTTTGACGTGTAGGCTTCCTCCGATTCTCTTGCTTCTTATTCGATCGCGCTTTGTCACTCAATCGCCAATGGATATAAGCCAATATTTTTCTTTGTTGCCTGACGACGCGACGACGCAAAAGGGTTCAAAATCGACAAGGCCCTTGTTCGAGCCTTTGCTAACCCTTGCTAGCCCCTTGCCAGAATTTCTGTAAGACTCTATATATTCCTATAATACGATCTCTTTGTTCACTTTTTTTAATTTTCCCACTAGAGGTAACGTTTGCATAAATCAGAGAGCCACAGGCGTTTCAAATTTCATCTTCAATCAATCAAACAGAATTGAAGTACTTAAGCGTTCAGATAATAAATACATAAGCAGCCAAACTACTCTAATTTCATGGCAACTCATTTACTTCATTGATTTTATTTTATACTTAAATTGTATTTTTATTTTAAACAAACCGTAAAAAAATGTTAAATTTTTAAAGTTTTCCCATCAAAAATTAACTACGCCAAGCCCATAATACCATCATCAGATTCTTACCTGAAATGAAAAAAAAGAAAGAAAAATTATAGATATTTTCAACCATCACAAAAAAAATGTACATATAATAAATTTTAATTCTTAGAATGTGCCAACATCGAAAATTGGGTTCCAAAGTAATTTATTTAATTTTTTTCTTGTTTTCATTTACAATTTACATGTTAATTATTATGTAAAATAATAATGTGTGTGTGCGGAGTGCGGTGTCAAAAAGTATTATAGAAAACCATGACAATAATATCTTGACACGTCTTCGGCTAAATCTGTTCACACTTCCGTAAAATTGTTTAAAATGCGGGCGCCTTTGGCCATGTAAAGGTAAGCTCGCTATATAACTAAATGTTTAACCAATTCCAAAAGGTTAGAAATATTGCACTTAAATCAAGTTGATGTTTATTGAAGTGTCAACCGAACATGATTATTAATTTGATAATGTTCATAATCGTTTCCCTTTTATTTTTGTCTTTTTCGATTGTGTTTTTCATTCTATTTTGTTTGGTATGTTTTTCTCTAATCGTTTCGGTGATTACAGGAAAACAATTGTATGAGGTTTGTGTATGGAATAAATTATATTGATGGTGGTTAATTTAGTGTGGAAGAAGAGGAATGTGTTTATTTAACAGGAAAAGATTATTTTCAGTGTCTACCAAGTCGATAAAGCAAATGGAAAATAGTTTCTTCTTCCTTAAAAAAAATGCATAATAGATCCTGGCAGGAACTAGGAATAGATTACCATTATTTATTTCTACGGTAACTTCAGAAAAATATTAGACACGTAATTTTTTGAAGAACACGAACCGCCAGGAGCTTTAGACAAATTATAAGAAAGTTACATTTAGACAGTCATTCTAAAAAGTAATATGGTTGCAATATGTAGTTCAGCTCTGTGAACGGATTTGTGCAATAATATTTATTTAAGACTTGAATACAAATGTTCAAGTTTTTTAGAAGCTACAACTTCGGTAAAAGCATTTTTTTTTTCAATTTTCATTGTAGAATTCGAAGTTTTATGAAGCTATCGTTGAGTATATTTTTCGATAAGATTGATCAAGTTTGTTTTTTTTTTTAGAAAGTGCAGAAAGTCTTAAAAGTAAACAGAAATTACAAAAACTATTTTAAAATATGTTGAGAAGGTTGAAAGCTTTATCAAACAAATATTTTTAAATTGCATCATTCGTAGATTATTTATAGCTCCAATGGGTCCACTAAAATATATTACGAAAATTCTTTATAAAAGTTCAACATCTTTGTAACAAATACGCAAATGAGCATCTTTCTAAAAGAAGAGTTAACGGAAATCTTAAAGAAGTATTTATTTTTTTTATGAAATTCTAAAGGCTTAAACTAATTTTCCGAATCGACTTGAACATAAAAAGCTAAAATATTGTCCTGCAGTAATTTTGTACAAATTCAAATTTCAAAGATGTGTGCTGCTTTGCACCGTTTAACTGTCATTACTGTTGCAAGAACTTCCTATTGGAAGCAACATTGCAGTCATTTTGGGAATTTCATCTAAACGTTTACGTTATTTCAGAAACTACGTGCGAAGAATTAAAAATAACTTAATTTGGATTTAAAGAGACTTCCTAAAGGCTTCGGTAATGATGTGAGTTATAAGGCGTCAGCTTTTTGTGTATACAAAAGAAAACCCTAAAATAAGATAAATGGAATTGGAAAAACGCAATAAAAACGTATTTTTATCGACGGGCGGCTAACTGCTTTGTTAGAGCTTTATATAAATTTAATTTACACGAACCAATAATGGATATATTCCAAACTCCAAGCAAAAAATAGTAGGCAACAAACATTTAAGACAATATAGAGAGCTACAGGGTTGCCAGATTAGGTTATTTTTTTTATCGGCGATTGGGTTATATTTGTTTCCTAAATTTGCGGCGATTTTAGGCAACAAAAATTCAAAAGCTGTGCTTTTGAAGTTCGTCGAGACCTTGTAGGCATTAGGATGAGGGTAGGCAGAACACTTTTTTCTTTTCTTTTTTGTAAAAAATTCTTTATTCAACTGGACAACTGCAAATCACAAATGAAGAACATCAAAGCCGCAGCTGCCCAAGGTTGGAAACTAGGCCTCTGTTATACGATGTTATGACATTTAATCAGCATGTGCCAACTGGATGCTGGAATCCTCTATATGGATAGGACTCCTTCACCTACGCTACAATGATATCTGCGCTAGTTGCTGTACGCAAAATTGAGTACCTACTGCATCAACAGACTGCACGACTTATAAAGGAAATCAGCCATCACCGGATAAACACCTTCAAATCGGAGCTAGTGTGCTTCAGGAGTAGCGCATCCAATTTCAGAAATCTGGTTCTGAAACTTCCAGTCCAGACGGATTTAAGTTATCAGCCAAAGAGATCGTGAAACAGGTACCTGTGCATCCACTTAAAAAAGTTTCAACCAGCAATAACGATACGTGCTCAGAAAAAAAGTTAAATGGGCCTTCCACGGAAATGGACTAAGCTCTTGCAGCCTGTCTCGTCAGTCATTAATTGCCAGTTTGGTCGTGCATCTTAAAGAAGGCCATTAAGGAACTTTAAGTTTTCAAGAGAAATCTTCGAGGATCTTATGTCGGTGAAGAATCTGCTTTCTCTGCGGCCTTGTTTGGTTATTTGCTATATGTAATGACACTCAGCTATTCCATTTTCTTGAATCGACGACGACGGCAACGTTTCGACAGGAATTACTGTCTTCTTCAGGGGATCTTTTATTAAAACAATGAGTCTCAAATTATTAAGGATCTGCACCGTACTACATTGAGACATCACAGAAAGAAGCATATTTACACGGAAGCAAAATTCATCACTTGGCCCAGTGTTTATCTTTCAGAAAAGAAGCTAGGAGGACACAATAACAGTCACTCAAAAAAACTCAAGATAAAGATGGCTAACGAGCAACGACAACCCGTACGGAAATATCTCAGTACGATGAACATCCTGAAAGACAACATCATCAGGGACAACGAGCGAGTTTCCTTTTACGCTGACACATGCTAAGCCAATCTCCGGGGGGGGGGGGCTCAATGCCAACCCATCAATTATCCCCCCATCTCCTTCCGCAATCGGGGCGTAATGAAAAAGATCAAAATTTGTTGGGCACGAACTTGAAACTCGTTGGTCTTTCCCAGTATTTCTTCAGAGGGAAGATTTGGTTTAATTTTATGATGGATTTACTTGTATCTTCGTCTGACTTCTGTCAAAAAAAGGGGATGCAAAATTAAAATTTACATTTGTTGGGTAGAGAGAGAACACCAAAATGAAGAAGATCTTCGTACATGCAGATTATAGAAAGTGCCATAATGCAGATATGAAGACGAACATGTTCATCTTCTCTACTGTTCCTCATATTTGCAGACGAAGATACATGTAAATCCAGCATTAGTTACCAAAACGATCTCTTGTCACGGTAAAGTTCCTCTCTCTCATCTAAGCCGTTCGAAAATTGTAAAGTCTTTTCATTATTGCCGAATTAAAACACCTGGTTCTCCACGAGCAGTAACATTACGTAGTTTAACATGTTAAGGGTGATGATAACCTCCATGAATGGTTTGAGATAATATCGCGGATATCTTTTATCTTCATCTTATCTCAAAGCCCCTAAGTATATTTAAACCTTCTATACTTTTTTAACTTGATTCCCGTACAGAAGATATCTTTATACTTAATCATTTGCCTTAAGCAATCTGTCAAACTTATATCCCTTCAAACAACTGTTTTTCTATGTCAAATTGGCATATCATCTATAACATCTCAAAAAGAGAAACTTATGTTCAAATCCCCATAAAGTCCATTTAAAGCAACAGCCATAATATTGCATCACAAACACTGTCATATCTTGCCACTCCTCAATGTTTTCTTCCTCTAAGCTTATAAACCAATATCCTTCTAGTTGTGTTTTTCCAAATACCATCAGCTATAGAACAAAATAATGTAATTTTGAACGATTTTTCAAAAGCAAGCAATAACTATTTTCAAAGACAAATATCCACACATTTCATTGCATCACATATCAGACAGACAGATATATAGAGAGAGAGCGGCACTTGTCTTGAACAAATGAATAGTAGGAAGAAGGTATGTGGTTGAGAAAAAATGGAACAAAAAAAAAACAACAACCATTCGATGGAAAAACTTCATTTCCGCCAAATAAAACGAAACCTCACCTAAGACAACACAGCAACACTTTTTTCTTCTAAATCCAAACACATATAAAAATGAAAAAAAAAATTGAAAACGAAAAGCCTGAACAATATTGGCAACGACACAGCTTCAACTTCAACACCATAACCACTCTCTCTATCTCTCTGTTTTTGATGCCAGTTCTGGTTCACTTGGTATTTTTTATTTTATTTTATTGCAATTGCAATAGCAGTTCAACAAAATCAGCAGCAACCACTCCAAGATGTCTTCCTTCCTTGAAAGCAATTTCCGTTTAAATTCAATTGAGTGATTCTTGAGTGAGAGGCTGGAAAAAAAGGTGAACCAACAAAAAATAGTATGAAAAAAAACAAGTATCGGAAAAACTTGTACTATATGGGGGGAATGGTTTTATTGGATTTTTTCATTCGAATTTTATTTGGATTTTATTGCACTTAAGTTGGCTTTTTTTATGTTTGTCCTTACACGAAAATATTTTTGAAACAGTTTTAAAAAGAAGTATTTGTTTTGATGTTTAAAAAATACCTACGTAACTTCAGTTTGTGAATTATCTATGGAAGATATAAATTGATTTGATTTAGCTATAACTACATTTAAGGAAGCTTGCTTTATGGAGGGTTGTTATAGGAGGAATAATGCTTGAAATTTCTATGAAAGGGTGAAATGATCTTCCTGGGGATATAGAAGAAGACTGTCGAAATATCGAGGATCATTAAACAAACACTTCTCTAGACTTCTGAACGTCCGTTGAAGACAACCAACATTCTGATGTAAGGTTCAATAGTTCCTTCAGTTTGGACGATGATTGTCAGAATTTCCATTCATCCGACCATCAAGAAGTGCGAAAAGCATTACCCATCTAAGCAAACTCACAAAGCTGCTGGTGCGGACATACGACCTTCTGAAATATTGAAAGCAACGGAACAAGTTTTGGTAAGCAGCATACACTAACTCATCTGTAAAATGATGTGTGATGAAAGAATGTATGCCCGATGAAAAAATCTTGTCCCTTCATCCACAAGAAAGGCATTGTCTACTTTTTGATCGCTTGAAACCCTTTATTAACAATCTGATCGGCCAGCGTTTGTTAGGTTGGTTACAGTCGCTTTGGTGTAGCATCGATACAATTTTCAAAATGCGATAGATTTTGGAATAAGTTCTGGAATTTCAGATTGATTGATATTTCTGTTTCCAAGTTCTTACCTCAGCATCCCTACCAAACTCGACTGCTTGTTTAACTTGATCATGCAAAAATTTAAAACGCACCCTTTGGTATCGGGAAATATCTAATGTAGAGTCTGGCGCTACTATGCAAACTCTGTAACATCGTGTTGGAAGCTCTTACGCCAAGTTGGGAAACAAAGCCATTTGAGTGGTAAAGTTATCACTTAAAGAACTGAGCAGTCCCTAAACAGGACCTTGATCATCCACGCCCTGTTGTATACGACAGAAGAATAGACCTTGTCATTAACAGATGGACATTTTCTTGGTTGCTTTGAGAGGAGTTTCAGCTCTTCGAGTGATCTTCAGTCATGTTCGTGTTACTATAGATCCTAGAGGAGAAGATTCAACAACGAGATACACGGGCTTTACAGTCCAGGCATGTTTATACAGCGGCTGAGATTTTGGAAGGCGTGGAGCTCATGAAAAGCAACTTTAAATCTCGACGAGTCTTCGAATCCACCCCCAAAGAACAACGCGGCACATGAAGACTCAATCTTAAGTGGAAAACGACCTCAATCAATTCAGCGGAGTGCGTAACTGAAGACAGATATCTAGGGACCAAGCTGGTTGAAAGTGCTCTTTGGTCGTAGCCGTTGTTCATCCTGTAGACTGTAAGCGTCATCTTAACTAAAGTAAAAATGAGGAAAATTTGGGCGGTGATCATACTGGGTGATTTTTAGCCCCATCTGAACGTGAAAAAAGGGACCTTATAAAAAACTGTACGGGCTAGTTTCGCAAACCCAAATTAGTAAGAAACAGTAAAAATCCAACGTTACGACACATATTTCATGGATCATGAGTAGCAGTTGGACACGAATACTTTTGTCGGGAAAGTCTTTGAGACCCCCACGAGCGCTGACAAAGTAGGAGACGCCCGCAACTCAATTAGGCACGTAAATAGAAAGGGACTCCAATGAACTTGGTTTTAAAAATTGAAAACATCGAGTTAATGACCGAACTTGCTGGAAGAAGAGTGTTGGTTGAGGTACAAGTCCGCCCCAAACTGTAGCGCTCACTTTCGACAGACGATGCAGTAGTGGAAGACCGCGGATCAGATTGTTTAGGCAAGCCGAATGTGATTCCAATCAACTCAGAGAGCAGCGAAACTGAAGACAGCTCACCAACGAACGAGCTAGCTGGAGAATAATGTTGGTTGAGGTTTTGGTATTAACCAGTCCGTATAACAGTTCACACCCATTGGATGGCGCAGTAAAGGCTGAAGTAGGCTATATACGTAAGTGGATGAGGCTTTCAACCATTTTAGTGAGCGAAACTGAAAATAGCTCGCTAACGAACGAACTGGCTGAAAAAGAATATTGGTTAAAGACCATCTCAGACTGTAGCATCCTCTGCCTCTTTTTTTACCGATTTTTATTGAACAAAATCATTTACAATTTGCCTAACGCTAGTTATCTTAAAGTATACATTGATTATTTTAATATGTTGGCACAAAAGGCGGCCTAACTTTTAACATTGTGTTTTTTTTTATTTAATTTACATTTAATCGTCATTACATTTGTTTTTTAATCTTAAACTATTGTCGGCTTCACGTCTCGGATTGATCAGGTCCGGTTGTCATTGGGGGGGGGGGGGTAAGGTGATGTGTAGGTGAGGCTATCAGCCACGGTAGTAAGCTAACCCTGGGTCAGCGAAGAAGGGGATGTTCTCTTCGTCGTTGGTTATTATTAGATTCTCGTCTAGTAGTTCCATTGCTTCAAGGTACCGCTATTCAGGATGTCCTGGCTGGTTTACAACTCCTCGTATCAGAGGGTTCGGGTGGTTGACTAGATTCGGAAGACACCGTTGGCTGGATTTGATGAGATATCGTCAAGTTGTTGAATTTTGGCTTCTTCATAGAGTCTCTTGTGCATCCCTGTGCGGATTCGCAAGATCTTCCTCTCGAATATTGCCAGCTTTGTGCATGTAAGTTTTTGTCGTCGTAAACCAGATTGGAAAACAGTACGTCATGACCGGTCTAATGAGCTGCTTATAAAGAAGAAGCTTGGTCTTCTGGCTGAGTCCGTTTCCTTTTCCTCTTTGATTTCCTCTTTGACTTCCGGAGGTTCTTGGTCGTCTAAAGCGTCCTCTGCCTCAAAGGGACGGCACAGTAGAGGAAGATTGCGACTCAGGCTAATATCATGCAAGAAGAGATTTTAACCATTTTAGCAAGTGAAACGTAAGAAAGCTCACTAACGAACGAGTTGGTTGAAAAGAAAAAAATCTTTTTGCTTGAAGTTTTAGTTGATCCAGTACGGTGTCACGCAGTTAACACGCGAAATTGAATACAGCTCGCTAACGAAGAAGCTGGCTGGAAGAGAGTTCACCTTAGACTTTAGCGCCATCTACTCTCGAATGAGAAGGCAGTACAGGAAGAACCCAACCTAGGCTGTTAATTTTCACGCACGAAGAAGGGAACTCAAACCTTGTTAAGGTGTGAAATTGAAGATTGCACAAAACAGAACAAGCTGGCTGCAAAAAATTGTTATTTGAGTTTCTGGAAAACCGCGACTCATACTAAGCACAAAATTGGAAATGTATTCCCACCAATTAAGCGGACAAAACAGAATACAGTTGGCTTACGACCGAGCTGGCTGGAAAAGATTGTTTGCTGAAGCTTTTGTCAGCCCTTATTGTTGTCCCAGCTTAGTTCAGTAATTTGTATGAAATGTTTGGAACTGAGAAATGTCCAATTTCCAAAAATTGTATAAACCAATTGTTTAAGCTAGGAACAAGCTTTGACATAAAAACATGTTTCCCAAATACATCCTCTATCTGATAAACCATCAATCAGGAAGACAATACCCTAAGTCCGTTAAACGCCAACGCCAATAAATTGACACTATTTTTAAGCTATATCTTCACATAATATCCCATCATCAACGCATTGATTCGAATGCTCAAAAACTATTAAAAGACCTGCAATCAGTGCGAGCTGCATGCCAAATCTATTATGCATCGACTGTGCAATGTGGTATGATGGTGTAAACACGTATGTATGTAGGTGTATTGGTATATGGCCACTGTCAGATATAATGAGCAATTGAATTACCTCCAAGTAATTATGCTGCTCACAATCAGCCACACACTCAATGACACGACATGACACAGCGGACACAGCCCATCACCATCATCACCAGCGTCATCGTCATGGTCGTACCTCACTTACCATGTCGCACGTTAACAAGGAGCCCCCAAGCATAATTAACCAAGCCAAGCATACACATTAGCCAAGTGGTGATGAACGGAGGCAACAACATGAACTGGACATGGACACAGGAAGCCCAGCCATCTTCCCTTCCCACACCATCATTCCATGCCATGCCATACAGCTAGCCAGCCAGCCAGCGTGGTGTATAAAGTAACGTCAGTAACACCTTTGCGGTTAAATTGACATTAACGGCATAAAAGCCTTTTCAATTGAAGCTGAAGGCTCAATGTTAAGAGACACATCAGTGAAAGAGGAAGAGGAGTAGGAGCAGGAGGGTTAAGTGGCAGGCGGCAGCGGCTATATCTGAATAAATGTTGTATTAAAAGTGTGAAAAGCAATATTTCAGGTTGTAATTATCGACCCGGTCCGCTACGAGTCTTCCAGTCTCAGGTTTCGGCATTCAGCTTTCGGGGTCTCATGGTTTAATGACTGTCAAAGAGTTTTTTGTACAATTTTTTCATTTTTTTCTTTAAGCTTGTTGAGGCACCACTTATTGCATTTTAAGTGAGCTTTTTGGTGGTTTGTTTCGTCGGACACCTCATAGTGTTAAGTATACACTTTGTGCATTCTTGATGGTAGCTTGGATATTTTTCGCCTCCAACCAACCATAGATACGATACGAGTTTTTAATACTCGTACATCTCGACCTCGCACGTCACCCTTTTCATCAAAAAACATTTTTTGTTGTCTCTTATACCACGTTGTCATCATCAAGTAGACTGTCACATTAATAATAACTCGCTGATGTGTTGCAAGTTATTTGTTAAGCCGCATGTTAAAAGGGGGCCATTTAACAAGTGTATGGGTATTAATCATATGCAGAGCTGCATTTCATGCACCCATTAACATATCACGCACTATGCATTGTGCCTGTGCGCCCGGTCTTATCTGTCAAAAAAAAGTCAAAATATTATTGTCAAGTCCGAGAGGGAGCAGACACAACCATTACCGACCGCACTGGTCGACATAAGAGGCGACGATGAGGCGAGAATGACGACTCTTAAGGGTCATCATCATCATCGTCGAATAATTTACTTTCAAAACCAAACAAAAAAAATTATATACTTTGATTAAAACGTTCATGGAGAGCAGCACATCATGCTGTAAGACGATTAAATAAATATAAGTGAAAATAATGATGTTCAATGGTGCATTTCAATTGGAAGAAAACATATTTTATTTCATGTTTCAACTTTCAAGTGGTTGTCAGTTCATTTTGTGTTCATAATTCGGAAAAAAATGAAAATAATGTTTTTATTTTTTTTTTGGTTTGGTTGAATTGTGTGAGATTGAATTTGTGTTGTTTTTATTTTGAAATAAAGGATGGCCAGCAGTCTAAATTTTGAAAGTTATGGTACTTCAAAGGGTAAGCGAGAGATATATCTTCCGGACGATTAAGTGGTTCATTAAAAATATGATAAGATTTTTGACGTATATCCCGATCCGTATAATCCATTTGAATTGAAGTCGTGTAATGGCTTGTTTGTATAATCAGATTTCTTTTTTTTTTAAGGAAAGAATTAGTATCTTTATTTTACCTGCCTTAGGGCAAGAATTTATTGATTTTGTGTCAAAACAAAATTGAGATTTTAATAAAATCTAACGTTATCATCAGAGCGAAGTTTAAAAAATGGATTTCGTTATGTTGGTATAAAAAAGAAATGTTGAATACATTTTGAACGAAGAGTGGAAATAAATTTTTGTTGTCTAAAATTACCTGGACAAACGATTACACTTGAGACCATTTTTTTTAAGTGAGTTTTAAATTTTTTGCATTTTAAGCTATATTAGAAGTCCTATATTTTTCTTTTTGATGGTGGAATAACGTAACAATAACCCGGCTAGAAAAATGCCAAGATTCTGTCTAGTTTGGGCAAGGCCCTAGTAATTTTTTGTAACTTTTCAGATAATTGGCAAGCCCTTGCTGGATTTCAGTACCAAAAATTTGGACGAGACAAACTTTTTAAACACTCGTGAGGCCCTCCCTTGTAAAAAATCTTTGGACATGTCTTGGTACCCCATCAGGAATGTATCTTGTTCACCAAAAACACAAATCAGAAGATCCCACGTAAGCCAGCTTATTTTTTTTTTTGCCTGACGAGGCAAAAGGGTTTTTAATTGCCAAGGCCCGTGTTCTAGCCTTTGCTTGGTAGTGCCTTGCAAAAATCTATGTAAAACTCTCTAGTGCCATGTTCAAAACTAGATTGTTTTTCTGCGCGGGTAGTTGCATACTTCTAAGTTGTAAATTAAATCGGCGGTGGACGACATTTTTGTTTTGCGATAGTTGCTATACAAAAGAAATGTTTAATAATTTTTGGACTGAGAGTTGACAAACGATTATATTTTGTGGAAAGTCACTACCAGGCAGGGGAAAAACGAACCCACTAATGCCCCATCCATCTAAGTTATAAATTGGGGATGGCAGACGAGCTTTTTGGTTTTATGGGTTAGTTTTATTTTTTTTTACTTGATCCAAAGCACCAAGCTTACTTTTCTCTTAGATATTTTCAAGATCCCTAGATTTGTGTCAAGCTAAGTAACATCTACTTAAGACACGATTAAATAAAATGTTAAGTCGAGCAGGAGGTACCCTGATGAGGAGTGGCAAGAACCAACCCAAAAGACGAGCTGAGCCGAAAGAAAAACAAGCGTGCCGTAGCCACTTCTCGGGTACCAAAGGAACTCGTCAGGGAAACCTAGCTGGCCAATGGCCATTGTTAGGAGCTAGGATTCCTGGAGGACTTCTTTGATACCCGAGAAGTGGCTACGGCACGCTTGTTTTACATTCGCTATAGCTCGTCGTTTGGGTCGGTTTTTGCCACTTCTCAAGGTACCTCCGGCTAGACTAAAAATTTTATTTAATTGTGCCTAAAGTAGATGTTAAGAAGCTTGACACAAATCTAGGGACCTTGACGATATCTAAGGGAAAAGTTTTCTTGGTGCTTCGGATCAAATAAAAAAATAATAAAGAAAAATTCTGTATTTAAAATAACTAACCTAACTAAAAAGAAAAGCTTAATAAGTTCAGTGAGCATGGACAAACGTTTATTTTTAGTTAGACAAACGTGGACAAACGATTTTGTTAAACCCCATCCAAACATTTTAAGTTCGGTGTTCCCACTTCACACAACTTTTGCCGTCCGTTGTTAACTGCGTTTGTGTGTCTATAGGTCTACTGTACATCGAACTACAGAGCTTAAGCGCGGGAAGTGAACCGATTTGTTTCAAATTCAGTACAAGCTCGAAAAAGACAAAAAAATTTTATTAAGATTTTGAATAATTAATGCTTGATTGCAAGAAAACTGATTTTCGAGTTTTGCCAAAAACTTTACTAAGCGTCCCCGCACACATATCGTTAATGGCTAGAAATGTTTGTTAAATATTTTTACCTTGATACGTTTGTTAACTTTGATTGTTTTTTTGTAAAGTTCGTTAATTAATGGAATAAATTCATTGGCTCGACGAAAAATATCGGTGATTAATAAAATAAATTCATTGGCTCAACGCAAAATTTCGTTAAAAGACTTTTTTGGTGATAGACGAAAATATTTAATTGGTTCAACCGAAATTCGTTGTTTAACAAACAGCTTCGTTAAGAAATTAATGATTTATCATTGAGTCAACCAAGTCCAACTTCGGATGTGTTTTGAAAGAAATGTAAACATTTAAAAAAATAAAAGCCCCATCCTAATCCTAATATGTTGTCATACTATATTCGAGTCTTCTTGGTATCTTCCTATACAAAAAAAGAAGAAAACAATTTTACAGAAAATCACTCAGTTTAAAACTTGGAGATAATACAACTTGCAACCTTTAAATTTGCAGTCCTCTATCATTTTAGGCAAAAAGCATAGAGTGTAGGACCTAGAACAACAAATGTTCAAATTATCAAGCCAAATATTTCTTCACCATTGCACACTTTTTCTCTGATTTACATAAATAAATAAATAAAATAAAAAGGGGTAAAATACGGCAGGAATCTCCTGGGATGGGGAGTTCGCCAAATTCAAACTTAGACTTTGAGCAACAATAAATTGCAAGGTCTAGTCTGCTACAATTTTACGTACTACGTAAAGGGTGGACCATCTTATAGTTTCTTTTTAAATCATAGGTTTTTTTGAAACTGACAGCTGTTTCACGGTCGTAATCTTAACAGAATGTCAGTATCATACATTCGCGGAATGAAACGAGTCGCTTTACGCTAAAACAACTTTGGGAAATATTGACACTTAGCTGCTTGAATTGGTCAACGATTTTGGGCGAACAATCATCTTTTCTGACGAGACACATCTTCATCTCGGCGGCTACGTTAACAAATTAAATGTCCGTATCTGGGGCTCGGAAAACCCACACATTCCACCGAGAGTGACCGTTTGGTGCGAATTGTGGAGTGGACCATTTTTCTTCGAAGATGAGGCTGGGCCCAACGTTTCGGTCAACGTCGGGGATTACAGAGCCATGTTAACCGCCTTTTTTTTTAACTGAAATTGAAGACACAGATTTGGAGGACCTCTATTTCATGCAGGATGGCGCGCCGCGCCACGCCAAATTCCCAAATCGTGTTATCAGCCGTCTTGACGATGTCAATTGGCCGCCTCAGAGCTGCGATTTGACCCCTTGTGACTTTTTTTGTGGGAAACCGTGAAGGACCGATGTTATGCCAACAATCTGAAAACGATTCAAGCACTTAAGGCCAATATCATCGAAGCAATCCGTGAGGAACAGCCCGAAACCATCAACAAGGTCTTTTAAAATTGGAGTGAAAGAATGCGCTACTGCGAAGCCAGTCGAGGCAGCCACTTGAACGAACGACGTTGTGTTCCATAAATAATGGGAAAGTTTGCTCTTACTTAGCCATTATACATGGAAACAATTTAATTTTTTTCATTTTATTTAAAGAGAAACTTGTATTAGCCGTAGGCCCAACCTGTATATGTAAAATAGTTGAAAATGCAATGACTGTTTGCTTTTTTCTTAATTTTGTATAGAGAAAATGTGGGAATTTTAACTGAAATTTTAGTTTGGTAATCCGCCAAACTGTTCTTCGTTAATTTTTCATAAAAGTAGATCCTTTTTGGAGCGTATTTCCACCTTATATCTTTCTTTATAAAAAACCAAATTGTATATAAAGTTTGTACGTATCTCATTTTAATAGGGTACATCACAATTCCTTCCAGTTTGTTTGCACGTAAGCTATGTTTTATTGAGTTAAACTAACTCTTTGTGTAGGAGTTACATTCCCATCATCATCACTGCTCCTGGAGGAGCTACATACTTATATCTGTATTTTTATTTTATATTCGCCCAGCCCCCCAATTGGTGTAAAATCAGCGTAGTTAATCAACTTGTTATTGTGAATGAGCATCGTCGTACGAGTATACCCACCGAGATTGAATAAACATTCCCTGGGCACAAACAAAATACATCGTTAGGTTCTGCGGGTGCACATTGCCACCGGGGATTACCGAAACCGATGGATGTGCGGATGATGATGATTTTATTTTTGTTTATTTTTTTTTTTTTTCTGTTGGCATGCAAAATGCTTTGCTTATTGTTTGCCATTGCCATTGAAAATGAGCTTGCAACAAGCAACAAACATGACGCCACGAGGGCGTTGCGTTGCGTTGTATAGACATAAAATCCAATCAGTTTTGGTCTATCTGTATCTACGTTTGTATATTATTTATGTAGGTTGAAGAATTTTGCCGGCGAACTTGAGAATCAATAAACAAATTTACGTTGAAAAAATATAAGATGCATCATCATCAGACACTTTGGCTTCGAGAACTATTAATATATTGAGGAAGCAAAAAGATGCAGAAAAGCACGTTCAGAGAGCCGCAATTTTAGGGGTATGATATGAAGAAAGAAACACTTTAGGCGGTTTGAGAAATGCATTTGTTTTTTTTCTTTTCGAAGAAGAATAATTGATATTAGAGTTCAGTTAAAACTGACCAGATTAAGGTAAATTAATATGGAATACTTACGAGGTTTACGCATAAATTTAAAAATTTAGTACATAAGCCATAATTCTATTGAAATTATTTTGATTTTATTTATTTTTTTTGAAAAAAAGACCTAAAATATTTTTTGTTGGACATTTTTAAAGTTAAAAATGCTTCTTGACTTTTTTCTGTTAAAATTTCCGTTCGGGAGATATTCTTGAAAGAGAGTTTTCGGGAGCCTTCGACCCCCCTCCCCCATTTTAAAATTCCCATTTTATAAACAGGGACTAGCGCTCTTGATAAGCTTGAACCTATATTTCCATGGTATGTCCCGTGTAGGCGGATACCCAATAACATATGGTAATCCGAGTATCAACATTTTTTGAGTACCGGTTATTTTTATGAAAAAAAGTTGTGATATTTTTTTGTAGGAAATTCTTGACATACTTTTTATAGAAGTTGCCATTAGGGAGTTATTCCTGGAAGAGTTTTCGGGGGCTTTTGACCCCCCTCCCCGTTTAAATTGCTATCGGCGTTGGTATCGATGGGGACTAGAGCTTTTGAAACCCGGATAGCCAGGTTCCTCTATTACTTGGTATTTACAGGGTAGACTGCTTTCCAATACCATACGGTTACTCGGGTACCCAATAATTTTTGATTACCGGGGTTATTATATTTATGAAAAAATAATGTTTGTAGAGTTTTTGCAAGCCTTTCACCCCCCCCCCCCCCCCAACAAAAAAAAAAAAAAAATCGGCGCTCATATCGGTGAGAACTAGAGCTCTTGATATTTGGATAGTCAGGTCCCCATGTTGCCAGGTATTTTTCAGGTACTTAACACAATACGGTTAATCGGATACTCGATCATTTTTGAGTTCCAAATACTTTTTTTTGAAAATAGTCATAAAATGTTTTTTGTAGGAAATTTTCTAAGTTTTATGTTGGTTCTTGAATTTTGTTTAATAAAAGTTGCCGGAAGGCGGATATTCCTGAAAATGGGGTTTGGGACACTTGCATTATTCAAATTGCCATGGGTAATCAATGAATACTAAATATGGGGTTTTGCACTGCGACCTAAGGATGTATTGTGCCCACACATGGGTACTCAATAGGAGTACCCATGGAAATTGATTACTGAAATTATTGATGCCCACACCCAACACCGTATGGATTTTTGGGTACCCAATAGTTCTTGATTACCTAATTACCGAGGCACCCGGGTACCCAACACCATACGGTTACTCGGGTACCCGATAACTTTCGAGTACTGTTACCCAAATACCCGAATAATTACCGAATAAACGCGTAAACTTGTCCCGTAATATAGTGGGTACTACCCACTCGAAGTCAAGCACAATAATGGAGACTTTAACAGTTTTTATTTGAAAAGCACCATGAGTAGGCTGTTGCTATAAGCCTTCTAAAATCCAACTTTATACAGTTTTCGCTGTCTATAATGTTTTCAATTAGAAGATTAGAATCTCGGATGCTTTCGCACAAACAAAATGACACTAAGGGGCAGTTTTTAAGTGCGGGGTTGAATTAAAACCCGAATTAACTCACCAAATTTGGTAAACTGTTTTTCGTGGTTTTTAAGCCTTTCTTCATTCATCGTGCACTTAAAAACTGCTACTTGACGTATCTAACTATAGACAAATCTTTTACCAGAGTTAACTAACTCTGGTTTAATCCACCACTGAAAAAACTGGGCCTAAGTGTCTTTTTAGATTTAAAAAGCTTTTTGGTAACTTTTGTATTCCAAAGTGGACATAAAGATTAAAGCATCAACGCGAAATTTCGACAGAAATACCCGGCTTGAGGAATGCAAAGTCCAAATATTTGTTTTCGTCTGGAGAGGCCAAAAGGGTTTAATATCACCAAGGCCCTTGTTTTAACCTTAGATAAGCCTTGCTAGCCCCTTGCTAGCCCCTTGCTAGCCCCTTGCCAGAATCTATGTAATTCTCTCTAGAACCGTGTCGAAAACTTGATTGTTGTTCTGCACGGGTAACTAACAAAAATGAAACTGTTTAATTCCAAAGTTAATCTAAATGAAACTGTTAAATTCTAAAGTTAATCTCTATGAACACCAAAATAGTTTATAACATTTATCCTATTTAAACTACTATAGGTGTTTCTTCCACAAATACCCTTAATCCAGATTTTCCTGTGTCACATGGTATTCAATAGCTCTCACGGATTAAATCCGACAATCCTCTTTAAAAAAAAAATAAAGACACACCAATAAGAACCTCGCCCTATCTTCCCACAAATCTACCTGCTTGTACTTTTACAAAGTTCAAGAAATAAATACAAAAAAAAAAACAAGTGAAAATAAATTACAATAAATTAAATATTATTCACCTCATGGTCATAAATAATTACTCTCCCCTATACACCTCCTGCACTTTTTATTTTTCAAGCAAGCACAAAAAACACACTTCTAGAAGTGGATGAATTAAAAAAATTGCCTACAACAATTTGGTACCTATACCAAGCTTATACGACCCATGCCTACATTTACATCCCACGCGCAATGGCCGCCACCGATCCGACTTATTTTTATTTACGGTACCATTACCAATCACCTTTAACACCCTGTTCCAGTAAATAATGAAACAATATAACGTGTGGCATTGGAAGGGACTGTGCGCTGGCTGGGGCTGATGCTGGTTGTTGTTATTATTTTTGTATTTTTTTTTTTAAATGACTGTGTCGTCCTCTGTGTAGCGCAATCCTCTTAAATCACTTGGCCAGGTCGTTTGTCAATCTAGTGAAACACTTAAAAATTAACATCACACACAAAAAAACTCAAAAGCAAAAGAAACGAAGAAAAAATGTCTTCAAAAAAAAAATTCAAAATTGAGACCTCTTGGAAAAATCGATTCAAAAAATAGATCGAAACACACGTTTATATCTCGAAGTGGGAAAAATTAAATTGGAAATTAATTTCCTTTCAAAAATTTTTCTTTCATGAGGTGTTTTTTTTTTTCTTGTTCGAAATTTCATTTGGCCTCTTAAGTGTTTCCGTATGTTGGTTGTACCACATATTGAGTTATTTAAAAAAAAATACCCAAATGGAAGTACCAAGTACCCACTTGAGGCATACACTAACACCCCAGCACTTAAACGGGGCGAATTATTACAAATTATATGCAAACGATGGCCTGACTGAATGAGAGGCGGGGTGGAGGGGGAAGTTATATAGAAAATATGGGATCGTCCTAACAACTAACGGTACGTTGCTATAATACAAAAAAAAAATTACAAACCCTCACACACACAATCACACTGATTAATCTCGCTCGGCTGCCCTTTTGGTGTGCAATGTAGTGTCGGCCTTAATGCGTTTGGTAATTACAAACAGATGAGGCTCAATTCGACTCTCTTCTGCGTCCGAGCTCGGTGGTTAGCCAAGGCGATATTTTATATGAAATATTATTTGCCGCAATCTTCTTCTTCTACTTCTATCACATTCATACTCCTAGTCCGTTTTATATCGTTGATTATTTTATTATGATGGGATGGAAATGGAGTTGATGGGGTCGGTTGTCGGTATAATTCAGCATCAGTTTCACCAACATCGACTAAGTGGTTCCTTTTGTTTTTTTTTTATTTTGTTTGGTTCGGTTTGTCTTGATGAAGAAATTCTCTCCTCGAGAGTTAGACTTCAATTATAAACGGAAAAGTTATTAACTGCTTAACGAGGGATAGCCCTGCCCAGATGCCTATGTACCCTGTATTAAATATGCCTGAGACTAGGGTACAAGACCGACGTCAAGTTGTTGTGTTTTTTTCTGTTTGTAACTTTCTGTTAAGGAAGTGAGTTCATTCAACAAAAACAACACAACAAAAAACAGATGAACAAGAGTATTTTCCATGAATGGAAAAGAAATTGAGCACACACACATATACAGAGCATTTTTTTTTTTTTCGTAGATAGCCTCTGGAGTGTATTTTGTATGAACGCTTAATTCTCGTAAACAGATTTATGAATATTAATTAGTTAAGGATTTTTTTTTTGTTGAGTTGAATTGATGAGGAGTCAGTCACACAAATGATAAATTGAATGAATTACACAAAACATTGTCCCACCAAAAGGGCGGATGAAAGTGAAATATGTACCTACCAACAGTAAGTACATCGTAAAATGGGAAAATTGGGAAAATTTAATTTAATTTAAGTATGAGATAATAATAATCATTGTATAATTAAGATGAAATTTGTTTTATGAAACTTTTAATAAGTTTTATGTGCATCTAATTGAGAGATGGAGGGCTTCCTTGAGGTCATCATTTGGGGCGACTTCATTAAGAGTTTACAATAAAATATAAGATGTTTTTTTTTCATCCACAAACAAACACCAAGAATCTGGCGTGGTAGAGTAAAATATTTGTTTGTTTAAATTTTTTGAATTTTAATATAGATATATGCAATATAGCTACCGGAATATGAAAGGAAGAAAAGAACGAAGATGAAGAAATTAAGAAATTAAAATTATATCTGACTGAATATAATTTAATTAAAATTACAAGCGACCTACACTCCCTTAATTATTGCGTTTTGCCCAGATATGACAGTGGGCTCTTCAGTTAGACTGTCACTCTTCTAAGGCGTAAATTATGGTCGATGTTTACCGACTTTTATAAAAAATAACCGAGGGTGTTTATTTTTAAGGTGCATGCATTTAAACATATTGCCCAAGAGTAATAAAATTCAAAGTTCCTTTTTGCTAGGATTTTTATAAACTATTGAATATAGTTTTTTGTGGAATATATAAACTGCCGTAAACATAAAATTCAAAAATGTATTTCTGAAAGAATTGGGTCACTAAGGCGAATATGATAATTTAATTTAAGGAACTTTTTGTTGGAAAGAAAAGAGCTTCTGTCAAGATGGATGGTTTAAAAAATGTATACAAAATTTAAGCAGAGAAAAATTAACAAAAATCGACGTTAGAAAAACGTTATTTAAAATTTTTGTTTGCTTAACTGTTCCTAACTCTTGTACAAAACGTATTTAAATGAAAATAAGTAGAATTGAAAGGAATATGACGGATGAAATAAACTCTTCATAAGAGTGGCGGAAATATTAATGTTTTTGTTTTTGCTCGTAAGCCTTTATTTTTTAGTTTTAAGAATATTATTTGTTCATGATGTATAAAAAGTATTTAAAAATAGGGCTGGCCACGAGACGAGACTCGTCTAACTTGTTGATTATTGGAACGAAATATTTTCGATTATAGTTTGAATACGGTAGAAGAAAATAAATATTTAACTGAAATTGGATTTTTTAATTTATTAGACTCTCTGTAAATTTCGGTCCAAATATACAGTCTCGTCTCGGTTGCTTAAAATCCAGTCTCGTCTCGGTCTGGTCATGCCAGACCGAGACTTTTCTCGTCTTGTGGCCAGCTCTATTTAAAAATGACAGGTCAAAAACTCTTTTGAAATTTTTTTTAAGCGTACAAATAATTTCATTAGTCAAAATTTTAAAAGTTTTGGATATATTTTTTTTTTTTAAGTTTTATTTTTACGGTTAAAAAAAAAATACTTATATTAAAAACAAAACCACCCGTTCTTAAAATATTCTAATAAATATTATTCTATTTTTTGATTATGAATATTTTTGGATGTTTACATTTCCGCCAATTTGTATCAAAATCTAGTTTGGATCCATTATATTTAAGGCTTGAACTCTTTATTTTTTGTGTACTCCGCCCTACTTTCGGAAAAAAAAAAATTAGAAGCAATTAATAAAAAAAAATTATATTATTAAAATTGTATTACACATTTTATTAAAAAAAAAAAGATTTTGTATACGTTTTTCGAGAAAATTTCTACAAAAAGAGTTAGAACCCAGGGTCGCCAGACATACATATTTGTATCAAATCCAAATTTGTGTCTGTCAACATATACTATGGTAGATAAGAACCAATAGATAATATGAAGTATCCGGGGACAATTTGAAGCAAGCGAGTGTTAATTAACGTTGAATTCAAATATTTGCAATATTGCATTAACATTGTTGAAACTTGCCAAACATCTACAGTGGGGCCTAACGTCATCATGCCATTTTCGTTATAGTAATCAAAGTGTACCTTTATATTATTTAAATTAATACAACAATATTTCACAATCAACTAGACACCTACAGTCGGGCCTTACGTATCTTAACAACTGTCAAAATAATAGTTCATTGATACCTTGATGTGATTTTTGTCGCTTATTTTGACAGTTTTTTGATTGTCTGGCTGATGAATACTGTTCTAGATATTACATATATCTACGAAATGTAATCGAAATCATTTGATCCGTTTCTGAGAAAACTAGATAAAACTAAAATAGTTGTATGGCAGCTGGCAGCTACCCGTTCTAGATGAGCTAAGACGCACAGACAAACAGACCAACGCGACGGACGTCTTGACGAAAATCACTTTGTTAAACTTCTCCATCATCGTTATGTTAGTTTTGATTAAAACCTCGAAACTTTTGTTTGACACAAAAATAAAACAAAACTTCCTACAGAGCAAGTAAAAATATGAAGAAATAGCCTTGCGATTAGTCACCAGTTTTTGCAAAAAATTGAAATTATAAAAAAGTAACTATTTCTAGAAAGATGTTTAGGAGTTTTAAAATTTCTCCTGATGGCATTTTCCATACGAACAAAATGTAATAGAAAAGCATCAAACACTTAATTACGTAAGACTTTGAAAAACATTAAATTTAAAATTGGTCTGTAATTTGTTGTATTTTCAAAAATGTGAGCTTAAAAAAATTTGTGAGTACTGGGACTCAAGGGGATGATGTGTAAACATCAGTGTAGTATATAGTTTATATTAAAGCATACAGTATAGAGTAAACTGATAGGTTGCCAAAGGCGCCCGTCGAACATGTTATATTATTTCATGTTATTCAGGGCTGAGCGTAAATATGTATTTAATTTAGTTTATAACCTCACCCTCCACTTTCAAAAAAGTTACTTTTAGAGAATGTGGCAACCCTTAAAATCATACCCAATTTAGGCCTATTTAAGGCATATTTTCTGACACATCAGCTGTATTTTTCCGATTTTTCGTTTAGGAGCTTCAGATTTTAGCTTATTATCTTTGCAGCGTTAGCCATTCAGTATGTCAGGGATGCGCGTAAAGAAATATAATTTATAGTTAAAAAAATAAACCATAATTGAATAATTTCTCATCACTTTTTAATGTTTAAGCAAATACAAAAAGATATTTATTATTACATGAAAATGTTTTTTTTTCTGCAAACTGTTTTTTTATTTTGTAAAAAAGTTAATTTTTTTTGTAAAAAAGTTTTTTTTTTTTGTAAAAAAGTTAATTTTGCAATTTTTTGCAAAAAGTTAATATTATTTTGTAAAAAAAAAGTTTGGAAGTGCATAACTTTCTGTAACCATTGAATCTGTAAGCAATTGGTTGAAATATTTAAATAAGAAATTTAACATTTAAAAGAAAGAATCTTAAGATAATTTTTTTTTGAAAGAAGTTATTTATGTATCTGGTTTCCAAATCAAATTTTACCCCTGCCCAGAGCTAAGATGTTTACACATCAAAAAAATGGTAAGACTCCACCAGGCCCACATTTTTTCAAAGCAATTTTGTGTATACCTACTACATACAATTTTCAAACTACGACCTTTAAAATGTGTTTTCTCATATAACGCTTTTTAATTTGGAGTAGTAAATGTAAAGTTATAAGACATCTTTGAAATTTCGTAGTTCGAAAACTGTATAGCAGATGTTAAAAAAAAATTAGTTCGTACAAAAATGTGGACCTGACGGATGCGCCGTATTTTGTGAACAGAAAGCATTTTCGCCTTTCCATGTTAGTTTTTCATGTTATGTGTTGAAGGCCGAATTATCTTTTAAACGGAAGCTTTTATCAATTAATAGCTTAAGACTCTTTCTTTTAAAAATTAAATATCTTATTTAAATATTTCAACTAATTTCTTCCAGATTCAACGGTTATAGAAAGTTATGCACTTCCAAACTTTTCTAACTTTTTTTTTTCAAAGGTAACCTGCAATTCTTATGGAAAATAAAACAAATACCGATCTCTGGATGAAGACAAAATAACATTTCTAGTGTTATTGGACTTTTCAAAGGCCTTTGACACGATTGACCACATAAATCTTTGCAATAAGCTTTTAAAGATGTATGGATTTTCAAATTCAGCACTCAGCCTCATGTCATCATATTTAACGTCCAGAGTACAAGCTATCTCGTTAGGTAATGAAACATCGAATTTCTTACAAAACACCAGAGGAGTGCCACAGGGCTCCAATCTTGGACCCCTTCTGTTTTCCTTATATGTTAATAAAAATCCCCACCATTGTTTCCTCTTCATTCATATGTACGCCGATGACGTTCAACTGTATAAAAGCTGTCCTCTTGGAATGATGGAAGACTGTGCAATTATGATCAACTCTGATCTAGGAAAGATATCTGCTTGGTCTGAGAAAAATGAGCTTTTTCTTAACCCCTTAAAAACTAAATGTATCGTCATTGGTAAAAAACCTTTTGATCTGTCCTACTTTCCTGACATCATGCTACAGGGTTCAAAAATTGAATTTGTTGATACCGCTAAAAATTTAGGAATGGTCTTCAATAGAACACTTACTTGGAACAACCATATTAATATAGCTGTAGGAAAAGTCTATGGAACACTACGCCAGCTCTGGTTATCTCACCACTATACACCTCTAAGAACTCGTATGTTGCTATCAAAAACACTCATTATTCCTAATCTAAACTACGGTTGTGAACTTTTTGTCAATTGTGATTCCTCTAGCAGGAGAAAATTAAACGTCGCTTTCAACAACATTGCACGTTATGTTTTCAATATAAGACGTTTTGACAGAATTTCTCATTTCTCTAAGCTTCTCTACAACATGTCTTATGATCATCTTATTCGATAAAGATCGCTTTTATTGCTCTCAAATGTTATTCAAACTAATCAACCTTGTTACCTATTTAATAAGTTACGTGTTCGCACCTCAACTAGATCTCTTCAACTTATCCACCCTCGTTACACATGTCTAACTTCTAAAAGACAATTTTTCGTTGATTCTATACGCTCATGGAAATCTTTACCAAGGTATGTTCGGGAGTTAGGTGGAACCGAAGGGTTTCGATTGAAGCTTAGTTCCTTCTTTACTCAAAACTCTGGCTTTTGATAGTAGACTTATCTTTCTTTCTTAAAATATATGCTCATTATTTATCTAGTGTCAAATTCAGGCGTATGTATTTCCTTATATTTCTTTAAATATCTGTTGATCATCTTTTTTCTTTTTTTTTTTTTAATTTTCTTAAATTTTTATATTCCTTTTGTATATGCAATGATTTCAACTGACTCAAAGTAGCTCGAATTACTCACTTTATAAACGTAAAGTTTAACTTCACTTCCTATGAGAATATTTATTTCTTAATGTGATTGTTTCAAATGAATAAATAAAATAAAATAAAAATAAAATAAAACCGATAAAATTTCAAACTAATTTTTTTAATAGATTTTTGTTGACCAACATGCAACCAGCTCTTCATAATATAATTAAAATCAAGGCAACTTCGTTCAATTTGACCCACCCTAATAATCACCTACATACATAATTGAACTTAATACTAAAAATGACAAATGACCTGTAATTGAGCACCTTTAATTAAGCTTTACGTCTTGCGAAATCCTTATGCTATTGCCATTTCAAACAAATCAACTTAAATATATTAAATTTTGACACAAGATAATTTATCATAAAACATAATTATTATTATACCTACTTAAATTCTTTGAACCTTCTCAACTACCTACATACATAATACCAATCAATCATATTTATTTTAATACCTATAATATGACCTTTCTCACCTTCCTCGAGTGTCAACTTCTTTAGAAATAATAATTCTTATTGTACATGCTGGGCATTTTTTCACAACACACTTGATACGGGTAGGTAGGTACATTGTGCATAAACTGCTGGATATATTAATTGAAAGCGGATATTTTATTCAAGTTTTCCTTACATTTTTTTGTACAGAAGAGATCATCACTATCACACAAAAAGATGACTAATTTCAAAGTAATGACAAGGCATTTTTAATGGTATAGGAGGTAATGCTGCAAAACCCAGCTGGAAAAATTCCAAGTTTCTGTCTATTATAAGCAAGGCCCTAGTAAGTTTTCAGTAGGGAAAATCTAGACGAGGAAAACTTGTCAGATACAAAACAAGCCCTTCCTGGATTTCAGTACCAAAAATTTTGAAGAGGGAACTTTTCTTTTACCTTTCGTTACTTTGTCTTCTTTTTCATATCACACTTCTTACAATGGGTGTCAGACATCTCTATATTATAGGATTGTTCAGTTAGGAAAAACCTGCTCTAATTCGTTCTACACAAAAAGCAAGTACATAAAATGATGTTCTATTTTGTATGTATTTGTAATGCAATATGGTATGAAACATTATAGCCTTAAACGTATTAACTTTCGACACTGAATTTTTGTATAGCGAGTTAGCCAAGCGAATGACAAGCAGAAAACCGCGGGATCAAGTCCCACATAAGTCAACTTTTTTTGGTTTTGTTTTGTTGCCTGACGAGGCAACGCCCTTGTTCTAGCCTTTGCTAACCCTTGCTAGCCCCTTGCAGAATCTATGTAAAACTCGTCGAAAACTAGATTGTTTTTATGCGCTTGTTTAACTTGTTTAAAATGCTGATTTTCACAAAATATGGTGGTCCAATATAAGAAAAGGACCAGTCGTTTACAAAAATATTAAACAAAAATATTGAAGAAAGAAATAGATTTAAAAATATGTATGTTTTGTATCTAGAAAGTCGTATTTCGCTGATATTTAAACAACACATCCACAAAAGTGGTAGCCCGTAGCGTAATGATAAGTGCGTTCGACTGTCACGCTGGAGGTCTGGGATCGCTTCCCAGCCTCGTCCACCTAAAAAAAATTTTTTTTTCAGGGCTACTGCCTCTTGCGAGGAATTGAGAAATCCTCCAAGAGTATCACTTGTCACAAATAAGTGCTTCTCATCTAGCCGTTCGGATTTGGCATAAAATTGTAGGGCCCTTCCATTCCTGTCGAAAGGCGCACACAGGAATGGTTGCGAGTTGTTAGTCACTAGGCCCTGGTTCTTCATGAGCCGTTGTGCCACCCGATTTATTTTTATCCACAAAAGTGCAGCTCTATCACCCAGACTGTAAATCTTTTACCAAATCTCTCTCAAAGAAAATCTTCAAAGAAATATTAATCCACCAAAAAGAAACTCAGAAATATGTAGGTAAAAAAGATGATCACAATATATTGGGAGACAAAGTTGACAAAGATTTTATTTCGTCAAAGAACATAAAATATGACGAAAATGATGATGATGATGATGATGATTGTTGTTGCTTTTTTTTGTTCTTCGTTAAGTAAGTAATCATACAAGGCAAAGGCAATACACGCTCGAGTTAACCTCTGGCATAACCTTTGTGCCATCATCATCAGTTTGCCATCCATGGAGGAGGAGAGAGCTCCTGAAGGTTTGCTTTGTTGTGCAATTTGCCTTGTCTTGTGCATTTTTTTTCCTCTTTTTTATATATGTCCCTAACTTACCTATTTATTATTAGTTTCGTTTCGTTTGTGTTTTTTTTAATTGTTCGAGGCATATAAAGCGAAAGCTACCTATTATCCTATACCCTCTTATAAGAGCACATCGAGTCTAGTCTGAAGAGGTTTCAGGATGCACATGCACACAGAGAATCTCTTGCTTCTGGAATCATCATCCTCATCATCATCATCGTCATCGTCATCATCAAGATCCATAGTATCGTCATGACTTCAAAGGTTTTTTTTCTTCTTCTTTTTTTTTCTTGTTGCCGTTGCTGTTGCTTCCCGGTCTGAATCTTTCATTGTTATTGTTTTGTCTGCGGATGCCGCCACGCTGCCACCGCCACTGGGGTACACTTTTGCTCTCATGCAACTGCTTCAACTCCATCAAGTCCATCTCTCCATTTCTATCCCTATCTCTAGTTGAGTCGGTAGACCCTTTGGGTATGTCGTGCTGCGGTATGGATTTTCTTTCTAATTACAAAGATAAGGTGCATAGAGAGAGCATAGAACATCAGAGCAGCTTTATTCATTCGCATAATATCTCTTGTAGCATTATTTTTTTTTTGTTGGTTCTGAGTTCAGTTTATTCCATTATTTTGAATGAATTTCCTGTAAAACTTTTTCTAAGTCTCAACATTCAGTAGATACAAAAAATATACAAAAAACAAATCCTTTTTTGTTGCACACGTTCAGGTTTTATTTGTTATCAATTTGGAATTGTATTTGATCTTGATCCTATGGATTGTGTATTGGATTTGTGAGGAATTGTTGGCAACATTTTGAGAGTATATTTTATACATCAGGTAAAATTAACCAATTATCAGGTTGTTATTTTTTTTTTCAACACGGTTAATCAAGTTAAATATTTAACAAGATTCATGAATAAAATGGCACATTGAGTAAACAAACAAATTTCAACATTTTTTTTTTGAATAATAAATCATCCTTTTAAATCAACAAGAAAATCTTGAAAATTGTTCCTGATCTAGTATGGAGCTGAGAGCTTCATAGAGAGGAGACCGGGGCCTAGGACATTGGTAGCTGAAAGCGCTTGATTGAGGAGTTTACAAGTATAAATGTTTGTTTGAAACAGAAGCTGTGTTAAGTTTTCAGGAGTGCAAGGTTGAATTAACATGGCGAGTTGTAACAATTTTTCTGTTTTGGCTACTTTGGAGACTTTCATTATCTAATAAAAATGTTGGATATACAAACTAGGTTTCAAAGGGGAATGATTAAAGCCCCTGTACATTTTGAAATTGGATTTAGTAACAGAGATATGGGGGTTTGAAAGTTCCATACAAAGTTCAATTTTTTTATTACAAAAAAAAAACGAGTGGGTGTACAAATAATTTTTTTTTTTTTGATAAATGAAACGTTCAATAAGAGACATCAAATGGTTCTTTAATTTTTCCAAAAATCGAAAGTGCGCCGGCTGACTTCGAGGTGGTGTATTTAGTAGAGAAAATCTAGACGAGGAAAACTTGTGAAATACTTGGCAAGCCTTTGCTGGATTTCAGTACCAAAAATTTACGCGAGGGAACCTTTTCGTGAGGCCCTCCCTTAAAAACTTGTGGGACATGTTTTTGCCCCATCAAAAATGTCGCTTGTATACACCAAAAACAAACTTTTTATAAGCACCATTCAACTTCAGTTGAGTATCAAACGACCCTTTTTTCTCTTTCCTTTGTCTTCTTTTTCATATCACACTTAGGGATGCCAGACGTCCCGATTTTGGCGGGACAGTCCCGATATTTGAACCCTGTTACGATATCTGTCCCGATTTACAAAATGTCTCGATTTTTTCCCGACTTTCCACTTTTACAATTATTGGTTTTGTGTCAAAAACAAAATTCGAGGTTTTAATCAAAACTAACATTATGATAATGGTAGAACTCCAAAAACTGGTTTTCGACAAAAGACTTCCGTCGGTTTGTTTGTCTGTGCGTCCAGATTTATATCAAGCTAGAACCTAAGCGAATTTGCTTCAAATTTGGTCAAAATTTTAAACAGCCTATTTTTTAAGGGTTAAGCATGATACTACTCAACATGTTACTAATTTTATAGCAGTTTAGTAAAATTTTCTAGATTTTAAATATTTTTATAACTGTAGGACACGTCCAAAAAAGTGCTGCTCGTTCAAAAAATTCGCAAAAACATACCTCATTTTGACATTTAGAAACGTTAACAGGTGTCATATGGTTTCAGTACGATACTAAATACACAAAATAGATTTTAACTTAAGTAAAAGTGTTATGTAATGAGATAGCACGATGCTAAACTCGCTTTAAATTTATTTACTAAAAATGATTTAACATCTTACTAAATCGACTAAAATTTTGCGTCATTGCATTTAAGATTTGTATAAAAAGATTTTTTAATGTCCCGATTTGTACCGGTTTTTGGGCCCTGGCGTCCCGATATTAACCAAATTTAATCTGGCAGCCCTAATCACACTTCTTATAATGGGTGTGAGACATCTGTTAAACCTGTTCTTAGTGGTTCTACCTAAAATGTGATGTGCTTTTTGCTTTCCAGCCGAGGTTTTGCTCCCCGGTTTACCAGGTTACATTTCGAAGAAAAAATACCAAACTTCAATTTAAAAGGTCTTATAGCCTTATAACAAATTCTTTATTAGAAACGAAATATAACGTACAAATTCATAGAGTAATCAGATAATATTCCTATAGATATACCAATATATATACGTTGAGTTAATTAACAAGGATTAATAGAACAGGTATACCCTGGTGGCAAGATCGCAGGTATAAGCCCCTGGTGGCAAGATCACAGGTATAGGCCCCTGGTGGCAAGATCACAGGTATAGGCCCCTGGTGGCAAGATCACAGGTATAGGCCCCTGGTGGCAAGATCACAGGTACAGGCCCCTGGTGGCAAGATCACAGGTATAAACCCCTGGTGGCAAGATCACAGGTATAGGCCCCTGGTGGCAAGATCACAGGGATAGGCCCCTGGTGGCAAGATCATAGGTATAGGCCCCTGGTGGCAAGATCACAGGTATAGGCCCCTGGTGGCAAGATCATAGGTATAGGCCCTGTTGGCAAGATCACAGGTATAGGCCCCTGGTGGCAAGATCACAGGTACAAGCCCCTGGTGGCAAGATCACAGGTATAAACCCCTGGTGGCAAGATCACAGGTATAAGCCCCTGGTAGCGAGCTAGGTACATGCACTAGTAGATCACAGGTACCGAAGCCCCTGGTGGCAATTAGACCTAATCGACCTTACTCGTCCACAGCTTAAGTGAAACTGATTTATTGAATGGAGTTTACTTGCACTCTAATGAACACTGACCGAAAGGGTGGTTTACCTTCTTTGAAGTAGCTCCTTATGATACCTTTTCTGTAAAAAGTGAGTGTCAAGTGGAAGGCGGTGAATGAAAATATCCTGTGTATGTTGTTGTTGTGTTAGCCTCCTATGCATATTTCCTGGTGTAAGGTTTTGCAGGGTTGCTGGTTATGGCTTGTGAAGTCTAAAGATACGTGATGGGTATTGCCGGCTTGCTGGTTGTGCCATCCTAAAGGTACCTTATAAGTTTAGTGGAGTTGGTGGTACAGGCTTAAAATGATCAGCATGTAACGCCTCGTTACAAACCCCGGTTCTATTCTGTATATGTATTTCTTATGCAATGTGGTATGAAACATTAGAGTATGAAACTTATTCACTTTCGAAAATGAATTTTTGTATAGCAAGTTAACCAAGTGGGTAGCACATTGCACTGACAAGCAGAAGATCACGGGATCAAGTCCCAGATAAGCCAACTTTTTTTTTGTTTGCATGAAGAAGCATAAGGGCTCATAACCGCCACGGCCCTTGTTCTAGCCTTTGCTTACCCTTGCTAGGCTCTTGCCAGCACCAATGTAAAACTGTCTAGAGCCTTGTCGAAAACTAGATTGTATGAAACTTACTCACTTTCGATATTGAATTTTTATATAGCGAGTTAGACCAGCAGGTAGCTCATTGGGCCGACAAGCTGAAGATGGCAAGATCAAGTCCCACATATTCCAAAATTTTTTGTATGCCTGATTAGGCAAAAGGGTTCATAATTGCCAAGGCCCTTGTTCTAGCCTTTGCTAAGCCTTGCCAGAATCTAAGTATAACTCTCTAGTGCCTTGTCGAAAACTAGATTGTTTTTCTGCACGGAAAGAAAATCAAGTTTTTACGTTCGTGGTCTTTAGAAACCTAAGCATTTAGCTGCACTTGAAAAAATATCCAATATGTGATAATTCCACAAAATTTCGCCGGTAAAACACCACATACCCTAAATCCAGATTTAAATTTCCTAAAAACTCTGTTTCACTCAAAAAGCCAATAACCTCAAAACAACAAGTTCTATCTGATGTGCTTTAAAGTTTACCAAACACCAGAAAGTTAGAAAGTTAGTAGATATATTTATCCAAGCAAAAACAACCTTTTAGTACACGCAACTTATTATAACTCCCTTTTTAATAATTTTCAAAGAATTCAACTTAAATTTTGTCCCCATATCAAATTTATTTTGCGGTGGAGTTGCAAGTATGCATTTTTTTTTTTTCAAATTTCATTGCTTCCGCGAAACGATGGCTTTTTTCTTGTTTTTATAGAAAAGTAGCAACTTCTGGGTAAAATCGTGTTTCAGGGATTTTTCTTGTTGCGGAATTTCGTGCAATGAGATTTGCTCCTTTTACCTTATTGTCGTCGTCATTCCATCCACAGTTCAACTCAGCTGAGGCGGTGCAGTGGCGGCATGATGTTGTTGGCTTCGGTTTCAAAGGAAGTCGGTTGTGTATAGCTAAAAGGTGTATCAAAGGGCAACCTATTGATGTCAATAATGGAAATAAATTCAAAAGCAATAAAGTTGTGTTTAGTGTGCACTACTATGGATGATGATGATGATGGTGGAGCTAGCTATGCTTTTATAGTTGTCCCCCACATCTCTATATAGCCAGTTTCGTTCCGGACTTTGGAATCTCAAGCCCCCAGGGGGTTGGTGGACTTTTATCATCCAAAAGGGGACGAAGAAGCAGAAGAAAAACAAAAAAAAATATAAAGGTTTATATAGTAAAGTTTAATTCTCTGCGGTTTATAACTTTGTTTTCGGGTGGTTTAATTGCTTTTGTTGTGCTTTCTCTATGATGCGCCTTTGATTTTGCCGCTGGAATATACTTCTCCGCTTGCTCTGCTGATGGTTATGGTCGTGAGGTTACCTTACCTACACTATTTAGGAGGAGGAGGCTTTAAGCTATACTATAGTTTCTTTGTTCAATTGGCAGCAATGATTGAAAAGGTATTTCTCGAGCCATCAGTCGCTAGGTAAGCATTTTGGGGAGGGGGTTGTGGTTGAGGAAAACACACACATTTTTGTGGATAAATGTTGAAGTTATTTTTGTTTCTGCACTACAACTACTAGTTTCTGTTTTTTTTTTCTTCTGATTTGTTGTTAGTTTTCTTGTACAAGGAAAGGTAAATATTTTTGATTTACAAAGAAACTTTTATATTTGGGTTATAGTTTTTTTTTGTTTTGTTGTTGTTGTAAAGCAGTGGCAAAAACTAAAGTCACTATGGTATAAACGGAGTTATAAAACAGAAAATTAGATAAAGTTCAAGGAACCTGCACGAACAAACATTATAACAGACCTACAAAGGTTGTGGCTTGTTATAGAGTCGAATTCGGAAGTAAAATTGGAGGAAAAAGTTTTGTTTATTGTTACTTATTATTTGTTGGCATTTAAGTCGAAAGTTTAACTTTTTCTAAGCCAAATAAGGAATATTTAAAAATAGAGTAGATATAAATTCCGCAGAGGAATTAAAAGTTTTTTGTTTAAATAAGATAATTTAATATAATTTAGTAAAAGTTTGACAAAATTCAAAACGACAAAAGAATTTAATACATAATTGTAAAAGGGAATATTTTCTTGGGTGCGTGTAAAGTTTACAATCGAAACTATATTATTATAGTTTTGCATTCATTTTAAAAAAAAAATCGAACTGCAGTTGAATTTCTGTATGCAGGGTTGACTAATAGTCCAGGAAAATTAGATAAATAAATATCCTTACTTCAAAAAAATTTCGTCCAAGCTGAATTTTGGGGGAGAGCCTCATTTTTGTTTGTCCTATACATTTCCTCAAAGGTACCCTAAATTTTAGGTGGAGCTTAAAGTTTTAAGGGGGCTAAAGGGGGTCACATTTTTCAAGATGTCTGTATTTCCCTTCCGGTACCACTCTTAAAACTTGGTTCATTAATAGAAAATATTTGTCCAAAAATAACCCAAAAATAAATGCCCCCATCCAATAATATAATAAATATCCTCTCATATTACATTTTTTTGACTAAATGTACTGCACCAAAATGTTTTTGACCGTTTTTCTCCAAATCTATACATTTTACGAAACGAAAGTGTTATAAACTTTTTTGTCTAGAATTTTATGAGCTACAGTGTTTACCTATGAGTGTGTTTTATAATACAAATTCTATATACTACTGAAATACATCAGCCAAGTAGAAGACTTAGCATTATTTAATTGATTATTCTTGATTCTTGATTAGAAATTCTAATTGGGTTGGATATAGTTCACAATTGATTTTCGCAGTAAAATTGATGTAAGCTGGACTGAACTTAATAAAAATGCGTCTTGACAAGGCCCTCACTGTCAAATGAAGAGTCCAAGTGAGAGCGCCGGGACGAAACGCCATTTTTATGGACTAAAGGCCGTTAAAAGCTATATTGAATCTACAGTGTTTACCTACAATTTTCAAAACAACCTACAGCTTTCAAGTTATTTATAAAAATAAGTGAATTTTACCCCTTTAGCGCCCCCTAAAACTTTTTGCTCCATCTCAAATTTAAGGTACTTTTGAAGAAATGTTTAGGACAACAAAATAAGCTCTCCACCAAAATTCAGGAATTTTTTTGAAGTGAATATCTTATTTTCCTGAACTATTAGGCTCGTTTCACACACATTCGGCTCGGTCCAAAAATAAAAATCTAATAGAAACCGTATAGCACCGAACGATACCTCGACACGAATCGGTTTCATCTTCGGTTCAAAACGGCACGTATTCTGGTCTAGGGCACACAAAGTAAACGTAGCGTTCACACATATTCGGTTCGGTTTTTCCAAAGATTTTTGTAATACACATTATCTTATTTTAATTATTAGTGAGTACAAACCGAATATGAACCGTGTGTGTGTGAAGGGGCCTAGAAGGAAACCGAAATCGAACCGAATACAGACCGAACCGATTGAAACCGAATATGTGTGAAACGAGCCTTACTCTGATCAAATTCAGAGATAACTAAGCACTGAAAAGCTTGTTCTTAAGGACTGTTAACAAGTTGATTGTTAAAAAGTGAAGAAGAAGTAGACATCGGAAATTTTCGTTTCGCATTTCTGCGATGTTTAATGGTCTTGGTTTGGGATACAAGGCAAAATGTAGACTACATGGCATTTGGCACTTATTGCATCAATAGCTTTTTGAGTTCTTAGTTTGTTTTTAGATTGAATGCACCTTAACTGATAAAAATTCTTTAATTTTGTTCAGCAGCTAAGTTGGTTACTTGTCTTTGATCAAGTATTAAAGGTACCAAATGGAAAAGCACTAGCATTTCCTAATCCATTAAGATTTGCTGATGACAGTCACAGTACCCTCAGCTTTTCATATTCGCTTTTAGATTCACATCCATGTCCTTCGGATGTGGAACTTGAACGGCAGCGTATGATAAGCTCATTAAATTCTGATCTCGACAGCATTGTCTAATGGGGAATCAAAAACCGCGTGGAATTCAATGCTACAAAATCTCAATGCTGTCTACTGTCGTTAAAACGAAACCCACCCCCCATGCGACTATCCATGAGTGGCACTTGCATTGAGGAAACCGAAAAGCTTTCTGTCCTCGGTATGTGTATCACAGATCACCTTATGTGGAACGATCACATATTTGATGTAGCCAAAAATGCAGCTAGGTGTTTAGGATTTCTTCGGCGATGCAAGAAATGTTTTACCCCTTCTGATCTGGCTGTTATCGATAAAGCCTTTATTCGTCCAAAACTCGAGTACAATTCTCATGTTTGGGCAGGTGCTCCAATAATCTACTTGAGTCTATTGAATAGAATTCAAAGAAGAGCTATAAAAATGATAGAACACCGCTGCAATGTTTCATATCTCTCGTTATTTTACCGTTATTTTCACAAACAGTGCTATAGTGAAATAGCCAGTTGCATTCCTCCCCTTAAACAATTCAACCGTAATACTCATGCTTCTAGGAATGCCCATCAGTTTACCCTTGAGCCCAACTTCGGACGTACTGTTAAGTATAGAGATTCTTTCTTTAGTCGCACTACAAGAATGTGGAATGCTCTACCTGACACTATTTTTCCCTGCCATTTCGATATTCAGAGGTTCAAAACCAATGTGCATCGGTATCTCCTCTTAAATCCTTTCCTATTTTCCTAACGCTCGCACTGTGTTTAAACATTTTAAGGGTAGTAAAAACCTCTTTAGTGCGCGCTTCATATAAAAAAAAAAAACAAAAAAACAAAATGGAAAAGCACTAGCATTTCCTCGGGAAGCTGCTTAAATACATTTAAAGAAATGGATGTCCTCAATAGTAGCTGGGTTTACAATGCCTACTTGTTATTTCAATTTTTCGAAGTTAATACAAAAATGTTTTTTTTGAAATTTGTTTCTTTCGACAAGTAATTAACTATTAAAAAGTTGATCATAAAATTCGAAGTAGTTTCTCCGGGTTTCATTTTCAGTTATCGTGCCTTCACTACTATCCCAATAAGAAGTGTTTGAAAGCTTCTTTGGTTTGAATCGTGGAACCCGGCTGGAAACTCCCAAGTTTCTGTCTAGTTTGGGCAAGGTCCTACTAAGTTTTCAGTAGGGTAAATATAGATAAGGAAAACTTGTCAGATACTTAACACGCCCTTTCTGGATTTCAGTACCAATAATTTAGACGAGGAAAACTTTTCAAATACTCGTGAGGCAATCTCTAGTAAAAAGTTGTTTAACACGTTTCGGGATCCCATCAGGAATGTCTCTTGGACACCAAAAACACAAATTTTATAAGCATCTTGCAATTTCAGCATCATACAGACACTATTTTATCTCTTTCCTTTGTCTTCTTTTTCGTATCACACTTTACTTTGGGTGTGAGCATTTGTATGGGATTGTTCAATGAGAAAAAAACCTGTTCTAAGTGTTCTACCTAGAAAGCAAGTACATAAAAGCCGGTTCTATTCGGTGTATGTATTTTATATGCAATATGAGTGAAACTTATTTACTTTCGACATTGAATTTTGGTAGAGTGAGTAAGCCCAGTGGGAATCGCATTGGACTGACAATCAGAAGATCGCGGGATCAAGTTCTACATAAGCCAGCTTTTCTTTTATTTTTTTTCTGCTGCGAGGCAAAAGGGTTCATTATCGCCAAGGACCGTTAGCCTTTGCTAAGTTTAGCTAGTGCCTTACCAGAATCTATGTAAAACTCTCTAGTGCCTTATCGAAAACTATATTGTTTTTCTGCGCGAGAATGTTGACCTCGAAATAATACAAAATAAAAGCCAAATTTTTAAAATTCTGACTTATTACCTTCGAAAGTAGTTTCTCTAATTCTTTCAAATGGATACAAAAAAAAAACAATTATTTTTGGCATAAAGCCTTATTCAGTCAAAGATATTTAATATCATTGATCTGGAAGTACTGGAAACTATAGGTACTGTGAGTACAGGCCCTAGATTCTAGAAGCTGAGGTCTGTGTCAAACAGGGGATAGTCATTAGCTATTGGAATTCGGCAATACTTTGAACCTGTTTCTTACTCGTCTCTTCCATAATTGATTTTTTTTGTTTTTTAGAATTTCCTCACTTAAACGTAGTTTTATAGTTCTTTTTATTTTATTGACCAAAACATTGTTCGTTGGCATGACTATTTGGCTACAAATTAATGAATAATCTTGAATTCTGACCACACTTAGTTTTTGGCCTCTATATTTCGAATAATAGTAGTTTTATCTTCTAAGCAGGTATAAAACTTGGCAAAGCTGTACTTTAAGATTCATTCATTAAAAGATTAATTCTGATGTCTTAAGCATTTTTTAAAAAGATCTTAAACTAGGACAACCAAACTAAAAAAGCCTTTTTTTTATTTGTATGTTAACTTTATAAGCTTCAGTTGTCGTAATACTATTTGGGTGATTCTCCACTAAAAGCTCCTTTTCGTGACCCCGACCAAAAATGGTGCAACAAATTAAAAAAAACATTTCTAACTGGGCCACTTCTTAATTTTAAATATTTGCAAATATGTAATAAAAAAAATTATTGTTTTTATGGTCAAAATGTCATTTCCGTCGCGTGTCTCCTCCTTGTTTCAGCGCGGGAAAATGGATTTTTTGTCTGTTTTTAAATGCATACATTTTAATTTGACTGAGTTCCAGGATTAAGAAAATGTAGTTAAATACAACTTCCCTAAAAACTAAATTTATTTATTTGAAGCAATTAACTTACAATCTTTCAAACATGTGGTTCCATGTATTTGCATCATTTCCGTAAAAAAATATTTATAAATTCAAATTAACGGCCTTCAGTTTATAGGATTTAGACTAAATGAAGAAACTCATTCATGCTTTTTTTGAAATATATTCAATTAAATGGGTGGGACATCAGTTTCATGTGTAATTTCAAAGTAAATGGTTGAATTCGTCACGTGTTTCATCAATTTCGTCATTTCCGTAAGTGCATGTAATTTTAGTAAGTCATACTAAAAAAAAAAATATTTTGTAACAGTCTTGTGAAGTTATGTTGCAGTTAGTTATAGAAAATTTAAAAAAAAAATATACTTTCTATTTTTCTTGTCTTAAAAGTTAAAAAACATCGATTTTCGTCATTTCCGTCGCTTAATTTCCGTCGCCTTTATTGGGTTATGGCGATGAGAAAATGGTTACGGAAATGACTTTAGATTTGTTATTTTTTTAAATCATGAATTTATTTCAAATCATTAAAATTTTTGTGCATGCATTTAAAACCCCTAAAAGGCAATTGCAGACCGTAAAACTGAGATAGGTGGGGAAGAGAAAACGTAACAAATTATTTGTCTTTACTAGTTAAATGTCATTTCCGTACCACACAATCATTTCTGTAAATTGATTTAATTTAGATTTTAATAATCTTAAATAAATTCTTATAATACCGTAAGTCTTTTAAATGCATCCTGAATAACACGGCCCTTGTTACAAGGAATATTTTAAAATGAAAATTTTTGTACTGGTACGTTATCATTTCCATTATCGAAGGCGTCATTTCCGTATCAAGCCCAAATTCTCAAAAACGCTTAAAATCAAGTGCCCGCACTTTAAATCATTAATTTATTCCATAATTTATAACAACACTTGAATGTACATAATTTTTTCTTAAATTTAGGTAGGGGACATTTTGGGTCCTAAAAAGGAGCATTTAACAGAGAATCACCCATTTCTTAAAAAAAAAAAAATATTTTCGAAATTTGTTCTTATTTGTTTTCTCCCTACAAAATCTAAAGCCATTGTCCAAGTTTAAGGTCTTTTAGATAAAAATGCTTAGGTCATCAGAATGAACCTCTCCACCAAAATTCACCTTCGTCGGAGTTGTTTTCTAATTCCATAGAAATATTAAAAAAAAAGTTTTGGTTTGGCTGCGAAAATTCAACAAAACAATATGGGCGAGTTCGTAATCGCAGAAATCTGCGACAGATCTGCCGCATATCTGCTTAGCTTCTGCGTATCGATTTTATTTTTCTTCTGTCAGCAGAGAGTAAGCACGCGGCAGTTTTTGAATGAATTTGAATTCTTAAACATCGCACCGCAGAAAATTATTTGTAAAGAAAATTATTTGTAAAAAATGGCGGCCAATTGACATCGCAAAGACGGCTAATAACACGATTTTGGAATTTGGTGCGCAAAATATCGATTGTGGTATGGGCTACGTGGCATGGCGCACCATCCTGCATGAACTAAAGGTTTTCCAAATCCATGTCTTTAATTTAAGTAAAGAAAAAAGTCGGTTAACATGGCTCTTTAACGACCATTGTTGATTTGTTTTGCAGGCCTACTGAAGTCAGATTTCATTTTTTGTTTACGAACACAAACTTTGCAGATCTAAGTTAGTCAGACGATTACGAACGAATTCGCTTTATTTTTGAAAAGCATGTATCCAGAACGACGAGTACGGCTGTGTAGTAATAATTAAAAAGCAAACTGACCCCATATTTTAAAAACTTCTGGTCGTTGTACGCACACGATGTGATCAAGGTTTCCAAACTCAGATTTTGAAAATCGAAGGATGTAAGAACAAAATGCAACAAAAACAATTTCGAATTAATATACTAAGTTCCTTTACAAGAAAATTTCGAAAAGTAAGTTCTTACTTTCGGGTAAAAGTCTCTTAAAGTAAACCATTGTATAAGAGTGCATAAATCATAAAGTTGAAATCAATTTATGTTGTAAAAATTATTATTTTTGTCATTTAATAAATTTTCGTTAGAATTAAGAATTTTATTAGAAAGTAAACTTATATTATCATTTTTCTCGGAATCAACTTAAGTGACTTAAGCCGTACCAAATTATACAACATAAATTGATTTTAATTTTATTAATTCTACATTTTATAAGTTAAGGGAGGGAGGCGTGGTAGCCGAAGACTTGAAGGTATTTTTTGAAAATTTCTTGTGAAAGAAGTAATAAACATCCCGTCTGGAAAAATGACAAGTTTCTGTCTAGTTTGGGCAAGACCCTAGATACCTGGCGAGCCCTTTCTGGATTTTAGTACAAAAAATTTAGACGAGACAAAATTTTGTTATTTTAATTTTATAACTTTAGTTATTTTCTAAATGGAAATTCGATATTTTGTTGGAAACTTTGTATCTACTTGCCATAAAAATAAAGTTCATGTTTTTGACAACAAAAAAATTACAAAAACGTAAAAAAAGGTGTATTGTAGCAAATTGTTAAATTTTGAATTAAAAAAAATCAAAATTTATAGAAATCGTTTGAAAATGACGTAGTAAATGATTCGTTTGAGAATGGAACCTACGTCTTTAACTGCCAAACTTGACAAGCTTAAGAATGCCCAAACTATGGTTTTGTATAGGTATTTATATTTATTTATTTATTTATTTATTATCATCAAGCAGACTAGATAATACAAATTAGTAATATATACTCTTATAGACTACAGAACTATACTAGCAGCATGCAATACTGTACAATTTACTTATACTTAGTAACTAACCACCAACATAACATGTTTTTTGAATTTATCTCGACATAGATTATCATAGAAATCAATATTATTACAAATAAAGTTAGCTTGTATAATACACCGTGTTATCGGTTCATTGAGTCCATAATATACTCTATGAAACGGAACAGCGAATAGACTATATACTCTTAGATCTCTTGAAGGAGCATACATTTTTATTAATGATAAAAGAGAAGGACAAACAATCTGATTTTGAAGAATATCCCGAACAAAACTTATTTCAAAGTACGTCCTTCGAATTTTTAAAGATTGAAGACCAAGTAAATTACATCTTGTATGATAAATAGGCATTTGAATGTTCCAATTTAGTCTGAATACAGCCAATCTGGAGAATATTTTTTTGATGCTTTCAATTCTTTTAGAGTGTATTGCATAGTATGGGTTCCATATAACACAGCAATACTCAATTACAGGTCTTACGTACGAATAGAATAAAGCTCTAAGGGTGTAAGGGTCAGAAAATTCTTTTGAGTTACGCGCAACGAATCCAAGTAAAAAATTTGCCTTAGCCACCATAAAATCGATGTGAAGGCAGAAAGTGAGCTTAGGATCGAAGATAACGCCAAGGTCCTTTTTTTCAGCGACAATTTGCAATGGGATACCATCAATAGTATAAACGAAATTTACAGGGGAAAAGTTACGGCGGAAAGATAGGACATTACATTTGGAAACATTTAGGAACAACTGGTTTGACGTACACCAGTCAGCTAAATAGTCAAGGTCTTTCTGGAGTAAAAGACAATCATCAGAAGATTTTATGCAGCGAAGTAACTTTATATCATCTAGAAACATAAGGCAGATAGAGCTTTTAATGCAATCAGGGATATCGTTAATCAAAAGTAAGAAGAGCAATGGATCCAAATGGCTTCCTTGTGGCACACCAGAAGTCACGATGATGGGATCAGACAGTAAATCATTTATACGTACATACTGGGTACGGCCAACCAAATATGATTCAAACCATTTCAAGATATTTGAATGGAAGCCGACGGCATAAAGTTTCTTTATTAATATCGCGTGATTTACCCTATCAAAGACCCTGGAAAAATCGGTATAGATGACGTCACATTGGTAGCTTTGTAGTTGTCGATCTGCCAGCAACAAATCCATGTTGAAATGGGGAAATAAGTTCCTTAACAATAAATGTTAACTTTTCATAAGCTAATTTTCAAATAGTTTAGGAATGGTAGAAAGTTTATTGATGGGACGATAATTATTAATGACTTGTTTTGGTCCTGATTTATGTATAGGAATAATAAAAGACACTTTCAAATCATTTAAAAATAAGCCCGTATTCAGAGATGCATTAAAGAGCAGAGTTAATGGTTCTGAAAGAGAACTTACGCACCTCATTAATACGACTGGAAAAATGCCATCGGGGCCGGGTTGTTTATCCGGATTCAATTCGCGTAGAGCTTTTTCAACATCAGAGTAACTTTAATTTAAGGAACCGATATTGACTTTATTTGCAGAGATTATAGAAGGAAAATTTGCAGGTACATAAGAAGGGGAATAAACCGACTGGAAAAATGAAGAAAACAAGTTACAGATCGTAGTTAGATCACTGGATGTAGTCTCCGAGTATTGCATGCAGTTAGGAATCCCATTGGAACATTTCTTACCTTTAATGAAACTCCAAAAATGTTTGCGATTCTGCTTCAGATTGGATTCTGTACGATAAAGATAGGATTTATATAAGAACTTATTAAGAACATCAAATTCTTTTTGAATACGTAAGTAATTCCCAAGCAAAAAAACATCATCATTGGACTTCCGAAAAAGTTTATAAGCATTGTTTTTCTTATTTGATAAATTACTTAATCTTTTATTAAACCAGATTGGTTTAGAATTTTTATGGACTCGGACTTTAGGAATATATAGGTTTATAGCTTCTAATAAAGCATCATGAAATAATTCGTAGGAAATAGAAAGTGAATCATTCATAAAAATGCAGCTCCAAGAAAATGAATTAATAAACATATTTATTGAATTTTTACAGTCATATTTATGTAGTTCATCAGTAGAAGATTTAAAATAAACATACGATTTAAAAAGTTTACCAAGCGCTAAGTGATGAATCGTATACGGAAATAACGGGCAAATGTTTTTAATTATATTAGTACATAATTCTCTATCTTTAATTAAATTTATTAATTTGAATAAGATCATATTCTGCAAATGAGTCTATAACTAGGGATTCATGATCATTTTTTACATTAAAAGAAATAACTCATGAAGGCCAAGAATCCAATTAATATAACACAGATTAAAATCACCCAAAATAATTGAGTGTTGGTTAGAATTTAAAGTATTTAAAATGAAGCGAGTATTTACAATATACAAGTTATATAATTCAAGTGAACTACCTGGTGGTATATAACTTAATAGGATGAATACATCTGTTGAGTTGTTTACGGCTCTTTTGCTCTGATTGATGAGTTGAAATATTTTAACTTTTTTTTCATTACAGTTTCACAATCATTATACAATTAGAATGATAAGGGCGGCAACAAATTTCAAATCTTTTAACTCATAAATCAGAGCAAGAAATATACATACAAGGAACCATAAATTTAGCACAAGATTTAGGCGACGGACGCTGTTAAAAATATGTCTAAATTGTTGTTATTAACTTAAAAAAGAAATTTTTAAAAAAGCTTTCATGACAGTCATTCTTATTTTAAGAACAAGATATCTTTACTCGGTAAAGTCGTTAAAAAGTTTTATTTTTTTAATTAAATAATAAGTTTCAATACGTAGGTATAGTTGTTCATTTTCTGGTCCTGACTATAGGGAGCTCACTTAAGTTATTATATCAACTCAAAAAAGACCGACATCTCGTTATCTTCAAGCTTGACTTCAAAAATTCTCCATAAAATGACTTAATTGTATAAGATCTTTTTTTCTTCTTGTTTTTGTTGCTGTTCTTTTCTAACCGAAACTAATTCCTTTTTCTTTGGTCGATTTGAATCTTTTTATCCTAAGGCTCTCATAAACATCAACAGCACACACCCATATATTCAGATGAATTCATCTTCTAATTTAGTTATGTTTTTTTTTTGTTATTTGTGTGTTTTGTTCAAATCACACAAAAAAAGGAGTGGAATATTTATGTTCCTGCACAAAACACGGACCAAACGACTATAGGTACCTATACAAAGTCGAAAGCCATCAGACGTACTTTATGACGTAATTAAATATATGAAACCCAAACACACATCTTTGCAATAGGGTTGGTTCTCTTTTTTTTTTTTTTTTTTTCTATAAACGATTCTTTTTTTGAAATCGAAATGATATTTGACACCTTTCATGGGTATTTTTGAAGAAATAAATACAAAAAAAGAAACTTAAGAGGCAGGAGCGGATTTAAAATAACAGAGCCAATACATTAAATTTTAAAAAATTGTTCAATTTAGGGCCTTATCCTGGGCAATAGAAGATTCTGAAATTTGATAATGAACAGAATATTGTTATTGTTGTTTAGGAGGAAAATCTTGAAAGGCTACACGGCCGGAAAAATACCAAGTTTCCGTCTAGTTTGGGCAAGGCCCTAGTAAGTTTTTAGTAAGCAAGATCTAGACGAGGGAAACTGGTCATATACTTGGCAAGCTCTTGCTGGATTTCAATACCAGAAATTTAGACGAGTGAGACTTTTCAAACACTCGTGAGGCCTTCCCTAGTAAAAACTTATTGGACATGTTTTATCAGGAATGTCTCTTATACACCAAAAAAAAAAAATTATAAGCAATTTCAGTACCATACAACACTTTTTTCTCTCTTAGCTCTGTCTTCTTTTTCATATCACACCTTTTACTATGGACGTGAAACATCTGTATATTATTTTGATTTGCCTGACCAGACAAAAGGGTACATAATCGTCAAGGCCCTTGTTCCAGCCTTTGCTTACCCTTGCTAGCCCCTTGTCGGAATCTATGCAGAACTCTCTAGTGCCTTGTCGACAGCTAGAATGTTTTTCTACACAAAATTGGCTGATGACATATTGTATTTCCTGCAGGGTGTTTTGCATAAGGTGTGACAAAAGAGTAGATCTTATAGCTTGGATCGAAATAAGAAAAAAGTATTATTTAAGAAGGTTTCTATTTCCCACTGCTTAGGCGGGAGGGGTAATTTTATACAAAAATAAAACAGAAATAAGAAATAGAAAACAAATATAAATAAAACAAGGGCAACACTTAAAATGTCATTTCTTAGCTTTTTTTAAAGCCAGACATCCATTCTTGAATTTCCTGTTTAAATCAATACATTGGCAAGAATATGGTTTGAAAAATTAGTTTTTAAACTTAACATTTTGGGAATAAACATTTTTTTTTTTGTTCAAACTGATTTTTTTCAAAATTTTACGCTATTTAGTATTATTTTTGATTGTTTGATTGTGATTATTTATGCTCGTGTTAATTTTTAGTCAATCGCTATAAACCAATTTTTGTTAGGACTTTTACTCTTCAAAATATTAAAAATTACAGCAACCAACCTTCTCATAAAAACAAGAAAAATCCCACTTCTGAAATGTTCGTTTAGCCAGATTCTTCTTATTTTTATGAGCTTTTAGCCAGGCCTTCTGCGAAACACCCTGTATTATTGTTGGCTTTCTTTTCGACTTCTAGTCATCGTTAAAAAATAGTCAATACCTTCTAATTCCGAAAATGGTTGTCGCCCCAAAAACTATTTACCTCAGGCAAATCCACTTTGTTAAGCAGCCTAAAAAATTGGGGAAAAAAGCAAATATGAAATTTGTGTAGCTCCACAAGCTCCACGGCGACGATTCAGAAAAAAAATGAGAAAGAAAAAAAAAAGACAAAAATGAAATCTAATCGTTTACTTTATTGTCTCGGGGTTAATCCAGCGTGCCAGCCCCAACGTGTCTTAGATCACCTGTGGTGTCCCTATTCATATGAAACTGCCCATAACATGCGGACAGATCATTTATCAACCTGTTTGAAGGTATCCCGGGTCGAATTTTGTTTTGGGTCCGTCTGTCTGTATGTTTGCCTGTGTGCCTGATGCTTAACCCTCGATTCGATAACTAGGAACACACGATTGTCATTAATTATTTCTTAGGGATTGTGTAATATAAATTTAATATTTATTTATTTTTTTATCAATCAACCCTCATTGTTTTGGGTTTTTATTTTTTTTCCTGAATGCAAGGGGAAATAAATTGTTCACAAAATAAAAAAAAAAACAGATAAACATCAATTTACGATAGATAAGTTGAGGGGGAATAAAAGATGCTGGGTCAGATGTTAAATGTAGGCACAGTACGGAATCAGTACCTTTATACTGTCAAAGAAGATGGAACAAAAAAAAAAATTGAGAAGGAAATTACGCAAAATTGTTGTCCTTTCTTTTTCGGTGTTTGCTATGCATATGTTTCAACAACAAAAAAAAAATAAAGGTATCCTGAGGGTTGAGATTTATATAGTATGAGACACGATGCCACTGTTGTTTTATTTTATTTTTTTGTTTGCTTTGTCATGCAAGCATTCCCACACCTTGCTAATGCCACACTGGCACAGTGGAGGGTGGTCTGGATTTCTAATGTCTCTAGGGTGACCCCCGATATTTACCCTAACCCCTAAGCCTAAGAGGTTTATGGCGTTATTGAGTGTGAATCGAGTGTGCTATGAACTAATGGGATTAAGGTTTTTCGTTTTGTTTTTTCTGTTTTGTGAATATTACCCCCCACTTTTTTTTCAATTTGATGGAAATGATAATGATTTTTGATGGAATCCAGACGAGATCACAAAATGGTTAATTTTTAATGAGTTGCTCTTCATGGAATTGGATTGGTAAGACATTTAGATATAGGTGATATACTTGTGGGTGTATGCACACCAAGTCGAACTGAAATGTCAAAACTGACATGTGTGGCATTTCTAAGGAGAGATGGGAAATGGGAGATGGAAGACTAAGGAAGTGAAACATCTTTATGTTTTTGGGTAAAAAGGGTGCATCTTTAATGTTATTTAATAATTATGTTAGAAGATTCTTAAGGAAAAAAAATCTTTACTGAAAATAAAATGTTGAAGGAACTTTTTTTTTTTAAGTACGAAAATATGTTGTCTAGAAAATAAAAAATTAAAAATATTTTTGAAGATTTCCAAAAAGAAAATTCAATATTCAATCGTTAGAAAATGTTTTCTAAAAGGCACTCATCTCGAAGACAACTATAATTACCCACGTTAGGTTTTAGTTATTTTTTTTTTTTGATAATCATCAATCAATGGGGGTTCAATTAATATTTTCAAAATCGCTTCACAGAGAAGGAAAAATGCTCTGGAGATTCGTTCAGCAAAATTCATTAACAACTCTCATGGCCAAAGCCTTGTGGATGACGACAACATTCTTCACAGATGGCAAGAGTATTGTGAAGAACTTTTAAATGAACAGTTTCAGAGGATAGATAAGTTTTCCAATAGCTGCACCTAGTAATGAAGAAGTTGCCGCTATCACAGTCAAAGAAGGTAGCGATGCGGTGAAAAACTCCAAAAAGGGATAAGCGTTTGGGCCAGACGAGAAACCCTCTGAGTTCTATAAAAAGATGGGAGACATCGGGTCTAGATGGCTCATGATTCTCATCTCCAAGCTTATCTGTGGCGACCGCAGACCGAAAAGAATGCTGTCCAATTTTCTGATCCACACAGGCATAATCCGGACATCAATTTGAATGTAACAGTGCTTCCCAAGTGCGAAAAGTTCAAATATCTTGCATCAATGATCAATATCGAAGGATCTTGTGATGACGACATCAAACATCGCGTAAGCGTAGGGTGGATGAAGTGGCGGGAAAACTCTGCCATCTTCTGTGATAGAAAAATGCCCCCTTAGATTAAAGGAAAGCTCTACGTCTACACGGCAGTTGCTCGTCCAGCGCTTACATACAATTCACAGTATTAGACAATGTACAAGAAGTATGAGAGTAAATTGACGGCAGCTGAAATGAAGATGCTTCGAATGACAGCAGGAGTGACAAAGCATGATCGAATAAAAAGCAAGAGAATCCGTGGAAGCCTACACGTCAAAAATACTATCTTGGACAAATTACAGCATGACCAACTTAGCTGGTACTGTCATGTATAAAGAAGACGCCATGAGAACCCAGTTCAAAAGGCAATAGCACAAGACGTTCCAACACTATCGCGGAAGAAAGGCAGGCGCAAAAACTCCTGGATGAAACAAATGCAACGACACCTGCTTTTAGTTGGCCTCAGACATGGAACAATCCAAAACGGGGAGGCCTGTCGACGTTTTCTGAGGTCAACCCGGCGAACCGCACAAGTGGAACCTTAGGTGAAGCAGTTGAGTGGGAGAATTGTAGTCCCCCTCGAGATCATGACAATCGCCGGTTAAATTAAGAAGAAGAAGCAGAGGCAAAAGGGTTCATAATTCACAAGGCTCTTATTCTAGCCTTTGCTTACCCTTGCTAGCCCCTTGCAAGGATCAAAATTAGATTGATTTTCTGCGCGGGATAATGAACTTACTTCTTATTTCAAACTTTGCAACATTTATGTACGTGTTTCATTGTTGTACCCTTAAACTTCCCTGAATGATAAACTTCTGTTGTTGTAGGTTAATGACCCATGTGTCGAAGATGTTTCAAAAATAAAAATAATTACAAATTAAAATAATAGATAATAAATAGAAAAATAAGTGTTCCTTCTTAAAAAAAAACAATAGAAACCTTCGTGAACCTTAAAAAACGAGGGCAATCCCATTTTGATAATCAACACCGTCACGACATTTTAGCCTTGAATAAGATTACAAACAAAAAAACAATTACCTACCTACAAAGTTCTATGACCAAGACCCATAAAAATTCTATAGCGACATCATTATCTTCACAGACAACACCAATAACAACAACGTATACCTACCTAGCTACCTATACCTATACGTACAACTATTCTGATCTTGTTTTCTTTAGAATTACTTGTAAAAATTAATGAACTAACGCGTCCAATTTCGATAACAAAAACAAACCCAGAAATATAAAAAAAATAACAACAATAAAAACTCGTTAACAAGATTGCTACCTCCGGGTATTTCGCTTAAGCCTCTGATTATTCCTTAACTCAAATGATTACCGACTCCATTGGTAGAATGAGAATCGAAAAGAACAAACAAAAACACACAAAGCAAAGCAAAAAAAAAACTCAATCAAAATCATTTCAAACTATAAAAATCGATCTTATGTTTTTTTTTTTTTTTTGTCAATAAACGTATATCCATTTGCATGTTATCCTAATCCGTCGGATAAGGCCATGTGCAACAAAAACGAGACTTTTATACAAGACTTCCAAGCTTATAGGTAGGTAGCCAGGCAAAAATACCTGGTGGACCGCAGCATTCAATTCAATCAATTCAAATGGTTAAGTCTACTTTAAGAAAAAAAGTAGATATATCTTTTTTTTGGTTTGAGTGTTAGTTTTTTTTATGTTTTCTTTTCAACAGAAAAAAATACCAAATCCAAAAAATAAGATACATCTCAAGACACGAAATGCAAAGTTAGAGATAAAAATCTCTGTTGCATGAATGTCGTCAGAAGCAGAAAGTGGCAGGATTTCGAATCGATTCGATTTTTTTTTTAATTTCACTTTTTGTTTTATTTATGTTGTTGAAACGAAAATCCATGATGAACCTTTCTGTGCCTCTACCTACATATATCCAAATCCAATCCAGGCCCCCGAATTTGATGGAATCCCAAAAGGGTGTACCCTGTTCCTATATTTATAGGACGACAAAATCGTTTTCGATTGTTTGTCGTGATAATGAAAGGTAACAATCAATTAAATTAAACACACACAGAAACAGAGAGATAGATCCCTTTCGCTTAATTTTTTTTTTGATTTTGTTTGGCCAGAATCGTGATGTGTCTGTGTGTGTGAGTATTTTGTCTGTTTGTATTTAGGTTTAGTTTTATGTACTATACACATTTTTGATTAAGGGTTCGAATTTGGATTTGATTTATTAGAAGCAAATCTTAATTATCGATAACCGCAGGTGTTGAGATACATCGATATATATGTACCTCTATAGACGTAGGTAGATTATTATGCTGGTTGAAGAATTTGTTTGTTTTGTTTTTTTTTTTTGTAGAAAGGGAGAGAATTCCTTTGATTTGTTTTTTTTTTGTTTGAAAGTTAATTAAAAATTCGAAGAAATCCGTTTATCTGATTATGATGAACTTGATCGACTAATGAGCAACCTATGTTTGGGAAAAAGGTGTGGGATTAATGCCTACCTACATGCAAACCCTAGATTAGGTAGGGTTTTTATATTGAAATTAATCTGATGTAGGTTTTTTTGTTTCGGCTGTGCTTTCAAAAATGATTTATTGCATATTAAAAATGGCTTAAATTAATGAGGAGAAATTTGCAATATATTCCCGAACTAATGATGAAATAATTATAATTTTTTTAAATCCATAATGGTGGATGGAAGGGAAAATAAATATTTCCATTTTAAATTTTGTCTTTAATTACTTTGGTGCGAAAACCTGCGAATTCATACAATTACTGCGTCTTAAAACGATATGACAGTCTAGCTGAAGAGCCGACTGTCATATCGAAACGCATTTCTTTCTGGAGTTTCGGTCACCTGTGCTTTTAATTGAATTAATTCAGTCATTCCACCTAGCAGGGAAGTAATTTTGATTTCTAAATTTCTTCATCTTAGTTAAACATTTTACTAAAACAAAGTGGAAGAACATGACATTTTAGAGTAATTAAAGTTTGTAGGTAGGGGGCGGGGGGGGGGGGGGGGCTCGAGAGTTAGAGGAATGCGGCGTTTAGCGATCGACTTATTCCTCACCATCGCAGTATTTTTTTGGTTACGAAATTGAAAGTGATTATAGGTTTGCAGAAGAATACAAATTATTTAGAAGTACTAAGGGCCAGTTTATGCACAGCTATTCATTTTTAATCCATTTCCTATTATTCCAACTGGTAATTTCTCGAATGTATTTTGTTGAGATTTTTTTTTGTCGAAAAATCTAAAGTTCGAGTTATTAATCAAGGAAATTTCTGATCAGCTAATTTTGGTTTATAAGCGTTAACTAAGTAGAACTAGGTAAAGGCACATCACAAATTTAACTTAATGATGTGAAAAAATTGGCCGTTAGAGTGAGACAGATAGATGTGCAAGCGGATTTCTTTCTGCAGTTATTTTCCTATGACTAACTTAACAAGAAATCTAGCTTACGGATAATTGATTTACCAACAACAGACTTTGTCTGACTATTTCACTGTAGGTAGGTATATCTGTAGTAAGCAGTCTTTGGATTTATGATCCTGGGTCTAAATGAAGGTACCTGTACAACATCGTGCGTCGCGTCAGATAATTACTCCATAGACGATGAGCTAGCTACGGATGTACTTACCTCATTTGAACAAGAATGAATTGTTCGTCACATAAATATTTTCTCCATCAAAAATAATTTAAAAAATCTCCAGTATTACACCCCGGTTCAATCAATTAGGTATTACAAAGACCTAATTGACTCAACTTGAGTAAAATACTGTTTTTTGTTTTGTATTTCGTGTCCAAAAAAAAAATGTTCTCTAATCGAAATTTCATCCTCTCTACCAAACTTGCTAGAGAGAATTTTTGTCTTATTCCCTATATACAGGGTGTCCCATCGTCACCGACCCAGAGGAAAACTATGTTCATTGAGTTCATTTTGTGTCGAAAAACTTAAGCGGTAATTTTCTCGTTTTCGCTTCCTTTTCGACTTCAAATTAACTCAGGAACCCATAGTTTTCCTATGGGCCGGTGACGATAAGACACCCCGTATAGAGACGAAATTCGAATTTTTCTTTTCAAAATTATCTACTCGAAAATCGCTTTTAACAATTTGAACTGCAATTTCTAGTTTTTTTGCCAAAAAGAAAATAGCATGACGGATTTTGACGTGTTTTTTTTTTTCCTTTTTTTGAGAAAATTTTCTTATTTTTGGGTTATTCCCGAATATACATATTTTTAAGGACTTCATCGATTTTATTTAAATTTTACCTTTTCTAACCAGAAGAGCAAATTCGTCCGATCTTGTGGTGCTGCATTTTATTTAATTTAGCAATCAGTGAAGAAACTCTCCAAAAATATTACTGTCGTTTTGGAGACTAAAGCAAAAATATCATTTCACATTACAAAAAAATCGGAGCTGCCAAAAAATCATTATTGAATAAAATTTAACAGAAATTGAAAAAAAATGGAAATTCTTCATGAATTATATGTAATTGTCTTTTTGGAGACTATAGGCAACATTACTTTTTGCATATGTAGCGTACTAGGCTTTGAAATGATACGAAGTTAAAATTTTTTTCCACATCCAAAAAGACAACGAAGTGCTTACAAAAACACAGCGGACAAAAATATTCAGTGAGAGTTTATTTTTAGTGATAATTTATTGAAAATTTGTTAGTTCTGTTGTTTATTGAAACTCTCCATGAATATTATTTTTTTTTTTTTTTGAGAGATTTTTAGTGATAATTTATTGAAAATTTCTTAGTTCTGTTGTTTATTGAAACTCTCCATGAATATTATTTTTTTTTTTTTTGAGAGATTTTTAGTGATAATTTATTGAAAATTTCTTAGTTCTGTTGTTTATTGAAACTCTCCATGAATATTATTTTTTTTTTTTTGGAGACCAAATTTCCACATCAAACATTTCTTTTCTTATTAGTTTTTGTAATAGTAAACTTCACAAAGAAGGTATACATCATTTTGTTTGTTTCTTTTCGCTTATGCACCGTACTTTAGATGATCTTTACTTATTTATGGATAATTTCTTAGTTTAGCTGTTTAGTAATATTCTTACATCATTTTCCCATATGATGATGCGAGAATAAAATGTTTTCCAGTACCCAAAAAGACAACGAAATTTCTTACAAAACCACAGTGCGTAAAAATCCTCATGGAGAGTTTATTTGTTTTGCTTATTTATGGAGAATTTCATATTTCGTTTATTCAGTGAAACTCTTCACGAATATTATTTTTGTTTTGAGACTACAGCAATCATTTCTTTTTGCATAGGTCACGTACTTGGCTTTATGATGATGCGAAATTAAAATTTTGTTCAGTCTTCAAAAAGACAACGAAATGCTAACAAAAATATTCATGAAGAGTTTCACCAATATTTAAAATAAACCTAAATAAATCATTGAAGACCGTTTTACCTAGGTTTATTGAAGAAACAACAAAACTAAACACGAATGAAACTCAATAATGTCATTTTCCCGGACACAATTGATAATCGGGGCAGTTAATTCTATGCAAAAAAAAAAGAGTAGAGACTTCTACAAATAATCATCTGCAATTGAATCTGCAAATGAACTTCGCTTGTCAGACAGAATGAAATCCTTCCTCTATGATTTCGTTGTTTCATTTTTTTATAAGTGTATTTAACATTTCACATCAGCTGCGTACTTCATTTTTTCATTTAGCAACATTATTGTCTAGTCCACTTAACTGACTGATATTGTTTTTCCTTTCAATGAGACACATCTCTTAAGCCTAAGCTTCTAATGTGTAACAATTATTTGTTTTGTCTCCAAAAAGACAGCGTACATCTTTAGAAAATACAGCGGTCAAGTACTAATGGAGAGTTTTATTCATTGCTACAGAAAACATAGAAATTTATTCTGTATTGAAAACACAACAAGAAGAAAGCTCAAATTGCAATTTTTCACACAACTATTGATCCCGGCAAAAATTCAGCAAGAAGAAAAAGTGGAGACTTCTCCAAAGAATCTCTCACGATTTATAAATATCCATTTTGCTCGTGGAACAGAACGAAATTCATCGTTAGTAATTTCGTTATCATTTTTGTGTAAGATTTTTTTTGTCGCATGAGTAAGAACAATCGCCTCCATTTAATTGGCGTAAGAAATCAGCAACTTTTGTTTTTTTTTTTTTTTTTATTTAAGTGGGATTTTCTCTTAAAACTAGTAGACAAAATTCTTATGCGAAATTTAATTTGTCTGCAGTCTACAACAAGACAAGGTAATGCTTATGAAAAAACAGCTTTTAAACATTTATGGAGAGTTTAACCAGTTGCAAACAAAGAATACAGATAGACATGCTGTATTGAAGAAACAATAAAAACAAACACTAAATGAAACTCAAATATCATTTTCCGCACACAATGAATGATTCTGTCTGCAAAAAAAGAGTGGTGACTTCTCCAAAAAAAATCGTTACAATTATTATCAATCTCAATTTCACTCGTAAAACAGAACAAAATTGTTCGTTTATAATTTCGTTAAGTCATTTTTGTATAAGACGTTTCGTTTCGCATCAGCACCATACTAAAAATTATCATAAGAAAATTTATTAATGACAGTCGACTTCACCTAACAGAAGTTTAAATTTGCAACTTTTTTTTCCTTTATGAGACATTTGAACACATGCCTTAATAAAGTAACGTTAAAAAAACACGAATAAACTTAAATCTAATTTTTCTGCACAAAATTAATGGTCCAAACTATTATTTCTGTGGAGAAAGAAGATTGGAGACTTCTCCAAAAAAAAACATCAGTAAGAAACTCACAGAAAGTCGAGCTGGGTTTGTGGAAGAAACAACAAAAAAAAAACACAAACGTTATAAATTCTATGCGAAAAAATACAGTGGAGACTTTTGCAAATAAGGGTGATTTTGTCAAAAAAAATTTTTTTTTTTTTAGTTATTAGTATAAAAATAAAAAAATAAAATAAATCGGGTGGCACAACGACTCATGAAGAACCAGGGCCTAGTGACTAACAACTCGCAACCATTCCTGTGTGCGCCTTTTCGACAGGAATGGAAGGGACCTACAATTTTATGCCGAATCCGAACGGCTAGACGAGAAGCACTTATTCGTGACAAGTGATACTCTTGGAGGATTTGTCAATTCCTCGCAAGAGGCAGTAGCCCTGAAAAAAAACTTTTTAGTTTTTAGGTGGACGAGACGAGTTATTAGTATGTATTGTGCAAAAAAAAAAGTGATTAAGTGATGATCAATTGTTTGTTTAAGTTAAACGATTTTTGCATTCACTAAAATAAAATGCAAATAACCTAAATTGCCTGTTAAACAATTATGAATAACAGAATATCTCTACAGAAATAAACAATTATAAATAAAGAAGTTGTGCCTACTGTAAGTTTTAGTGTTGTTGTATATAATTATTATTATTTACATAAAAATTCCCATTTTCACTCAAATTAAAACTTTTTCTTAAAAATACCAAAACAAAAAAAAAAAACAATAATAAGAATAATGAACAAACCTATTACTTTGATTGGCCTATTTTGCCCTACTAACTTTTAATCTTTTCCCTCTCTAACTTAGATCATTACTCTTATTGTTATTTCCTTTTTTTTTGGTTCTAATCAAAGTAAAAATAAAACTTCCAAATTTCCATTTTACAAAAGTAGAAAAAAAAAAAACAAAACAAAAAAATCCCATCAGCAGTTAGGTACAATATAATCCTTAGTGGGAATGTGAGTACCTACTTTATATACAAGTTGTTACTATACTTGCAAATGACTTTGTTTATTCCGTTTTTTGATGATTTCTCAAGTACAAACAGAAAAAAAAACTTCACATATCGTTCCAAGTTCTCTTCCTTATTTTTATTTTCATGTAAGCCATTTAGAAGCCATACACCATTGTCTAGACTGATTACTTCAAATTCGCATTTCAAATGAGATGGATTTTCCTATTTAAAAGAAATAAAAAAAAAAATAAAAATAAAAACTATTAAGGCTCGAGAGAACTAAGGAAAATATTTTCTCTCCGAATTTTCTTTACTGGTTAAATTTTCTTTGACTTACAAAGTTAATCCGAGCGAGAAGAAACAACAGCAACAAAAAAGAAATCCTAATGTAACCCATTTTCTTAGGATAAAATCCTTACAGGAAACAATCAAAAAAAACAAAGAACAAACAAAATGGAATGATGAAGAGATAGAGGCAAAAATAAGTTTCTCGTCACTCGAGTGTCATACCACACTAATGACAGAATAATGTTTTTTTTTTCAGATTTCGAGATGAGATTTGAAAAATTAAAGGATCAACATACAATATGATGGGGAGATGGGATGGGATGGAATGTTATTTTTTTTTTCATTCCATCAAAGTAAAGTTGGCACACGACAAAAAGGATATTTTTTTTCTTTTTTTTTTTCTATACAAAAATAAACATTTTAGAGTCGAGGCAAAACCAAAAAAAAAAAATAGAAATAAGAACAAACTGGTTAAGCAACGTTTTTAACATCAGTTCAAACAAAACTACTTACCGCGAAAAGGATTTTTGTTGTTGTTGTATTTTTTTGTGTTCTTGTGTATTTGCTCCTTTTTAGTCCTTTGTAAATGCAATTCTTTTTGTGTTGAGCTATTTTTCAAGCTCTACGCAGCAAATTATGAAAACCTTTTAGCACACAAACACACTCTTGAAACTAAAGAAAAGTAAAATATAAAAAAGTAGAACAATGGCAAATAAACAGGGCCGCATTAGCTATTAAAAGGCACAACAATGGGCGCAATGCATTTTGTTGGAGTCCCTTATAGGATTTGGAGAGGAGGACTAGATTTCAAAACATTCGAAGGAATTTGTGTAAAGTTTTAAACATGATTGGGATTTTTTTTTAAACTAAACAATCATTTAAATTTTAACGTTGACGTGACACGCCCACTTTTCAAAAACAAAAATCATCTAATTTTGTTGCAAATGTTGATGAAACTTTTTTTCCTTTCAAAATATACACCATGTTCTTGTTTTTAATTCTTTCATTCATTTTTTTGACACGCCCACTTTTTGGGGGCGTTTTTTTTTCCAAAAAAGCAGTTTTTCTCATTGAAAATATGTAATTTTGTTCATGAATTCAAATGGAAACGAAAGAAAACTAATTTTCTAACCGTTTGAGCATTTTTCTTAACTCAAATTTTTGCCACGCCCACTTACATTATTGGAAAAAACAACTATCTATTAAATAATATAGTTGGGTAAACTGAAAATTTCATATCATTGGTACATCCCACGCATTTTTCGACAAGGCACTAGCGAGTTTAACATAGAATGTGGCAACGGGCTAGCAAGAGTTAGCAAAGGCTTAAACAAGGGCTTTGGCGATAAAGAGCTCTTTTGAATCGTCAGGTAAGAAATTTTGAGCTATAAACGACTTGATCCCGCGATCTTCTGCTTGTTAGTCCAATGCGCTACCAACAAGGTTAACTCGCTATAAAAAAATTCATTGTCGAAAGTGAAAAAGTTTCATACTTTAATGTTTCATACCATATTGCATAACAAATACATGATATACAAGATGTCTCACACCCATAGAAAAAAATGTGATATGAAAAATAAGAAAAAGTAAAGAGAGAAAAAAGTGTCGTATGAAACTGAAATTGCATGGTTCTTATAAAATGTTTGTTTTCGGTGTATTCTTGATGGGATACCGAAACATGTCCATCAAGTTTTTACTAGGAAAGGTCTCACGAGTGTTTGAAAAGTTTCCCTCATCTAAATTTTTGGTACTGAAATTTAGCAAGGGGTTGCCAAGTTTCTGACAAGTTTTTCTCGTCTAGATTTTCCTGCTGAAAACTTACTAGGGCCTTGCCCAAACTAGACAAAAATTTGGCATTTTTCCAGTGAGAATTTGTCTACATATTTCAGTGGTGATTATCTACAACGAAGGAGTTCTAATAACATCGAAAGACAGTAGCCCTGTGATAAAAAAAACCTCTACATAACCTCATCCGATCCTGTAAAGACGACGACGGCGACGACAACAAACACGGAATCAAGAACGTAGCAAAAGAAAAGATGGCAATGCACTCAACTTTCAATTTAGAAAAATGACGAATAAATTAACAGCCATGCAAAGTGTTAAATAGAAATAAAATTAAAATTTTTTATATAAAATATCAAGAAAATATGCATACATACGAACATAATGTACGTACAATAATTACAAAATGAAGAGACATTAATGAAGAATGATGAGCAGAATAAAATAAAGATGAATTTCATTTTATTTAGTTCAAAACAATAAACCAACCTTTTGAGTTTTTGAGGGTGGTGAGGGTGGTTATGGGGGTAGGAAAATATAAGCTTCGAAATGAGATAAGATGTCATCATCATTGCGGAATCTTTGGTTAAGTTTTAATGTATTGTGTGTGTTGCTGTCATGAGTGTAGTAGGTACATAGTGAGTGACACAAAAGAAGTTTTCACTTCAAAAGATAATGCAAAATCTCTTCAAGTCGAGAGATCATCATCCAGAAGATGGTTTTCAGCAAAGTTGATGCGGTTGGAGTTATTATGAATGCCTATATCGTCTCTTGGGGCAAGGTTTTTTTTTTTGTTGGTTCAGTTTGAAGCTCCAATATGTATAGCGTATACAAGCTCATCTCATGACAATAGAAATAATGCTTGTGTGAAACAAAACGAGGTAAACTCACTCTTGATGATGATGATTATGACAAGAGAATATTTTTCAAATATAGGAGATTGTACAGACAGCCTCGTCAAGATGAGATATGTTGATATTAGAAGGTCGATGATGATGAGGTGGTAGAAATAAAAAATATAGGATATACAAATCTAGGCCATCACGAGGGAGGTATGAAACAGTGATGCAGAGACAGGTTTTCTTTTTTGTTATTACAAATTATGTTATATGGAGAACAGGCCTCTGACAAGGACGAAATGTGTTCAAAGTTTATTTGATATGAAAGTGACTTTTGGGAAAAGAAAATCTCTATGGTTTTTCTGTATGACTCTGAAAAAATAGTTCTTTTTTTTTTTTATATTAAGTGATTTGAATTTCTCAACTTTGAAATTATGATTTGTTTCAAAGTTATCATTGTATAGTATCACTAATGTGAACGTCCTTGTTATTCACAAATCAACGCACAAAGTTGTCTCGTCAAGTTTTTGTCGCTGCAGCAGGCTAATGAGTATATATCGGCATATGAAAGGAGGAAAGGAGCAAATAGATACGTTCAATGATTTTTATTATTTTTAAATATGTTTCAATTGAACATAAACTTCCTTAAAACAAACCAAATTCATCCGTGTAAACCAGAGAATGGTCACACTGGTCACTTTTCAAGATTTTTTTAGTATAACTCGAAAACTTATCTGAATTCAAGATTTTATCTTAAGTGACTTTTTGTATTAAAATTAAATTTTATATATCAATTAGTATGGTTTAAAAAATTTATAAAATTAAGTGGAAAATTTAACAAAAACAAACATAAAACAAAATCGAAAAATCATTTATACTGTTAATTTGTTTACTAACTGGTCCTAACATTTTTTTGTTCAACTATATAGGTGCAAGACATATTAGAGTACAAAAAAGAGAGGCTGAGTTCTTTAATATGACCCCGGCTGGAAAAATGCCAAGTTTATGTCTAGTTTGAACAAGGCCCTAGAAAGTTTTAAGCAGGGAAATCTAGACAAGGAAAACTTGTCAGATGCTAGGCAACCTCTTTTCAGTACCAAATATTTAGACGAGGGGAACTTTTCAAACACTCGGGAGACCCTCCCTAGCATAAACTGGTTGGACATGTTTCGGTACCCAAACATTAATGTCTCTTGTTCAACAAACACACACATTTTATAAGTAGGTACGATGCAAATTGAGTATCAAACGACACATTTTTCTCTTTTTCCTTTGTCTTCTTTTTCATATCATTACATTTTTTGTTATGAGTGTGAGAATATGTATATTATATTTATTTGTTATGCTATATGGTATGAAACATTAAAGTATGAAACTTATTCAATTTCGACATTATTCTGTTACATAGCGAGTTAGCCCAGTGGGTAGCGCTTTAGTGCACTGACAAGCAGAAAGTTATAAAGCCAACCCTACTGAGGAAAACCGGAATAAGTTCAAGCAAGCTAAAAAGATCTGTAACGTTTATATTCGACGAACCAAATGTTCGCATGATCAAAATTAAGGCAAAATATACTACAATGTCCCAAAGGTAGTAGAAATTTTTTGTAATTTGCAAAAAACATACGAAATGCCTCTTCGTCTTCGGTTCCAACGCTCGTCTTCAATGACAACGCTTTTGTCAGCTCGTAAGATAAAACCAATTCGTTTGCAGCACAGTTTGCTGTTAATTCGACGCTGCCAGAAAGTGTTATGATTCCTCCTGTACTTGCGAGCGCAAATGAACTTATGGGACGAATCTTCTTGATATATACACGAATCCGCTGGCCCAGATATTATCCATCCTATTTTTCTGAAGAGGTGTTCTTCAACGCTGGCAAAACCACTGCGTAAGCTTTTCCACCTGTCCTATTCTACTGGTCTCTTTCCGAGTGGATGAAAAACAGCATTTGTCCCTAAAAAAGGCGTATCTTCTTCACCCTCTTACTATCGACTAATTGCACTTACGTCCTTCTTCCCAAGTCCCTTCTTGCTAAGCAATAGATCCACTGGTAATCTGATGGTATATCTCACCGAAGAGTGGCACAAATTAACATCGTTTTGGAGAAAGTAAGATTATTGCACTTGATATTTCAAAAGCATTTGATAGAGTTTGGCATCAAGCTCTCTAATCGAAAATGCGCGCGTTTGGTATCGATGAATCTCTTCTTGGTTGGACTAGAAATTACCTTTCGGACCGTTCAATACAAGTTGTATTGGATGGTTTCAAGTCTGAAATTCAGAAAATAAATACTGGTGTGCCCTAGGGCTCCATTTTGTGTAAAACTTCTAATCCATTTGCTGACGACCGACAGTACCCTCAGCTTTTCAGATTCGTTTCTAAATTCGCATCAATGTCCTTCGGATGAAGATTTTTAACGACAGCGTATGATAAGCTCATTTAATTTGACCCCGACAGTACTGTCCAGTGGGGAATAAGAAACCGTGTAGAATTTAATGCTTCTGAAACTCAATGCTGTCTCCTGTCGTTAAAGCGGAACCCACCCCCAATGCTGATTGCCATGAGCTGCAATGGCATCGAAAGAACCGAAAAGCTCTCAGTTCTAGGTATGTGTGTCACAGACCGTGCCTTTTGTGAAATGACCACATATTTGACGTCGCCAAAAACGCTGCTAAGTGCTTAGGTTTTCTCCGAAGATGCAAGAAAGGCTTTATCCCCCTGATATGGTTGTGATCTACAAAGCCTTTAATCGTCCAAAGCTTGAGTATAACTCTCATATATATGGACAGAGGCTCCTATTACTCATCTAAGCTTGTTGGATAGATTTCAGAAAAGGGCTCTTAAAATGATAGGTGATAGATCAATAACCACAACAATTACACCAATTTAACACCGCCGCAATGTCACCTGTCTGTCACTTCTAGCTCTATTTTTAAAAACAGTGTTCAAGTGAAATAAGGAGCTGCATTCTCCCTTCTTAAACAATTAAATGCAATACTTGCGTTTTTAGGATTGCTCATCAGTTCACCCTTGAGCCCAACTTCGGACTCACTAATAAGTATTGAGACTCTTTCTTTAGTCGCACAACAAGAATGTGGAATGCTTTACCTGGCCCTATTCCTCCCCCCCCCCCCCCCCATTTTTATAACCAATGTGCATCGGTATCTCCTTTCAAACCCTTCCTTATTTCCCTTACGCTCGTACTGTGCTTGTTCATATTAAGGGTAGTAAAAACCACATTAGTGCGCGCTCTATTAACAAAAAAAAAAGATCGTGGAATCAAGTACCACATAATCCAATTTGTTTTTGTTTGCCTGACGACAAGACAAAAGGTTCATTATCGCCAAGGCCCTTGTTCTAGCCTTTGCTAACCCTTGCTAGCCTCCTGCCAGAATCTTTGTAAGACTCTCTTGTGCCTTGTCGAAAACTATATTGTTTTTCTGCGCGGGTAGCTACAAAAGTAAGTTAGTGCGATCTAGTCGGGCGTATTTTTTTATATTCCCGCTCTTAACCCACGTACAAATAAACCAAAATCAGGGGTTAGGTACGAATGATCGACAGAAAAAAGGTCAACTGGTCAAAATGTCAAAATTGTTTGGTCTACTAAGTCAATTTCTTGGTCGGCGCAGGGACATAAGTCCCCGGGACATAAGCCCCGAATTTTTTGTTCGGGACTTATGTCCCACTTTACTGGGTCATAAGTCCCAAATTGAATTTAGGACTTATGTCCCACCCTGCTGAGACATAAGTCCTGAATTTTTTAGTCGAAAATGGGACATAAGTCCCGAATGAAACAAAAACTGTTTTATATGGTGCAGGGAACTAGGTCCCCGGGAATTATGTCCACTGAGGGACTAAGTTCTCATTTAATGGGAACGAAATCCACTTTACTAAAGTGGTCTTCGTTCCCATCATGCAAGGTGGGAACCAGCTCCACTTTCTTATGGGAAATTAGTACACACTCAAAAGTATAAAGTAGGAACCAATTTTCAACAACAAAAATTAAAAAAAAAGATTATTTGATTTTTATTATTTGATTATTTTAGAAAACTGAATTTCGAAACAATCTGATACTTTTTGATTCAACTTTCGAGATTTCGAAAATAATCAAATAAAAATCGCGCGATTTTGTTTGATTATTTTCGAAAACTCGAAAGCTGAATCAAAAAGTATGAGGTTGTTTCGAACTTCAGTTTTCGAGTTTTCTAAAATAATCAAATAAAAAAAATCGCGCGATTTTTATTTGATTACTTTCGAAGACCCATTTCGTTTTTATTTGATAAAATTCGATGTTTTAGTTTTTTTTGGAATTTGAGGATTTTGCGATTTTTTTCAAATAAAAATGAAAAAATCGCGCGATTTTATGTTTTGTGCGATTTTGTCATTTTATATATTCGCAAAAAATTTAAATTAGGTGTGTTTTTTTGGCAAAGCTGTCCCCAGTGCAGTAGGATTTTACACGTATTACAAATACAACTCCGTACTGCCGATAATAGTAGAAGTAAAATCCTACTGCGGATAGAATTTTGGCTTTTATTTGAGTCTCGAATATAATAGTTGGTACAATTGATAACTTCTGTGTATCTCGAAGGTACGTTCGTAGAGTACGAAAACGCTGTCGACAGTATTTTTATAAGAAAAAAGCTGCATTTTCGTCGCTTCGATGTCATAGAAAGCTGTGTAATCTCTTCCAAACGTTGCCGTTTTTGTAGCAGCGACATAGATGTCTTATTTTAGTGACCCAGCGATTTATGAGTGGTGCAGACTAACGCTACAAGAAAATAAATCTTTTTTCTTAAAAAAGGCTTTCTCGACAGGGTGCTTATAAGAAAAACGCATCATTTTTTGTTTTCGAGGCGAATATTTCGCGTTAATCTTAATTCATCGTGTACTAATCGCTTAATTACCCCGTTTAGACTGCTTTCACACAAGGAAACTGAGTTGCTGGAAACTGGGAGTTTGTAGGCGAGAAGGGCAAGAAGTAAGGGGAATGAAAAAAATCTCCCCGGTCAACGATTGACGAGATTTTTATCACATTCCTTCTCACACTGTCCGTAATGTGCGTTCAGCCAATAGACTTTATATGGAAAAAACAGAAATCTCCGGCAATTCAGTTTCCTTGCGTGAAAGCTACAAGGCAATTAAAGGAAAACATCAAAAAAATCTCCAGCAACTGGTTTCGCTGTGTAAAAGGGGACTTACATGCAGGTCTGAACTAGGCTTGAGCCCGACCACTCGATTTTGCATGTAAACGTAAATTCAAAAGTGATCAAAGTCTGTCCCTGTCTACATTGAACGATTTTTCCTGTGCCGATCTTTTGTTCGTTGGTGAAGGGAGTGAAAAGTGAGGGGTAGGGATCAAATCGTTTGTACCACAAAACTCGAACGATTTGTCCAGTCTGTTTATGTTCTCTATCACCTTCTTTCCATTTTTTTGTGAGTGTTCGTTGTCAGTATGCCGTTCGTTTGATGGTGTGAGTGAATATCAATGAAAAACGCAGAGCACAGCAATAAAAACATGAAGAAGACAAGGAAAAAATCTTATGGAAAAAATCGTTCTGTGTGTACATTTCACACGATTTCTGGAAAAATCGGGCAATGTAGATCGGGACTCTGCGAACACATCCCTTGACTTTTGTTTTGATCTTAACAGAGGAAAAGCAAAAAAAGAAGAAAAGCAAAACTCAAAAGAAATTTCAAACAAATAGCAGCTAAACAAATGGAAACTAAAAAAAGGTAAATAATAATTGATTTAAAATCGTAAAAACAATAATAAAACCAACATATATTTATAGAAACAAAAAAAAAACATGGACCAAGGAAGGCAAAATAAGTTGTTGGTTATTTTTTTTTTATTCAATTAGGTATTTGACAACTAACGAAGAATACCAACCTAAAAAAAAAACCGCACAACTGCGGATAGTGCGACCGTTTTTTTGGTAAATCGTACCGTACTGCCGATAGCGTTACCAAAAAAACACAAAAATAAAAAAATTATATGTTGGACATAATTTTTTTTCGGGACTTATGTCCCACTTTACTGGGTCATAAGTCCCGAATCGAATTCAAACTTTACTGGGACATTAGTCCCGAAAAAAAAATTCGGGATTTATGTCCCGGGGACTTATGTCCCTGCGACTTTTTGGTCTACTAAAAAAATGTCGAAATTATGAAATCTGGACTTGACAAAATGGCGACTGCGTTGAAAAAAGTCGATATTTTTTTTCAACAAAATTGTACGAAATGCCGACTTTTACAATATCGACTTTCATAACCTCGACAAAAAAAAGTCGACACATGTTCAGTGTTCAGCCTAAGACAATAGGATAACGGGTGATTAAAGACGATGCGAAACCAGCAAGTGAGAGATTTCAACTGTGGACATTTTGATAGTCCACACGACATAGCAAACATCATTCCATAAACCATAATCTGATCAAAATTTCGACTATTAAAATGTCAATTAACAAAATGTCTACTAGCAGTATATCGATTGTTAAAAAAATGTCGATTACAGTCGATGTTTTGAAATTCGACATTTTGAAAATCATCGGTCTAGTTTTTTTTCAATATTTTGTTCAGCCAGTTGACATTTTTTCTGTCGAGATTTTGAAAGTCGATCTTATCGAGTCGATGTTTTGAAAGTCGACATATCGTACCCAATCCAAAAATCAGTTCTACCCCAAATGTAAGGCTCAATGTAACATTTCAATTGAATTTTTTTTTAAATATTAAGTTTTCTGTAGTGTCCGCTCATTATTATTACTAAGATGACAAGATATACCGAAAGATTTATTAAATTAAAAAAATCAGATATAAAAAAAATAATTTGCACATTTATTCTTCTGCCATAACAAGAAATCAACCAATAGTTCAATGAATACAAATATCAATTTCTTGGGAAAATCAACTTCGAAATAGACAAAGACATATACACAAATAGGAATAAAAATCACAATACCAATGATATACTCGTACCCTTATGGCTACATCTGTTTTGTGTGTTTATTTGATTTTTCAGAAACGATGATGTGTTTCCAGTGTGCTAACAGCATATCCATCAGGGAATAATTTAAGGATATTAAAAATGTTTTTAATTGTTTTTTTTTTTTATTCAAATTCTTTGTATATGTACGAGTATCTTAGGAAAATACAAAATGTATCTTTAATCCTTTTTTTTTTTGCCTTTTTGTGAAAGTCTATTGGAGGAAGAGAATTTTAAAGGTTATTTTTTTATTACCTTCACTTTTAAAAGGAATATCTGAGTTTATGACTCTCTCGCCAGCGTACCGATCCAGTTGAAGTCTTAAGTTTCAACTTAATTTTCTTCAACTTCTTTAAGAAGAATTTAAGGGAATCTCTTTGTAGGTTGTGTTTTTTTTACTTGGGAGGGGAAAGATTGAAATTTATTTTTTTCCTTTCTACTTTTTTTTTTTGTTTTTATTTATTTATTTATTTGATCTCGCGCCAGCCTTAAGGCAGCCGCATAAACGTTTTTATTTGTCACTTAAGTAGAAAACTGGAAATATTTCCTTTTTTTTATGTTTTTATTATGAGGAAGTTTTTTTTTTTTTTGAATCAAATCCGTTGACTTGGTCTAGTGGCCGGATAATAAATTATATTTATGATTATTTTTTTTAATATTCTTGTGTATTATAGTTAATTCTGTTTTTTTTTTTTTTGGAATTTATATTTTATTTAAAAATTTGTGTCATTAATGTTTAAACTTCTAATGAGGTTGTTTTTGTTTTAATTTGTTTGGTGGAGTTTAGGTAGTAATAAAAAATGCTTTAAGTTAAATGTAAAAAATCATTAGTTTGGTATTTTTACTATTTTTTTCATAGTCTTTCTTTTGTAATTAAATTGGATTGCATGTGTTTAGTGGAAATGAAACTGAAGTTGATTGAGTCTTAAGTTTTTATCTTTTTTATCATAAAAATTAAGAGTTTTATTATGTGAAACTAGATTTGTAAAGAGGATTATATTTTTTTCTAAGACAATAATAATTGAACAAGTATTTAAAATGGTTTTCGTCATGACGTCGTCCGTGCGGATGCTTTACATTGTGCTAGAGACTTAACGTGTAAACCAATTTGTTTTAAATTTGACACAGAGCACTTTTATTTGATTAGCTTAAAGAGAAATTCGCATTTATATTCTAGCTCATCTAAAATCCATACCTAGTTGACATGCAACGATTTAATTTTTTTTTCAAAATTTCTCGAAAACAGCTCTAATGATTTTGATTAAATTTTTTCCTTTAATGTTTTAAAAAGGTTTTTTCTTTTTTTTTATAATTTTTTGTTCTTGTTTTTGGGTTGTTCTTACTGTCTTGTATAGATGGCTAAGCCGATTTTTTTTTTTTATTTTTTCACACATGCAATCCTCGCTGGAAAAATGTCAAGTTTCTGTCTAGTTTGGGCAAGGCCCTAGTAAATTTTCAGCAGGAAAAATCTAGACGAGGAAAACTTGTCGGATATTTGGCAAGCCTATGTTGGCTTTCAGTACCAAAAATTTAGACGAAGCAAACTTTTCAAACACTCGTCAGGCCGTCCCTAGTAAAAACTTGTTGAACATGTTTCGGTAATCCATCAGGAATGTCTCTTGTACACCAAAAATAAAAAAATTTTAACCACCGAGCAGTTTCAGTATCATACGTCACTTTTTTCACTCTTTCCTATGTCTTTTTGCAATCTTTTTACTATGTGTGTGAGATATCTGTAAAACTGTAAAAACTTGTTCTAAGTTTTTCTACCTAAAATTTATGGACTCAATGATATATGGCCCAAACATCAAATGAAAAATGGCCCTAAAAAGTTATGGGAAACAACAAAAACAAAATAAAGTTTAAAATTTGTAAATTGATGCAATTTTTAATGGTTTTGGGGCCTTTTTCATTTTAGGGTGTAATTTAATTTTAAAAAATGGCCCCAAAATTTTATTCTTCAACCAAAATACTTTTATAACAAATACTTTAATACAAAAACCGACTGAGAACATAGGTGCTTGCCAGGCGACCTTGCATACCCTAGACGGAGCCACGGAGTTGCGTGAGCGGGACAGAGGATCCAAAAAGGTAGTTAAAATCCTTGAACCCGCGAAGCGAGCCAGGCAAGGTACTTTTAGGGATCTCCCAAACCGACGCAAAACATTTTTGTACGACGTTATTCTCCTGTTGTTGTTGCTTATAATATATAAAAGTTGTGGGAAATTGTTTTTTTTTTGTTTGGGGCCATTTTTTATAACTTTGTGGTCAATTTCCATTTTCAAAACGGGGTAATTTTTTCATGTGCCCAGTAAGTAGCGCATTAGACATAAGCCAACTTCTATTATTTTTTTTTTTTGCCTAACGAGGCAAAATAGTTCATAATCGCTAAGGCTCTTGTTCTAGCCTTTGCTAATCCTTGCTAGCGCCTTTTTTTTTTTTTTTTGTATATGTTTTTAACACAGCGCGAGCGATTAGGTAAGTAGGAGAGGATTTAGAAGGAGATACCGATGCACATTGGTTTTGAACGTTTGCACATCGAAATGGGAGGGGAAAGTCGAGTCAGGTAAAGCATTCCACATTCGTGTGGTCCGACTGAAGAAAGAATCTCTGTACATTACAGTACGTCCGAAGTTGGGCTCGAGGGTGAACTGATGGGCATTCCTAGAAGCGCGAGTATTACGGTTGAATTTTTTAAGGGAAGGAATGCAACTGGTTATTTCACTAGAACACTGATTATAATAATAGCGATAAAATAGAGAAAGACACGAAACATTACGGCGGTTTTCGAGAGATGTAATTGTTTCTGTTATAGATCTTTCGCCTATCATTTTTAAAGCTCTCTTTTGAATTCTGTCCAACAAACTCAAGTGAGTTCTTGGAGCTCCTGCCCAAACATGAGAATTGTACTCAAGTTTTGGACGAATAAAGGCTTTGTAGATCACAGCCAGATCAGAAGGGGAAAAAAACTTCTTGCATCTACGGAGAAAATCTAAACACTTAGCAGCGTTTTTGGCGACATCAAATATGTGGTAATTCCACAAAAGGTGGTCTGTGACACACATACCGAGAACTGAGAGCTGTTCGGTTTCCTCGATGCAAATGCCGCCCATGGATAGCGGCATTGGGGGTGGGTTTCGCTTTAACGACAGGAGACAACATTGAGTTTTAGAAGCATTAAATTCTACGCGGTTTTTGATTCCCCATTGGACAATGCTGTCGAGATCAGAATTTAATGAGCTTATCATACGCTGCCGTTCAAGTTCAACATCCGAAGGACATGAATGAGAATCTGTAAACGAATATGAGAAACTGAGGGTACTATCGTCAGCAAAACAGTTTAATGGATTAGAAGTTTCAGAAAATCATTTATAAAAATAGGGAAGAGAGTCGGAGACAAAACGGAGCCCTGGGGCACACCAGCATTTATTTTGTGGATTTCAGACTTGAAACCGTCCAATACGACTTGTATTGAACGGTCCGAAAGGTAATTTCTAATCCAACGAAGAAGAGGTTCATCGAAACCAAATGCGCGCATTTTCGATAAGAGAGCTTGGTGCCAAACTCTATCAAATGCTTTTGAAATATCAAGTGCAATAATCTTACTTTCTCCAAAACAATGTAAAGATTTGTTCCACTGTTCGGTGAGATATACCATCAGATCACCAGTGGACCTATTGCTACGAAAGCCGTACTGCCGGTCATTAAGAAGCTTTCGTTCCTCGAGATATTTCTTGAGCTGGAAATTAATCAGCGTTTCCATGACCTTGGAAAGAAGGGACGTAAGTGCAATTGGCCGATAGTTAGAGGGTGAAGAAGATACGACTTTTTTAGGGACAGGCTGGACAAATGCTGTTTTCCATCCACTCGGATAGAGACCAGTAGAGTAGGATAGATGGAAAAGCTTACGCAGTGGTTTTGCCAGCGTTGAAGAACACCTCTTCAGAACAATGGGAGGGATACCATCCGGGCCAGCGGATTTGTGTACATCGAGATCCTTTAGAACTCTAGCAACTGCACGAGTGCGAAAGAAGATTTGTCCCATAAAACCATTTAAGCTCTCAAGTACAGGAGGAGTCATAACACTTTCTGGCAGCGTCGAATTAACAGCAAACTGTGCTACAAGCAAATTGGCTTTATCTTGCGAGCTGACAAAAGGAGTATCATTGAAGACGAGCGTTGGAACCGAGGACGAGGAGGTATTTCGTAAGTTTTTTACAAATGACCAAAAATTTGTACTACCTTTGGGACATTGTAGTATTTTTTGTCGTAATTTTTGATCATGTAAAAATTTGGTTCTTCGAATATGAACGTTACAGGTCTTTCTAGCTTGTTGAAACTTTTTCCGGTTTTCCTCTGTAGGGTTGGCTTTATAACAACGGAAGCTTACTTCTCTGACCCTAATAACCTCTTTACAGCTCGAATCAAACCATGAGTTTTCTTTGGGTTTGATGGATTTCACCCTATTCGAGATAAAATTTCTCATTCCAAAAAGAATCAAGTTTGTAATCATATCTGCACTGGCGTCAACATCACTATCGAGGAAGCATAGTGACCAGTTAAAGCTCTTGAAGAAATTATTGAGACCGTCCCAGTTGGCTTTCTCGTATTGCCAAACGGTTCTCTTTGGGATTTTTTCTTTAACTGTGATTTGGTGGCACGAGAAATTCGCAGATATGACACAATGGTCTGATGAGCCTAGAGGAGATAATACACTAATAGTGTATTTATTCGGGTCAGAGGTAAGGAACAAGTCTAGAGTGTTGGCGATTTGACCTGCAACGTCAGGAATCCGAGTAGGCTCGTCAAAAGCTGAGTCAGGTGGTTTAACTCAGCAAAAATCTCGACATACCTTCCTTCGGGTGTTGTCTGACCAGAATAGCGTAGCCACGAAGAATTTTGTACATTGAAATCGCCCGTAACAACGATTTCACTGTGCGGATAATGGGAAACAATTCTCAGGATTGCGCATCGAATTCGTTAGAAGTCGAATTACTATCCAAACTTGGGCTATGATAAATGAAACATGTATGTATGATGTGCTTATTGACGGTGAATTTTAACCACATGAAGTTAAAGTTTGAATTTAAACAAGGGTCATATTGTGGATGAAGCTGATAAGCCACATCATTACGAACATATATTGCGTGACCATGGTGTAGTAAAAATAAAGGCACTAAGCTATAACCAGGTAGGCTAAATTCGGAGTAATCAGAATTTTCACCTACCTGGGTTTCACTTAGTGCCAAGACTGTTGGCCTGTTTTTTACGTATGTACGTACACAGCACAGAAATTCTTTCTCAGCCCCCGAATGTTGCTAATATCGACCCTAAATTCACCCACCATTACGAAAAAATAAACGTTAAAAACCAAATCAGACAGTTATCTATGCTGATATTGAGTTTGGGCCCCAATAAAACTTGCCAGAATCTATGTAAAACTCTCTAGTTCCTTGGGGAAAACTACTGTTTTTCTGCACGGAACTATAACGCTCATAATAACAAAATTTTATACAAAATAATAACTAATTTGTTTAAATATAAACAAAAAATCAGCGTATGACATTTTCGAAAGTTTTGTTCTTGCAAATAAGAACAAAATCAAGAATAGAAAGAAAAAGTGTAAAAATTAGTTTTTGGTAAAATTCGCTTGTTGACACTCCTACATTTGTTATTTCTTGGTGTCGCAGAACCGCCTCCAAAGATTTGGGTTAAATTTTTTAAAGTTTGTTCTTATAAACGAGAACAAAATTTCAAAATCGGTTCTTAGTAAAATCCGCCAACTGCCACGCTCACTTTTGTTTTATCGTATCTTCTACAAAATATATCCAAAATTTTGGATGAAATGGATGAAAAAAATAAAGAAATCGGTTTGATTAAAATCCGCGCACTGTCACGCCCACTTTTGTAAATTATTGGTTTCTTAGAAATGGCTGCAATGATTTTGATTAAATTTTCAGAATTGTTTATTATGAGAAAGCCAAAAATGTATAAAATCAACTCACTAGCACGCTCACTTTTATTATACCTTGGTTTCTCGAAAACCACTCTACCTCTTCTTCTTCTTAGAGTTAGTTGTTATGGACGAAAAAACTAGTACATTCTAAGTTTACCTAGATATTATGAACTTGTCATACAGGCCCGTAGCTAAAGGATGCCACAGAACGCAAAGTATCCAAACGGGTCTTATAATTTGGATGCAATTTTGTATAGGTTTTATTTTACTTTCCAACTTTATGTACGTTTATAGTTCATCCAGGTTCGAAGCTTTTAAATGAGTTATTCTGTGGGTAATGTACCTATGTATCTTAATTATTAGAATATTAGCTACTTTTTCGTTTCGTTTTAACGCCATGAGACAGCCATGAATTTATATAGCATTAAATTGTAAGCGGTTTTTAATTCCCCATTTGACAATGCTGTCGAGATGAGAATTAATTGAACATATCGCCATTCAAATTCCACATCCGAAGAACATAGGTGTGAATCTGAAAACGTATATGGGAAGCTGAGGGTATTTTCGTCAGCGAAACAGTTTAATGGGTTAGAAGTGTCAGACAAAAGATCATTTATACATATAAGGAAGAGAGTCGGAGACAAAACGGAGCCCTGGGGCACACCAGCATTTATTTTGTGGATTTCAGACTTGAACCCGTCCAATAACACTTGTATTGAACGATAGGTAATTTCTAATCCAACGAAGAAGAGATTCATCGATACCAAATGCGCGCATTTTATAGATAAGAGAGCATGATGTTTTTGAAATATCAAGGGCAATTATCATACTTTCGGTGAGATAAACCATCAGATCACAGGTGGACCTATTGCTACGTAAGGCGTACCGCCGGCCATTAAGAAAATTTCGTTCTTCGAGAAATTTCTTGAGCTGATAGAAGAAGCGACGTAAGTTTGGTCGATAGTTTGAGGGTGAAAAAGATACGCTTTTTTTAGGGAAAGGCTGGACAAATGCTTCTTCCTAGCAGGATAGATGGAAAAGCTTACGCAATGGTTTTGCCAGCGTTGAAGAACACATCTTCAGAACAATTTGTGGGGTATTATCCCGGCCAGCAGATCTTTCAGAACTCTAGCAACTGCACGAGTACGAAAGAAGATTTGTCCCATTGAACCATTTACGCTCTCAAGTACAGGTGGAGTCATAACACTTTCTAGCAGCGTCGAATTAACAGAAAACCCAAACTGTATTGCAAGCAAATTAGCTTTATTCAACGAGCTGAGTTTGGGGTGTCATTGAAGACAAACGTTAGAAATGAAGACGATTCGTATAATTTTTATAAATGGCCAAGAAAATTTACCAACATAGTTTTTCCTCAATTTTGGGTTATGCAAAATTTTGATTCGTCGAATATGACTGTTACAACAGGTTTTCCTAGCTTGTTAAAAATTCTTCCGGTTTTCCTGAGTGGGGTTGGCTTTATAATCTCCAGATATCTACTACGTCTAGGGCAGAGGCAAGTACTCTTGTCAACAAAAAACTGGTTAAAAAAGTCCAGAATGAATTATGAAAACAAAGTGATTCAAACTTTAATAATGTCGCTAATAGAACCTAAGATTTACCGATAAATTCTAGAATTTTTTTTTCTACAGCAGACAACATACATGCCTATACTTGTAGTTTTGCCGGACAAATCTGATGATATACAAAATACCTACCTACCTAATTTTCGTAATGGCTTGCATTTGAAGGAGTTGTCAGTCCAACAAAAAAAAGGTCGAAAATAAATGTTAAATCAATTTAATATTCTAAATAGCTAGTTCGGTAGGGGCACCTTTCTTATATGAAAAAATCACAGACATGAAACCTTAAATAGAATTTAAGAAAAGTAAACATCAAAGCTTTTTTAATTTTTAAAATGTTACCTATAAAGTGTCATTTCGAATTCGTTTAAAACGTTGTTTGAATATTAAAGTTAACGAATATAACATATTTTTTTTAATTCAAATTATGTATAATTCATACTCCAAAAAAAATTCTCTTGCAGACACATAAATTTAAAACAAAACAAGTTAATTCGAAGAATATCCAAATAAATTATCTACCACACTCATGTCCAAATTCTTAATTTTGGAGACCACAGAACAAGCTTAAAAAAAAATCTAGTCTCCTATTCAAAAAACAGAACAAGAAAAAACAGTCTAGTTAGATCGCGCCAAGAGCACCCACCAAACTGCGCTCAGGTTCTGGTAGCAGCGTCATTTGACTGCTGCTGCTGCTACTACTTCTTTCCTAAGCTCATTACGTAATCCGAACGACACGAAAAAGAATACCGAAACTGAATTAGGGTTGTTCTGTATTTTTTATTTGTGTTTCTGTTTCTTTGCAATGCAGACTGACTACTGTCCAAAAAGGAAAAGACCATTATTCCTTAATTCCAGACTCGTGAGACATGTCTCTCAATGGAGACCACTCAAACTCGGAATAGGTTCCTAACTATACCTATACAATAAATTTCTAAAGAATTACCATATTTTTTTTAAGGAGTAGCTATATGTACACAAAAAAATCGATGATTTCTAGACAGACATAAGCGGAGATATTTTATTTAAATATTAAATGGAATTTATTTCTAACCTCAAAAGGAGACGGATGTAGTGCATTCTAATTTGAATTCTATTTTCGTTTTATTTTTAACAAATCATCCATTTTTATATTTAAGATATGTATGTGTATCCTATATTTGAATGGAATATCACGTTCATTTCCAAAGAAACTTATTTTTCAGTTTCAAAATTTGGATCTTGATAAAAAATTCAAATCAAAATTCGAGTATAAATATCCTTGGTAAATATAAGGTACCTACAAAGTACCAACCTATGTATTATAACTTATAAGACACGAGTTACCCTCTAGGCATCCAGGGAAACACATTAAAATGATTCACATCATATTTGAAGCAAAGCTCGATGTATAGACAGAAACAGTCCGACGACGACGGACGTTTTATTGAAAATTAATTGTTTGGACTTCTCCATCGTCGTAATGATAATTTTGATTGAAATCTTGAAATTCTTGCCCTAAAAAGCATGTTAAAAAGAAAGACACACATTCAAAATGCTAAATAACAACACAAAAAAGAGAATGTTTCGCATTAGTTTGGGATAGCTTTACATCGAGAAAAAGTTTATATTCCACAGCTCGTATTTAAAACGAAAGGTTATTAATTGTCAAAGGTAAAAATTGTTTCACTGCAGCAGGTTTTTTACCGTTCTCATAAGAAGATTGTGAAAAGCGTTAAAGAAACAGCCGCAATGGTAGAAAAAATGAAGGATACATTACAGATGCTAAACAACAAAAAAACATCGTCAGCGAATATTCTACGGCGGTTTGAGATATCCTAAATTGTTTAATTTATGAGGGATGAGTACTAGGCAGAAGGTAAAATAGTGCTTAAATAGAGAAAGTCACGAAAAACGTGAGAAAAAACAATGGTGCAAATACAAGGTTTAAATTCATTGAAAAAAAAAAAAACTTTAAATCAATTTTATTCATAAGTGTGTTCAGGAAAAATGAGATATCAAAGATTTTATCTCCGTCAGAACCTGAGCCGAAGGAATCCATTTTTTTTTTCCTCAGCCAAACTGAATTAATTTTTTTTTTTGCTGCCAGGTATCCTGTTCAGGCCAATGAGACTGCCATGCCCTCTGTGATATCCTATTCCTTGACACACTTAATTTTACTAAATTCAGAACTACCTATCTAGTCAAACTAGTATAGCCTATCGGCCGAAATTCGACCATTAACAATTTTTACACTTAACGGTTACATATTCACCTAATTTTGGGTTTGTCCACATCTGTGGGACAAAATTTTTACGACGGTACATAATTCATACAGTTCAGTGGAGTATTTATGGAGAAAAACGCTGGACAAAAATTGGCCACCACGTATTATATAGATTAATGTCGTCTGCAGAAAGTAGTTAATATTCTCATGCGAATTTAATTCTAACACCAAAAATAATGGTTAAACGAGAGGTTCAAGCTCGTTATAGGTTTGATTTTTTTCATATTTTACTTCAATGGGAACATTTCACTCACTTGTTAAAGTAGATAGGTACTGTGATCGTAAAAAACAGTCCACAAAATAATAAACCTATGTAGTAATGGGTGATTTTTTAAGAGGTTTAGAACTTTAAAAAAAAAAAAAAAACACAAAAAATTCGAAAAAATTAATGAAATATTTATTTGAATCGATAGTTTGAACTTTGCAATTTAATGTTTAAAGATAATTTCATGCAAATGTTGACCGCGGCTGCGTCTCAGGTAGCCCATCCGCTGAGTCCAATTTTGGCATACTCTTTCACACATATCGGCCGGTATCTCACGAATGAATGCATGGATGTTGGCTTCCAGTGCGTCAATCGAAGCGGGCTTGTCCCTGTAGACATTAGCCTTAACATACCCCCACAAAAAATAGTCTAATGGTGTCAAATCGCACGATCTAGGCGGCCAATTGACCGGCCCGAAACGTGAAATTAACTGTTCACCAAACTCGCCTCGCAATTGCGCCATTGTTTCGCGTGCTGTGTGGCATGTGGCACCGTCTTGTTGAAACCACATATCATGCAAGTCAAGAACTTCCATTTCGGGCAAAAAAAAGTTTGTTATCATCGCTCGGTAGCGTTCACCATTGACAGTAACGCTGCGATTCGCATCATCTTTGAAAAAATATGGCCCAATAATGCCGCCGGCCCATAAACCGCACCAACACCGGGAAAACAAAAATCCTCAACATTTCTGAATCTTCTTCTCAAGTTGTCGTTGCGGGACAGCAGGTTGAAGCGGTGGACAACTTCCTGTACCTCGGTAGTGTTGTCTCAAAAGACGGCGGTGGTACGGATGAAGATGTTAACTGCCGAATCGGCAAAGCTAAAGCTGCTTTCGGCATGCTGTCTAAAGTTTGGAGGAGCAACGTCTACAGTACGAAGACCAAGCTGCGACTGTTCCGGTCGAACGTAGAGTCAGTACTACTATATGGGTGTAGTACATGGAAAGTGACCGCCTCTGTCACAAGGAAGCTACAAACTTTCGAAAATAGATGTCTCCGAAACATCCTAAGGATTTTTTGGCCGAACACCATCTCCAACCAAGAACTCCTTCGGAGAACGGGCCAAAGTCCTATTGACATCGTGATTAGGAAAAGAAAGTGGCAGTGGATTGGTCACACCCTACGTCGTGGTGCAGACTCTATTGCAAGACATGCAATGGAGTGGGATCCACTCATCCAAGATGGCAGAAGACCTGGAGGCCAGAGAAAATCTTGGCGCAGAACAGTCGACAAGGAATCACAAAAGCTCGGTAAAAGTTGGGGAGAGCTAAAATACATTTCCAGAAACCGAACGAGATGGCGTGTAGCGGTAGTTGACGCCCTGTGCCCCTTAGAGGGGTCAAGGATCTAAGTAAGTAAGTAAGTATAAACCGTACCAAACAGTGGCTTTTTCGGGATGCATTGGTAGCTGTTGCAATGCTTCTGGCTGATCTTCACTCCAAATGCGGCAATTTTGCTTATTTACGTACCCATTCAACCAAAAATGAGCCTCATCGCTGAACACAATTTTACGATAAAAAAGCGGATCCTCGGCCAGCTTTCCAAGAGTCCATTCACCAAAAATTCGGCGTTGTGGTAGGTCGGCTGGCTTTAGTTCTTGCACCAGCTGTATCTTAAAAGGCTTTACGTCCAAATCCTTCCGCAAAATTTTCCACGTAGTGCTGTAACAAAGGCCTATCGACATTTCGCGGTCTTCTGTCACACTAGCTGATACGGCCGCAATATTTTCTTCACTATTCACAGTACGTAACCGTGTTGGTGGTTTAATGTCCAACAAAGTAAATTTGGTGCGAAATTTGGTCACAATCTTCCGAATAGACTGCTCAGAAGGTCGAGAATGCCGACCATAAAATGGAAGCAGCGCGCGATGAACATTTCGAACCGAGCCCGAATTTTTATAGTAAAATTCAATAATTTGCAAGCGTTGTTCATTTGTAAGACGATCCATGGTTATATTGCAAACCAAACTGAAGCTGTTTGACAGTGACACAAGGTACTAAACACACGTCAGCTGTCAAAATCAGTGTTGCCAAAACAAACCAGCTAAAAAATCACCCGTTATGTACATATAATATGGATTTCGCTTGTACCTGTCTACTTTTCTTTTTACTTTTTCACATGGCAATATTTTTTTTTTTTTTGCAACATAAACTAGGTAGCTAGGTACCTAACTATTCTGTAAAGCTGAAGTTTAAATAAAAATATACAGACAAGGACAGTATCGGTATCCTCTCAGGTAAAGAAAACAAAAAACGCTCACCGATTTCATACCGACAAGTCAGTCAGAACCGACTTAAGGGTTCTTTGTTGCTTGTCATCGCACTCTGTTCACCAAAATGGGTATTGATTAGCGATTTCGATTATTAACAACTCACCACTATTGATTCTTTTGATTAAAATTTTGTTCACAATACACATTCGAATTTTACTAGTTTCTATTAATTAATGTTTTGAAATGATTAACTGCGAACAGGGTCAGGGTGGCCCTCAAAGTAGGTACCTACTGTATTTCAACTGCAGCTTTAGAAGGAAAACGGAGGTCCTGGTTTGTAATTTGGAAAATTAATTTGAAATTTTGCTGACAAAAATTCTTTCCTTTCACTCTATTCCTTCTAACAAGTGCCGTCCATTTAAAAGGTATTACATGAAACTAGTTAAAATTATTATTATTGTTATAAATTGCAACCAACCATAATTCGTGAGATGCAATTCTTGGCTGCGAATTAAAATCTGTGTCTACCATAGGCACTATAACGCCTTAAATCTCGGGCCTTGTGCATTATCATAAAACGAAACGATTGGACTAGATCATTTATGTAGAGAAAAATAAAGACACATGTATTTTCATAGCGACATCGTTTGATCTTCTTAAATTTTATATCAGGCCGTGAGCTTGAACTTTATCGTAAATTAGTTTATTACGAAAATTGAATCAGTACCTACCAGTCCACATTTCTGCATTAAAATTTGTTAAATTTTCGGCTTCATGCCATAGTTACAGGGCTTTTGAACTTAGGCCAAAATCAAAAAAATTAAAAGCTTGAGTGCAGAAGTGGCCTATCTACCACTTAGGCCACTTTTGTACTCGCATATTTGATTTGATTTTTTGAAACTTTAAGTAAGATCAATTGTTCTACTATTTGATCACAGGGGACATCAATGCAATGTGTTAAACATAAGTGGCTATCATGATAATCTCCTCGATAAGACATGAAGTTAAAGAGTTTCATAATAAAGTTAATGCTGCAGCTGTTGCTGCCATAACCAAGTGAGTGAGTGCATTACGGGTATATAAAATCTAATCCGGATATTAGAGTTGATAAAATTAACCATAAGATTCTTGTCAGCGGACATTCATATTTTGAAAGCGAATAAGATTTTGGGTTGCTTTAGAAAAATATTTTACAAAAAATATTTTACATCCCCGATAATTGGGGAGAAGTCATAAGCTCAGCGGAAAACAAAACATTCAATGTCAAAAAAATTACCAAAGACCACTTTTTCTCCACTTTGAAACTGGAAAAAAAGATTTCAAATAGAAAAATCTCTACAGAAGGGCTTAAGGTTAACTGGCTCAAGATTCTTATTTATTTAACGAAAGACCGCCCTCTTCTTAATATTTTTTAGATATTCTCTTGAAGAAATTCTTCAATTTCAAAGTATTTTATTTCGAAAAAAATAAGTGTAAGCCTACCAAGCCTCAGCCTAAGACCTTTATACCCCCATGGAAACCTATAAGCATGGAGAAGAATAAGGATTTGCTGGACCTTCTGCAGTTTGTACCCTCAATACATCACAGTTTTTACACTGATCCTAGAAATAATAATTATATTCATAAAACCGCAAATTCATTTATGAATCCTAAAGCAAATGTTAAACTTTAACTTAATTAACAAAAAACGTATTTTATAAATTAAATACAAAATAAATACAAATCTTGTTTTATTTACAAATCTTTGGCCTATCCTTTCAATTTTTAATTATTTTACATTTTTTTAGTGGCCTATCTGACATTCAAATCAGTTAACGGTATTTTGAAGGATTATGAATCCAAAATCAAAAACCTGTTATTTTTTGAGCATATTCCAAAACTTAAATCAATGTTATGTTTCTTTGTTTTTAAACCACAACCCCCATATTAATAAACGAAGCTATCTTTAACTCGTGAATTGGGAGTAAGATTTCTGCTACTTACGAGCTAGATAAACCACCAAGGAAGGTATATTTATTTGTCCTAGTTAATCCTTCGCTAAGCTACCTTCCTTGGTGGTTTAGCTAGCTCGTAAGTGGCAGAAATGTTACTCCTAATCCGCGATTCAAAGATAACTCGCCGCTAACTTCGTTTATTTATATGGGGGCAAGTGTTTAAAAATAACCTGTTTCTTATTTTTGCTCTACTGAAAATAATGAAAAATGCAGTTAGGGTACTATTGCACTCACGGCCTCATAATTATGTGCCTGGTAATATTGCAAAACACTTTCAATGTAGGTACCTACATAAAATCAGCCACATCATCAGAAACAGTGCGAAAAATAAACGGCTAGGTGAAGAACTTTTAATTGACTGAAGGCTTAAGTAACGCCAAAGTAATAAACGAACAAAAAGCTACCTTCTAACCTTTAATTCATATTTAAGTGAAAGGATTTATTATTTCCCTCTTTTCCAGGAATCAACGTTACTTAATTGGTTGGCGTTCGGGAGTGCTGAAAGCAAAATCAAAACGAATAGAAATGTCTAAAGATACTAGTTTAGAAAATAAACTGTACTGATTTGCGTACATAAAGGTACAAAAAGCCAATTACCCAGGGTTGACCCAGGTTTTCTTGACAATCCTAAGAATTGCTATTTTCGATTCTCAAAAAAACACGCAAGAGCTCTTGCAACCGCTTATAAAGTGGATGTGATGTTTATTTATTTATAAATTAAATTAGTGTATTTTTTTCAATTCACACAATGGACCAATAGGCCCCCGTGTACGCAACGCTTTGGCTGGGCACTCCCCTCTTAACCTAACCTTTCAATTTCTATTTAAAACAGAATCAACATATTTCCTACAAAACGCGAGCCTACACAAAACTTGTCAGTTTGACAACAAAAAAATCATTTCCAACTCGCCCCAGCAGATTATCTAGATCTATGTACTTTGGGGCGAGATCAGATCGACCCTAGGATCCTAAGGGAAAGTAAAGAATATTGAGAATATACATAAACTCAATGCCAGAAGCCCAAAAGAATGTTCCCTTTTTGACAAAAAAAAATCACATAACCACATTTCTACAAGAATGCAGTTGGCCAAGAACAATATTGACAGGCAATATTGATTGGCAGAATATCTTATGTCCATGGATGAAAGTAAAATCGTCCAGTATGGCAGCAAATGCTGAATATGTCCCTATCTATAGGTGGTGGCTCTAGAATAATGGTATGGGGTTCCTTTTCATAACATGTGGTTGGTAGACCCCGAATATTGAATAAATGGTCTGATGGAACAGTATGATGTTCTGCCTCAGAGAACCATGCTCCTTACCCAGAGGAGGAAATTCAGATTAGATGGCTCTTTCAACACGACAATGATGACCCGAAGCACACCATCAATCCAAATTTTAGACAGCTATTAAAAAAGGAATTACAGGTTAAAAAAAACATCAATAAGGATACTTCATGGAAAAATATCCCGTTGGAAAGATGTCAGGCTTTGGTTTTTATTTATAACACTAATCATGCCGATTCTGCTTTATATGGTACACTTGCAACATAAACCTTGTCAACAGTGGATGAGAAATCTTTAGGCTGTTGTTAGAGGAAAAGTCTGCTGGTGATTTTTGTTCCGACATAAATAGATGGAAAGAGAAGGAGAAGACGTACAACCACATTGACTTAGCCAACAATAAGTAAAACGATAACAATTAAGGTGACTGAGGTCATGTGGAAAACAATGTTTCAGTCCGAAAAGTTTTTAAACTCAATGGCGCAAGCAAATGGAAGAGGACTTCAACCAACTTGCCTTGCAAAACTGATGAAAGATACCGATATGGCTGAAGAAGACTTGAATTTTAAAGAACATGGAAAGATTTTGTGGGCAAAAATCGTTAAAAAGATTGGATTTGTAAGGTGAATCAGGCGTAATTTAACATTTGAAAGTTCGTTACTACTTTAAAATGCCATTGTCTTAGCTCATTTTAATTATTGTTCGACGTTGTTGTATGCTTGTCAACGGGAAATAATAAAAAGGCTCCACTTCAGAACAAGGCAATGAGAGTCATATTAAAGGTCAATATTTATACACCGATAAGAGTGATGTTGAATGCCTTAAATTAGATGAATGTGGACGAATGACTAAAATACAGTGCAATGTTATTAGTTTTTAAAATGAAAAACAATTTGGTACCGGATTATCTTTAATCTTTTATAATTTATGTTGGTGAATGGCAGCCTTATAGCTTGCAAAACAACGAGAACTTTGGACCATAGAGATGTATCACAAGCAGTATCCAGAATTCTATTATGCATTTGGAATTTAATTTCTTCAATAGGCTACCAACTTAGTTGAAGTCTGAGCTAAGTATCAATGTTTTTAAATATAAACTTATTTGTTATTTAAAAAAATGGTTAACTATAAAATAAGTATTTGTATTTATTTCGTTATAATTTTAAAGGTTTTTCATACCTCAGCAAAATCTTTGCAGCGCAGAGATAGTTACTCTTGGCTTAAGCCGAAATGGTGGCTGAAAATCTATTATTGTTATGTGCATAGAAGTTGAGAAATCTTCCTCGTCTATACAGCTCTGCAGAAATCGTTTGAATATATTCCAAATTGCGTTCTACACTTGTTTAGACACTTGTCTAGTGATGAGAAACCAATTACACACGAATCTGATCAAGAAGTTCAACGTGGTTTAAATTTGTTAGAATTATTCGGTTGTTTTACTTCTTTGTTTACCTATGAGGCCATTAATAAATCGGTATGCTGGCGCTACGGCCGAGTGACATTCAATTTTGTGCCGAATCATAACGGCTAGAAGAGAATGCTTATTTTCATGACACTTGGATAATTTGTCAATTACTCGGAAGAGGCAGTAAACATTTTTTTTTTAATTATTTAGGTGGACGATCTGTCCGTATGGGCTAGAGGCATAAATGTGCATTGGAGAAGCGCACCTTGGTGGACAAAACATAAGGCTCCTCGTTGAGAGCGATTTTCTTGTTGGGCCACAAGAAATAGTAGGAAGGACCTTCGAGTAAAAGATTTTTAAATTTCAGCCAGGAAGTTAGGTGTTGTCTTTTTATCACGACTAAAGCTAATTGTTGTTTTTGGGTAAGCAGCCACATTTACTGACTTTTTAGTGCAAAACTCTGGAAAATTTGTTCTTTAAGAGAGTAAAATATTTTTTGTAACTGTGCGAATTTGTCCTGAACGCACGTCGCTCCATCAAGGTTGGCAAAGACCTCAACGAAGTCCAAAAAGGATTTAGGCAAGGCGATGCGAGTCATCGAACTTCTTTAATCTAATGATTGAATGAATATTGCAAGACTCTCACGTCAACACCAGATGCACAATCTTTCAAAAGTCGGCAAACGTGCACTATGTTAACATAATTGGAAGAACAAAGCGTGATGTCACTGGAGCTTTGGCAAGATGAATTGAGCGTTGAATGGGAGCAAAATAAAGTTTGTGTCATTAGGACGCTCAACACCGAAGTCTTTGACAGAACGTCACCATAGACAGATATAACTTTGAGGTAGTTAAGGACTTTGTCTACCTGGGCTCTGCTAGCAATTCAGAAAATGATACCAGCGCTGAGATCAAACGAAGGATAACTCTTGTCAATAATCGCTGTTTCTTTGGGCTAAGAAGGCAATTGAGAATTAAAGCCCTCTCTCGAATAACTAAAGTGTCCTGTACAAGACGCTCATCATTCCGGTCCTGTTGTATGGTGCAGAAGCATGGACCCTGTTAGCGGCGGATGAATACGCTTTAGAAATATTTGTGAGAAAAATTCTTCGGGTGATCTTCTGTCCCGTATGCATAGACGGGGAATGGAGGAAGAGATAAACAACGAACTGTACGGGCTATGCAGCGACATCGACCTAGTCAGAGAAGTGTAAATCTGACGATGGAGTTAGATGCTTCATGTAGAGCGGAAGAACACCAATAATCCGGGCCGAAAAGTCTTTGACCCCATCCCCGAGAAAAGGAAGACTGCGAAACCGGTAGCGCAGGCAAGTGGAAGAGGACTTCAACCAACTTGGCGTGCGAAACTGGAAACAGCTAGCTAGGGACAGAGCTGGCTGGAGAAGGCTTGTTGGTTGATGCCTTGGTCCACACGGGACTGTGGCGCCACCATAAGTAAGTAAGTAAAAATGTGTCCTCGGGACTTAGGTGCTTTTTCAAAAGCAGGGAATCACATTTGTCCCGAAACTAAACATTCGTTTACCTCACAATTCACTGAGATTGAAAATTAAACATTTTTGTTCATGAACTTCCTAACCAGCTGGAAGTTTAAGTCCACAAAAGAAGTCCTACCAATTTTACTTGTAAACTCAAAAATACATTAAACAAAATTTAAAAAAACACCTTTCGTCTTCGAATTTTCCCTTAACTATTTCGAGATTAAGGTATTTTCTTATTTTGTTCCCAAACTTCGAGATTTATTTTTGGATTTGACAGAAAATGCGCACCCAAATAAAGTTCATCTTCCAAAAAGACAGCGAAAAAACAAAACTTCCAAGCTATTTGGAGATTCTGGCCGCTCTGCTACATTTTTATAAAGATATTCCATTGCAACTACTTACCTAATAATCTCATGACTTCTTGTAAATTAAGATATAAATTAAGATGTCCTCGGGCGGGTTGGGCAGCAAATGCAAAAAGCAATATTCCAATCGTGAGGACGATTCTAAATTTTCCTACAACTTCCATTGTGTGATGTTTTGTTTTTTTTTTTAATTAAAAAAAAACAAAAATGTTTTACACTCCTTCACAAGCAAAATTTAACAATTAGGTAGTAAACAAATTAAACTAACAAATAATCAAAGCAGCTACACAAAAACAGAAACAAAATTATAAACAAACTAAAACATATATTTTTAACACATTTTTCTTTTTCTGCTATTTTTATTTTTTATTTTTTTTTTTGGGGATTTCTTCAGCCAATCGAGAAACTTTTTTTTTTGAATTTTCAATTTCAATTTAAAAACAATTTAGCCGAATTTTGTAAGATATTTTTGAACATTTCACTTCACTAGAGAATACACTTTCGAATGGTATTAGTTTAATGAGCGAATTTAATAATTTTGTGTGATAACTGATAAAATAAAAACTTTTTGTTTATTTGGATTTGAGATGTTTATTTGAGAACACGGTAGAAATGTCAAAAATCGATCGACCGCAAACGTGACCACCACGCATGAAATTTCGCTGTCAACTGAATGCCAAACAAAATGAAAACCAACTGACAGCCGCCGGATTTTTTTTTATTTTTTGTGTTCGATAACTTTTCATGCGCAGTGTTTTGTCTTTTGTGTGATGGGTGCGATATCTGGTGGGAAATTGGGTGAAACTTTTGTAGTAATGGCGGTGGTAGAGAGAATTTGAGTGTATAACAGTTTGGGAAGTCGATGGTCGTTTGGAATTTTGAATCCGTTGAACCGTTGAAGAATAATATGCGAATTATTTGTGGGATATGTGGTAGCAAATTCAACAAAAATATTTGAATAGAAACAATTGTGATGTTGTACTGGAATGAAGTAAATTTATCCCGTTTTTGTCTGCACATTTAAAGACTGTACACATGAGAGCGACCAACAACCGACGAATGAATGAAAAAATGGGATTTAAAACATTAATAAACCTAAATTCTTTACAAAATCTAGACAAAATGGAAGAAATATAATTGAGGATTATTTTAAGACACTAAAATTTTCATTTTAATTGCTAAAACAAGATAATTTTAAGAAAACAATTTGTTCGTCGCGAATAGTCGCAGTTCGTTACGACCAATTTATTTTATCAAATTTCTCATATTTAAGTAAATAAAAATTCAGATTTTATAATTTTAAAATAAATCTAAATCAAATTCTATCATTTTGATTAGAATTTGTATAATTTTAATGTTTATTAATTTTTTAAATCCAATTTGTGTGTTCATTCGTCGGTCGTTGGTCGCTCTCATGTGAATGGTCCTTTAAGGCTTATACTACGTTTTCATTGAAGCCGAAATGAGGTTATTTCGAAATAAGCTCATTTGGAACGTCATTTCCTATACAAATTTGACGTTCTAAATGAGCTTATTTCGAAATTACCTCATTTTGGCTCCAATGAAAACGTAGTATTCCTACATAGTCCCGATCTACATTGAATAATTTTTCCAGTGCTGAATGGAAAAATCGGCCGAAATTGGAAGGAACATTGAAATTGGAAGCACACAATTACGATAACAATTTCAAAAATCGGTCAATGTAGGTCCGGACATAGACCTCTACTTTTTACAAAAAGTACAAAAGCAAGAAATAAAAATGTTCGCTGAAAAAACACGCTTGCAAAAAAAAAAAACATACAAAAATTGTTGGAACCTTAAAGACTTACCTACATAGACCTATACTTTTGCCAAAAAATACATAAGTGAAAAATAAATATCTATGCTGAAGACTGGATCGCACAAACTTGGTCTCGTAGCTAAATCAAGTATGTCATCATTTGCCATCTGATCTGGAGCGGTTTTCTTAAAAAACAATTTTTTATATGTAAAATTGTTCGCTCATTTTCAAAAACAAAATCTAGTATACCAACATTTAGTATTTAATAAAATACAATTTTACACAACACAAAAAAAAATCACTAGCCCGTTTTTAAGATACAGAAATTTCAATATTTTTTTAAAAATCCAAAAATTATTTTTTTCGAAAATTTGTATGATATGCAAAGTTATTTGAATTGCGAAAGAGCTCATGTATACAAATTTTGATTGAAATCGGATTAGCTGTCAGCGAGAAATTTTAAAACAAAAAAATCGGTTCTATGACAGGTACCGTTATTAACCGTTATTGGTAAAATTTGTTTTCATCAAAATATTGGCCATACCTTAATAGTGGCCTTACTGCAATTTTATAGAAATTGAGTTCATTGCGAAAATTAAATCTGTATCAATATGCATTTAGTTTTTTTTTAATTTTTGATTTCATGCCTAGTTACAGGCCATTTGTACTAAGCACATTTTTTAATTTTCCTGATGTAAAATCCGTGCAGAATTTTTTCCGTACGGAATTTACATCAGTAAAATAAAAAAATGTTTTTTTTAGACACAAATATTTGTTTCAAATAGTTTTTTATGAATAAACTATTTCAGATAATTGTTTATTGATTTGTATCCTTTTTGTATTCCAAATCCTATCTTAACAAATAAAATTATTATCAAAATGAAATTTTTTTACTGATGCGTTTTCCGGATCGCTATACCCGGCCCCTTAATTGTGTCCTGTTCCAATCCTTATCAGAAATACATGCATATAGTTTTGTCTTCAATAATAATTACGAATAATTAGAGAAAAAATTACAGAATCATGTTTTTAGACAAAGATTAATCACCCATATTCCGCAAGTCGTATTTTTTCTCGTACTCGAAGTCGAACTCGTCTCGTATATAAATCGTTATTCTTCGACTCGTATGCGTTGCATACGAAAAGCTTAAAAAACAAAGTCTATCGTTGCTTGAAAATAATTGTTAAAATTATAAAAATTTCAATTAAAGGTCAATCAAAATTTTGAATTTCTAATATTTAGCTATGAGTTCCATCGATTTTTTTTTTCTGATGATATTTACGAAACCGTTGTGAGTTTATCTTTAATGCGGAGAAAAATTCGCGACGATTCGAATCCAATGGATTAGCCAGACGTTTGGTAAGTTTTTATTGTGGGCACATTAATAAAATGAATGGACAATAATGTTGAAGGTTGCAGTTTCTTCAAAATATTTCGACTTTCGAAAGAGGCTTTCAAGTATGTACTCGACGAAGTCAATCCATTCTTAAAGACTTGTGTGCACGCAACATCAATTCCTAATATTCTTAAAGTGGCTGCTTTTTTTGCGATTCCTGGCAGAAGGAAACTACCAAACAGGGGTTGGAAGAGATTTTAACTTAGCTATCGTCCAGCCTACATTTTCAAAAACTTTAAAAGAAATGTTAAATATATTCCAGCAGCAAATCTGTCCAAAGCACATTAATTTTCGAATGAAACCAAGAGAGAAAGAAGAGTCCAAAATAAGATTTTTTGAAAAGACTGGCTTCCCAGGTGTAATTGACGGCACCCACGTCAGGATTTCCTGTCCAAATAATACTATTCAAGAAAAGGGTTTCACAGCATTAATGCCTTGATTGAAAATATGCAAATTTAAAACAAAAGATGAGCTACTTTTATTTAATTCATTGACTTTCTTTAGATTTGTGACCACAAAATGCAGATACGCTTTGTTGATGCAAGGTACGCTGAATCATGTCACGACATCAGTTACGTTTGGTCAGAGTCTGATGCAAAATTATTTTTGCAGGAGCAATTCAATGAAGGAGTAAGAAATGAGTGGTTATTAGGTAAAACTATAAATAATATAAATAAACAGAAACCACGCAGCTTCCTTACGAAACAGCATAATGCGATCTTTAAATTATAATATATGTAAGTTTGTTGCTATCTAATATACAAACCACCACCATGACTACTTTTGCCTCATCTCGTCTAGTCACTTTGCTATAAACACTCGATATATTCACATCTACTAAAATTGATATTACTTTTAAATATTAATATTTTATTATTTTATATTATTTTTCAATTGTTGTTAAATAATCTCATAAGTTGGATCATAGATCCCAAAGCCGACATAATTGTTGATTTAGGTAATTAATATTATAATTGTTATTATTGTTATATTATAATTTGATAATGTTTAATTATGATTAATTATAGTTCTTTTCTACATCAACTTGTGTCTTAAACCATATTATTGGAATAATTCCTATCCAATCGTCGAAGTTTCAAGCTAAACAGTTGAAACTTACAAATCAACAATTAAGATGGAAAACGTAAAAGCCAAGTTCTGTTTATCTTGCGAAGCTTGGGATAGTAAAACTACAGTCATCGTTAAAACCATACAAATTTTGGGCCATGAAGAAATTTTTTCTTTCCCAACTGAAAATCAACCAATCCAAAAACATACTGAGTTGGCGAAGCTGTCCATAATCAAGGGTGCAGTGAAGAGCCTTAATACAAGAGGAAAAATAAGAAATATAACAATTACACTGAAGAAAGAACTGCAAAATTTATATTTGGATGAAGAAGGTAATGTAGTCTTTGGTGGTTGTTATTTAGAGGCAATGTACTTCTCCTCCCAACCCACTCCCACTACCAATAACCCTTTACCTTATTTTGAAAATCCCATCCGATGTGTTTCAAATAACATGGTTCTAGAAAAATTTTCAAGTAAAAATCAAAATGCAAAGTCGTGGTTAAATTTATTTCTTCTCGAATGTCAGAGATTAAAAATATATGAAACACAATTCCCGGAAACTTTAAAATTATTCCTGGAAGGACCTGCTTTAGACTGGTTCTCAACTTTATATAAAACGTGCTCTATGAACAAACCTTGGGATTATTGGGAGACATCTTTTCTGAATACATTTGGAGATAAATCATGGAATGAAATTGATTACGCTTATTGTTTTCATTGGCTAAATGGTCCATTCCTAGATTTTGCTTTAAAAAAGATAAATCTTCTTATTGATGTCGACCCAGACCTAAGCATAAATTCTCAAATCAATTTTATAGTATTAGCTTTACCGAAATTTGTTAGACCCCGTTTAAATAAGAAAGAATTAACAACGATCGAAAATCTTTTGTCTAGTTTGCGACAATTCGATCCGATATCAAACAATAATACAAATGCGAGCAAATCTGTATTAGAAGTTAATAGACAAAAGCGAAGCTTCGCACCATGTAGTATATGTGATAAAGCCGGGTACGCGAATAGATTTCATTCAGAAAATATATGCAGAAACAAACTAAGACCAGCTAGTATAAGATTCTCAGAATCAAAAAACTGAATACGATCCCGCTTATAAAATTTAATGTTCTAATCAATAATGAAATTGCAATTGCACTTTATGATTCTGGAGCCAATGTGTCATTAATTAATTACAGGTTTTATAAGAAATTACAATTGATTAAGAATATAAGCGGGATACAAAGGATAAAAACAATGGGTGGTCTCACAGACGTGCAACGGTATCTTTGAAAATATTAAATATAAAAAAACAATTTTCGTTTTTAATTATGAAAAGTGATTTATTTGAAGAAAATTTGATAATCGGGCTGGATTGTATTAAAGAGATTCGGTTATGCCAAAATGAAAGTTTAGAAATCACTCAGAGTTTGATGCCTATTCTTGCAAGTGAAAATTTAAAATGTAATCAGAGCTTGTTGTTAAAGATTGAAAATAATAGTTATAATTTGAATGATCTTCTTAAAAAATATAATCTTGTTTTTGCTAAAGAAAAATTTGATATCGGTACGGTAAAAAATTTCGAAGCAACGATCAGATTAACTGAAAATAGATATGTATCAAAAAAACCATATAAATGTTCCATTCCGGATAAAATAGAAATAGAATCTCAAATAAAAAATTTATTGAACGCAGGACTTATTGAAGAGTCATATAGTCCATATGCCTCCCCTGTTACTTTAGTCTTTAAGAAGGAAGAGGGAAAGAAATCGCGATTGTGTATTGACTATCGTGAGCTTAATAAAATTGTTGTTCCCGAAGGTCAACCATTCCCTAGAATTGATGATCTTGTTGTTCGTGTAGGAAAGTGTTTTTACTTTTCTAAATTAGATATTAATTCAGCTTTCTGGTCTATTCCTTTGCGAGCTAAAGATAAATACAAAACTGCTTTTGTGACACACCATGGTCACTGGCAATGGGCATGTTTACCTTTTGGTTTAAAATCAGCTCCTGCTATATTTCAAAGAATTTTATCAAGCATTATTAGAAATAATGACTTAGATTCTTTTGCTATAAATGATATAGATGATATATTAATTTTTTCGAATAACTATTCTGATCATTTAAAACACATTGAAAGAACATTACAGGTTTTACAAGAACAAGGTTTTTAAGTTAAATACAAATAAATGTAGTTTTGCACAAAAAGAAGTAACCTATTTAGGACATGTAATTTCAAATAATAGTATTAGACCGATTAATGATAATTTAATAGCTATAAAGGATTTCCCTGAACCAAAAACAAAAAAAAATATAAGACAGTTTCTGGGTAAAGTGAATTTTTATTTAAAATTCATCCCCAGGTCTGCAATGACATTAGAACCTTTGCATAATCTTTTACGAAAAAACGTTAAATTTGTGTGGTCAGACGAATGTAAATACAGTTTTGAAAAAGTAAAAACATATTTATGTACAACACCTGTCCTAGCGATATTCGATCCAAATAAACCAATATACATTTACACGGATGCTAGCATAGGAGTTGGTGCAATTTTAAAACAACCTCAAGAAGACGAATCCGTTAAACCGGTATTTTATTTCTCACGAAAACTTAATAAATCTCAGAAAACAAAAAGAGCAATATTTATTGAATGTTTGGCAATAAAAGAAGCCAAATTATACTGGCAATATTATTTAATAGGCCAACGATTCAAAATATTCACTGATCATGAACCATTACGAAATTTCAATATAAAGAACTGCAAGGACACAGAATTACTTCACATTTTAAATTTCATCTCACAATTCGAATTTGAAATTCAATATAATCCGGGTAAAAACAATTCAGAAGCTGATTGTCTTTCGGGAAATCCAGTTCTATCCGAAGAAAATGATAGTTATAATTCACAAATAAAAATAGTAAATCACTTGACAGTACAAAATATATTGGATAATCAAAAGCAATTAACTTGCGATAAGTATTGTAAAATAAAAAATAAAATTATATACAGAACTTTAAATAAAAGAGAGAAAATATGGTTAACAGAGGATTATGGTATCTCATTACTCAAAAAAATACATGATAAAGAAATAAATACATACATACATAGATTATAATCAAATTGGTTAACAGTTTTAAAATTAGTGCTACTTTAAGCCAACCTGCACCATCGCGTGTGGGTGGCCCCAGGCTGTTTAGTTTGACAGCAAGGTCCGTCCAAAACTGTTTAATATTATTTTTCAAAGTTCCAGTCTTCCCATGGCCCCTTGCTACTTCCAAATTGTCCTCCAATGCAGTTCGTAACTTTCCTTAATAACACGTATATACATACATACATTATATGCATTAAAGGGCGGGTTTTAATAAATTAAAGCAATTTTTAAAGAAATACTTACATTTTTGATCCAATTTTCGCAAGGTCATATCGGTGTTAAGTATTTCAAAAATATGCACAAGCACATAAAAATAATTTGTAGGACTTGCGAAACATGTATAAAGAATAAAACAAGATTCGGTAACTTTAAAGCTCCTTTATCGCAGTTAGGTCCAGCATCGGTACTATTAGAGATAGTATCGTTAGATACAATAGGAGGTTTTACGGGAAACAGATCCCCAAAAAAGTACTTACATTTGATGGTAGATCAATTAACACGATACGCGTTTATTTCTACGTCGAAAACACAGATAGCGAGAGATTTTATTAATCTTGTAAGATCAACTGAGAATAAAGGCATCATTAAGACGATTTTGACTGATCAATACCCAGGAATTAATTCCTTTTCTACATCAACTTGTGTCTTAAACCATATTATTGGAATAATTCCTATCCAATCGTCAAAGTTTCAAGCTAAACAGTTGAAACTTACATATATAATAAAAAAAAAATTAATTAAATAGATACATATGTATGTACGTAAGTGGTTTATTAATTTTTGTATTTAGTAAACATCGGAAAGTATGAACAGGACATACATACATAAATATAAATAATTTTATTTAATTAAAACTCGAACAATTGTTGTATCTAATTTGCGGCGTTTTAGCTTTAATGCTTCTTTCTGGTAACTTTTCTCATTCCCTAATTGTTCTTCTTTTATTTTTACCATTTTTCGAAGGAACCTGTTCGTCTCTCTTTGTTCTTTTAGTAAAGATTCTTGGAGTTCGGTTTGCTTCTTCAAAAGATTGATACGTTCTTCCTCTATTTTATATGTTCTTTCTTGTATTTTGTTTGGTCGTATGGTGTTATTTGCTTTTAAGAACGAAGAAATGTGGTTAGGTTTTTCGACCTTGATAGGTTCATCCGCACCATTTGTTTGATTTAGAGTAGGCTCAGGTGTAAATACCCCAATGCTTGATCCTTCCGGATTAACAACCACTTCTAAATTGAATATAGTCGCAATGCTCTCCTCTACTTTACTTAAGCATTGAGTTATATTCGGACCACCTCCGGTATCTTTTAATTGCTGCTTGCTGTGGCGCAGTTTCTGCTTGACCAAATATTTTTGATCATTCCAGACCTAGAAATAAATACATACATACATAAAATATAATCAAATTGGTTAACAGTTTTAAATTTAGTGCTACTTTAAGCCAACCTGCACCATCGCGTGTGGGTGGCCCCAGGCTGTTTAGTTTGACAGCAAGGTCCGTCCAAAACTGTTTAATATTATTTTTCAAAGTTCCAGTCTTCCCATGGCCCCTTGCTACTTCCAAATTGTCCTCCAATGCAGTTCGTAACTTTCCTTAATAACACGTATATACATACATACATTATATGCATTAAAGGGCGGGTTTTAATAAATTAAAGCAATTTTTAAAGAAATACTTACATTTTTGATCCAATTTAATCGGCAAAAAAAAAATCTCGTTTAAAAAATTGTGTTCGACAAATAAACAACACAAATACGACTTCAATTCGATTGAATACTAGATTCAGAATAATGATAAAATACCAACAGTCGTATGCGATGTTTTACGTTTCTCAATATTTGTAGAAATGAAGTCGGATATACGACTTTTGGATTAAATACGAGTCATAAATACGAGTTTCAGAATATGGGTGTATTCAATTTTTTATTTAAAAAAAAAAAATATTTTTATTTTAGTAAAATCTATTAAATACATATAACATTACATACATCCATGAAAAACTTTAAAAACTAAGAAGAAAAAAAAAATATACTTTTGATTAACGGTGATGTAGGTATGGTTGTTGTTTTTCAATACAATAATTATTGAGTCAGTGAGAAGCAGTGTTGTCCAACTGCTTTCTTAAATTGACTTTTAAGATTATTTATCTAATGATTATAATAGTTCATTTTAATAGCATATATCTGTTAAAAAAAAGACAATTTTTAAAAATAAGTGTCAAGATTTGTCTCAAATTGTTTTTTCTAACGTTGAAAATTGTATCAATATTGAAGGCACATTTTCAAAATACCATTCCAAGTTCGAGCTGATTTATGCTCGATATTTTCGATCCAAAGCGGAAGATCAATTTATTGATGTTTTTTAAATAATTAAGTTCTGATGTTATTAATAATTTTATTTTTTTAAGCAAATAAGGTAATACAAGAAAAATACATTAAACAAACATTAGATACAGAAACTGTTGAATAAACAAAAAAACAAAATCACCAAAAAGAAACTCTGGTTGTTAAAACCAAAATTATAATTTAAATGGAAGAATACAATAATCCTCGGAATTATCCAACCTACCAAGAGAAGTGAATTGCTTGGTATCAATATTATACTGATGAATTTTATAAATTGTATCGAGAAACCAAATCTTATTTCCCAAAACTGTAGCCGTTTTTATTCTTGACTTATTTTGGTGTGACTCAGCTATTTCTGACCATGTATCATTGGATAAATTTAAGCATTTAAAATAAGTTTTTAAAGTGCATGTGTTTCGCATCCCAATATAGATAGTGTATAAATAATTTCCGACGCCAGCAATTTGAAAACTTCTTATGTCATCATCTATTGGTAGTTCTTTCGAAGACCATTGCTTAGAAGAGATATCATAACACTGCAAACAGCCGTAACGAAAATCAAAAATGTATAAAATGCCTTTATAACCAAATATTCTGTTTTGTGTTTCTGGTTTAGATGGCGGTTGTAAATCACTCCATTTGTTTGTTGAAAAATTGAAAATTTCCATCGAATCAATAAAATTTTCACAGTCGGGTTCTTCAAAACCGCCAAAGACACATAAATGTCCGTTTAAATTTGCCAACTGACTTTGGTATCTTGCAATTTGCATGGGGGGTAAATCAGTCAATTCAAAAGTTCTTAAGTCTACGCATTCCACGCTGCTTGATATTGTATTATCATTCTTATTTAGTCCACCAACTAGGAATAATTTTTCATCAATTACAATCATAGAATGAGATATTTGCTTTGTCAAAAGAGGACGTGATCTTTTTCGGGTATACCAGGTCTGCGATTCTTGATTATAACACTGAATTTCAGCTTCAGTTTTGTCATTTAACCTAATAGCTACAACTTGACTGTTTTCTTCGTTCAAAACAACTTCTTCCCTTAGCCCCCTATCAAAAGTGAAAGAAAAGTTTATCTGTTCAGTTGTTCTTAATTCAGGACACAAATAGTATTGAAGCCAACCGTAAAACAATTCACAGTTCTCTCCAGTTTTACAAACTGAAATGCGGTTTTTAATGATAAAATTGGGAGTGAGAAATTGATAACGGACCATTGAGAGCAATTCAAATAGAAGATGTTGTCGATTTATTTTCTCATATTCAATCCAAGATTCCTTACTAAAGCTCGTCTGCGGCGAAGAATATATACCACACAAGCAGAACAACTCATTTGGGGTGATCGTTTAGTTTGTGTCAAAACACAAAAGGGCATATTCATAGTCGCAGATAGAGCCAGGTTTAACTAAACTAAACTTATTTAAGACAATTTTGGCTCAATAAATACAAACCGATTTTAATTACAAATTGTTGGTTTTATATTTCTGTAAGGTAATTAACTTGGTATAGGTACTACACAAATAGCTTCAAATATTTTGAATTGATAACCTTAAAAAAAATAGAACCAACGTCTGAAAATTCAACTAATCCTATTAGTCTAGGAGCCGGCAGCAAATTTTGGGAGTGGATCGATAACCAAAATATGAGTATAAGGGTTTGTAGGTGCATATATCGCAGTTTCAAAAACAACCGTCTGGCAGGTTTCTTTTTCAGCCTTTGGTGGGGGTTTGAAAATAGCGATATATGCACCTATAAACACTCATACTCATATTTTGGTTATAAATGCACTCCCAAAATTTGCTATGGGCTCTTGGTCTATATGTCCCGGTCAACATGGAACGATTTTTCCAGTGCCGATCTTTTGTTCGTGGGTGAAGGGAGTGAAAAGTGAGGGGTAGGGATCAAATCGTTTGTACCAGAAAACTCGAACGATTTTTCCAGTCTGTTTATGTTCTCTCTCTTCTCCTTTCCAGTTTTTTGTGTGTGTTTGGTTTCAGTGTGCCGTTCGTTTGATACTTACTTACTTACTTAAGCCAAATAAATTCTCTATTGACACTGTCGAACGCCTTTTCAAAATCGATGAACAGCAGGTGAAGTGGTGATCGATATTCAACGCACTGTTCGATGATGATCCTCAAGGTGTTGATGTGATCCACACAGGAAGATCCAGTGCGGAAACCTGCTTGTTCGGCGTCGAGTGTGTCTTCGAGGTGGTCTTTAATTCGGTCCAATATTATCCTTGCTATTATTTTGGCTACTGCAGGCAGAACGCATATTCCTCTCCAGTTTTCGCACTGTGTGAGATCTCCTTTCTTTGGAAGCTTGACAATCATTCCTTTTTTCCACTCTTCAGGAAAGCTCTCTGTTTCCCAAGCTCTCTTAATAAGTGGGTGCAGTAGCTCGCTCGATGTCGTTGGGGCTGCTCCTAAGAGCTCTGCAGGAATACCATCAAGTCCAACCGCTTTGTTGTTCTTCAGTGCTTTGATGGCGGTGATAATTTCTTCTTTACTGGGGGGTACGGTGCGTATTCGGGAAATTGTTACTTCGGGTAGCTCAGTGGGAATAGGGTTCACTTCACTTGCGAAAACGCGGTTTAAAACCGCAGAAAAGTGTTCCATCCACCTTATGAGCTGGTTCTCATCCGAAATTAGCAGGGATCCGTTTGTGTCTTTAACCAGGTGTTGTTTAGAGCTCTGGACACCAGTGAGCTTTTTGGTAATTCTGTAGACGGTCCTACTGTCACACCTACTAGCGGCTTCTTCTGCTTCTGTAGCCAGTGCGTTGATGTAGTTACGCTTATCACGTCGCACACTACGGTGAACTTCCCTCATCTTTATGCGGTACGTAGACTCAAGCTCGTTTCTCCCTGCTGCTGGGGTAGCTGCGAAGCGAGCTTTAAGGTGTTTCCTTTCTTCGATCCTTGCCCAAGTTTCGTCGGAAAGCCAAGCACTATTTCTTCCTTGCGCCCGGCCGACTATACTTTCAGCACCGGATATGAACACATTTTTCACAGCACACCAATGATTTTCGATGGATGTGGTTTCCGTGCTGCTGATTGCGTTCAATCCTTGTGAAAGGTGGTCCCCTAGTTGTTGGCGCACTGCAGGATCCTTTAGTCTATCTGTATTAAACTTGGGCATTCGAGTGTGTCCTTGGGATCTCCGAACTGCAGCTGTACGCAATCTTACGGTAGCAACCATCAGATGGTGGTCCCGGGCCATTCCCATGTCAGCACCTCTTCTGTTACGGACGTCCTGGAGACTGCTTCTAAAACGCCGGCTGATCGCGAAGTGGTCAATTTGGTTGGAAGTTGCTTGTCTGTCAGTCGACACCCAACTGACTTTGTGGCACGTCTTATGCTCGAACATGGTCCCTCCAATAACAAGGCCGTTGGCGTTGCAGAAATCGACAAATCGTTCGCCATTGTCGTTTCGGTTACCAACACCATGTTTTCCCATGACATGCCTTAGCCCAGTGTTGTCATTGCCAACCTTGGCATTTAAGTCTCCCATCACCATAACTATATCACCTCGTGGAACGCTATCATAAGCAGCACTCAGCCGGTTATAAAGGGCCTCCTTCTCCTCGTCAGAAGAGAGCAAAGTTGGGGCGTAACACTGTATGATGGTGACGCGACGTACTCTAGTCCGGAACCTGGCTTTCAGGATCCTGTCACCTAAAGGCTCCCAGGAAATTAGGCTTTTGAGAGCTGTTTTGGAAAGCAGCAATCCAACGCCAGATTCCCGAGCGCTTCCAGGTGTTTTTCCGGAATAGAATAGTACAGTGTTACGGGTTGGTGACTTGAACTTCCCCGAACCCAGCTATCTAACTTCACTTATCCCTAAGATGTCCATCCTATACCGCATGAATTCTTTCTCTAGTTGCAGGAATCTGGCATTCTGAGGACCTTCTTTTCCATTGTCAAGAAGCGTCTTCACATTCCAGAAACCAATCTTTGTCCGCGTACAATAGCCAAAAGTCGTCAACGAGTTATCATTAATTATCCGAGGCGTAGTGTTGGTTTCGGTAGCGGGTTGATTTCAGTTACGGAGAATGCTAACCTCCGTAACCTATCCTAGAAAGCTAGGCCTTTTCGCACTTGTAATTTTGGCCTATTTATGTATATTGGGATACATAAATAGTTGCCCGGGGACCACCACGAGGAGGTAAAACAAGCACTTCATCGTGACTGATTGTTGCGCTACTGGCCCAGACCAAGTTCTGAGCAATCAATAGTTTCCCGATCAGGCACGATGCACTTCGTTTGATGGTGTGAGTGAATATCAATGAAAAATGAAGAGCACAGCAATAAAACAAGGAAGAAGAAAAGGAAAAAATCTTATGGAAAAAATCGTTCTGTGTGTACATTTCACACGATTTCTGGAAAAATCTTCGTGGAAAAATCGGGCAATGTAGATCGGGACTATGTTTAACTTAGACAGAGCTCTTATCTAAAATGACAATGAATACGCCCCATAGTAATCGTAATCATGGTTGCCACGTTGGTCATTTGTGACCAAATTTGGTCTTTTTTTTACGCTTGGTCACTTGGTCATTTTGTTCTCCGTCTGGTCATTTTTTTTTTTGAGGAAGAAGAAATATTAAAAACTCGACTTTTAATTTCATATTCTCAAAATGAAGCGGAATTTTTTTTTCATGGCCTAATGTAAACGATGCATGTGTTAAATTGAACGCACTGCACTTCATTTATTGACAGATGGAAAGTTTGAAATATGTTTGTGTTTAAACGTTTAAGTATCTCTGACTATTTCACTTGTTGGTTTTGTTAGTTCTTGTTTTAAACAAAACGTACAAAATGGATAGGTTATTAATAAGATATATTAATAAATTTTTTCTTGTAGAATTAAAACATTACTAAAGGTTTGTTATTGTCGTTACCACACAGCTCAGCTGCTGCTGAAAGAAAGTTAAAGGATTTAAGTTTAATTATGAAAAATCGCCTTTCAGTAATGTATTGAAAAAGTGTACCGAATTGTACTTTTTTGATTTATTTCAACAAATCAATGTTTATGAAGAATAATAAATAAACAAGAGCATTTTTTAAAATTAAACATATCGTGGGTGTGGAGTGGCAAAGAGTTAGGTACCTACACTAACCCCCGTATTTATAAAGATAAAATAGTTATTTCAGCTCCCGTGTTTAGGAAAACTACACCATGATATAAAAATTTTCTGGACTCAAATAGAGCACTAAGTAAATGCCTTTAGTTTTTGTCCCGAAAATTGTTATTCCATGGTGTAGTTTTCCTAAACACGGGAGCTAAAATAACTATTTTTTCTGTATAATAAAGGGGTACATTTTTAAAAATGTATTAAAAAGGAGTGTTTAAATACATATAACTTTCTTTGTCAAGTAGAACCCCTTATTTTATAAATAGTCTTCTTGAAATAGCCAGGTGCATTCCCCACTTAAAAAATTCAACCATAATACTCGTGTTTCATATAAAAAAGAAATTAGCTGCTTTTTATCATAAATGGAAGATAAATCATTTTGAGTAAGAAAAATTAAAAATAATAATATAAAATAATATAAGTACCTATACACTCACCTATAAAAATGCATTTTGGAAGCGATACCTAACTATTTTTCTATTTAATGGCATCAGTAAACAAGTGAATTGAGCAAAAAAAACGTCCCTTTTTTTTCCGATTTTCCCTCGCGTTGTTTAGAAATTAAAAACCGATTTTTTCGTATTGCAGAAGTATAAACGCACCATGAAAATTTCGTGTAAGCTTCATTCAATTATGCGTTTCGAGATGACAAACAACGAAGCCACGTGGTACACATTTAAGCGAAACGGAAAAGGCCAAAATTCAAGACTTAGGGCAATTCGTAGGAAAATTTCGAAATCGGATGGTTTTCCGTAATTGCATACAAGAATCCAGAATATTATGGAACAAAAATAAGAACCGGAATCCGCAGGTGTTGACACGTTGCGATAAGAGCTCAACAATCAATGTTGCATCTAATTCGGTGCATTTTTTGCGGAAAATTCGTGACGAATTGGGGTTAGGCGTTTCAGTTTCGATGGGTTTTCGTACCTTAAGAAGTTGTAGAGTGATTTTTGGGGGCAAAATGACGCCAAGTCGAAATCTGACAAAAGCGCACAAACAAAAATTATTGGAATTTGCCCGTCAAAACATGGTTCACAATTATTGAAAAACCGGAAGTAACATTTTTTTATTTAACGCTATAACTCTTTTATTCTTAAAAATTAATCAATACCACAATCTAATGCATTTTTATAACAAAGATTATTCTTAGTGACAAGAAGTTTAGCCTTGATGGTTTTAACTGTTATTGGCACAAAAAATGCATTTGATTGTGGCATTAATACATTTTTAAAATTAGAAGAGTGACAGCGTTAAATAATAAAATGCGACTTTTTTTTTTGCTCAATTCGCACTTGTTACTGATGCCATTAAATAAAAAAATAGTAAGGTTTCGCTGCCATTTCCAATTTTCTATAAAATGTATTTTTACGGGTGCGTTTATACTTATGCAGAGCACTGTAAAATCGTAGTAAAAATTTATTATAAAAATTAACCAGCTTAGGGGCCAGTTATAGCTATCAAACCATCATTGAAAATATTAATTGTCAATTTTGGGAGATGTTGAAGTAAAAACAAATGATTATTTTGATGCCAAATTAAAGCTAATTGACTTAATAATTATTTCTATGTAAAAAAAAATTCAATTTGGCACAACTTTTCTCATAAAATGACTTTTATTTTTTCAATGACCTTACCAATGATCATTGAAAAAATTAAAAGTTACGTTATGGGGAAGATATGGGTCAAAATGATTTTTTTTTTGGAGGAAAAATAATTTTGAGGTCGAAAGCTATATTTCAGGATTAAAATATTCAAAGATTAAACTTTCGAAGGGTCTCAAAATAAACAGCTAACTTTTTCAATGATGGTTTTAAATGATAGCTATTGACACTTGGTACTACGGCACCTAGCAGTCAAAGCGTGAACCCTGTATGTGATATAATTTTTGTTTTTCAATTTCGCATTCAATGTATTTCCAATAAGAGAAAAAGAAAAATGGTCCTCAATAACATTAGGGGTATTAACGATCCGATGCAACTGGTCTAGTATCATTGTAAAAGTGTAAAATTCAAAAATGTTCTTGCTCTAAGACAATAACACTGCCTTAAATCTTGCAACATGGACTGGATAATTTGCCTGGTGTCGCGGTCGGTTTGGAAGAAAATTTTTTCAATTTTACACTTTTGCAATGATACTAGACCAGTTGCATAGGATCGTGAATACCCCTATTATTTTTTCAAATTACTTTTATATGAAAGGGTATTCGGTATTCATATTACAATTGCAATAGAATAACTTAACATGTGAGTTTGTAAATCAAGCGTGAAATATATCGAAACCGATAAATAAAATGCTTTACTTTGTAGATGAAAAATGTAATCAAACTACTTTCACAACGAGAAACAACAACAATAATGATTGGTTAGACAATAATTAAAACAGAGGCGTAGTTAGGATTTATTGAATTTAAAATTTATATGAATTGTTTGATTCATACATATTTTTTTTAGTTGTTAAAATGAAGTTATGTATTTGAATGGATGAAATTTTTTTGTCACTGCAGTTTTTGCAATGAAACAGATGAGCGTAATCTCGGTTTCGTGTTGACGGTTTGGAATTACTCCTTTTATTCCAGATTTTTAATATTCGATAGGAATGCAACAGAAACAATAAAAAAAAAGAGTAGCTCTGGACTATCAAATGAAAACGTAATAAATACATAATTTAATTTTTTTGTTCATGTCAAGTTGACATAAATTTTTACATTTCTACATTAAAGATATTGAAGTGCAAATTTGCGCATTTGCTTTTGGAGTAAGAACGCATCAGTTTTTTGACTTTTTGCCATAATCTTGGGGTTTTCACGTTTTTTTATATCTTACCCCTAACTACAAACTATCAAAGTGAAAGGTGTGATTTTTCGGACTATCAACAACTTTCAAAGTGTCGAGTGGGATTTTTTCAGTTTCCACTGCGCTTATAGTGCTGGCCGTGACAGTAGGTAAAATCCACCAGCTAAATCGATTGGCGCCCTCAGATTTTGACATTTCGACACTTGTCAAATTGAAGAGTGAAATTTCTCGGTTTCTGTTGGTGCTAGAGCGCTGGGCGAAACACCAGGTAATACCACCCTTCTTAATCGATTGGCATACTCAGATTTTGACATTTCGACACTTGACAAATTTCAAAATGCAATTTCTCGGTTTCTGTTGGTGCTAGAGCGCTGGCCGAAACACTAGGTAATACCATCCTTCTAAATCGATTGGCATCTTCAGATTTTGGCATTTCGACACCCGACCCAAAAACCCACAGAAGAGAGGAGTTTTAATATTAAATTATTTTTTTATAGGCGATACAACATTTATATTCTTTCGCGCGACCGCTTAAGTGCATTTACCACAATTCTTCTTTTACTGAAAAAAAATATGTAAAAATACTATTTCATTTAAATCCATGTGTAACACTAGATCCCTAAAAGCCCTTCCCTCTACGCACATGATATCATTTTGACGGCGACATTCATCCATTTTAGAAAACAACAACAACATAGGTTTGTTTACATTTTTATCTGCAAAATACAGCAAATAAGTATTAAGTTTCAATAATATTTTCCTCTTGATTTACAAACTTACATAGTTTTTTCCTCTATGTTATAAGTGTTTTTTGTATGCCCGGTTATATAAAATAATTTGGTGAAACTAATTTTTCTTAGAGCTGTTTTTGGTTTTCTCTTATGGGAAATGCATTGAAAGCAAAATCGAAAAAAAATTGGTATCACATACAGGGTACACTTTGTGACATGCAGGAGACTTACCAAGTCTCAATAACTGGCCCCTTAGGTAGAGAAGTAATACGTTTTATTGTATTGAATAGACACAATGGTGTATATTCATAGTCGCAGATAAACCCAGGTTTAACTAAACTACAGTCTAAGACAATTTTGGCTAAATGAATACAGACTGATTTTAATTACAAATTGTTGGTTTTATATTTTTATAAGAAAATTAACTTGGTAGGTACACTTTACAAATATTTTGAAATGATAAACTTAAAAAAATAGAATCAACGTCCGAAAATTCAACTATGTATGTTTAACTCAGACCCAGCAGTCTAGAGAAGTGTTCTTTCCACATCCTCAGCACTGACTGTGTGTCTACTACCATATTCCCACTCTCATCTCGGCAGGCTTCCGTTCTAGCCTTGAATCCTTGGGTGGATCACTTCACCCTCTGATAAAATATTCGAACATCTCCCCTACTGCTACAACCCTCAATAGACTCTACCGCCCGCTTCTCGTGCTCTCTCTTTTTCCTCCTGAGAAGTCGGCGTTCCTCTTTTCGTTTCAGCCCGTAGAGCTCCCGGGCCACTCTCTCAGCAGCTCTTGTTCGAGTCTGTAGCATTGCCTGGTAGGCCTCGTCCTTAGCTGCATGCGCTAGCCGGCACTCTTCATCGAACCAGGGGTTTCGTTGTATTCGCCTAGTGAAACCCAGCACATCAGAGGCAGCACTTCTGATGGCTTGTTGACAGTGTTCCCACTTGTCCTCTGCACTTGATGCTGGTGGCGGACCTCCCGAGAGATTAAGAGTTACGTGGTCTGCAAAAGTTCTGGCGGAATCTTTTCACAGCATCTGCTCTGCGTTGTCGCGTCATGGATATCCGCATACGTAGTCTAGCTACCACCAGGTAGTGATCCGAGTCAATGTTGGCCCCTCGGAACGTTCGGACGTCCAAGATACTGGAAGCATGTCTCGCGTCTATCGCAACGTGGTCGATTTGGTTGACGGTTTCTTGATCACGCGACCGCCAAGTCCTCTTCTGTATATTGAGGTGTGGGAAGTAGGTGCTTGAGATGATGACATTTCGCCCCGCCGCAAAGTCTGCCAGCCTGTGTCCGTTGCCGGAAGTTTCGTCGTGTAGGCTATGTCCTCCGACTATCAAACCAAAGATGCCCTCCTTTCCGAATCTTGCGTTGAAGTCACCAAGAATGATCTTCACGTCGTACTTCGGGCACATATCAAACGTTGTCTCCAGGAGATCGTAGAATGCTTCTTTGGTTGAGTCTCTCTCCCTTCATGGGGGGCATGCACACAGATCAGCGAAATGTTCTTAAATTTCCCCTTGATGCGGATTGTGACCAGGCGCTCGCTTACACTTCGGAAGCCCAAGACTTCTTGCCTAAGTCTTCCCCTTATCACAGAACCACAACCAAGGAGCCACTGACCCTGTTCCATCAAGCACCCGCCGTAGTAGATGTCACACGTTTTCAGTCTCCGTATGCCCTCTCCATCCCATCGCACTTCCTGGATGGCTGTTACGTCAGCCTTTAGCCTGTCCAGGTTCTCCACTAATTGTTCGGCTGCACGTGTTCTGTATAAGGACAGGACGTTCCACGTGCAGATCCGAAATTCACTGTCCTTGTTTCGTTTGCTGGGGTCGTCAACTTTAAAATCATCCATATCCGAGGCTTGTTGTTGTTTCGGAACAACTTTTTTTTACGTGGTAGGGAAGTTACCCAGACGCACAACCCCCGACCCGGAGGACCAGGCCCTTCGTATAACTCGAAGGGTAGGGAGCCGGATAAACCGCTCCTTATAGGCCTGAGCTACAAATATGTCGTAGAAGCCCATATAAGGTGTTCACTAAGTAGTTCAACCTAACTGGAACTGTAGACGCCACCGTTGATTCCATCTAGAGAATTCGTCCGCTGCCGCCTCGACGAAAGGAGAAGTGGCTTAGTAGGAACACTCCCCCCCCCCCCTCTGTCGTTGGCTGTCCCCAACAGCTTTCCACGGGGATTTAAACCCCATCTCCAGCTGAGGTACTAGACACCCGATGTTCACCACTAGGAGGTGAGAGTAGGAGTTGGTAGACAGATGTGGGTTTTGAGAAAAACCTGTGGACGCTTGTGTCCTCTTGAATGCACATAACTACCCTTTTGAACATCTCTATATGACCGTCAATTGTTTTTATTAGAAAGAGTGTTGTTTTTTTTTTTTTTGTTTTCGTTTCTAACTTTTCGTTTCGTTTATGTAAGGAATTTGCTTTCGCAACAATAAAATCAATATGAAGACAAAACGTTAGCTTAGGATCAAAGATGACACTTACTTTTTTTTTCTGTAACCTTTTGCAACGGAATATAATCAATGTAATAAACAAAGTTTTTTAGGCGAAAGATGTCGGCAAAAAGATAGAAAATCGCATTTGGAAACATTTAGTAATAACTAGTTTAAGTTACACCAGTCGGCTTAATTATTTAGATCATTCTGGAGGAGAAGTCAGTTATCGACGGATTGTATGCATTGAAATATTTTTATATCATCGGCGAACATAAGGCACTGAGAAGATTTAATACAATCGGGAATATCGTTAATAAGGAGCAGAAAAAGAAGTTGGCCTAAATGACTATCTTGAGGTACTCCAGAAGTCACATCTATGGGATCGGATATTATGTTATTAATACGCACATATTGTGTGCGCCCCTTTATATAATATTCAAACCATCTCAATATATTGGAGTGAAAACCAAGAGTGAAAAGCTTCTTAATTAAGACTGTGTGATATACCCTATCCAACGCCTCTGAAAAATCTGTATAAATTACATCACTTTGATAACCATTTTCAAAGTTTTTTATTGTTTAAGTTTAGTTGTTTTAGTGTTTAAAGTTTATTATTGTTATGTTTGTAGTAGTTGACCTTCCAGAAACGAAACCATGCTGAGTAGGGGAAGTAAGTTCCCGAACAATGAAATATAACTTTTCGTAAACTAATTTTTCAAATAATTTAGGGATTGTTGAAAGTTTGCTTATTGGACGATAATTAGAAACACTTTGCTTAGGACCTGATTTATGAATCGAAACAATATACGATAGCTTCCAGTCATCTAAAAAAAGTCCCATATTTAAAGATGCATTAAAGAGTCTAGTTAACGGATCTAAGAGGTAGGCTATACAAGATTTTTAAATTAAAGGAGGAATACCATCAGGACCTGGTTGTTTATCCTGGTTTAATTCATATATAACCTTTTCAAAATCAATTGAGTTTTAATATAAGGAACCGACATTGATCAGAATCGCAGGTGCATTAGTTGAAAAATTATCAGGTAAATTAGATGGAGAATAGTCCGGTTGAAAAAATTAGAGGACATGTTGCAGATAGTTTTTGTTTAAATTTATTTAGCATCTAGTGCCATTAAAATCAATTTTACAAATATACATAATTTTTTACATTTTTGCTCATTGTTAAAATTTTACAAATTTTAACTTATTTAGCTAACATTTAATGTAATGTAGTTTAAAAGTTTTCTTTTTAGTACAACAATATTTGCTGCATTATTAACATTGTCAGGGAGGTTTATAGGTTTGAAATCCCATATATTGTATTGTTCGCTGCGCTCTTGTTGTTCGTACTCGTTGAATTCTTAAGTCTTGACTGTTTCTTAAGTTGTGTCCCGATTGGTCATAAGATCACTTGATGTAGGCCCTGAATATTGCATGCAATTTGGAATACCAATGGATCATTTCCTACTTTACACCGGGGCTTATATCAAGAGCAGCAGCTAAATGGTTGATGATAGATTCAGTGGCTACAGAAAGTCGAAAACTAAGATTTCGCAAGAGCCTCTAACAGTTCTTGGAATATTATTCCGGCGAACACCCGTAGTAGAAGATGTATTTTCTGTAGTTGAGCGATTATTCGCATTTTCGATTAAAACTGGATTTACGTCATGTTTTTCATAATGATAACAGCAGCATTTTCATCAGCGTTTTCAACATCGAATTCATCAGCATATTCATTAGTATCATCTTAGCACCAATTGCAAAATCAGCTTTATCAGCAGCAAAACTATCATCATCAGCAACATCAGGACCAGGACTTTCGCAACAACAGGATCTCCATCAACTCCTATACAAACCAGATCGGCAGCGACAACAGCTTCAGAATCTTTTACCGCACCACGACAAGTACCATCTAGAGATTCCATGTAGGTACGCAATAACTTTTTTTTCACCAACATTTGACAACTTTGACCCCCCCCCCCGCTCCCGCGTTTAGCCTTTGAATCGCTCTGGCAGACGTGAATATTTGTGAATGATTCTCTTAAAAAAATTTGTGATGACAACATTTTTTGTAGCCAGCTCTTAAGACTATTATTATTTTAGACTTTAGAGCCGACTTCCATTTAGCTGTTCTAGTCTCCACATTAATACAAATAAAAACCTGCCAAAACGCATTAGAGTTATAACAACTCATATTATATTAATTTTTAAGTTTAAAATCCTGCCAAGGCCATAAAGTCGACATATCCTTAATTTTAATATTAAATAATTATTATACATAGTATATGTACCTATATAAAAAAAAGTCTGCCACTGCCATCATCAGAGAAGACGATCTCATATTAGCTTTATCCCATCTATCCTATAATGCCAGAGTTACGTTTGCCACAGAAATATTCCTTCAAAACACAAGCTTCCAACTACATAAATATACCTGCATTATTTCTATATCTATGTTTGTACAGAATAGAGTAGAATGTAGGTACATTTTCATATAAACATTGCATGTTGCATCCAAACAAAAACGTTCTTGATCCATTTTTTTCTGACATTTTTAAGTAAAATTGCCTCCATCCAATCTCATGATGCTGAACTCGAGTAAGTATAAGTATATATCTTAAGATGGCAGTAGTTGGCACATCACACATCAGGCAAAGCAAAGTCTTAACCATGATGAAGGTACAAATAGGCAAAACACAAAAAGACAGATGCAATGTAGGTTCATACATATGTATAAGTATACAGTGGCGGATCCAGGGGGGCGGCTATAGGGGCTAAAGCCCCCCCCACAGCCGATTGCTAAAATAATTTGAAATATAGAAAGCAATACATTACAACGTTAAGTTTTATATTCGTCTAAAATATTGTTAAGATGAGAATTTTGATGGACAAAATAACGTGGTCGGGGCTGAACAATTTACATGTTCTGCAACTTCTTTTCTAAGCCCTACGGTTGGGGCTAAGGCCTATGAAGTGAATTGGAAAAAAAACAATTGGGGGTTATAAAAATGGACATGTTTCATGCAACGACAATTTCCCCTTAAAACAAAACCCAGAAAATTGAAAAAAAAAAAAAACAACTTGGGACTAATAAGGTCTGAGAATATTGGACAAAAAACGTAGTCAGGGTTAAACAACTAACTCCCTAAAAACTAACCTTATTCCAGAGAGCTTTTGGGGCATAGGTCTAAGGATTTTCAAAGTCCGAAGTTGGAACTAAAGCTTGAAGATATAATTTTAAAAAAACGTGGTCGAGGCTTAACATTTACATGTCAAAAGCAACAACTGTGTACCTACATGAAAAACTTAGCTAATTTAACGAAAGAAACGCAATTGAGGCTTATTGAGAACTGTTTCTTACGGCCTTGGCTGGGTTTAGATCATTTTGGGGCTTAGTTTTTAAAATTTCAAAGGTCCAATGCAATACATACAAAACATTTTTGGACTAAGCAATTCAATACAAATTCTCTAGTCGAGGAGCTAAATTCCAAAAGCGTGAGAAACTCTGTGAACTCAGAAAAATCTTGCAGGTGGACATATACTCTATAGACTCTTGAATGGCTTTAAAATTTATCGACACATTTTTTGAGCAGGAATAGAAAGTGTATGTAGGTGGCAGTGTAAACGAAAATTCATTGACACTTGCAGAATTGGCAGAATTGAGCCGTGCAGCTTATTTATTAGAGCAGCTGTTTCTTATGCCCGACTAAAAGTCTTGAAATTATGATATTTTATTTTTCGATCCACAAAATCTTATTTTCGTGCTTTCCAGTGACAATTTGAAGAAAACAGGTAGGTTCGTTGCTTTGACTAATTAAAGAAAATGAGATCTCAGAGGACTGATACTGTCAAAACACATATGAGCTTTTGCCAGAAATACTTAAATACAGTGTTGCCAAGTCGAAATTCCAAATAAAGTCAAATCTGGCTTGTTGACTTTATTTGTCTCTTCCAAATCAAGTCAAAAAAAAGTCATATTTGAAAATTTAGTTTCTAGTCAAAAAAAGTCAAATATCAAAATACCAAATATTAATGATAACATAAACACATTTTATTAATTATAAACAAAACATAAATTATTTCAACTTCAATTCAACGAGTTAATTAAAATATAAAATATTTTATAAATTATTATTATATAAAAATAGGTACATAGCTACCTAAGTTAAGGTACATAAAGTTAAAGATCTTCAAAATCTGAGCTATCACATTCAATTTTATTGGTTATATGATCTATATTTTTGTATATAGTATAATTCCAAAGTTATTGCAACAGTTTTTATTGCGCAAATGATTTCTTATCGTCAAAAGAGAATTAGTTAACAACAGCTGCATTCTGTTTCCTTGTTTCGTTTTGATCAAATTTAATTGACTAAAAATTCTTTTTACCTCTGCAATGGAAATTGCCAAAACCAATTTTGATACAGAACACTTCGCCAACTCTTTAAATGGATTTTCTCCACTGGCATCCTTATACGAATAAACTTCGCACCAGAAAGGCACTGTCTCTTTTATCTTTTAAATCAGGCTCAACCTTCATCTCTTCCAGAACTGGAAGCAATGAGCTTTTGTTCTGGGAAGGGCAAGTATCGACAGAAAGCATGCTGATTTGTTTGAAAATGTTAAGCTTTTTTGGCACTCTCTGTAATTCTTTTATTATTTTAATAATAAAACTTTTGCAGTTTTTTCTACAAATATGAATTTCTTCGTCGCTCACTTCCGATTTGATTTTCAATTCATTAAGTTTTTCCTCGCACTCTGCTCCCAGACAAGGATTAGTTTGTAAACCGAAACCAGTTGTTTTGACAGCATATGATTGGGATTTGGGAATGGATTTTGTTAGGCTGTACTCCATATTATATATATTCAAAGGTAACTTCATTGATTGCATTTCATAGTATAACACACTACACTCGGCCTACACTGAAGTTGAAATGTATTTTAAAATATTTTAACAAAAAGTTAAGTTACATATTGAATTATTGAATAAAGTAAAAAAACAAGTCAAAACACTTTTGACAAGATTTTCATTTCATTTCATGTCAACAGGTGAAGTTCAAAGCATACCTTCAGCTAATTTAAACAAACACTTATATAATGTAAAAAGGTGGGCACTTGATACCTTATCAATTATTAAGCAATATACCTATAAATAAACGAATTTGTTCGTGTGGTAACGTGGCTAGAACTTAAAGTTATAAAATTAGTTATACTACCATGTTTTGCTGAGCCTTAATATTGGCTTTTAAAAAAAATTCCCATGCTTGACACATCAATCCCAAATTCTTCTTATTGTCCTTCGTTTTGAAAAAAATTATAAAGCGCGATAGGAGCGGATATAAAGGCACAAAAAACACGGCTATTATTAAAGGAAAAGTGATGTCAAAATTCGTTTTCTGTTATATAACTTCAAATTTACAAACTGGATTTCCAAACTCCAAGCCCCCCCCACAGCCAAATCCTAGATCCGCTACTGTAAGTATATACGCCTGCTTCGCAGTCAGGCAGCTTTAATCCAAGTGCAATTACAACACGTGCTCTTTTGCAACATCCCTTAAAGAAAGTCCTTACCAGGCACGGCATCGCATCATCCTTGTTCTAGTACTAGTAGTAACGCATCAACCCCATATTAAACCATCATCTTGTCCTCCTCTCCATCTCCATCAACTAACTAAGGCCAGGCAAACAATTTCTAAATTTTCCTTATTAAAAATCTTTTAATATCTCACACTTAAGCTCTTGTATAGTAAATCCTTCAAGTGTGAGTTATAAGAAGATATTTTATAGAATATATACTTACATATATATCCTGCGGCAAGGATTATATAATATGTGATGTGAGCTCTCGAATCCGAACTTGAACACAAGCTCGAATTTATTCTCTCGTTTCTCTATCATCTAGTACGAGTATACATATATGCCCCCAAAGTAATACAGCAAATAATAATCTTTTAAGTGGAATTGAAACGTGTTACTGAATATAAAATCATTGTAATGTCCTTCCATTTAAACCCATCTATAGAGACAGAGAGAGAGAGTTTAGGTACTTGTTTGTCGATGGGATGGTACTGAATGCGGCTGCTGGTTATCCTGGATTTGTTTGTTCCATCATATATTTTTCTTAGAAAAAAAAAGAAAATCAAAGAAAAACCCACCATCAGTTATTGTTTTCTATTGTTTTTGCTGGAAAGAAAGAAAAAACAAATATACATATAATATTTATGATGAGGAAAGGATGTCCTTTTTTCTTTTCAACAGGATTGATCCATTTTGTCCTGGCGAGTCGTCACCCACCCCCTATTCTCGGCAAGGACGATGGATGGGATAATATTTTGAAAGCAATCACAAACAATGTAATTGTCCTTTTTTCTATTTTTATTTACTCTTATAATTCTTTTAATATATGAGTGAGTGTGTGGATGTTGGTGGGGGTGGTGGGAAGGATAAAGTTTAATTTCGAAATTATTATTAAATCCTTAGAGAATTTTAATTGTACGGAATTGTTTGATCAATATTATTCATATATTCGTTTTTGGATTTACTGATTTTATTGTGGATATTAGTAGGTAATCCGTTTGTTTTGCAGGGGTGTGCCCTTGTATCTTTTGCAGAAAATTTGTCGCATTATTGTCTGTTGCTTGAGGTTAAATTAGAAAATTGGCAAATAATATATCCTTTTGCATTATATTGCATCCCAGCTCCCAGACATTAAAGAGAGTGAACGACACCATTCTTGAAAGGAATTTCTATTCTGCAAAATCTTATAAACCTACCATCCATCATGAGAAAACCAGCAGAGCCTTAGGTGTTTTTTTGAAGTGCATACGCACAATTATTTTGACGTTGTTTTCTTCAAGTTGAAGAGATGCACAACGTTTTTTTTTTTTGTTGTTGTTGTTTGAGTTATGTCGTATATCCTTAAGATAATTTTTCTCTTTTAGCCATCAAAGGAGTTTGAAGTGTTTGGTTTTATGTGGGGCGGGGAAATACTTGGCACGTTAAAATTTAAAACAAAAAAAAAACAGACACAACTTGAAGTGACTTGAAGAACTAATTTGTCCTTTGATCCTTCTCTTTTTGAGTTTTCATATAATAAATCATCATCATCATCGTCTCTATCGGATGTGATGATGAGTTTTTTGCGGCATTTGTACAGGCATCAGATTGCTTAATGTTTTGGAGTTAGAGTTGGTCTTTGTTTGCTATTTGAAACCGCATACTTGATCACGTGGGTGGTTGATTTTTTTTTTTTTCATTTATGAAGTTGGTGTTTGAGAAGGATTATTTCCGACGGGAGATAAAGATTTTAAGAATTTGCTGTTAGTGGAGACACACCAGACATCTTAAATACTACAATTTGCATTAATAGGAAAATTTCTTAACAGAAAGACGTTTAGGTGGCAAAGCCCTTTTGGGGACAATTTATAAACTCATGAAATTTAGCATGATGTCATAATAGTTAGGGCGTTAAGGGAACCAACCTTACACTTCATTCTGACGGGATGAGCTTTGGTACACTAATAGTCCACATCCTGAGAATACTTTTTAGAAGTGTTGCCCCGGTGGTAACACTGGCAGACCGGAGATATAAGGGTTGCCTGCTGACCATATTTTATCACGAAATGATGAAAATTCGCACTCATGTCTCATTTGTCGTTAGAAATAAGAATAAAAAGAGTCCATAAAAATATGCGGGCGAAAGGATGTTTTTTTGAGTGAAACAGAAAAGTCTAAAACTATGTCCCGTAAACCCCACCCAGAACTAGTACGTTGATGAAAGTTGGTAAGAATGTTTTGCTTTTTATTGTTACCAAGAGGTGAGTTTTTCCCACTGTTGATTGGTGTGTTGGTTTTGGTTCCTTTACCACTTCCCGACATATTTGTAATTATATAAGTGTAATCTTAACAGTGTTTTCGGAACTTATTAAGAAAATTACACAGAAAAAAAAAAAATTGTTTGACACTTATATGAAAATATTTTAACAAATTTTATTCTGTTAATTTAGTTCTGAGACTAATTTCACATCAGGTTTTAGTTCAAAATTAAAGTCACAAATCTGAATCTTTTGACACCAATTAGATACGGCTTTGAAAAGTGTGTAATGTTTAAAATTTAAATCAAACTACCGCCTAAAATAACACGTCTACTCAGTAGCTTTATACATGATCGATTTACATGATTTACATAATACAATTTAAAAAAAAAAATAATAACATCCGCGAATTACATATATCGCGACTGTCAGTGTTGTTTGGGGCCACTCAAACGTCTGTCACTTACATTTAAATTTTTTTTGGGTCAAGACCTTTTGATTGGGATGCATTTCAAGTGGTTTCCCTCAAAATCCTATTTATTAATCGCCTTTCCAGCTATTGGGTGACACTTAAAACTTTTTCTTATACATTAGTACTCTGGTAGTCAAGACCTTCCGATTGCGATACATTTTGGTGGCAAACATCAATTATCTTAAAATTTTAATAAAAAATCCGCGGCTTTAATCGCGTCTGTCGGGGGTTATGGGGCCACTTAGACTCTGTCATGTACATGTTCAAACTCAGGGGCTCAAGATCTTTCGTTTGTGACACATTTAAAGGGGTTTCCTTTTTGAAAAAAAAACGCCGAAAAAACGCGTTTTCACGGACGTTTGTCGATGGTTTCGGGGCCACTTAGACGTCTGTTGACCAATTTCAGGTGGTTTCCCAAAAGCCTAAAAACGCCAAAAAAAAACGCGTTTTCGGGGACATCTATCTGGGTTTTGGGGCCACATAGACGTCTGTCGAAACAATTTTTGTAATCAGGGAGTTGATGGCGTCAAGTTGTATTACATTTGAAATGGTTTCCCACCCGATTTCAATTTTCAGAAAAGTTGTATTTTTGATGCACTTTTACGTGTAAACGGGGCCACTACATGCTGGCAGACGAACGTATTCGTTATCAATCACCTTCACAAGGACTACCTACACTATTAAAATCTTTTGGTTTCCTTTCACGACCAAAGTCTGCTGCATGCCGGCTCTTAGACTCTTTGTATCGAGTAAAATTGTTATTACAGCGGATACTCTTTTTTTTATTTTGTTGGTAACTAACTTGTTATTGTCGTTCAACTGACAACCGATTTTAGAAGGTCAAGAATAAATTGCCGAAACTATTGGTTATTTTCGAAACTATTTTATCCATTTTAGACGAAAAATTTTCAAGATACCTACATACATTTTTTAAGGAAGTTCCTAAAAGCTTGAAATTAGTTTACAAAATATTAAGTTATAGGTAAACGCTTATACGCGCTTGACAGAGTCAATTCAAAAAGTACTAAATTCTTAATCTTATTTTGAGTCTTCATATTTGAAGATTATATTATTTATTTACATTTCTTCTAATTTCATTTCTTACTTGCGATAAACCTTATAATTTTTGATATAATAATTTTTGATAGAGAACGCGAAAAAAGTGGGTCTCGCAATGGGAGGGTCCAGGGGAAAAACGGCTTAAGTCCATTTTTTTTTTTGAAAAATGAAACTAAAGATGACATCTTATAGGTTTCTGTAAATACTATTTGATGGAATAATTAAATTTCCATACAAATTTTGGATAAATCTCGAAATGACACTTTTTATAAAAAACTTTTTTTTTTTTCAAAAGTTTTGTTTTGGCTTTAAAACTTAAACAAAACAATTTTTTGAAAAAGTTTGTTTCCGGTCCTTGTAGCACATCTACGTAGTAATAGTTAAAAATAAAAACTTACCAGATATTTTAAATACTTATTTCGTAGTGATGCCAAATAAAATTGAAATACATGAAACGGTCTAACACCGCGTTTCTTAATATTCTTTTGTTTTCAAAAATAGATTTGTAAAATCGAAGGATGTATGAACAAAAAGCAAAAAACCGTTTTAGTACAGGCATCAGGGAGTCAAATAAGGGCAATCTGAAAAGAGTTTTGACGTCTGAAAAGTTTAAATGCAGTTTTGAAGAGGGGTTGCTTCTTAGCATAAATCTCGATTTGCGGGATTTTTTGCGGACGCCCCCGCCATCTTGGAAAGAAGAAAAAAAAGTTTTTTTTTAATTTTGAGTTTAATAATTATTTTCTCAAAAAATGCAATTAGATGCATATAAAATTTGTATGATTTTTTTTTTAAGTTGTTGTTGTATTAAATAAACAAATTCCAAGCTACTATTTGATCTTGTTTTTATGATTTTCTCGTAAACGATTCAACCATTACTATATCTACAATGGCGCGCGCCGCCGAACATAAATGTCTTAGCTACATACTTTTGGTTAGCTACGAGAGCAGCAAGTTAGTGCGATCCAGTCGTGCATAATTTTTTAAAAAGAAAATCGATTTTTGTTGTTGAAAATGTGATTCAAGTCCCCCTATGGGTTTTCTCGTTGTGGTTACACAGATTTAATAAACCTACTTCTGACAAATTTGTAGAGGATGTTTTCACCAATAATACTATAGTGCAGGTAAAATAAGACATATAACACATAACATAAATTTTACCATTGAGTTTATACGCATAGAGGAACCACCTCAGAGTTAAGTTATCATTAATGTAGGTGGCGCCCTTATTTGCATCTAGAACAATAACCAGTGATAGGCAATACAAGAACTATTTGCTCCTTAGGTAGACTATTTCCACCTTTAGGTAGACTATTTGTGAAAAAAGTGAGGAAATAGTCTACCTTAAGAAGAAAATGGTTCTTGTATTGATTACCAATGGTTCCTGTTCTAGATGGAAGTAAGGGCGCCACCTAGATTTTTGATAACTTAACACTGACGTGGTTCCTCTATGTGTATAAACTCAATGATATTACCGAAAGCCCTTTAAAATAATGGTACCTACTAGTGCTTCAAAGTATCCGGACATTTCGGATATCCGGATATCCGAATAGGATCCGGATCCATGATCGGATATCCAAACTATCCGAAAAGTGTCGGATAGTTCCGGATATCCGGATAGTTCAATGAGACAGTTGGGATCCGACACTTTTCGGATAGTGCCGGATACCCGGATCCAGAATCGGATCCGAATGCAGTTTGATGAATTTTCCTTTTAGTAAGAGTAATATAGTGCATTATAAACATATTGTACATGATTTAAGGGTAGTTTTTAATGAGGAATCGAATCTGATAAAAATCACGACGATGCAATCTTCCGGCAAAAGTTATTGATTTTTAAATTGAATATGACTACGTTTTATCAGTACGTTTTATCGTACTATTAGTACGGGTAAAATAATACACAAAATCGTCCGAAATCGAAAAAAAAAACTCTTACCTACATTAATGGAACATGGTGGGAACTTTTAATTTGAATTTAACATAACAATGAAAAATAAGACAGTCCATAAAAATATATGCGTTCCATGGAAGTTTTTTGGCAGCAAGAGGGGGGAGGTATGAGCTGATTAAAATAAGGGCTGGCCGAGAGACTCGTCGAGACTTTTGTAAGTCTCGTACCGTTCTCGTTTTCGGTCTAAAGTCTTTTAAATACTTTTCTCGTCTCGTGGCTAACCCTAATCAAAATAAAAAATTCATATTGATATAATTTAAACATATGACCCATAAATTAAGGATTTTTTTTTTCAATTCTGATCCTAATTATATCAAAATTAATGCGATACGATAGTCTAATAAAAAGTTAAAGTCCTTTCTGGTTTGGTTCACAATAATTTTTATACTTTTTAGAAGATTTACCATACAAAAATGAAAAAAGTTGTTCTGGAGGTACCAATTTCTGACCCGTGTTTGAGAAAATAGCATTTTTCTTTTTGCGAACAAAAATGTATGGCAGGTACCGTTATTTTTGGTCCTAAGAAAGATTTAAAAAAACGTGTGGGCATATTAGTCAAAAAAACTTTGTACCAAGTTTGAAGAAATTCCCTCCACCCACCCGTTTAGGCTATAGGGGCTAGGTAGGTTCTCTATCATCATCTCGAGTTCGATTTTTCTTACGAATCCATAACTTATATACATTAATATATATGTACATACACTCCCTGTCACTTGTTTCAGCTAATTTCACAAACGTTTTTTCTCGATAAATACCTGTAGTACGGTCAAGTTAGATTTCAATATATGGCGCGCTGGGACTTAAATCCGAGGTCAAGTTTGACTTCACATTTTGCACAACTGTTCCTAGAGTCATTTAGCCACCATTTTGTTTTTAATGTTCATTTTGATTTTTGCTTATAACTCGCGCATTTTTGATCTTAGAAATAAAAGTTGTAGGGGAGAGGGGGGCAATTTAGGACGGGGGTAGCTTAGGGCAACTTCAAAAAAAGTAGCAAAATAAAAACTTTTCACTACTTTAATAAAATTTTACAGTGGCAACTCCACTTCAAACAAACATCTGATGTATATTGAAGCGATGCCAACTTAAATAAAAATTTAAAAAATGAAAGACGACCGTTATAAATTTTTGTATTCCCAGACGTAAGTATATTATTCTAAAATTATGCTCAATTTACAAATTAGAAGTGTTTTATTATAATGTTTATTTTTGTTGTGATGTTTTTCAAACAAAATCTTAACAATTTACAATGTTTTTTTAAAAAAATGGGCTTTTTAGTTTTTTGTCCCCCTTGGGGCACTTTTGGACAATGCACAAGGGGCACTTTTGGACAACGTCCTAATCTGCATCTTTTTCTTATCACTTCTATTATTCACAATCTATTTCGGTAATTTGTGTAAAATTATTAATTTCGTTTTATTATTATATTATATAGATTTACCTCTGCAACAATTGTCAGACATTATAAGAAAAATAAAGAAACCGCTCCTAATGAAGTCGATTTGCTCCAAGCCATGGTGTTCACATTGGACTGACTTTTCCGCATTTTTTTTTGACTTCTCTCTGCTTTATCACATTCCCACTTCAAAGTTCCAAAAAATGGAAAGCCAGAATATTTTTAAATTTTTTAAAAAATTTTGGATTTTTTTACGTTTTCTTTTTTTAAGTCAGAAAAAGTAGTTTTTGTTTTGCTTGTTTAAATTCGGTTTATTGTTTATTTATTTCATTTTGCGAAATCAGTTTTCATAGAAATCAGTACAAATATTCTGATGCTCAATTCGACACATAAAACCTTACCGAATTCCACAGAGGCGGCGCTAGACCAAAATGAGGCGTGTGCGAGGTTAAATTTGCGGGGCCCCTGGGGGAAAACGATTTAAGGCTGCATCATTATAAAAAAAAGTACATTAGACACCTGTCATCAAATCTTCCGCAGTCAGTATTATAATTAAGGTTCAAAATCGTTACAACAAACTTAAGACAATATTTGATTTCAAAATTTGTTAGCATTCTCTAATTTGTATGCATGTGTGTACATATCTATGTACATACAAAAAATAAAATACTAAGCTAAATAGAACCTTTTAGATAGTGTCCAAAAAACAGTTTGCGCATGGGTTACCTGTAAGAAAGTGGGCCCTTGATGGGATTTCTACGCTTTAATTATCTGATTGATTCAATTATCTGATTGAGCTTATGTCGTAAGCCATAAAGAAATAAAAAAAAAATATATTATGAAAGAAAATTTAATTTAAACAATTTCCAAATACATACGAGATTTTTTGAAATTTTAAATTTAAGTAGGGTATATTAGGGTATTAAAAGGTCGAAAACTTCTAAAGGGTAAGTCATAATGATATCATTTTTTTTTTTGCATCGATTGATTTTATAAAATACATAAAAGTTATACATAACAAAAAATTTGTCAAAAATTTGAAACTCGAGATATGAACGTTTGAAAGTCAAAAATAGCAAATAAGATGTTTGAAAAAAAAAATTAACTATAAATCAGTGTGACGTTCTATTGAAATACAAAGTATGTTTTTATAAATCTGATTGAAAACAAGTTGATAGGTGTCTGCCAAATTTTTAATTAAAGTTTTGGTTTTGGCAAACTGAATTTTCTAAAAATATTTTTTTTTTTAAATTTATACGTTGTTTTATTTTTATTTTTGTATCCTTAAGTATTTCATTGAAATTAACATCAAAATGCAGATAATTCTCCTGATAGTACCAGGATTTCTACAAAATCTTGGTTAAAACTCAGGGTTGCCGCAATTCAAAAGATGTATAGGCCAGTCAAATTCGACAATAAAATCGCATAGCGCGATGTGGTTCTGCATTTTTGATATGTTGTTGGGGCTGTTAGAGTAGTATGTAGCTAACTGCAGCTTTAAAAAAACTGTGCGCGCTGCAGGGAAAATGCAACAGTGAAAAAATCGTTTAAAACGACCAATTTGTTCTGATATTTTCCTTTATAGCTTGTTATAAAATTTTCTATAAGACCACATTTGTTTTAAATTCATCCATGTCACATTTGTCTTGCTATCTTAGCATAAATTAAAAAAAAATGTGAACAATTTGGTAATTTTAAAGCACTCAAAAAAAACAGGTCAAAAATTTTCCAATTCTGCTAAAAATTTGGAATCAAAAATGGTCTAGAGAATAACAAGACGAAGTTCTAAATTCGATCCAAATTGTTCTAATAGTTTTGGCTAGAAACATGATGTTAACTAAGTGTGAGGCGCAATGTTAACATCATTGCTGTAGTCAAAGTAGGACTAATAAGTTGGCATTGATTTTTGTACACATACTTGGAACTCTTAACTATCATTAAAAATATTGTTATAATATTTATTTCGAAAAATGGTTTGCGGATTTATGTGGACGTGGAGACATTTTAATGTGGCATGCGCGGGGCCCTTAGAAGGCCGGGCACTGTGCGGTGGCACACTGCGCACACCCCTTCCGCCGCCTCTGGAATTCCATGCGTATGAAACCGAATTTGAACAAGGAAAACAATAAACCCAAATTGAATATAAAATTCTACCGAAAATTTGAGAATGGTTGACATAAATGCATCAAAGCTGGAAAGATAAGTTATAGGAAAATATTGTGGGTGTTACCATTGTTTTTCATTAGTGTTGTTTCTACCTTTAGTCATTTTTTTAGATAATTGCCCCTCCCATCTTAACGGAGGTTTATAGACCCCCCTTTCGGTATGATTGTCCTATTATTTTTGCTCAACCTACATGCTCCAGTGCTTTGATGCATTAATGTCAACCATTCTTTATTTTCCATTATACTGTTTGATAATAGCTACTACTTGTTAAATTTTTTTTTATCGTTTAATTTTGATATGCTATATTTTAGAAACCATTCGGTGTACAGAGATGGTTTTAGGCTCAAACTGAAGCAAAGTAGATTACTTTGAAGACGTAGAACAATATTTTTATTTAAAATTACTTCTTTAGGACTAAAATCGCCAATAAAAAGCGCGAAAAATCGTGTTTTTTTATTTTTGACCATGAAGCGGTCGCTGCTCGAGGTCAAAAACTTATTTTATTTACTAGGACAATATCCTGAACAACTCAGCAAAAAATCAGAAGTTCCAAATACGTGAATGTAGATAGTTACTGTACTAACTGCATTAAAATTAAATAAATAAAAAAGAACTGATTCCGTGCGGATTGCTCGAGCATTTATTCGCCCCAGAGCAGACCGTTATTCCAATTAAGAAACTGGAAAAGTAAAAAATATAGATAATTAAAAGTTCTATAACTTTTGTTACTGTAATTTTTGATTTGGATGACAAAAAAAATAATTTTTTTTAATAGGATATTACTTTTAAACAAGAGTGGTTAGCGAAAAAAGTTAGTTAACATATTTTGTAGAAAACTTAATTTTCTACAGGTTTGTGGTAAACTTTTCTTTCTTAGATCAAAAATGCGCGAGTTATAAGCAAAAATCAAAATAAACATTAAAAACAAAATGGCGGCCAAATGACTCTAGATACAGTTGTGCAAAATGTGGTTTTAGACTCGTGAACCAATTCCCTATCGAATAGTGAAGTCAAACCTGACCTCGAATTTAGGTCCCAGTGAAAGTCTAACTTGACCGTACTACTGTAGGAAATATTTTTCCTGGAAATTGTTGATACCTGTGAGTAGGTAAATATATTTTGCAATTATAAAGTATAAATTTAAAGGGGTAACTTGGAAATTCGATAGGAATTTCACAAATTATAAGAATGGACTGCAAAAATAGGTATAATGCGTCACTTGATTGAGGCCACTTGAAAAATCTTATAAAAAATGAACAAAACTATAAAAATGTTTGATTTTTTTTGTTTTAAAACATTAATGTATTATGTTTTCGTCAATTAATAATGAGTATGCCCGCCATTTTTTGAAATTAGCCCTATTAGACGGTTTGGAATTAAATCATACAGTTTTTTGGAATAATCCAGTGAAATCTGGCTCCAGGCATTGCAGTTAGCTTAGACCAAGACGTCCTTATCTCCAAACTGTTTACCAGCATCAGAAACTATTCGAGATAGCTAAGCCCAAACGTTTTCGATAATGTTTAATTCGGGTGGATAGGGTGGCCATGGTAAAAGTTTTCCGACTGAATCCAGCTTCTAGCTACCTTGGAAGTACCTATGGATAGGGCGGTTGTCTTGTTGGAATATCCAAGGAAGATGTTCAAGAATATTCTTTAGCTTTGGAAACATCCGTTCCAGCAGGCATTTGTAACTATTTCCGTTCATTGTTGTAGTTATACATTCCAATTCAATTGTTCCATAATAGGTGATAGCTCCCCACACCATAATACGTGATATATGGCTGTGATTTCTTGACAAAATGAGTTCTTCTTTTCTTTAATCACGAAAATAAAAGTTTTAACCATCGGGTCCGTCAAGATGAAACTTTTTACATCTAAAAAGACAACCTTTTTCCATGCGTTGCTACAGGCAACATGCTCCCTGGCGAAATTCATCCGTAGTTTCTTTTTTATTTTCATACTCTTGATATTACCACTGGTTTTAATTATCCTTAAAACCGTCGAAATACTGGCTGATGATACCCCACTTTTCGACCTTATCTCAGGCGCTGATAGTGTGGAATTTGAAGCTAGCCGCGGAATGAGTCGCTTTCCTCGGATTGTTGTTGCTTCAGATATTTATCCATTTCATTTTTTTTTTTCATAGTTTTCAGTGTCTGCTAGATAGTTGTTGACAACGGTCTTACTTCTGTTCGGTCTCCTAGCTATTTCTCGGCTTGAGAATCCCAGTTCCTTTAATGCATCTATTGATCCTCTTTCTGCTACTCTCGACGTGTTTCCAGAGCCCATTTTAACTTGAAATTTAATATAGAATATAGTTTTCTATCCTTTCTTAAATACCCGGCTGGCACTAATCAGTTGTCATTAAATTACAAATGGATAATATGCACTTAAAATTAATAAAAAAAAGAGCGCTTGTAACTCAGTACTTCTTTGGCGTTCTAAAAATCTCGATATGTATAGGGATATTAAGCTTATAGGTGTGCGTAAGACGCAGCTATGTGTTCTATATCAAAATGATCGATGGGTTGGGGTTGCAAACCTGAAAATTAAATAATAATGGTGAAAATTTAAAGTAAAAAAAGGTGAAAATTTAAAAGATATAAATCAGTTTATTTGAGTAGGTTTTCCGACTACTTCCAATAATTCCTACACTCAAAATCTGTGCAAAATCAAAAATTTGTATATGACAACTTTAATTTAGTTTTATTTATTTTGCAACCATATATAATTCAAATTTTTAGCGGACTGTCCTGATTTAATTCAATTTTTTGAAATTAGCCTATTTTGAGATAAAATGTTTTTAAATAATTTATATCTCCATACCAGTAGGAGATAGATAAAAATGTCATTATCTATTTAGCAAAAAATTTCAAAACTCTAGCATTATAATTAAAGAAATTAGAAAAAAGACATAGAAGGACATTTTCCCTTTTATCTGCTACAATAATATAGGTTATCAAAAAATCCAAACTTATTGCACTATTAAATATATTAGCCTATCAATACAATACCCTACCTAGCACAACTTAGGTAATAAACGATCTCAGTGTTGCACATGTGGCGTTACATTTTTTCGTTTCAAAAAAATTTAACCTTGAAATTTCACTCTCAACGCACGCTAAGAAGTTTCACTTCAAAAAAAAAAAAAATAAAGGCAATATTATTATGGTGCAACCAAAGCATATGGCACATGATATTAGGGTATCTTTTAAAGTTGAATCCAATAAAATCTTCAAACAAAAAAGTTATCGTCCTTTTTATAAAAGGATGATTGTATTTTCATAAAACACTAAAAATAGTATGCAAATAATGGTATGCTAATGATGAAACTTGGAATAAATGAAAACAAGAGATCATACAAATATGAAAATGAATTTAATTGAATGGAAAAGTCTTCAAGATCTTAAAATAAAATAATAGCAATAATAATAATTTTTTCATATATCATTTTCAATTTTTTTTCTTAATCAAAATCGATTGTATCGAAATACTCGAGATGGCAATTTTTCAACTGACGATTGTTTGACCAATGCAAGCTCTAGTCGCAAGCTATTTAAATTATTACTTTTTGGAAGATATTTATCTTTTGTGTCATACAAAGATGCAACATATTTAATAGCAACAGTTATTATTTCCTCTATCAGAGATTATCTCCAAGTTTACATAATTTATTTAAATCACTTTCATCCGTCTTTCTAGCTGCAGCTTTTTGCCAATTCCAAAGAAGGATCAAGTTGTATAGCAAGCAATGCTGAACACAGTTTCGAGCCAAGTTTGGGATATATTAAATGATATATTAAATGTATGTAACGTCTTAGATTAGTAGTTGCCGTGGATTTTCCTGTTTCAAACCAAATTTCAGGACCATTTATTTGTTTTGCATAATGAGCTATGAGAAGAATAAAAAAAGTCTGTATTTTTATTTTATTGGATTCAGCTTTAAAAACTACCCTAATATCATGTGTCATATGCTTTGGTTGCACCATAATAAATATTTGAGTGTGATAAACTCCAACCTTCCGCTACCCTCGTACTTTCTCCTCTTTTAAAAGCGACTACTAATAAATCCAACGCGTAAATTTCGTGAAACTTTGGATATGCTGTAGTGGGTGAAATTCTGCGTCGATACCCATCTTAAGATTTTATGTACTACTTTTTTGAGGTTTTGGCAATATGTATTTTTACTTTTACTCATAACAACATAAGCGTACTAGTCACATCTTAGACTAGGACAAAATTCAACTCGTATCTTCTAAACTATTGGTATTACGAAAAAAAGTTCCAAGACCTAATTTGTGTAAAATGTTGAGATTTTTTTTTTTTTGAGAAAACAGGTGCAAATTCTCTTTTAACCTCTTCTACCCCCCTCACGACAAAATTTGTGGGTGAAATGAAGACAAATTTTTACCACATGTTAAAGGCATCTAAATAAATCTTTCCACAAAAATTCAGATTTGTACAATTTTGTTTCTATTTTTCTTTAATGAAATGCGAAGACAATTATTCCTCATAAACAAAGCCCAGAAAATTGGGGCGAAAAAACCAGCACGGGACTAAGGTTTGACAAGAATTGGATACAAAAAACGTGGTCGGAATTAAACAACCGATTCCCTAAAAACTAAACTTATTCCAGAGAGTGTTTGGGACTTAACTCTAGGGACTTTCAGAAGTCCAAAGTTGGGGCTAAAACTTGAAGAGATAATTGAAAAAAACATACCCTAAAAACTAAGCTGTTTTAACAAAACATTGCAGTTGGGACTAAAACCCGATTAATAATCGATCAATTTAAGTGTAATTGTTTAATACAACAGGAATTGTTTCCTACGGCCAGTCAGCGCCTAGAGAATCTTGGGGCTTATATTTCCAAATCAATAACATACAAGAGTTCTAGTCAAGGAGAGAAATTGCACAAGCGTTTTCTCTGATGTGCACTCAAAAAATCATACAGAAACCAAATGAATATTTGCAGTCTCTCTAGACTCTAGAGAGCGACGTGCAAATTTATCGACATATTTTTTGAGCAGGAATATGAAGTGTACCTATGCAGTGTATACACGCTTGCAGAATTAGGTCGCATGCTACTTCAGTCTGACTGAAAGTCGTGAAGTTTTGACATTTTATTTTTCAATCGGCATAGCTATTGTTACTTTCTCTACTTTCCAGTGACAGTTTGAACAAAACAGGTACCTGCTCTATACTAGTTGATTTGGCTAGTTCACGAAAATGAGATCTCCATCGGGCTCAAACACATGATATTTTGCCAGTGCGACCTCTTAGATATCAGTTTCATTTTTTTCTCAATCTCGATCTCCAAGAGACATTCCTGATGGGGAACCGAAACATGTTAAAAAAGTGTTTACTATCGAAGGCCTTAAGTGTTTAAAAAGTTTAAATCGCTTAAATTTTTGGTATTCAAATCCAGCAAGGTCTTACCAAGTTAAGGGTTTCCAATAGCGACGGGATGAATTTAAAAGCTAGTGGCGGCCATATTGTTTCTCTTACTTTCTGTAAAAATTTCGTCTTTTAATCAGTTACCTACTTAAGACAAATCATCATGGTAAGTTACAGCGTCGAGCAACACGTGCGTGTGATTGCTAATTGGGTTTTGGAGCAGTTGGAAGTTGATCCCATTTTTGGTGGAAAAATCATCTTTTTGGATGAATGGGTACGTGAATAAGCGAAATTGCCGGATTTGGGACGACACCAATCCACGCGAGATTCACGAGGTGCCAATACATCCAAATAGAGTAACTGTTTGGTGTGGATTTTGGGCTGGAGGCGTCATCGGTTTGTACTTCTTCGAAAATGATGCTGGCCAGGCCATCACCGTCAACGGCGATATCTATAGGCTGATGATCACCAACTTCTTATGGCCTGAATTGGATGATATGGACACCGAAGCCATATGGTTTCAACAGGATGGCGCTACGTGCCACACAGCTCAAGACACAATCGATATTCTGCTTGAGCGGTTTCATGGCATGGTTATCTCGCACCGAGGGGACGTGAATTGGCCACAAAGATCGTGTGATTTGACCATTTGAACTTTTTCTTGTGGGGCTTTCTTAAGTCACAGGTCTATGCGAATAAGCCATAAGCCACCGCGGCCCTCAAAGACAACACAATCGATGCCGTCAAAGTCATCGAAAACTGGACCTTTCGAATCCGCGCCACCCAGCGATTTTTGACTTTTTGTTTTTTTGGATTTTTTGTGTATTAATTTTTTCTATCTGAATAATAGAAATCGAGATAAAAAAAATCGAACAAAAAATATGGTATTGAACTGTTTTGAGTGACTGGATCAATTATGACACCGAGATACAATTGTCTCACGAATGTTTTTGTTGTTTAAAAATAGGATAAGGAATATTTAAAACAAATTTTGGGGGCCTGTTATGAGCGAAGGCAATATCTCCCAATTGGCTTATCGTGAAAAATGGTTATATACCCTAAGCTTTCAAATGACAAAAAATCAGCTTTGACACAGAGAAATTTATTTTTGTATGGTAACTTTTTCACTAATACAAAAACAGAGTTCTTTTTGTATGTTTATCTTTTTGAAACATGAACTCACTTTAAACAAACATAACATCACTCCCTATATGTTCAAAAAATACAAAGGAAACAATAAATTAGGTTTTTATCTATCAATGAATCCAGCTTTAAGCAATTTCTTAGGATAAAAGTCAATTTATTTAATCTTAATCTGCACACTTTAATTTGCATTTTTATTTACCTATACAATATTATAAGTGTATTTTCAGAGAAAACTACGTCGCTGCAAAGTGTATTAAGCCTACCTGTTTTTGGATCAAAGCGCAACCCTTCTTCTTTAGTATCTGTATCTACCAATACCTAAATGAAGTCATCTTCTTTTATTTATCTGATTTTTGAACCAAACAAATAACAGAGGACTTAACAAAATTGTATGTGTACAGTATAGACCTTATCCCCCTCTTGATATTTTGTCTACTGCATCTAAATGATGTCCAGAGGTCTACTTTTCTAAGCCAACAATTTATTTACCCAAATGTCATCGGGATCAAAAAAACACATCACAGAGGGGGGTAAGCATCAGCAGCAGCAGCGCAGTAACCGTAAGCAAAGTTGTGTTAAAACGGAAATTTTTCCAATTCCTGTATAACTCTCCCCAGGAATGATGATTCCATATGATTTACAATCCCCGGGAGACTATTTTTTTTTATTATTTTGTTGCCGAACCTTAAAATCCAGCTGCAAAAGTTTAATTCCAACGGAGCAAAAAAAAAAAACGCTTAAACGTTCGTTCGTTGGTCGGTTGGCAGGAACTGGATGCAACCCTCCATCAGGGTATTTTAACCGCACTTCATTGGAATGATAAGTGGATTTGCTATGTTTAGTGTTTAAAATTATAGAAACAAAAAATAAAGAAATTAAATAGAAGAGAAAATAACTGTATTGCGTATATCTATCTTTATCAAAATTAATTTTAAGAAAATGTGAAAACTTGTATGGGGTGGAGTTTAAAATGACTGTGATGGACAGAGGGTGTTTTGAAAAAAAGACATAAAAACTTAATTTAAAAATTTAGGTTGTTCGAAAATTATTTAACTATTTCTCGAAGCAGAAAGTAGCAATTCCAAAATTTTGAAACTTACTTTGAAGAGAAGAGCCGGTTGGAAAAATACCAAGTATCTGTCTAGTTTGGGCAACGCTCTCTTGTGAGTTTTTCAGTTGAGACAATCTAGACGATGAAAACTTGTCAAATACTTGGCAAACCCTTCCTGGATTTCAGTAACCTCCCTAGTAAAAACTTGTACCCCGTCAGGTAGGTATGTTTCTTTATTTATGAGCACCATGCAGATTCAGTTTATATGCGACACTTTTTTCTCTCTTTCCTTTCGATTTTTTTTCATATGTGTGTTAGACATCTTTATGTTATTCTATATTTGTTATGCAATATGGTATGAAACATTAGAGTTAGTGAGCTTATTCACTTTCGACAGCGATTTTTTGTATAGAGAGTTAGCCCAGCGGGTAGTGCATTGGACTGACTAGCAGAAGATCGGGCATAACCGTTCATAATCGCCGAGGCCCTTTTTCTAACCTTTGCTAACCCTTGCTAGCCCCTTGCCAGAATCTATGTACAACTTTCTAGTGCCTTGTCGAAAATTAGATTGTTTTTCTGCGTACTTTCACATTTTGTAACGTCTTTTTTGGACTAGATTATATTTAAGACTTAGACAGATTGAACACATTTTTTTGCCCATTTAGATGACGATATCTTGAAAACATTTTCTTTTTAAAAAAATCTAGTGTCATTTTCGTTTTTAGCGACCTAAAATTTGTTAAAAAAACACTTTTTTGGGAATAAAAAGAAGAATTAATAAGTTTGTATCCAAAAGGGGAAAATATCAATAGCTGATTTTAGCATCGAAATCCGCACTTCGTATTTCCGGCAGAAAATTCTTTAGAATTCCGATTGCGGACTCAAAGAAAAAACAAAGAAGGATTCATAGATTCCTTGATCATCGGAGTATAAAAAAGTCGCAAGTTGTCTCAAATAATTATTAATAATCTTATTCTAAGTTCTCAACACCCTGTGCCAGGGAATTAAAATTTTGAAGTGTTAACTTGTTGTAAAGAAATTAAAACGATGCCAGCTCACCCTATTTGACATATAAGAAATGAAACAGAAGGGCAGATTGTGATTAAGATAGTATCCTATAGCCCGCCTCTAGCCTCTAGAAACAGCATCCATATATACACGTTAAGCAGATGATGCAAATACTTAAAGTAATAAAGTCATAAATTATTTATACTTACCAAGTTATAAAATTTATACCACGCATATAAACTACGGGTTGTTGTAAGAATGGTTGGAGTGGGGGACTTGATGGGGGGGAGGGGGCGGATAGATGTGCAAATGTTTCGATTCTGTTGACTGTTGTTGCGCATTTTACTAGACGACAGTAATGGAAACACGTGGTTTTCAATGATAACTTATTTAATGGGAATCATATTTAATTTATGACTAGTTTATGTACACTCCAATTCACTCGTTTCAAACTTTAAATACAGATTTTTTTTCAATAAACTTTTAACGATTTCTCTATAGCCTTCTATAATTATGCCAAATCTAATTATAGAATTTATTAAGTGTAATATGGGGATTAAGATTCAGGAAGAATTTTGAATCCTCCTAAAAAATTGTTAGTCTTATGGCTCTTTGAACAATTTTATTCAAAAAATCGACCTTATTTTTTGTGTCATTCGTTTAAATACACCTTGAAAAACAACCAAGTAGCTTAGAAAACCGTTAAAAATAGTATTCAAAAAATCAAATAATCAACAGTTAAAGACATTTGCTCATGAATTTAACAATTTTGCCAAAAGGAAGTGTTCTAACCGAAGAGGAGAATGCTCAAATTCAAGACTATCAGGAAAATGGTCATAGCAGTCGATGTGAAGGTCACAATAATGGACTAACTATGCAGCTATCTTTTCATTTCATTTCATTTCATTTCATTTCATTTTATTTATTTACAAAAACCTTGAGACTGGTTCTCAGTTGTGGTTTTAAAATATATACATTTTAATTATAAGGTAACATATTTCTATACATAGGTATGTACATGAGTATTTAAAAAAAAAAAACAAAAATTTAATATAAAATTTACTAAGTAAGAAAAAAAATTAATAGAATTTATAGAAAAAAAATAATTGATTAATATAAAAAAAAAACAAAGGTGAATTATAAAAAAGCAATATAAGTAAAAAGAATTATTGAACAAATAAACTATTAAAAATGATATAGGGAAAACGATGACAAAAACAACAAACCGCTAGCGAACATGGCAACATCCCCTCAAGAAAGACACCGCATACTCCGAAGAGTCTCAAATTTAACATTATCAGTTAGCAAAATCAATGGTAAAACCGTAGTTAAATCCACCAAAAATGCTTTTTATCAGATTGTTGGGGAAGCCACACATTTCAACCATCTGAAAATTTAAAAAGATCCACCGAAATCAGGCCGGACAGATCTTTTTCGTGAGATTTTAAAGTTGAGTTAAACTGGGTATTTATAGAATACTGCGCCTTATGCCATTAAATGGCCTCCCTTCATGTGCCTACTACCCAAGCCTATTTTTGCTTTTCTCATGTCATGTTAATAGAAGGTATGCCCGCTGGGACCATCCAAATTGAACTTATTGTTTTTTTAGTAAGAACCACCTGATCATTATCTTTCACACCGTATTTTGTAATAAGGCGCAGTTTAACTCAACATTAAAAGCTCACGAAACAGAACTGTTCCAGCCTGATTCCGCTGGATCTTTTTAAATTTTCAGATGGTTGAAATGTGTGGCTTCCCGGACAATCTGATAAAAAGCATTTTTGGTGGCTTTAACAACGGTTTTACCATTGATTTTGCTAATTGATAATGTTGAATTTGAGACTTTTCAGAGTATGCGATGGCTTTCTTGAGGTGATGTAGCCATGTTCGCTAGCGGTTTGTTGTTTGTTCATCTTTTTCCCTATATCGAAGGTAGCTGCATACTAAGTCTAATGTTGTGACCTTCACATCGACTGCTATGACCATTGTCCTGATAGTCTCGAATTTGAGCCTTTTTCTCTTCGGTTAGAACACTTCCTTTTGGCGAAATTGTTAAGTTCATGACAAAATGGGGCGTATTCATAGTCATTTTAGACCTGAGTCTAAGTTAAACATAGCTTTGGTTGAATTTTCGGACGTTGATTCTATTTTTGTAAGTTAATCATTTCAAAATATTTGAAGCTATTTGTGTAGTATACGAAGTTAATTATCTTATAAAAATATAAAACCAACAATTTGTAATTAAAGTCGGTTTGTATTCATTGAGCGAAAATTGTCTTAAACTGTAGTTTAGTTTGACCTAGGTCTATCTGCCACTATGAATATGCCCCAATGTCTTAACTCTTGATTATTTGCTTGTGTGCATACTATTTTTAACGATTTTCTGAGCTACTTGGTTGTTTTCAAGGTGTATTTAAACGAATGACACAAAAAATAAGGTAGATTTTTTGACTAAAATTGTTCAAAGAGCCATAAGACTAACAATTTTTTAGGAGGATTCAAAATTCTTCCTGAATCTTAATCCCCATATTACACTTAACAAATTCTATAATTAGATTTGGCATAATTATAGAAGGTTATAGAGAAATCGTTTAAAGTTTATTGAAAAAAAAATCTGTATTTAAACGAGTGTATGTAGCTTTAGGTTTGTACCTATATAGCTCGGTGATTTTAGGGGAGACATAAATTGTTTCTTAATGAAGAATCCCATTGCAAACATTCATAGGTAAATAATAACATCTATATAAAGCATTGTACAAAGTAAGGCTTCAAGAACCAAAACAAACATCTGGACGATGAGCAGGTTTAGCATTGAGTTGGCCAAAAACCGGCCACCTCTCTTAGCGAAACCAAATCATTGGTAGGTACTTATGCAACTGATTACTGATAGAACAAGAAGAGAGTAAAGTTCAACAAATTTTTCTCAAAGCCGTTTCGAGGGTTTCAAGGAAACTAAATAATTGCGCTTAGTAGGTCTTTTTTTGGAAATATTCGAATTTCTTTCATCCCCTTTTACAAGTTATCATAGTAAAAAACTTCTCATTGCGGTGTCCTTGTTATTTTTTTTTTATATGAGAATCGCGGATTCAAGATCTTTAAAAAACTTATTAGTTGATAATTCGACTGTACGATCATCGACAGAGAGTACGAAAGCGACTGCAGGGGATTCATCAAAGGGAATGGAATACGGCCAACACTTCCTTCCAAACGTTGAAGAGTGAACTTAAATGTACACAAATTATGTTAAGGAACGCTCTGCAACATTTCAGCATATCCAGTTTCCAAAAAGGCTACAATCCATCAGACCTAATGCATTTAAGGAGATAAACAAAATTATCGTTAAAGGACAACAAATGCCAGACAAAATCAGTACCAGGGAGGTCACGACAACTCAGGACGAAGCGGAAGCATTTGCTGAATATTTCGAAGAAAATTTCGTGCTTTGCCCAACCAACGACCCAGTATTCTTAGACAAATTCGAGTCAGCAATCCAACGGCTACAGCAGACAAACACTGAAATTACCAATTTCGACGATCATAATCCTGCCAGTGATCCGGAGCCGAATGGATGTTTTACCAACACTGAAGAAGTGGCTGGATGTTCAAAAGGGTAGTTATGTGCATTCAAGAGGACACAAGCGTCCACAGGTTTTTCTCAAAATCCACCTCTGTCTACCAACTCCTACTCTCACCTCCACGTGGTGAACATCGGGTGTCTAGTACCTCAGCTGGAGACGGGGTTTAAATCCCCGTGGAAAGCTGTTGGGGACAGCCAACGAGAGAGGGGGGGAGGAGTGTTCCCACTAAGGCACTTCTCCTTTCATCGAGGCGGCAGCGGACGAATTCTCTAGATGGAATCAACGGTGGCGTCTACAGTTCCAGTTAGGTTGAACTACTTAGTGAACACCTTATATGGGCTACTACGACATATTTGTAGCTCAGGCCTATAAGGAGCGGTTTATCCGGCTCCCTACCCTTGGAGTTATACGAAGGGTCTGGTCCTCCGGGTCGGGGGTTGTGCGTCGGGGTAACTTCCCTACCACGTAAAAAAAAGTTGTTCCGAAACAACAACAAGCCTCGGATATGGATGATTTTAAAGTTGACGACCCCAGCAAACGAAACAAGGACAATGAATTTCGGATCTGCACGTGGAACGTCCTGTCCTTATACAGAACACGTGCAGCCGAACAATTAGTGGAGAACCTGGACAGGCTAAAGGCTGACGTAACAGCCATCCAGGAAGTGCGATGGGATGGAGAGGGCGTACGGAGACTGAAAACGTGTGACATCTACTACGGCGGGTGCTTGAAGGAACAGGGTCAGCGGCTCTTGGGTTGTGGTTTTGTGATAAGGGGAAGACTTAGGCAAGAAGTCTTGGGCTTCCGAAGTGTAAGCGAGCGCCTGGTCACAATCCGCATCAAAGGCAAATTTAAGAACATTTCGCTGATTTGTGTTCACGCCCCCCATGAAAGGAGAGAAGACTCAACCAAAGAAGCATTCTACGATCTCTTGGAGACAACGTATGATATGTGCCCGAAGTACGACGTGAAGATCATTCTTGGTGACTTCAACGCAAGATTCGGAAAGGAGGGCATCTTTGGTTCGATAGTCGGAGGACACAGCCTACACGACGAAACTTCCGGCAACGGACACAGGCTGGCAGACTTTGCGGCGGGGCGAAATGTCATCATCTCAAGCACCTACTTCCCACACCTCAATATACACAAGGGGACTTGGCGGTCGCGTGATCAAGTAACCGTCAACCAAATCGACCACGTTGCGATAGACGCGAGACATGCTTCCAGTATCTTGGACGTCCGAACGTTCCGAGGGGCCAACATTGACTCGGATCACTACCTGGTGGTAGCTAGACTACGTATGCGGATATCCATGACGCGACAACGCAGAGCAGATGCTGTGAAAAGATTCGATGTCGAGAAGCTTAAATCGCAAGAGACTGCCAGAACTTTTGCAGACCACGTAACTCTTAATCTCTCAGGAGGTCCGCTACCAGCATCAAGTGCAGAGGACCAGTGGGACCACTGTCAACAAGCCATTAGAAGTGCCGCCTCTGATGTGCTGGGTTTCACTAGGCGAATACAACGAAACCCCTGGTTCGATGAGGAGTGCCGGCTAGCGCATGCAGCTAAGGACGAGGCCTACCAGGCAATGCTGCAGACTCGAACAAGAGCTGCTGAGAGAGTGGCCCGGAAGCTCTACGGGCTGAAACGAAAAGAGGAACGCCGACTTCTCAGGAGGAAAAAGAGAGAGCACGAGAAGCGGGCGGTAGAGTCTATTGAGGGTTGTAGCGGTAGGGGAGATGTTCGAAAATTTTATCAGAGGGTGAAGCGATCCACCCAAGGATTCAAGGCTAGAACGGAAGCCTGCCGAGATGAGAGTGGGAATATGGTAGTAGACACACAGTCAGTGCTGAGGATCTGGAAAGAACACTTCTCTAGACTGCTTAATGGCGAAGACAGCCAAGATGCCGCTAATAGGCAGAACGCTCCATTCAACTTGGACGATGATGGCCAAGAGTTCCGTCCACCCGACCTAACCGAAGTTCGGCTGGCGATATCCAAACTTAAGTCGTACAAGGCTGCAGGTGCGGATGGCTTACAAGCCGAACTATTTAAATCAGCGGGAGATGAATTGGCTAGGAGCATACACCAGCTCATCTGCAAAATTTGGTCGGAGGAAAGTATGCCCGATGAATGGAACCTCGGTATAGTGTGCCCCATCCATAAAAAGGGAGATGTTCTGAAATGTACCAACTACAGAGGAATTAGTCTCCTAAACGTCGCTTATAAAATCTTGTCGGCCATCCTGTGTGACCGCTTAAAACCTTTTGTCAACGATCTGATCGGCCCTTATCAGTGCGGTTTTAGGCCAGGCAAGTCAACCGTCGATCAAATGTTCACACTCCGACAGATTTTAGAAAAATCCCGGGAATTCCAGATCGATACACACCACCTTTTTATCGATTTTAAAGTCGCGTATGATAGCGTGAAAAGGGACGAATTATACAGAGCCATGTCGAGTCTCGGCATCCCTGCCAAACTCGTCCGCTTGTGCAGGATGACGATGGAGAAATCTCGCTGCTCCGTCAAAATTGGTAAGAACACCACCGATTCCTTTGATGTTGAGAAAGGATTGAGGCAAGGCGACGCGTTATCATGCAACCTATTCAACATCGTTCTTGAAGCCATTGTACGCAACGCACATGTCAACACCAGCGGTACAATCTATCAAAAGTCCGTTCAATTGCTTGCATATGCGGATGACATAGACATTGTCGGCAGAACGAAGCGAGCTGTGGCAGGGGCATTTGCGAGCATTGAATCGGAGGCGGCTAGAATGGGATTGGCGGTTAATGAGGACAAGACGAAGTATATGCTGTCATCGAGAGAGGAATCTCAACATCGTCGACTCGGGCAAAATATCACGATGGACAGATATAACTTCGAAGTTGTCAAGGACTTTGTCTACCTGGGCTCCACTATTACATCGCAGAATGACATCAGTGCAGAGATCAAGCGAAGAATTACTCTTGCCAACCGCTGTTTCTTCGGTCTAAGAAGGCATTTAAGTAGTAAGGCCCTCTCTCAGAGAACCAAGGAGACTTTATACAAAACCCTAATCATCCCGGTCCTGCTTTATGGGTCAGAAGCATGGACACTGAAAGATTCGGATAAAAATCTGCTAGGGTGCTTTGAGAGGAAGATTCTTCGTGTGATTTTCGGTCCGGTGTGTATCGAAGGAGTATGGAGGAGAAGATTCAACGACGAGCTATACGGGCTATACAGCGACGTTGACCTGGTCAAAAAGCTGAAAATACAGCGGCTTAGATGGCTGGGGCACGTGGAGCGTATGGACAGCAACGCACCTGCCCGACGAGTCTTCGAATCCAACCCCGATGGGGTACGCAGCAGAGGAAGAACCCGTAACAGGTGGCGCAATCAAGTGAATGACGACATCAAAGCACTCGGTGTGCGCAACTGGAAGCGGCTAGCTAGGGACAGAGCTGGCTGGAGGGGCTTGTTAGTTGAGGCCGAAGCCCATCCTGGGCTGTGAGCGCCATCAAAAGTAAAGTAAGTAAGAAGAAGTGGCTGTATTAATCCACAGTGGACGCCCTAAAAAATCATCTGGACCAGACATGATTTCCAGCTACATCATAAGGAAATTTCCCCAAGTCATGGTGCTATTCCTCACGATCTTATTCAACAACTGCGTCAACAACTGCTATTTTCCGAAAAAATGGAAGACAGCAAAAACAGTACCGATTCCGAAGAAAATCGAAAGGAGTGCCGTTTCTGGATATCGTCTCATATCGCTTCTAAACAATACCAGCAAAATACTTGAAGGCCTAATTCTTCGGCGGTTGAACATCATCCCGGATATGCAGTTTGGCTTTCGTGAGAAACATTCCACTATACATCCACTCCTGAGGTTCCAGAACGACGTTGTTAGCTCCCTCAATAACTATTAGGTTACTGTTGGGTGCTTCTTGGATATAGAGAAAGCATTCGACAGCATCTGGATACGGGGGCTAATACTCAAGCTAACAATTTTTAATTTTCCAGATGCACTAATAAAAATAATTTTCTGTTTTCTCAATTGCAGGTCATTCTTTGTCCAGATTGAAAGCAGCTAGTCAGCAACCAAAAACATCAGAGCAGGAGTAGCCTAAGGATCAAAACTAGGACCGTATCTTTATAACATCTTTACATCCGATCAACCTCAACCCAGAAATTCTATGAATTGGCTCTATGCGGATGATTCGCTAACGTACGCCAATTCTATGTTTCCAGTTATTGCAGCAAGAAGAGTAGAGGAACATGTGAGCCGACTGTGGGAACTCTACACAAGATGGGGTATCAAAGTCAACTCAGCCAAATCCGATATGGTTTGCTTTAGCAGACCCGCCGGACATCGCAACGCACCCTCAGCCGCAAACTGCCACAGCATTAAACTCAATTTACCGGACGGATCGCAACTGACGACCACACCATCGGTGAAATATCTGGGTATCAACTTCGAGGAGAGGAGAGAAAAAAGCTAATTTCGCTCTCCACCGAATCCACCCTCTAATGCTGAAAAGGAATGGACTGAGCCAGAGCACAAAGTTGCTTCTCTATAAGCAACTTCTCAGGCCAATTACCACGTACGGCTTTCCTTCATGGTTTACTATTTCCAAAACCAGGATGCGAAAGCTTGGACTATTTGAAAGGAAAATTCTGCGGATCTGCACAGGACTTCACTTTGACCAACGGCGACAAAAGCATTTCAGCAACAAGTGACTCTACGAAGCATCCGGAATAACACCCCTGGACAAATACATGATCAGTGCTGCTAAGAGATTGACGGGCAACCTTTGCAATCATCCGAACCCGCTAGTGAGAACCATCACCAGCGAAGAGAGATACCCCGAGCCACGCTACCTAGATGTGAAAGCACTACTGGATGAAGGAATTATTTATACGACGAGGCAATCCAATTCTACGAGGACGCAGCGTCAAACTTCCACCGTCGCTAGAGGTCACCTCCACCGCACATCCAACCACAAAGACAACCGGATATGAACAACCCGAGATGAACCATCTAGTACTAAGTAAATAGTATAAGACAATCAAAGACAATTGTTTAAATAATTTTAATAAAAATAAAAACAATGTATAAAATTAGGCCCTTATGTGCCAAAACAAATTCAAATGCCAATGTTATATAATGTAAATTAGAATTAAGAGCCAATTGTATATACTTCAGTTAAATAAATATTATTATTATTAATATTAGTTGTTAAATATTCAATCAAGTGAAAAGGAAGATTGTGCCATTTGACCTCGAGACGAAAACCAAAATTTTAGCAATTTTTAGTAGTATGTATCTCTTTTTGCTTATTTTGGTTAAAAAAGCTGTCAACTGATTTTTTTACACACTTTAAATATCAAATCTTTATTATGACGTTGGGTCTAGAAAAAAATTATCCTTGAGTCGATATCATTGTTTGCTTTCAAGATATTCGGGCCGAAAAACAGTTTGCAACAGTTAGTCCAGTAACCTTGTCGTTTGTATGGAAGGCACTGTTTGCGTCAAATCTGGTATTTCTGCTTTTTTGCTGAGTTGGTCAGGATTAGTAAATAAACTAAGTCTTCGACCTCGAGCGACGACCGCTTCATGTTCAGAAAATTACGCATGCGTAACGCGTGTGGAACTCATGCGTACCCCATACCTTGTTTTCGTTAAAATTACTATATATCTCTCAAGCCTAGTACGCTGCTGATGCGAAACGAAATATCCCATTCAAAAATTACATGACGAAATCATAAACGAAGAATTTCGTTGTGCTTTACGTTACGTACGCTGTCCAACCAGCGAAATTTATGATTATACCAGATTGTTTTGAAAAGTCTCCACTCTCTTTTCACATACTGAATTAATTGCCCGGAAAGTTAAATGTGTGTGGAAAAATGACATTTGGGTTTGTTCGTGTTTTTTTTTTTGTTGTTACTTTCATTACACCATGGCTATTGTTTGATTTGTTCGTTAAATTTGATTTTATTTATTTGCAATTTGTGAATCTCTCCATGAATATTTTCGGTAAGCATTTGCTTGTCTTTTTGGAGACCGCTGGAAAATTTCGTTTCGCATCAGCAGCGTACTAGGCTTTAGGATGAACAGGTAGAAAGTGTGAGCTAAGAGCTGTTTTTAAGAAAATCAAACAATAAAGGACATCATCTTATAGCAGCTTCCCGTTTTAGATGAGCTAAACCAAAATCTTGGATATTTCCTCTAGGGAATTTCACCAGGAACATACCAGAAATGCCAAATTGAAGATAGATAAGTTCATTCGCTTAGGTTTTCGTTCGATTTAAAACTAGGTTCACAGACACAAAGGCCAACCGTTTCTTTAGGAGGAAAATCGATTTATGCGGACTTCGCGTCGTCGTTGATTTAGTTTTTTACCTGAGGATTGTATCTTCTTCTTCATTTAGCCGGCGATTGTCATGATCTCGAGGGGGACCACAACTCTCCCACTCAACTGCTTCACCTAAGGTTCCACTTGTGGGGTTCGCCGGGTTGACCTCAGAAAACGTCGACAGGCTTCCCGGTTTTGGATTGATCCATGTCTGAGGCTAACCAAATGCAGGTGTCGCTGCATTTGTTTCATCCAGGAGTTTTTGCGCCTGCCCTTCTTCTGCAATAGTGTTGGAACGTCTTGTGCTATTGCCTTTTGAACTGGGTCATGGTATCTTCTTTGTACATGACAGTACCAGCTAAGTTGGTCATGCTGTATTTTGTCCAAGATGGTATTTTTGACGTGTAGGCTTCCTCGAATTCTCTTGCTTCTTATTCGATTGCACTTTGTCACTCCTGCTGTCTTGTGAAGCATCTTCAATTCAAAAATAAATGTTGACAACATTTTCCCGAAGAAACAATTTTAGCTTGCTTTAAGTATCTGATCTTATTAAAAACCACCATCTTCGATGGCTTTCCGAATTTGTTCTCAAAATCAATAAGTTCAGAATGAATTTAGAAAACTATTGCGCATAAACTATGAGTTGCATCCAGTGATTTCCAAAAAAATAGCTTAAAAACAACCCCACCCTAATATTCATATCCACTAATAATAGGCTTGGGACATAATTGGTGAGTTTTTGAAGTGCCTATGGATAATAATTCTTAACTCAACTTTATTTAATAAATTCAATCAACTTTACCTGGGCAAACGAATTCTCTTTCGAAATTCCTAAAGGCAGGCCTCTTGCCAATTCCAAATTTTAAGTGTTAACCCAAAACACTCTAAAACTCAGTCCTCTCCATCTATATAAATAGGTAGTGACGTCAAGCAATAAACCAATTTGCAAAACACTTCCTTAAGCAAAGTTTAACTTTCACTAACTTGAGATCCCAAATCGTATTTCACTATAGCCGAATATTCGGGTCAGGACTCGAGATATAGAGAGAGGACCTCTTAATATAAACCATCACCATCCACAACAATAAAACTCAATTAACAGTTTAACATTCAATTTCCACAAGAAAGATTGCGAGGAATACACAGCCCAGGCCAGGCCATGAAAAGCGGGAGAGTTAGTTGGGTCAGGTTATTATTTAAAGAAAGAATGGGAAATAGAAGACTTTCTATATAACCAAAGTCGTTGTTCCCTCAAATTGACCTTCTTAAACTTTGAAAATGCTGTTATTGTTGACAAAACTTCCTTATGTGCATCAGAGGAAACCAAACTATTAAGGGATTCTGTGTGTCTGAATATTCTGTTCCTTTTTTATTCATGGTGACTTCTTAACTTTGCTTTTGCTTTCACCTCGCCCTCTTCTGCTGCCCATGCCCATGACCACAACCAAATCTATATTATGTTGTGTATTTGTGAAGCATTAAAACTTTATGAAACACACTCACATCATCTCCTTGTATAATCGCATATATCGACTTCGGCATCAACCATAAGTCTTAAGAGGATGCTGGATGCTTTCATTACTTACGTATCTCTCATGGAAGAAGATGATGTGTATATTTAGGGTTACCCGCAAAAGTTTTCGCATGAAATTCCATTTCAAAAATTATATTAAAGGATCTTCCTCGACAACAACGACAACGACAAATTGTCCGCAGTAGTTAACAGGAGGAGAGCTTTCATGATTTTCAACAAGAATCGCATCTTTGTGTTCTGGCTTCTTCTTCGATGGGTTGAACCAGTTTAACAGAAAAATTAATTTTCAACTTGAGTGTGCTCATATAAATTAAATGAAAATCTCACGAAAGTCAACGAAGACCGTGACGGCGCGGCGACGAAGCAAGTTGTCGTTGTTTTTGTTGCTTGCTTCTAACGTCCTTTTGCTTCTATAGCATCAACCATCACCATACTCCCAGTACATTTCCTTCAAATTTAGAGAGATAAACTTTTAGAGACTTCGTGTGGAGGAATTTGAGCCATTAGCATGAGAGAACTTTATTCGGTAAAACCCATTCTCTTATTTACACTATTTTAACAAAGGGGAATTTTACCAGCTCTCGAATGTTTTGACTAAATCCATATTATGTATACCTACATATTTTTGGAAAAATCCTATCACAGCCTGATTGATTGTATCTCGAATATGAGTTGTATGCTATGAAAAAAACCAAAGAAATGCAAAGAATGTCACAAAAAAAAACAATTACGCAGAAGCGTCAAAGAAAAACAAAACAAGACGCGGGCCGTCAAACATAAAAACGACGTGGGGCATCAAAACAAAAAATGACGCAGCGGTGTCAGCAAAAAATATGACGCGGGAACGTCAAACAAAAAATGACCCGCGGGCGTCAAAAAAAAAATAACGCGAGGGCGTAAAAAAAAAAACTAGAAGAGGAACCGTCAAACATAAAAATGACGTGGGGCGTCAACAAAAATATGACGCGGGACCGTCAAACAAAGAAATGACGCGAGGGCGTCAAAAAAATTACGCAGGGGCGTCAACAAAAAATGGCGTGGAGCGCCAAAAAAAAAAGATGCAGAAGCGTACAAAAAACGACGTGGGGGTGTCAAAAAATAACTTAAAATGTTGGGCGTTGTTTCATCTTGTTAAAAATTGCAGAAATTGGAAAGAACTCACAACAAAACATGATAACAGCAATCACTTAAATGGAGAAATTTCGATTTGTCCTTGACTTGAAACTTTGATGTGCTTGGGTTAAAAGTTTGAGTCTGCGAGAATGAGAAACGGGATGTCGAATGAAAACGAAATCCTCTTTTGGAATCTACGAGCTTCAATTAGTGCGAACATGAAGAAGGTACAACAGGAAGCGGGTATTTGTAGCGACCTATATATCTATACATGCATACATATATGACAGCTGAAGACATCTCCGTTCTGTTATAAGCACTTTATACGCGGAAGATACCTCGTTGAGACGCATATGAATTCGGGATCCCAGCCTTTATTGAAATTCTAATAAACACCTTCTAACTTTGATGGGATGTAATAACGTCAGAGACCTGAAATTCGATGGCACATGGCAGGAAGGTCGGCAGACACATCCTCAAGTGCTAACCATGTTCAAAAAAAAAAAAATAAAAAAAAAAAAGTAGCAATGAAAATGGATTTTTCATGCTATCAGGAATTGAGGGTGTGGTAGTGTGAAAAAAATCTTACGCGTCTTGAAATGCTATCCTGTATTCCAGAAGAAGAACAAACAGAAAAAAAATAAATAAGTAGGAACACTTATTTTCGTTTATACGAAAAGTGTCAATGGTAGGTATAGATGAGGTGGTGATTCTTAAGAATGGCTTCCGAACGTTTATACCGCCTATACAGCCTAGGACTGATAGCGCGGAGATATGCAAGCAGGTAATTATGCATTACTTTTCTGAGCCGTCTTTTTTTATTTTTAATTAATTAAATCCGAAAGGATGAAAAAACGTCGTCGTCGACTCGACACGAAGACGCACATCATCACGTCACCCTGCGAATAAAAGATCTATTTAGCGGATTTTTTGAAACATTCGCGCCACGTAGAATTATATGCTGACAAAGCAGGTAAAAGTCAAAGTCTCTTTACAGCCCTAAAGCTGACGGCACTTAACACTTTTAAATTGACTGACAAAAAACAGCACAAGGCACATGGGATCCTGCAATGATGGTGGGGAAATATGATGATAAGCGAATGGAACATTTTTTTTCTTCTCGGTAGCTAAATTATGTATTTGGGAATTAAGAAAATCGTAGGTATAGAAGGTTTTTGTCAAATAAAAGTGCGTCTTTAAGTTAAATGATATTGAAGATGTCTTATAACATTCTCTTGAAGGAATTTAAATTAGATGAAACTAAATGTAATATCTTATGAAGTTGAATTATATGGGGGCTTGGGTCGTTGAGTCTTTATTTTCTATTAAGAAACATGTCTAAAATTTAAATTGCATGTGAAGGAAAGTTTATAAAAAACTTGACTGGGTCGTTTATATTCCCAAAATGACGAATAAGCATAGTTCTAGTTAGAACGAACATTTGGCATGAATTATTTGTTCTAAAATGAAATTAACTGAGAGGATGAATGGAACCTTATGTGAACTACTTAAGGATTTTCATAATGCGAGTGAAAATTGCGTATGGATAGTTCTTTAAGGGGTAGTTACTTGCGATCCATATCATCTTCAACAGGAAAATAAATAAGAAGTTGGATTTCCCTCGGAAGGAAATCTTATTGAAATCGTAGGTTTTTTGCTTTGAGGTATTCTTCCGAATAGCAGATCGCAGCCAAAATCCTCCGGTTCCTATGAAATCGGAGAATTTTTCGTTCCGTCGGAAACCTGCTAGAATCAAATGGTTAGCTCTCTGGTCGGGTTGGTTATTTTGATAATAGCCCTGTTAGAATATGACTAACTATTCCAGTTGCCAGGTATCTGTCTAGTTTGGGCAAGACCCTAGTAAGTTTTCAGTAAGGAAAATCTAGACAAGGAAAACTTGTCAGAAACTTGGCAAGCCCTTGCTGGATCAGTACCAAACATTTAGACGAGGGAAACTTTTCAATCACTCGATAGACCCTCCCTAATAAAACATTGTTGGACATGTTTCGGTACCTCATCAGGAATGTCTCTTGTACACCAAAAACAAACATTTTATAAGCACCATGCACTTTCAGTACCTATCTTGCGACACTCTTTTCTCACTTTCTTTTGTCTTCTTTTTCATACCACACTTTTTTCTGTGGGTGTGAGTCATCTGTATATAATATGTACATTGTACATATGTGTTATGCAATAGAGTTTGAAACTTATTCACTTTCGACATTGAAATTTTGTATAGCGAGTAAGCCCACTGGGGAGCACATTGGACTGACAAGCAGAAGATCGCGGGATGAAGTCCCATATCAGCCAACTTTTTTTTTAACTTGTTTGCCTGACGAGGCAAAAGGGTTTATATAATCGCCAGTACCTACTCCTACAAGCAAAGAAGCTTGTAGGACACACCAACAATCACCCAAATCAACTAATAAGAAGGATAGCCACCGAGCAACGACAAACCGAGCCGAGATACCTCAGTACGATGGACATCCTGGACAACAACATCATCACAGACAACAAGCAAGCAATTTCGTTCTACGCTGAAACTGGTTCAGCATATCACCGTGGCTAAACGCCAACCCAGCTCCCCACCAAAACCACAACTTGACAACCGGGACGGAACACCCCGAGGACAATTAAGTCAACCTACTTTTAGATTTAATTTTTTTACATGTATTTTATATTTTATAATCCTTTAAAATTTAGACATAGTATACAATTTGGCCCCCTATATGCCAATAAATGTATAATATCATCGTATCTAACTAGTTATAAGTCAAATTGTAAATATCGTTGTTCAATAAAGATGCTTTTATGCTAATGCTAATGATATAATCGCCAATGTCTTTGTTCTAGCCTTAGCTAACCCTTGCTAGCCTCTTGCCAGAATTTACATAAAACTTTCTAGGGCCTTGTCGATAACTAGATTGTACCCACATATATTAAAATCAAATGTTCATCCAAAAAAGTCCTCGCTGTGGATTTCACAACTAGTGGCAGTGGTAGTAAAATTGACAATTATTTATCAATTTATCAATAATTAACAGCAAAGAGCAAATACACTCACTTTCACAATTAATTGTAATTTTAACAGCGTTTGCTTTCATTTTTCATAACGAAATTTTCATTTTCACAACTAAAATTTTAAAATTATTAAAATTTCATGTTGTAAAATTTACAACCAGTTGTCAATTTGGTTGTTGAATTTATTCAATTTAATTTATTTACTGATATAACTTTATTGCGCAGTTGTTTTGTGAATCAGTCTAGGGAATCATGGGAAAAATCCAATTTTGTGGAAATTTTTACCTGTAAAGGGATAAAAAGGTTAATTTTTATATAATTCATTTTAAGCTGGTGATTTCCGCTACAACCTACAAATATTTATTTCAGAAAGTAATTTATTCATTGTTTATTCAGTATTCTATTGTGGTAAATAATACTATGTTCCCACTGAACGAAATTGCGGAGTTTTAAATTATTTTGCCAAAATCATCTTCGAAATTGCACGATTTCCCATACAATGACGCAATTTCAAAACCATCTCAAATCACCTCAATTTCCATGAAATTGCGTACGAAATTGGGTTTTATACCATTCTTTCGATATAGTGAAGATACAGAACTAACGTGCTGACAGCATCTTTTTACTCTTAACTGTTAACTTATGTTGTCAAAACAAAAGTGATTTTTGGCTTTGTCTGGTTTTATTCCTTTTAAATTAATAAACTTATAAGAAAAAATGTCCAAAAGAAAATATAAACAAAAAATCATGGAATTCAGCAGAAGAGCTCTTCTCGAGCTCTGGGAAGAAAAAATAGACCAGCAACAGGGAGCTCGAAAAACAACCCTTTTTTGACAAGTTGTCAAACAAAATTGTCTCAATTACCAGTGTAGGCACTTTGGGTAATTTTGAAATTGAAGTCACGAAATTGCGCAATTTCGGGCTCAGTGGGAACATCCTATAAAAAGGAAAAAAGAAAATAGCCCAGGAAACAAAAACATGGCTCCATACAAGTTTCTAAATTTTGGTAATAGCTTTGATACTTATATATATTGTACCTAATACTATTATACAACTTTTCAGAAATATCCTTGGGTGTGGCTGTTGAGCAAAAAATAAAATAACGGGATTTTAGTGTGATTTTTTTTTTATTTTTGGGAATTCTTTGTTTCATGAAAATGGCTATATCTTTAAATATAATTGGTTTAGAAACAAGATTGGTACGTTATATTATTGATAATTGTTTTTTTTTTTTAATAATAAAATATAATAAGGAATATATTTACGATAAAAACTTTTTAAAAATACACAAAGAGTCAAATTTTTTGAAAAAAGTCGTAATGGAGGTTGGTTTAGTTTTGTTTATTCGTAACTTGATAATGAAAAATGTCCAGTTTTCAGAATTCAATTGTGCAGAAAACCTCATTTTTAGAATTACATAAAAAAATGTTGCAAAAATTTCAATTGCACCCTTTCTTCACAAAATTCCTATAGAGACATGCCTCCATACAAAATTCTAAATTTCGGTAATAGGTTTGATACTTACTTATATTGTACCTAATACCATTATATGTCTTTTCAGAAACATCCCCACCTGTGTATCCTTGGATTTTATAGATGTAGGAATAAGTTTGAAATTGTTTTTTCTTAAATTATAAAATATAAAAAAAATAAATTCATGCGTAACACTTTTTAAAAATACACTAAATTTTTTTTTTTTTTTTGTAAAAAATAAAGTTGTAATGGATGTTTTTTTTTTTTTTGTTTTTTTTTTTTTTTTTGTTTTTAAAGAAAAAACAAGCCCACGCCTCTTTCCCCTTCATATACCGCACGCGTTGGGGTCCATTTTCACCGAGTACGAAAGCAATTACGATTGCAAGTCATATCGGCACTTATATTAATTATTTGATGTTAGATAATAATACAAAAAATGTTGGTTGAATTTGGTTTTACCGTAGCCTTATACAAAAAAATACACAATCAGCACCCTTTTAAAGAACCAATTCTAAAGAAATCCTCATTTTTCAGAATTACATAAAACGTTTGTTTACCTGGTTTTGAGAAGATTTTAAATCTACCCTTTTTTAATAAAAGTTCCAATTATGTAGATTATCGCTGACTTTAAGTGACTTACAGGATTATTTTATTTCTTGGAAAATTAGCAGGTATGCAGGTAGAATAAAGTAAGAATGCATTGTTCCTTTTTTTAAGTACCTGTATAGTATTTCTGCTTTTAAAAGAGTGTGTCAACAAGGTAACAAAACTTAATAAGTTATAAAAACTAAAATAAAAGTATTCATTATTTTATTATCTTTTCAGAGTCATCTCCATCGTCTTGCAGCCGCCAAAAAATTTTGAGATCCAGTGGTACATATCTTGATTTCCATAAGAATTGTTTATTTTGTGCTGAAGAGATTGGAGGAGTTGACAAGAAAAATATGGGTCGGCAGAAGCAAGTCAGTGTTGTAACATCATCAGAAATGCAACAAAATATTCAGGATCTTTGTTGTAAGCGCAATAATGATTGGGGTAGTATTGTCAATACACGAATAAGCGGCGTTGATAGTTTATGGACCCAAAAACCAAGATATCATCTCAAATGCTATTGCAAATTCAGGAAAATTACCATTTCATCGACTGGAAGCAAACCCCATCACCACGAAAGGAGAAGAACAAAAGAGAAGAGCAATTGCAAAAATGTCATCTAATATAGAAATAGAAAGTAACATGACATGCACTACTACCCAAGCTGAATTCCTTGCTAACGCCTTCAACAAATCAGGATTCATCAAACACTTGAAGGAACATTTAAATAAGTTAAATATTCAAACACATCAAGCGGAGGCTGACGCAGATACCGCAATTGCAAATATAGCTGTTTGTTTGTGAGTTTGCAAAACAAGGGGAACCGGTGGTAGTTGCTGCAGAGGATTCGGACATTTTGATTTTACTCGTTTTTTTATGTTCCGCAGAACATCAGAAAATTTGGCTTTTCTGCCCTAAATCTAGAACTGCATATGACGTACCAGCAGAGAAGATACGAGTGGCTGCAATGAGTCACCTGCTTCCTGTTGTCCATGCCTTTACTGGATGCGATACCACCTCAGCATTTTACAGGAAGGGAAAAGTAAAGGCATTTAAGCTTCTGGAGATTAATGAACAACTGAGGACTGATGTGCATGTATTCTTGCAAAGAAATTCAACGAAGGACGAAATTGCTGCTGGCGGAGCACTCTTTATACGTGGACTATACAATATTCCACGAGAGACACCACTCGATGAAGCACGGTACCGTGGATACAACAGGGTGATTGCTAATCTGCAGTTACATTCTAAATTTGAATTAGCTTGTCTTCCTCCAACTAAAGCTGCTGCAGATCAGCACTCATATCGCGTATATCATCAAGTACAAGCTTGGCTGGGAAATGCTTTAAAACCAACCGATTGGGGTTGGAAATCTGTCAAAAGCGGATTAGTTCCTGTTACAACAGATCTGCCACCGGCTCCAGAACATCTACTTAAATTAATATCTTGTAACTGTCGGACACAATGTACAATAAGATGCGATGTAGGCGATCAGGAATGTTATGTTCAGTGATGTGTGGAACCTGCCAGGGAACATCCTGCAATAATACCATTGGCGAAGAAGACCATCTAAACGAAGTAGATGCCAATGAGTTTTAATATAAATTTTTGTATAAGACTAATTAATTGTTAAGTAAAATAACTTTATATATAAACTATAATGTATCTAATGTAACAAAAAACTAACATTTAAGCAAATAAAATATTGATAAAAATGTATATAATGGGTGATTTTTTAAGAGGTTTAGAACTTTAAAAAAAAAAAACACAAAAAATTCGAAAAAATGAATGAAATATTTATTTGAATCGATAGTTTGAACCTTGCAATTTAACGTTTAAAGATAATTTCATGCAAATGTTGACCGCGGCTGCGTCTCAGGTACGCCATACGCTGAGTCCAATTTTGGCATACTCTTTCACACATATCGGCCGGTATCTCACGAATGAATGCATGGATGTTGGCTTCCAGTGCGTCAATCGAAGCGGGCTTGTCTCTTTAGACATTAGCCTTGACATACCCCCACAAAAAATAGTCTAATGGTGTCAAATCTCACGATCTAGGCGGCCAATTGACCGGCCCGAAACGTGAAATTAACTGTTCACCAAACTTGCCTCGCAATTGCGCCATTGTTTCGCGTGCTGTGTGGCATGTGGCACCGTCTTGTTGAAACCACATATCATGCAAGTCAAGAACTTCCATTTCGGGCAAAAAAAAGTTTGTTATCATCGCTCGGTAGCGCTCACCATTGACAGTAACGCTGCGATTCGCATCATCTTTGAAGAAATATGGCCCAATAATGCCGCCGGCCCATAAACCGCACCAAACAGTGGCTTTTTCGGGATGCATTGGTAGCTGTTGCAATGCTTCTGGCTGATCTTCACTCCAAATGCGGCAATTTTGCTTATTTACGTACCCATTCAACCAAAAATGAGCCTCATCGCTGAACACAATTTTTCGATAAAAAAGCGGATCCTCGGCCAGCTTTCCAAGAGCCCATTCACCAAAAATTCGGCGTTGTGGTAGGTCGGCTGGCTTTAGTTCTTGCACCAGCTGTATCTTAAAAGGCTTTACGCCCAAATCCTTCCGCAAAATTTTCCACGTAGTGCTGTAACAAAGGCCTAACTGCTGGGAACGGCGCCGAATCGACATTTCGCGGCCTTCTGTCACACTAGCTGATACGGCCGCAATATTTTCTTCACTACGCACAGTACGTAAACGTGTTGGTGGTTTAATGTCCAACAAAGTAAATTTGGTGCGAAATTTGGTCACAATCTTCCGAATAGACTGCTCAGAAGGTCGAGAATGCCGACCATAAAATGGAAGCAGTGCGCGATGAACATTTCGAACCAAGCACGAATTTTGATAGTAAAATTCAATAATTTGCAAGCGTTGTTCATTTGTAAGACGATCCATGGTTAAATTGCAAACCAAACTGAAGCTGTTTGACAGTGACACAAGGTACTAAACACACGTCAGCTGTCAAAACCAGTGTTGCCAAAACAAACCAGCTAAAAAATCACCCGTTATAACTGAAGTATGTTCTTTTTCATTTTTTTCAACAAATATTTTTTTTTTTCAGAAATGTCCGCAGAAGGAACCTGCAAAATATCTTAAAAGACGCAATATAAAATTTTTTAACAAAATTAAATATTTCTTTTAGTGTTATTCAGTACCGTTAGCTATTCAATTTTATTAGTAAATATTGTAAGAAAAATGAACATTATCTTTTTTTTCAACTTTCAAAGACGATTTTTCCAACTTTACGGTTCCTTATGAAAAAATAAGTTACATTTTCTTAAACTGAGTTAAATTGGTCATCATTTGAAATATTTTGAATCTTTGTTAAATGTACCGTTGTATTTTTTTTTCTTTTTTTTTAGTTAGAACTCAAATATTTTCTAACACGTTTCATGATGGATTAAGTTCAAAATTATTCAATTAGTGAGTTATAAAAACTGTTTTTTATACCACATATGACGGAAAATATAATAAAGAACAAATAAATACTGCATTTAGTTTAATTGGGTCCCGTTAAATACTCCATTTGAACAAAATACACTTAAACAAAATGAAAAAATAAATCATTTTCTACAATTTGTATACAAATTTGACAAATTTAGTGCTACTTTATAAAACAAGTTAACATACAATCTTAAGAACCATTTATTGCTGCATAATTTAAAATAGTTTTGAAGTTCAAAAACTGTACCGTTATATTTCTTTTTTTTTTTTTCAGAAAAATCATTTTTTTTTCATGGTTGTCTCTTGAATAAATTCAAAATATTTTGAGAATGGTAATTATTTTATGTGTAACCACACATTTGAAACAATGCGAAATCGAATAATAAACAAAATAAATTACTTTTTTTTTATAAAATTTTTTTTGACTGTTAACTTGGAACTATAAGAACTGTAAAAAAAATTGCAAAATTTTTACTTCTTCAACGTTTTACCAAGTTTAAGACACTTAAAAAAATTCAAAATTCTTTTATCTTATGTCAAATATAATTTTGCGCCGTTATATTTTTTTTTTTTGTAAAAACTGCAAAAATTCAGTTTACATTTTCACTTTCTCAACGCTTACTAAATTTTTTTTTAAATTTAAGGTCGTAATATACAAAAAAAAAAATGTACACAGTTTTATGCTTTAGTAAATTTTGGATCATATGAATTTTTTTCAGCTTTCTGAAATGTACCGTTATATTTTTTTTTTTATATCATTTGAAACTATTAAGTTTTTGTTCGTGGTTCCCTATCCATTTTATTGAAATTATTCAAGATATATCTAAAAGAAAAATCTCAAACGTATCTCAAACAATGTTGAATTTAACAGTGAAAAAAAGTGTGTTTTTTGATTTTGTTATATTTTGTTTACAATTCCGTTTTAACAGTAAATACTGTAAAAAATTGTTTAAAATGTTCACTTTTTCAAGTTTTTATAAAAAATTGATAGAGTGAACGATACATAATAAAATACAATGTTTACTTTCTTGTTCTAAATTCAATTCTGCATCGTTTGAGGTATTTAACAATTTTCTTAAATGTACCGTTATATTTTTTTTAAATTTAAACCTTAATTTTTTTTTCGTGATTTGTCTTTGAATACAATATTTTTTTTACAGAAGGGTACATAACACAAGCTTATAAGATATATCAAATGACGCAGAATCAATTAGTTAACAAAACTGTATTGTTTGTTTTTATTTATATTTGTTAAAAAATACATTTTAACGGAAAAACCCCAAAAAAAATTTAGAAATTTTCAATTTTTCAACTTTGAATACAATTTTTACTAATTTTTGGATTTTAGATATAAAAAAAACAAATGCACTAATGTACTATGATAAAATATTTAATTATGTATTTTTTGAGATATTTTAGAAGTTTGTGGAATGCACCGTTATATTTTTTTTTTTTTTTTTTTTTTTTTTGTCATCACCATTTTTTTTTTTCAAACGCTGATTACGCGGATTGCTCAACAGCTAGAGGCCAGGATATTTCCTCAAATACTCCTTTTAAATAGCTCTACAACCCATCAAAATCCTAAAGCTATTACCAAAATTTAGGATTTTTGCACAAAATTCCTGGGCTAAAAGGGATTTCTTTTAAAATTGCACCCAGCTGCATTATTTCACAAGAAATAATTTGTTAAATCTAAAAAAATGTAAAAAGTAAAACAAATACCTGTAGGGACTTGTAAAATGCAGTACAAATGCATTCAAATCTAAAACCAAATGTAATAATTTGTCATATCTTTTTGTCTAATTTTTCGAAGTGATAAAATATAGGGGAGACTGGGTTCGGTTGAAACACAGGACGGTTGAAACAACGCAATTATCTTGGAAAGCATGTGTGGTGGGTCCATGGGTCTCAGAGACGCACGAAGCGGAAACAGCTTAAAAGACGAACTTCAATCTTGCTTCGGTATAGTAACACGCTTCAGTTGTCTTCGGGGAGGCATTTTTAATTTTTGACATCCAAAAGTAAGTTTTTTTGTTCGAATGTTTTTCCTATTACCGTGTTTTCTATTCGTTGGAGAGTATTGAGTATGTTTTTGTGATCGATGTGAAGAGTGTAGAATACAATATGGTGACTATTTTCAGTGTATCAGTATTGTTACCGACACTTTTTATATTTGTTTATCTACAGGAGGGGTTGGGGACGATTGAAACAATGTATTTATCTGGGTACGACAGTTGTGTTCTGGAATATGTCGAAATATTAATTTTATTGGTTTCTAACCAATCAAAATTGAATACAAATTTTCTTTTAGTTTCTTTTAAATTATTTAATAAATTAACGTTTTATTTTTAAATTATTTCATTCTTAAGCATAGTACGCAGCTGAAGCGAAACGCAAATGTTCATACAAAAAGTGACACAACGAAATCGTAAACGAAAAATTTTGTTCTCGTTTTGCTCAGCAGTACGCAGTTCAATAAGGAAAATAGAAAATCGTAGTAGATTAATTGAGTCAAGTCTCCACTTTTTTTTGCACAGAATTTATTGTACGGAACATTATTTTGCTGGTGAAAAAGTGATTGTTTTTGTTTTTTTTTAGAAATAAAATGGACGAAAATTATAATTAGTTTCATTAAATTTTTTAAACAAGAAATCAGTATATAATAAGCCACACCATTCTTTACAAATATTAACAGAGCACAAACAGAAATTGAAAAATATTTTTTGTATGAATAATGTAAAATATCTTTCAATATTTATTTGTTTTTTTTTGACACATTTCTGATAGAACTCTCAATAAATTTTTTCGTAGCCTTTTCATTTATGTTTTCGCTCTCGATGTGGAGAGTACAAACATTTTTCGTTTCGCTTCAGCTGCGTACTAGGCTTTATTGTTTATTGTTTTTTTTTTTGATAAATATTGAAACACTGCGGACTAATAAATCTTGTCAAACCATGTCATAATTAACGATAAAATAAAAAAAAATGTAAACATATGCAATAACTATGTAATATAATGCACTATTTACATCTGTTTCAACTGACCCCAATCACTGTTTCAACCGGCCCTGGTATGGGTACGGTTGAAACAAATTGTTTTTTTTTTTTTTTTAATTTGACGTATACTTAAAATAATGCACATGGTTCTAAAATAACACTGTCCATATGTGGATAAAAACATGATCTTTCATTTAAATTACCATTAACATCGCTCGGTGTTCAAATGGCAATACTATGGACGATATAAGCAAAATTGTTTCAACCGTACAGCATAATTCTAAATATAACCCGGAAAACAACTCCCCGGGAGATTTGTTCCCCCAAAATTAAAATGCTCGGCATATCAAATATATTTACATTCTCTATTTAGAATGCCAGCTTTTTTCTCGTAGTATTATTTCTCATATTCAAAATTGGCTTAGAATAAGGAAAAGGGCACAAAATTCCCGGGAATTTATAGTTTAGAATGAGAGTAGGGAAAAGGGAAGCATTTCCCCGGGAATTTGTATTTAGAATTTGGCTGATAGTCTCTTTAAATCGTGCGATGGCTTAGCTGGTAGCGTATTGGATTGCGGAAGGTACTAGGATCAAATCCCAGAAAAATTAAATTTTTTTTCAAGTTATATACATTTCAGAAGAAGCGGCTGCAAACACCCCTGTTGTTGACAAATAAAAAAAACGCAAATAAACATTTAATACATGGGAACTACAACCATTTCGCTGTTAAATTGAAAACTTGGTTGTCGGGTCGATCTCTACATAAATGCAGTAGAATCAACAGCCAGCTTACGTCGTTTCTAGGGGCTGGCGTTTGCTCTAAAAAAAAAAATAAAAATTTACTTCCCTTATTCGAATTGTTTGGCAAAAATCTGGCTTACAGTAGGTTTTATTAAAACTTTCTTAGAGAGAACATGTAAGTAGTTTTTTTCACAATCGTTGGTGCCGTTTTTGAGAAAACTTTATGCAACCGAAATCGTTGTATGTCAGCTACTCATTCTAAATGAGCTAAAAGAAAAAATTTCTCGATGAACATCAGGGCGGACGCACAGACAAACATACCAAAGGACATCTTAGCGAAAATCCCTTGTTTGCACTCCTCCATTAACGTAACGTTATAGTCTTGATTAAAACCTCAAATTTGGTTGTTGACACGAAAGCTATAACTTGTAGATTTGCTTCAAAGTCAGTAAAAATTAAAAATATAATTTTTCTGTCTCATTTTTGTTCTGTTGTTTTTATTTTTTCTTTTTCAAAGAGAAATCCTTTATGACCACCTTTGATAACTTGGTATTTATAAATGCAATAAATTAATACTAGTGATTCCCTGTGTACTATCCGGTAATGCACCCTGTCTCTGATACAGTGATTTTTTTAAATTACGAAATTTACTAGGTACTTTTCAAAAGCGTTGCTTTAAAAATACCTACAATGTTATAATAAACCATATAGTAAGTACCTTTTAATCCATAAAAATGTTAACATTGTGGCTAACCACATTCTTTTGAATGCAATGAGAATATTTGTTCCTTTTGATTTTCACTTTTTTATTTTTTTTTTGTTCAAAATTGACTTATTTTGTACTTATGTTTATTACATCCTTCAATCAGCATATTTTATTTTGATACCTTGTAGGTACAATTGGCTGTTATCAGAATGATTTATCAAGATTTTATTTTATTTTAAAAGAATATGTTCATAATACAAAGGAGAATTGGCATTTTGGTCTACCTATTGCCCACGAATGAGATATATATCGTTGGAAAGCTTAGCCCTAGTACTTCATTTTTTCGTATAGACACAAGGCTGTTAACCATTGGGTTAAGGCAGTATATGACAAGAAAGATTGCAATTAGAGCAAAAATTAATTGCAATAGTGTTCCATAGAAATGACAGTATTGGCCAATTAGTCCCCAAATAGACCCCAAAATAAATTAACTTTTATTCCGATGGCCAATAGTAGCGAATAACATCAAAGTTGGCGAATAATTCGCGTAACAGTGAAAAAATTCTACTTTTTTTTATTCGATTTAGCGACTATAATGGATGGGTTATAATTGTGCGTCAAGTGCCCACAATTGTGCCCCACAACGTTGGAAAGCTTAGTTCAAGAGCATAATTTTTGAATATGAGCACAGAACTGTAAACCATGGGGTTTAGGCAGTATTACAAAATATAAAACAATTCGTCTTTGTTTATTTCAATTTTCAAAGTGTTTTTCTTACTTTTTTGTTCGCTTATTTAAGCCAACTCCCATTGTTTAGGACAAACAAAATATTCGTACGTTGGTACACTCCATAGTACCTAATCATTTTCAAAGGTCTCGTTTCTGGGCACAAGGTAGACCAGGTCCCATATATTTTTGCCCATTCTCCTTTAAAATGGTCATTTTAACCAATACACAGTTAAATCATAATAAAAAAAAATAATTTAAATTCCAATCTAAAGACTCTTATCTAAAAAGTAATTTTCACATTCATTACCACAACTAAAACTAATAGTAACTGTAAAATGCAGGAATTATATGCTCATATTTTATCTATAAGGTACACCAGTCAACTTGATTGACATTGATAATCTTTTCAAAAACCGGTTTTATACACGTCGTCCTGATGGAAATTTGTGTAGGTATACAAATTTTCCAATTCCGATTAAAATTTAGATCCCAAATCATCGATAAAATACACAATTGCAACCGGGACTTCCTTTACATTTTACACTAGGTATAGAAATGGGTCCGGAAATCTGTCATATTTTACCCTTGAATAAGTATATTTCCATGGAAATGGAAAAACACCGTTTATAGTCCTTTCCCTAAATAGGATAGGAGGCTGATGGTATAAACTACCTATAGCCATTTCCAACGACACGCCGGCCGCCACAATTTTATCAACATCCAATTGACATTCGCAATGCTGATGGGCAGGAGTGGCAGTTGCAGTAATTCATTGTCCCTCTTCTATGCCAGGATACACAGTGTCATAGTGTAGGTATGAAGTAGATTCCTATTATTCCGCACTCGAAAATGACTATTTTTTTCAAATAAAATGCGATGCGATGAAAAACACCAAAATAGGATATCAACAAAAATATCCGAAAAAGGATTTACGGCTGCGGATGCGATTTGAATGGACGACAGGACGTACCGTACATATACTATCTATCCTTTGCCGAGTGCATATAAATTAAAATGTATTTGCAATGATTTTCGCATTTAGTATTCAGTATTTTTTCATATATATAAAATACATATGTACGACTGTACGTATACCGTGCTGGTACTGCACCCCTGTGCTCACCGCTTCGTCGGCCTATGCGATATCTAGCTAGAATTCATTGGCAAATGTAATGATTTTTGCAGACAATACAATTTAAGGTTTTTTTTTCTTTTGTTTGTTGCTGTGTGTCCTTTGGAATTTTTATTTTGGAAAATAGCCAGGGGGAAAATTGTAGAAAAATTGTGTCTGACGCTCTCAATAAAATGCAATGCCATTCATCGATGATCAATTCAAAACAAATTTATTGGAGTTTATACAAATCACACAACAACAACAAAAAAGAAGTCAATAAACAAATAAGGACGAAGAAGATAAAAAAGTAAGCAACAGAAAGTGAAGCAGTGAAAGTGAGCAGTCTGGTTGAGCTAGAAACAAAATGTGTTAAAGTGTATAAATAGATAGCAGATTTGAGAGTTGCCATACACAGGTATCTAAATTGGTGAGCCACTTGTCAGATATTAAATATACATTCTTTTTTGAAGTTTAGATTTTTGTTAAATGTAGATATAATAGGTTGGGTTGTTCTAATAATAAGGAAATCAAAGGCCCAGCCAAGTTCTGGCACTACATCACCCTTTACTTTATTACCAAAAAAAGTTAAAAATCAAGCACAGACACCTTACCAAAATTAATATCTTAAACATCAGTAGTTTCTGAGATATAAGGCTACAAACATTACACTAACCGTAACTGACTTACTCATGCTCGATTCACAATGCGATGTGAAAACGCGACGTGAGCGTGACGAGAACTCGTCGTAGTTGTCAAGCCTATTTCAAATCATGTAAGTATACGAGGAAACGCCAGAGTATGCACAATGAAATGTTTCTCGTCGTCACGTCACGCCGGAGTTGGGAAAATTGAAAAAAAACGCTCTCGTCGACGTTTTTTATGTTTTTTTTTTTATATTTGACTGATGGTGAATTTTGTGAAATTGTAGAAAAGAATAAAGAAAACAACAGATAAGTGTAAATTAACAAAAATAAATATAAATTTTGTTGATAATGAAATTATATTTAAAGATCTATTTGTGTTGACAATATTATAATGTTGTATTGTTTTAAGCCTAGTATGCAGATCGACGCAAAGAAAAATTTTATCTCTACATCTTTTTTCTCGAGACAAATTTTGAAGGTGTAGAGATAAAAATAAAATTGACATGAAGGCAGTAGCGTAGCTAGAAAATTTCAACATCAGAAATTATATTTTTCATATTGAGATATGTTTTTAAGAAACGGCATTATTTATGCCTTAATATTTTTTTTTTAATTATGAATTATCAAAGATATACGAGATTCAAAGCATTTATTTCGTTTCACTAATTCAAATACATACGCATTATATATATCTAGATGATTCCCCAACTTCAGCATAAAGAAATATTTCTTTATGCTTTTCCTTCACTTTTATGCATCAGTACCTATTCTATAATGAAACCAACATTTAAGGCTCTCCCAAACCAACGCGAAACATTCGTCGACAACAGTTTCTGTTAGAATTGTTTTTGGCATTTTTGTTATCATTTTGAATGCTTCGCCCTGCAGTGCACGTTGGTTTGGTAGAGCATTTAATTTAAATTATTTTCGGATGGTCTACATTTTTCATTTCGTTCATTTTATCTGGATTTATGTTTCTTGATTTTCCCGTATTTTTTTTGTTTCCATTTAAGTTTTAATCCTTTTAACATAAAACTATTTTGCACTAATGGAAAATAAGACACAGAAATCCTGATTTTGTTAAATGGGAATCAGTTTGCAGTATGTTTTTATTAAAATTAAAAGTAAAGCAGATTAACGCACCATTGATGAGCAACAGCGTTGGGCCCCATTGAACCCTTTCTTATTAACTACACCACTGACTGGGTAGAAACAGCTGTTCTATTGATTTGATTCTCTCAATTCCTAAACAATTTATTTCTTCCATTTTCCCTGTAATTGTCCTAATACATTTTTATATTGGAAAGAACGAAAAAGGTATATGCTGTTGGTTGATTTAAATCACGGTACATATCAAATGTCAACATTTTTCCTGCAAAACAATGCTCAGAACATTATTTTTGTCGGAAAAATATAGTGGAGACATTGAGGCAGCGGATACTTTCTTATATACAGCGGGCTCAAACGTCAGAATTTTTCTCGTGATCTGCGTACTTCCCAGAAAAAAATCCGACGCAAAATTTTTCCGGGGAAAAAATTTGTATGGGAGAAACATTTTTTCTCGATCTGCGTACTAGGCTTTGCATTTTTAGCCGAAAATCATTTCACCAGCCCAATGGACAAACACAATTGAAGCGCTTTGAAGATGAAGGACGTAAGCGACATTTTGAAACATTTGAGTTATAAGCCTTTAAAGTTTATTGCCTATAACTATTTTTATAAAAATAATAAAAATACTGCATTGATAATTTTAAGTCAATAAAACTCAAAAGTTTAGGAATATTTTTTATTTAACGCAAATAGTTGTTGAGATATTTACACTTTTGTGCATTTAGCACCTTTATCTAGGAACTTTTTTGTATTAAATTTAATTTTGTTTTTATAAAGGTGTTAAGTGACTTTTTGATATGTTGTTATTTACTTATTTTTTGTTTGTTTCTTCTATTTACCTCCTCCATGACCTGCTAAAATTGCATTTAAATAAAACCATTGATGTTCTACACGCACGGAAATCATCTGTTCTTTTAAATTTTTAATTTTGTCTGCAGAAAGTTGTTTCAATTTGTTCTCTCTTGTAAAAAATCTTGATTATAATCAGGACGTTTGTTACTTTTGGATATAATAACCTTACTATAAGGAACATATTCATCATAGCATTCTTTGTAAAGTAAGAACCATTCTCCCTGCGAATCCATTTTATTATGAGTCCCTAAATTGAACCTTGCAATAAAGTAAAAATAAAATTAGTCTGCTGGGGTATTCGTGAAGAAATGTTGGTCTGCTTTTTGCAGAGTCTCTTCCGGTTAGGTTTTTAAACAGAAACGTTACACCAAGACCTAGATTTCATTCAAGAACTTCGAATTACCCGTTATTATTCTAAGGCTGTTCCTGATAAGATTTATGCAGGCTTTGGAGCGTTTTTGGTTGTAGTTCCCAAGTAGAAGTTTAGCCTGCCTCAGTTTTAGGAGTACTTTCCAAATTTTTTGATCTTTTTGCCCCCTCTTCTAATATGATCTTGTTTTTGATCACATTTTCACCTAATCCCCAATAGGGCTCAGGCCCTGTTAAGGGGGTTGTTGATCCTATTTTGGCTAGGGAGTCTGCTTCCTCTTTACCATCGATACCCACGTGACCCGGTACCCAATAGAGTTAAAAATTGTTATTTTTGCCCAGTTCATTTAACCTCCGCAAGCATTCCCATACCAGTTTTGAGCTAATGGCATAGGAGCTTAACGCTTTAAGCACGGCTTGGCTATATGACATGATGGCAATGTTCCGATTTCGGTAGTTTCTTTCGAGGTTACGTTCTGCACATTTACCTATGGCGTTTACTGCCTCCTGGAAAATGCTTGTGGACTGTCCCATCGGGTCAGATAATTTGGTTCTTGGCCCAAATATACCCGCCCAGTCCCTTCAGACGTTCTCGTTCCATCAGTACCTATACCATTTGACTGTAAAAGTTTTCTGCTGGGGTGTTAGTCACGGAATTTCGGTCTGCGTTTTTGAACTTAAGCCTGTGAGAGTGTCCTAAAGCAAATAGCATTCTAGCAAATGTTAAGCAAATGACTTGACTTCCGTCATTTTTGTCACACCTTTAATGTCAATTTAACATCCATTCGTCAAGGGTATCGGCTTTGTATTGGCATGGGTTAAATCATTACGCAAATGACTTGACATTTAATGTCGTTGGCTCTAAGACTAATAGATGTGTGTGAAAAATAACGCTTTCAAATTGTGTGTAAGACTATACAAAATTTAGCCATCATGTTAAGCCACCTGTGTCGAAATATTCAAATCTGAAGTAGTGTGTGTTGGCTCGTGCATCTTGCCTGCACATGCACTGATTTTTGTGGTGTTCACCTATAATATCGCAAAATACAGTGTTGTCATTGCGAGTAACTTCGTAAATTTTGCATGAATAAACGAAAAGGAATTTTGCATGAAGGTGTAAAGTGCCCACATAACACCTTTATGCACGAAATAAAGATAAAATTATTTTTGTATAAAGGACTTAATATAAAGGACTTAAGCGCATTTAATACATTCATCCACAAAGTTTATTATTAAAGTGATTGCATATAACACCTTCATCTTTGGCTAAATATGAATCTAGAGGCGATAGAAGAGTACAGATGAGTCAGAAATTTAAGTTTTCATATAACACTTTCATCTGTAGGAAAAAACCCAAATTTCAAAAAATGTTACTTAACACCTTCATCTTCTAAGCTCCTCAATTATAATATTTAAATAATTAAAGTAATTTAAGTTTGATTTTTTTCATTATTTTGAACGCACACTGCACAGCAAGAACAAAAATAATAAATAATTTAATGCTGTCAAAAAACTCGTCGTCAAGAAACTCGTCTCATTGTGAATTGGGGAACGATTTTATAACTAGAAAAAATTGACAGCGATTCACGTCACGCTCTCGTCACGTTTTCACGTCGTATTGTGAATCGAGCTACATTCACTCACTCACTCACTGACAGATCAAAATTATGGAGTAGTTCCCGACATCGTAGAATCTTGTAATTTCGTTCAACGCAACGGGGTTTCTACCCACTTTCACCTGACAAAAAGATCTTTGCTTAAAGAAGTGAAATCATACCAAAAACACGAATGTTAAACGGGGTTTCTACCCACTTTCATCTGACAAAAAGATCTTCGCTAAAAGAAGTGAAATCATACCAAAAACACGAATGTTATAAGCCAAGCTCTTCTACCTGTGTGTAACAAGTCAGCCTTAAAAAATGAGATGATTTCGCAATTGTCAAATCAAGTTGAATCCGAGAATTATTAAAAAAAATCTACTCTTCTCACTAAATGTACCTTGCATGCAAAATCCAATGTGGGCATGTCCAATTAAATAAGCAAAAATATCTACAAAAATAGGGAAGGGGAATTTTATTGTTTTTTTTTTTTTAAATGGAGATTTTAAAACGACAAAATTCGAACATAAAACCATCTGCGTCGCAACGCGCCGTCCGCCATTATGAAAAAAGCGTTTACTCGATTTCATTGACCGTTTTTAGTCGTAGAGTAATTATTATTTACATTTACATTTAGATGGTTCTCTAAAATTTTTGTCTTAAAAAACATTGGATAACTCCTTCCAATAAAAGGTTTTTGTCGAAAACCGTCAAACTTTCAAATTAAAAAATGGTTTTTAAAGTTTATCTCATCCAATATACATCCGAACTAAAAATCCCGCTATATAATTTGTATAGAACATTAAATTTCCTATATGTATATGTATATTTAGATTTCATGTTAGTCAAAAAACTTCTAAGATAGAGCAAGACAAAGTTTCCAATATTATAAAGTAAAGAGTTGATTGATTTTATTAAATTGACCCTGCATTTTCCCCGTTAAATTAACACAAATAAAATAACTCACATATTTGTAGCAAAAGGTTCCGCACCAATAATTATGTATAATTTGTTTTTTGAAATTTTAAAATTGTTCGTCCAATTTTGAAGTTAAAAAAGTAAATATAAAGTTGACGGGACACTTACACACCCTTTTAGTATGTAATTTTTGCCCTCCCCAATAATTTGTATACACAAATTTAGCCACATTTGTAAGCTAAATTCTGAGATCTTAATCTTAAAAATCTGAGGAGTGGAAATAAAATTAGGATTTTTTAACTATGAAAAAAGCGGATTCGATAAAAAATATTTTTATTTAATTTTGTTCTTATTGTCCATATTTTAAAAAAATTTTTTTTTTTTCTAATCGGCTTTTTTCCAGTTAATACCTCTTAACTTCATTTCTACTGCTCAGATTTTTATTATTAAGATCTAAAAATTTAGCTTGGAAATGTGGCTAAATTTGTGTACACAAACTATTGGGGAGGGGTAAACATTTCATACTAAAAAGGTGTGTAAGTGTCACTTCAACTTTTTTATTTACTTTTTTAAATTCAAAATTTAATGAAAAATTTCAAAATTTCAAAAATTATGTAGCTTTGGACCAGGCACGTAGCCGGTTGCATGTTTGCTTAAAAGTATAGGCGCAAAATTTTAAACATTGCTCGATTAAGAAATAAAACCGGTTCTAGTTAACGTAGTCGTTTAGTTGCGAACCCTTGCCCCCCTTAAATGTTTAAACTAGTTTCAAAAAAATATCGATCTTTTATTTAAATCCTTTTATTTTTATCAAAATGCATGAGCGCAATATATGTATGTACACTACACATACATAGTTATGCACATTATGTAGGTACCTTTATTTCATAATAAATATTGCCAAACAAAAATTAGTTTTTGGGTTAAATATAATGGGGCGTATTCATAGTCATTTTAGACCTGGGTCTAAGTTAAACATAGGTTAAGTTGAATTCTATTTTTTTAAGTTTAGCGTTTCAAAATATTTGAAGCTATTTGTGTAGTATACCAAGTTAATTGTCTTATAAAAATATAAAACCAAAAATTTGTAATTAAAATCGGTCTGTATTCATTGAGCCAAAATTGCCTTAAACTGAAGTTTAGTTAAACCTGGGTCTATCTGCGACTATGAATATGCCCCAATGATTTTAAATTACAAAAAAAAAAAAAAAAGGAGTTTAAGCTTTTTGGAATAAATTAAAATCTTTAAAAATAAGGATAATAATCTGGGTATAGTTTAATGTTTAAAAAACAAGAGACTATTTAGGTATTACTTTTAAATATGAGAAGACTAATAAGGTATTACGTTTGTTATGTGCTACGTTCACTTAAGCTTTGTTTAGCAAATTGTTCCGAACAGTTTGGAACAACAGCTTTTCAGCTGTCTTGTCCTAATAGCAAAATACTCAGCTTATCATGAGCCAGCCAGTTGTAAATAATCTCCAGTCAAAAATGTTAGACCTCTTCCCATGCACGAAACATGTGCAACACGAATGTGCAGCAAAATATCATAGAGCAAATGTGGATTCAGGAATACATAGAGTTATGGCTGATATCTATTTCAGAAGAAATTGAAGTAGAACTTCTAAAACCTCGGACAGTAAACCGCCAGACACATCACTCCAATCATCCTCCGTCAAATGCAGATGAATTTTGGAAGAGATCGCTCCTGATTCCTTACTTTGATTCTTTAATTGCAGCACTTGAACTTAGATTCCCAGACGAAAACTTACCAGCATATTCGTTTTTTCTGTTACATCCAGCGAATATGTTAAAAATGTTCATACATGATTTTAAAGAAGAATCAATGATTTTTTCCGAGTTCTACAATTTCCAAAGCTTTATTGTAGAGGCCGAATTGTGGTATAAACTAGACATGTTAGATATCCTACAGGATAACTTTTACCCCACAACAAAACTTGCTCTGCATACTTCCCTGGCGCTACCTTGCACCATAAGCTCCGTCGAAAGAACGTTTAGTACGTTAAGAAGAGTCAACTTGGCTTAGTTCAACCATGGTCGAAAATCGTTTAAATGGTTATTTAATCATCTAAATACTTACAAAACATAGTTTGTTGAATGTTTGAATTCACAGGATTATGTATGCTGAGTGTTCACAGGAAAGCGGTTAAGGAAAATGAGATGGAAATTGTTAACAAAGTCCTTGAAAGATTTTCTCAAGACCCACGCCGCTTAGCATTAAATTAATCAAACAGATATCTTACATACGTACATCAATTACTTCTTTTCTTTAAAAAAGTTGTCGTATAGGTAATCAAAAGTCACACACAGAAGTTCCTTGAGTACTTAAAAGTAGATTTTATTTTAAAATGAATTAAAATAAACTAAAAGTTATTTATTTTTATTTTTCTATTTATTTATTTATGCTCAAAAATTTTGTTCCAGTTTCTTATTTGATTATGGAACGAGTTTGCCCCCCCCAACCCCCTCCCCCCTAATCAAAATCCTTGTTAAGCCCTTGGCTTTTCGTGAGATTTTTGGAATTAAATATTCTTTCTGGCACAACTTTTAAGGGACTCTTAAAAATGCAATATTTTTTAATTATTATTGAAAAACACTAATTATTTATTGAGATGAAGGCCAATCAAAAAAAAAGTCTGCCAACGCAATGTAGCCGTCAACGCATTAACAGTAATATGATTTGGAGACCGCATACTACGACTTAACAGACCTGAGGCAGAATTCCACGAGATTTTGAGTCAACGCGTCATTATAATGTTCATAGAATTGCATAAGATTTTATTAAAAATATAAATTATCTAATAGACCGAGAGCTGGCAGCAGATTTTGGTCGTGAAAGGAAACCAAAAGATATTAATAGTATAGTGAAGGTGATAACGAATACGTTCGTCTGCCAGCATGTAGTAGCCCCGTTACTACGCAAAAGTCCATGAAAATTACAACTTTTCTGAAAATATAAATCGGGTGGGAAATCATTTTAAATGTAATACAACTTGACGCCATCAACTCCCTAATTAAAAAAATGGTTTCGACAGACGACGTCTAGGTGGTCCCAAAACCACGACAGACGTCCCCGAAACGCGTTTTTCGGGCGTTTTTAGGCTTTTGGGAAACCACCTGAAATTGTCCGCAACTTTTAGCCCTTGACTCCCTGAGTGTGAATATGTATACGTGGCAGACGTCTAAGAGACGTCTTAAGTGTTCTTGATTTATTAACTTTGCCTTTAATAAAAGCTGCTTTGTTTATTTCTTGTAGCCGTTTAAAAAGTGGCAAAAATGTTTGCACAAAAACATTCGTGTGCTTTAGAGCAGTTTTACTTCCCTCTGGGAGAAATTCATCTCTACTACTCAAAACTTGAACTTTAGTCCAAAAAGTACACGAACGAACGAAGGTTTATGAGACGAATTTTTCATACTTTCTATTCGAATCAAAAAGAAAAACCAATGGAAAACCCAGAGTTTTATCTTACTATCATAAAATGACTGCACCTTAGAAAACATTGATGGTAACCTTCTATCGAAATAACCACAATAACCGCTCCCACATAACAATGAATGTCTACTTCTTGTCCTGATGTGTATCCAATTCATAACAAAAAGACAAACACAAACTAAAAGAAATACCAATTTGCGTAGGCTTCTCTATCTGATTCTAAAAGGTCCATCTCAATTGATGCTATACCTACTCGCTTGTATTTTGTATATCTCTCTAGCATCAGATAATAAGATACACCCGATGCTGATTTTCTAGAAGAACACATCGATTGGGGTTCATTGTCAGTGATTAATGCTAATACAAAAGTGGTATTGGTTCATTTTCTGTATCTTGTCTGCAATCGAATCGATTTTGAGAACGAGCCAAAGATATATACAGGACCAAACACAGGACACTCGAAAATGAATCTAAAAATGTCCTGAGAGGGTGGGATGTACAAAGGTAGATATATCGCAAATGGCATGGCATGTGGTCTACAATGATTACGGGAATAATAATAATCGGAAGGGCACTACGAAGAACCCGATCCAATTCCAATCAAGCAAAGCATCGGAGGAACCGTCACCATCATCATCATCATCCTCTTGCATCTAACCAGACAAATGGCACTCGTCCTCTTCGTTTCCCATTTAAACCTACAGATGCCTGTTGTTTTCTGTATTCTGTTGTTGATGCTCCTGATGAGGATGATGAGAATTCAAGTGACTATATATACCGCCATCGATGCTGATGATGATGCAGATACAGGGATGCGCTGATGAGGTGTTAAGGGTTGATCATTATTAGATTAACACTCTGTGTCCATTCAAATGCGGAGTTTTATGCATAGGGACATGGGACACAGTAGTAAAGTCTGGTCCATCCGACCATCCAATCATTTTTCTTTGGTAATCAGCAACAAAAGACTATTGTTGGAGTTATGGACTCTCATCTACCCAGGAAAGACCAGCTGGGGTAAGTGTATTATATTGTGTGCGTTCGATGGACCTCATTGAATTTGATTTAGAGCGGGTCTGTGCTATGTCCCATGCTCACTGTGTTATTATTTGAGTGGACGTCAATAGGACGTGTGAGTGACATTTATGCTTTATAATATTATGCCACTCATCCCGTTGTGACGAAGAGATATGAGTCGTGCCTTGATTACCTTCTATGTATCTACTCTCACAATTAACGAGTTTTGCATTCTCCAATCTGATTTTACCTTTCAATTAATATTTCCACCTAGACCTCACTTACAGGGTCGGACTAACCAAATCTAAATGCACTTTTCAATGTTTTTTAAATATAAATACTACTTTTCCACCAGGCACTAAACTGAGATTAAGTAAGATTTATCACAAATCTCCTTAAAATCTCGAAGATTTAATACTACGTTTCCACCAGACACTGAACCGAGATTTAGCTAGATAATCACAAATCTCCTTGAAATCTCGAAGATTTACCATACAAATTTTAATCTCCTCAAATGAAGATTTCAAATAAAACTATTTCAAATCTACTTGGAAACATTAGTTTGTCAATACAAACAAACTTTTTTTCTGAGAATACTTATTGTGGAACCGACCCATTTAAACGCCATTTTCTTTCGTTGACAGATGTTAATGTAAAGATATCTATCTCACTTCTACTTCATATCAAAAAAATGAAACTCCACTTGAATATTTTGTCATACCTAATCCTCTTTTTGATCTTTTTGTGCAGCGGAAACACCAAATAAATCTAATTACCTAAATCTCCGTTTAGTTTAATCTTCAAAATATTAATGGCAGTGGGAAGTTTTTTCACAATCTCATTTTATCTTAAAGGTCCAAGCGTGACACTATTTAACAATTTTTTATAACTCTAACGTACCTAGTTGTAAAAAATTTTCTGAATTATAATCATTTCAAATTTTTTAGTGTTGCGAAATTTAAGCTGAATTGAAGAGGCCTAAATCAATATCAGATCGTGTGAAAAAAATATGACAGCTGTCATACGCGCTAGTGCGGCACTAAAAAATAGAAGGTAACCCCCACGGAGCTAGTGGCGAGTTGTCATTAACTCATGGACTAGGAGTAAGATTTCTGCCACTTACGAGAGCTGGCTTAACCAACAAGGAAGATGGTTTAGCGAATAAATAAGAAAAGTAAATATAAGTTTTAATTCAAGAGTAATGCCAAAATTGCCAATATTTCTGCAAAACAAAATTGCAAAATAATGTCAGAATTAATTTTTTTAGCACATGCATTTACACGAGTTCAATTGATGGTAGATTTTAATGTTGGCATTATTTTGCCAACATTGGTAAGGACAGGCAGTTTTAGAGACCTGAAGAAAAACGTAACCACGTTTGAAACTTCGTCTGATTTAGGGCCTATTTGTTCACAGTGGGTTAAATTTAGTATGTGACTTTCATAGGCTCTAATTAACTAACGATAATCAACCAAAATTAGGTTATTAGTGAAATCCATGATTAGCAACTCATACTTTGAATTTTTTTAAACAAAATTTGATCAACAAAAACATTTGAGGATTTCCCAGCTCCAATAGTCATGGATTAAAGATAATCAGCTGTGAACAAACTGGCCATTAGATACCTAGACACGAAAATAGACCTGAGCCCATTTAGAGTTTTAACATTTTAAGAAAATTCACGAAGAAGGAATAATTATTGTAAGGACAGACATTTTGTATTTACACGACTGCCATTAACGAGCCATAATAACGAGGAGGAAGAAGAACATAAGTGGACCCTAGTTAGGTGACATGGTATCTGAAATACCTACTATGGTAGCTGAAATACTATGTTTTGTTTTATCTGCAATGTTGGTCAGCTTAAACTCCTGAGATCTCTGTTCTTGTATTTACTAACAGAAACCCCACATGTTTTGGCGGGTCTCCACCATTTCCACCAACAGCCGGTCCTCTTCGTTTGACTACTTTTTTTTCACTTTCCGCTTCCAAGCCTTCATTTCTGAAACGTTACCTTACACCTTAAGACACTCTTGTTATTTGTCTATCAGCGCCTTTTCTCTCTTTTCAATATACAAACAAAAACATTTATTTGTGGATTTTTTTTTATCTTGTTGCAGTACGCGCACTCAGGGGTTTTTGATACCCTTAAATTGTTAAATTAAACACAGTGCGAGGGTTAGGAAAACAGGTAAGGATTAAAGAGGATATACCGATGCAAATTGGTCTTGAACCTTTGAATAACGAAATGGAAGGGAACAATAGAGCCGGGTAAAGCATTCCACATACGGGTAGTTCGGCTAAAAAAAGAATCTCTATACTTGACAGTACGTCCGAAGTTGGGCTCAAGGGTAAACTGATGTGCATTCCTGAAAGCACGAGTAATACAGTTAAATTCTTTTAGGGGAGGAATGCAACTGCCTATTTCAGTAGAGCACTGCTTATGAAAATGACGGTAAAACAACAAAAGACATGAAACATTGCGGCGGTGATCGAGAGTTGCAAATGCTTCCGTTATATTTCTGTCACCTAATATTTTCATAGCTCTTCTTTGTATCCTATCCAAAAGTCACAAGTGCTTTAATGGAGCACCTGCTCAAACATGGGAATTGTACTCGAGTTTTGGACGGATAAAGGCTATATAACAGCCAGATCAGAAGGGGTGAAAAATGTCTTGCATCGCCGAAAAAAACCTAAGCACTTAGCAGCATTTTTGGCGACATCAAACATTTGGTCGTTCCACATAAGGTGGTCTGTGAAACACATACCGAGTACTGAAAGCTTTTCGGTTTCCACAATGCAAGTGCCACTCATGGATAGTGGCATGGGGGGTGGTCACGTTTTAACGACAGAAGACAGCATTGAGTTTTAGAAGCACGTTTTCACGTTTTAACGACAGAAGACAGCATTGAGTTTTAGAAGCATTAAATTCAACGCGGTTTTTGATTCCCCATTGGACAATGCTGTCAAGATCAGAATTTAATGAGCTTATCATACGCTGCTGTTCAAGCTCCTCCGAAGGATATGGATGTGAATCTAAAAACGAATATGAGAAGCTAAGGGTACTGTCGTCAGCGAAACAGTTTAATGGATTAGAAGTTTCAGATAAAAGATCATCTATGAATAAAGGAAGAGAGTCGGCGACAAAATGGAGCTCTGAGGCACACCAGCATTTTTTTTTGTGGATTCCAGACTTGAAACCGTCCAATACAACTTGTATTGAGCGGTCCGAAAGGCAATTTCTAATCCAACCAAGAAAAGATTCATTGATACCAAATGTGCGCATTTTCGATAAGAGAGCTTGATGCCAAACTCTATCAAACGCTTTTGAAATATCAAGCACAATAATCTTATTTTCTCCAAAACGATGTAACGATTTGTTCCACTGTTCGGTGAGATATACCATCAGATCACCAGTGGACCTATTTTTACAAAAGCCGTACTGCCGGTCATTTAGAAGCTTTTGTTCCTCGAGATATTTCTTGAGCTGGAAATTGATCAGCGTTTCCATGACCTTGGAAAAAAGCGACGTAAGTGTAATTGGTCGATAGTTTGAGGGTGAAGAAGATACGCCTTTTTTAGGGACTGGCTAGACAAATGCTGTTTTCCATCCACTCGGAAAGAGACCAGATGGAAAAGCTTACGCAGTGGTTTCGCCAGCGTTGAAGAACACCTCTTCAGAACAATGGGAGGAATACTATTGTTTTTAAATTTAAAAAAAACTCTGAATTGAAAATTATGTGGTTGCAAACGAATTTTTGTTTCCCCAAGGGCCCTTTGCTAAGCAAACGAGACAACTATTATTGTGGATGGACAGTCCGGCACTGCTATTCAAACGTTCTAACATTTACAGAAAAGCTTAATTTAGAATTTCAAGGATAGCAATTAGTTATGGTAACTAATAACCATCAGCAATTGAAATGATAACCTTTATAAGTCAAATGTATGCAAATGTGGAAAGGTAATAGGCTAATAAATATAAATACAGGTACCCAAAATTAACTGCAAACAATTATAATTTTATTAAAACAGTAAACATTAAGAAAATTGACCCGACTTCAATAAAAGATAAGCATACATATGTATATAGGTCTATATGTGTATAGGTCTACGTACAAAGAACGTACGAGTGCCAGTACGTGAAAGATATTTTCATGTATGAGCAAAATGAATAGCTTATTTATTAACTGACAAGACAACTTCTCAATTATAACGAATTACGAAAATCATCAATCAAAAATAAGGATAAATACAATTTTGTTTAAGTGCTGATAACATTATTTTACATTTGAGAGAAAAAAAAACAGCTAGTTATATGCACTCAAAAAAAGGGCTACTTATTGGTATTTTTTTTTTTTTTTTGTAAAATGGGTTTTAATGGTAGGTATACCTCTTAGTGGATCCATTTTTTGATTTTTTCCAAATGGTCAATTCAGTTTTTAGTATATTTTTTTAATTGGACAAATATTTTAAAATTCATTTTTTTTTAATCAATACAAATATTTTGACAACGCCTTTTTTGAAACTTGTTATAAAGTGATTTTTTGACACTCTCTAGTATAATTGACAAAATCTTGTTCCTTATCAAAAATAACAGTACCTACCGCTTCCATAAAAATGGTGGAAAACCTGAAAGACATGAAAAATCTTATATAGCTAGAAGACGGCTCCAACGATTTTGATAAATACAAAATATGTTTGTTGCAATCTATTTCAAAATATACAATTTTTTTCTTAAAATGTTTAAATAATATTTTCTTGAAAATTCGATTTTCCAAAAAAAAAACTTGTTTCTAAAGGTAAAAGAGTATAGCGCTTAAGTAAGTTAATGTATCTGTCAGGTGCAGGGAAATAATTTCACTGGGAAATAACTTCACATGGGAAAAAACTTCACCACTAGTGGGAAATAAATTAATTTTTTTGTGGTGTAGTTATTTCCCACTAGAAATGGGAAATAACTTAACTTTTTGGTGGGAAACTATTTCACATTTGAGTGAAGTGTTTTCCCAATTGAAATATTTTCCCATGGGAAATAACTTCACTTCTATTGTTGTTTTTGGAATATTAAGATATTGTATAATTTGTGTTGCATAGTTAGAGAAAAGAAGTACCGTAACTTTTATTACATGTACAATTTTCATTTCCAATGTTTGGATCGCAATTTTTTCGAAATCCGTCCTTCATCTTTCTTGAAGAAGCCGCAATGAAGGGATGTTGGTTCCACTACACTCGAGCTTTAAGAAGAAGGGCTTCCAAAATTAATGACTTTCTACCTGCAATGCGAAATAATTCATATGTTTCAAAACTTTTTAAAAAGCTTTTAATACTTCCGTTGCTGGCACCGGATAACATTAAGACGGCGCGCGTTTGATTTATTAAAAGCTGAGGCCCCAACTATAGGACGACATTGCCTTACTGCTTTAATTGTATATTTTCAAAAGCAATCGATTTTGCGGGTAAATATTTTTACATAATAGTTATCACTACAAGTGAAATGTTTTATTAAATCATTTGTCTGTTTCGTTCTAGGAAACTCCAAAAAAAATTGTCTGTCTTCAAAGAAAGCATGAGGGCTACAAGTTCCTTGGAGGGCTAAAACACCCGTCTTGGGAAAAAAATTCAAAGACATGGGAGTTTTCTAAAGTTTTTGGAGTACTTGGTGGATGAAGAATATAACACTACACGAGATTTTTTACCAACCCAGGATGGCCAAACGTTTTTGCTTTTCGAAGGTCCAAATAGTGTTTTCAGAAAAAGGGTTCAAATTATTGAACATTTGACCCGAAAACTTACTAAAAATAAAATATCCACAAATAATCCATATTTTTGGCAAAAAAAACAGATATGCTTCAATTTGATGAAGATATATCATCAGACGATAATGAAAATTCCCTTGAACAAGAAATACCAGAAGATATTGTAAAATAAAACAGGTTTGATAAAATCAACAACAAGGTTTAAAGTTTTATTAAGAATGAAAATAAATAAATCGAATATTTTAATGACAAAATCATAAAGTTCTACAATCAAAAATTATATCAACGGCAAAGTATAAAATTACAAAGAAGTATATTCCAACTTTCGAAACTCTACCCTCCACTTAAATTTTGTTCGTCTCGAACAAAGTCATTGTTGTCGCCACTGTATTGAGCAAGTCTATCCAAATGAACCACCTTCATTTTTGTTCGCTTACGTTCCTTCAATTGAATTCGATAGATCACATCATTTATCCGGTTAATCACTACATAAGGCCCTTCCCAATGGGATTGCAATTTTGGACATACACCTTTTCTGCGTTGTCGATTATGAAGAAGAACCAAATCATCTTCCTTGAATCCTTTGGAATTAGCTTGGAGATCGTACCTGGCTTTCATTTTGTCACTTCTCAATTGTAACTTTTCTCTGACATTTTTATGAATTTCGTCTAGTTGCTGTCAACTAAATATAGTGTCATATTCTTGCTCACTCAATCCATCAGAACTCGATCCAAATGTAATATCTGGTGGTAACCGTAGATCATTTCCAAAGAGAATTCTAGCCGGTGTTAACTTTGTCGTATCATGTACTGCAGATCTGTATGCCATAAGAAATTTCTGAATGTGCTCGTCCCAGTTTCTTTGTTCATCGCCGACAACTTTCCTTAAGTGTTCTTCCAGAGTGCTATGAAACCGTTCCACCATACCATCAGACTGTGGATGAAGCGGTGTCGTTTGCGTCTTTCGTATAGGGGCCAGTTGTAGCTATCATTGAAAACCATCATTGAAAAAGTTAACTGTTGATTTTGAGACCTTTCGAAAGTTTAATCATTGAATATTTTAACGCAGAAATATAGCTTACAACTTTTAAATTATTTCACCTTCAAGAAAAATTCATTTTGACCCATATCTTCCCCATAACGTAACTTTTAATTTTTCAATGATGAACTACCTTACCAATGATCATCGAAAGGTCTCAAAATCAACAGTTAACTTTTTCAATGATGGTTTTCAATGATAGCTATAACTGGCCCCATAGCTAAGATTTTGCACAGATCCTTAAAAGATAAAGGATTCAAAATGTCTACCTTGATCAGAATGCAATTCAAGAGGTACTCCATATCGGTAATTCCAGTCATTAAAGAAAGCGTTGGCACAAGTTTTCTCTTCTTGGGTTGGTTTTGGGTATACTTCTGGCAATTTACTGAAATAATCGATAACGACTTATACATACCGATTTACCTTGTTGCTCTCTGGAAATAGCCCTGCAATATCCATAGCAACTCGCTCGAATGGTGCACCAACGGTATAAGATTTCATGGGTCCACGACTGCGTATCTTAGGTCCTTTCGCGGTTGCACACGTTTTGCATTTGGAAATCGAATCGGCATCTGATCCTTGGCATACTACCCAATAGAATAGTCGTTTAATTTTGTCCACAGTTTTATTGATTCCCAAATCTCCTCCAGCGGATCCATCATGGTACTCTTCCAGAACCTCCCGAATTTTAGATCTTGGTACTATTAGTAGTTTACGCTTGGTTTTCCCATCTTCGCTTTCCCAAACTCGGGAAAGACATCCATAAATTAGTTCCAGACTATCCCATTGGGCCACATACGCTTTGGCAATTTGACTTTCCGCTGAAAAAGATTCCCTACTCAGTTTCATTGAAATCTTCGAAATGTCGCAATCGCTTTGCTGAGAAGAACGTACCACTTCTGGTTTCCACATTTGACAATAGTCTCGACTGCTTTATTTTGATGAACCCTTCTTTCTGTTCTGTTTGCTTACAATGTTTGCATTCGGGTTTGCAAGGACGTCGAGACAAAGCGTATGCATTACCATGACTTACTACCTTTCTATGCTCGATTGCGAAATTATAAGTCTGAAGCCTGTCAATCCATCTTGCATTTGTCCTTAGGGATTTTTGAACTGTTATAACCATCGCAATGCGGCATGATCTGTTCAGATTAGAAATTCTTGTCCATAAAGGTATTTGTGGAATTGCTTGACACACTGAACTACAGCTAACAATTCCTTTCTTGTTACGCAATAATTCTGCTCTGATTTTTCCAACGTTTTACTAAAATATCCAACAACTTTTTCTTGGCCATCGATGTCTTGTGATAGAACCCCTCCGATTCCGACATTGCTAGCATCTGTGTCCAGTATAAACTTCTTACCTGGAATTGGATACGCTAAGGTTGGTGCTGAACACATAACGTTTTTCAAATCCAAGAACGCTTCCTCCTGCTTTGCTGTCTATTCAAATCTCAGGTCTTTTCGAGTTAGCTCATGAAGACTTGATGCCACGGTCGCCAAGTTTGGAACAAAGCGTCTATAGTATACGTGCATAGTCCAAGAAAACTTCGCAATTCATGAAGATTCTTAGGTCTTGGCCAATGAGAAACAGCTTTTACCTTTTCCTTATTAGTCTGAACCCCTTCTGACGATAACATTTCTTCGGATTTAACTTCAATCCCGTATTTTGTATTCTTTGGAAAACTTGCTCCAGGTTTCGTATATGTTCCTTGAAGTTTTGTCCAATAACAATTATGTCGTGCAAGTAGACAAGACAAGTTTTCCAATGAAGTCCAGCCAAAACTGGTTCCATTAGACGCTCAAAGGTTGCAGGAGCATTACAAAGCCCAAATGGCATAACACGGAACTGCCAAAAGCCATTGCCATCACTGAAAGCCGTCTTTTCTTAATCTTCTTCCGAGATCTCAACCTGCCAGTAGCCGCTCTTCAAGTCCAGCGTGGAAAACCATTTTGCATCACCCAGTGTGTCAAAAATGTCATCGATTCTTGGTAAAGGAAAACTATCCTTCTTCGTCAAACTATTAAGTTTTCGATAGTCAACACAGAACCTTTTGTTTCCATCCTTTTTCTGCACTAGGACTACTGGAAAAGACCATGGACTCTCAGATGGCTCAATGATTTGATCTTTTTGCATTTGTTCAATTAGCTTGCGAACTTTCTTGCAAGAGGCATTCGACGAGGGGTCTGACGAATTGGTTGAGCATTTCCTGTATTTATGCGATGTTTTACTTTTGATGTGCATCCTGACACTTTCGAATCTGATGAAAATATACTGAAGAACTTCTCAACCAATTTTTCAGCTTTCTTCTGTTCTTGAGTTGAAAGCTCCTCAATGTCCATATGCATCAAATTAATAGCGTCTCTACTCTTCTGCCTGGCATGTAGTTCATCATCAGATTCAAATTCACAACTAACGACAGAAGTGACCTCCTCCCCTTTTCCAATGGCTGTCCCTTTCTTTAGTGTTTTGGTTGAATCTGCCAAATTAAGCACTCTTATTGGAAACTGTGATACATTATTGGGTCTTACCAACGTTTTTCCCACAATTACATCATTAATTTGATTTTTTTCAAGAGATTCTACAATCCATAAATTATTTTTGCCTTCGTCTTCTTGAAGCTTTCCCCAAACGATTGCCTCGGAATATGGGTTGATGCAGATGTCTTCACTAACGATGATAAGTTGAATGGTCGTTGTTTTTGCATTTTCTACTTGAAGTTGCATTTCCTAATTTGGATACTGCAAGATACAATGTTCTAGATCTATCTTAACTCCGTGTTGCAACATAAAATCTAGGCCAAGAATCACTTCATCTACAATTTCTGCCACAATAAACTCATGTTCCGCAGTGATCGAGCCCAAAGAAATACTTTGCAGAGTTGTACCAAATATTGGAGCACTTTCACCAGTCACAGTTGTGAGTTTCATCGCATTAAATGGTTGCAGTTCCAACGCCAAGTCTTTTCTTACGATTGAATGCGATGCTACCGTGTCAATAGTGATGTTCGCTCTTTTCCTTCCAAGAACACCCATTCCTAGCTATTTGCGGTACGAGACATTTTTGAAATTATAACTTTGGGGCAACGAGTCTCTCAAACCAATTCAAGACCCTCTAAATTGATATCTTTTAGTTTAAATTTTTCTGAAGATCTTCTTCTGTGTATTTCGGTAGCTGTTTGCCACGAGCCTTACAATTTCGGGTCATGTGGCCAATTTTACCACAACTAAAACAAGTTAGAACGCCGGGACGAAACGCCAATTTTAATGGAATAAAGGCCGTTAAAAGCTATATTGAATCAATAATTCAACAAGTCCAATTAAAACTGCTAAGTCTTCTACTTCGCTGATGTAGTTAAGTACTATATAGAATTTGTATTATAAAACACACTAATATGTAAACAATGCCAGGCCACGGGTAACAAAATTTCCAACAATTCTTGATTAGAAATTCTAATTGGGTTGGATATAGTTCACAATTGATTTTCGCAGTAAAATTGATGTAAGCTGGACTGAACTTAATAAAAATTGCGTCTTGACAAGGCCCTCACTGTCAACTGAAGAGTCCAAGTGAGAACGCCGCCGGGACGAAACTCCAATTTTTATGGACTAAAGGCTGTTAAAAGCTATATTAAAACATTTACCTTTCAAACCGGGATCTTTCACCTCTTCGATTACAGATCGTACAGCTTGGGACATTACGTCATAGGTATACGTTGTATCCTCTATTTGTAGTTGTTTGCCTTGAAAGTTCGGTCTACAAACTATAGCTGCTGTTTCATGGGAGAGCGCTAAGCTAATTGTCTCTGGAAAGGATGGTTTGGTGACGCCATTGTAGCTCGTTTAGTCTCCAAATCGCGGATGCCGTCAAAATAAGCTTCAATTTTAATTCTTTCGATGTATTCTGTAGTAGCTTCTACATATATAGGCCATTTGAGCAAGGCGCTCAATCTCCCCTGCAAATGTTTGAAGGCCTTCTCCTTTTTGTTGAGAACGAGCCTTCAGTTCCAGGCGATGGACTTGTCGCATATGGTCGTTGCTATATTGCCGATGCAAAGCTTGCATTAGTGAGAATATTTTCTCTGTTCTTCAGTTGGTAGAGTTTGTAATATATCAGCAGCAGCACCCTTCAGAGAAATTATTAGCGCAGATGTACGGTCTTCTTCACTTCAGCGGTTTCATTGTGAAGTGGTTTCAATTTGCAACTTGAAAACAGCAAAACTTGAAGATCTGTCATAAATGGGAGCCTGAAATGTTGCTGAAGAAACCCCAACGGGTGCAGACTTCAATCGGGAGATCTCTTCTCTAATTTGTGATATCTCCTGCTTTGTTTCCCTTCCTAGTTGACTAAGCTTTTCATTGGTCCTCTTTTCAAGTTCACCAAATTTAGCATCGCAACCTCGTACACCCTGCTCAAGAGAATTAATGACTACCAAATCTTACTAGAGCGCTTTCAAAATTTCTTTCCATTCGCTTCTCCATTTCCTTTAAAAGCTGTGCCAAATTTTGCATACCGTCTTCTTGCGGGTTTTCTGTTTCCTCAATCTCTTCCGATGCTGGTTCCTTTGAGTTTTCTGGAAAATCTATACTTTCTACATCGAGGCCCTGTTCGGCTATAGCAGTCTGCAAACCTATTTGTAATTCAGCATTGCTCCCAGTTGTAGGCTTGTTAAACTTGGTCAATTTTTTCTTAAGGTCTTCTACTTTTAGCTGACCGAATTTAACCATCTTTAATTCTGACACCAGTGTTAAATAAAATAGGTTTGATAAAATTAACAACAAAGTTTAAAGTTTTATTAGGAATGAAAATAAATAAATCGAATATTTTAATGACAAAATATTAAAGTTCTAAAATCAAAAATTATATCAACGGCAAAGTATAAAATTACAAAGTAGTATAAAATTACAAAGTAGTATATTCTAATTTTCGTAACAATATTAACTCATGTATCATTATTTGTTATGATAAAAAAAAGTAATATTTTTTTACAACCATGCCACCATTTAAAAGTGTGTGATATTTGCTTTGCAAAAATGGTTCAAGATCATCGATCTTATGTCCATTTTTTTAGAACAATTGTGCAGAGCTGTATTAAAGTTTTTTTGTAAATATATTATAATATAATATTATTTTTTAATTAAATAATATTATTATTATTAAATTTAATTTGATTGTTTTTGTAAAACAGAATATTTTTATTTTATTTTCAGGACGATTCCAGAAAAAACTGATAAATTTATAAATATTAATAAGGTTTTTACTAATTATTTTGAATATTTTTGTTTAAGAATTTTTTTTATCTTTTTGTTAATTTTTTTTTTTTATTGTATCCAACATACATTTATTGTTTTCGTTTACACTTAAAGTTGATAGTTTGTTTATTAATTGAATAAATAAAATTGTTGTCTTATTCCTTATAAATAAGTGAGAAATAACTTTACTAAATTTCAGGTTAAGTTATTTTCCACTTCTAGTGGGAAATAACTTCACTATAAAAAGTGACATTATTTACCACAAGTGATAAGTTTTTTCCCGTGTGAATTTATTTCCCGTGAAATTATTTCCCTGCACCAACTTTATCCCCTCATTTTACGAAATTATTTTATTTTCTATTAATTTTCTTTAACGACACAAAAAAAAAAAAGAAATAAATTCAATTTTAATAAAAAATAACTTTATAGCTGTCAAATCAGTGTCTTTCTTTGACAAAGGATAAAACAAGTTGGACAAAAATTTTCTTTGTCTTTCAAAGTGACATTTCGTTGACCAGTTTACTTATTTTCACTTGTCTTTCAAGTTCGGCACATTATCCCTATGGACATTTTTTTGTTCTAGGACAATAATTAGTTATCGATTAAGTAAAAAATATTTAATTTTGCTAGAAAAATATGATTCCTTGTGGGGGGTGAGGGGAATAATCCTCCTATGAATCTACAACTCAAACAGTTAAGCACAGTACGTTGAAAATTCCATATCCTTATAATTAGTCTAAGAATGATAGGATCGGACCAGGGACAAATTAATTCATGAAATTTTATTTCTGGTATCGACGCAGAATTTTATCCTCAACAACATATCCAAAGTCCCCCATAATCCCAGCATTGGTTTTTTGTATAGGCGCATTTTAAGTGGTGGAGAAGGGCTGAAAAATTTGTTGTAATACAATCTAATCATATGGCACATGATTTTAGGGTGCTTTTCAACGCTGATTCTAAAGAAACCAAAACTGAAACGATAAATGTATCCTGTGGAAAGTTTATGCCATTTTTATGGAAAGATCACTTTTTTTTAAAGTACAACAAGTAATATATTACCCAAAACCATTTTAAAGTAAAGGGTTTTTAATGAAATTTGGTATAAATGTTTCATTTGGCATGTTTACTAAGAATCAAAAGAGTCCCCAAAAATATCTGTGGTGAAAGGGTGTTTTTTTGATGGCGAGATGTTAGTACATCATTATTACCATATCATCTATGAATAAGTTTTGACACTGATGAAATTTGTTAAAAATATAAAATATTTCATGGTTTCCAAGTATCAAAAGAGTCCATTAAATTTACTTGATCCAAAGAGTTTTTTAGAGAGTTTATGTTTGACCTGCTGAAGCAAAATGTTAGCTCTTACGAAAAATTGTATTTTCGTGTAATCGAGATAGTACATATGACATAAATGATATATGATTTAAAGGTATTTTTTAACACCGAATCTAATAGAAGATAAACCAATATGATACAAGCACCCTTAAAACAGTTTGATTAATTTAGAAACAGAAATGACTGTTTTTTCCGTTAAGCAGGTCAAACATTACACCCCCAAAAAACACACTTGGACCTTAGATATTTGTACGGACTCTTTTGATCCTTGGGTGCCAATATAAATTTAATACTTTTAGCAAAGTTCATAAGTGTCAGAATTTGTTCATGGATGTTATGGTAAAAATCACTCACTGGCATCTCTCCACCAAAAAAAACAACCTTTAATCAAAGATATTTTTGGGGACTCTTTTGATTCTTGATAAGCATGCCAAATGAAACATTTATACTAAATTTCATTAATATCCCATTATTTTAAAATGGTTTTGGGTAATATATTACTTGTTGTACTTCAAAAAAAGCGATCATTCCATAAAAATGACATTAACTTTCCACAGGATATTATGTATCGTTTGGCGTCTTTAGAATCAGCGTTGAAAAGCACCCTAAAAACATGTGTCATATGATTAGATTGTATTACAAAAAAAATTTTCAGCTTGACAAACTCAAGCCTCCCTCCCCTCTCCACCTTTTAAAATGCGTCTACACAAAAAGACAATTCAGGGATTTTGGAGGACTTTGGGTATGTTGTTGAGGATAAAATTCTGCGTCGATACCAGCAAAAAAATTCATGAAAAATTCTATCCTTCCTAGACTAAATGTACATGAGGGTACAAAGACATATGTAAGTGGCATCAAGTTTGTCGAACAAAAAACAGAAGAATCTGATGAAGCTTCAAAAACTTTAAAGAGATTCATTCTGACTCTACCAAGTCCGGTGGAACCCAAGTCGGGGTTTTTTTTTCAACATTATTTTTTACATTATTTTTGGTCAGAACTCAAAAACTATACCTCAAACTCTATAAATCGATCTGTGTATATTTTGATTTATAAATACATATGTAGATACATTAATGCTGATAACTAAATACAAAACAATTCATCGCAAGTACGAGCTTTGGCAAAAAAGCTGGAAGAAGCCTTCTGATTGAGGCCTTGGTTCACGTTTGATTGTAGTGACACTTTAAGAGAGTACAAGTAGATCGTAGAAGTAAATGCACTCGAAGTGTCTTCAAACAAAAATATGTTGTTTTTCTATCTATTCCAAATTGTTTCCGTTCTAGATGATATCATATTCCTCAATTGATTGCTGGAAAAAAAAACCTTTCTTTATTCCCCCTGTTCATAGTAAAATATTCATACCAATCAGTAGTAAGATAGGTAGGTATAGGTACTTAAAATTTCAAAAAAGGTCCAATCAACTCCCTGCAGTGTCATAAAAATGAATTTGTGTTCTATATAGAAAGAACACCAAAAGCCATTCTATCAAAACAATTCAAAGATTGATTTTCAGGAAGCCTCTTTGCCGCATTAACCACACTCAAGCACTCAAAAACACCAACGGGCGGGCAAGGCGAGGGTGCAACTGTCGTCTCGTGACACTTGTTACATTTGCATCACATTTCAAACAATGAACGCAATTATCGTTATAGGTAGGTACTCAAAGAAGAACATTCCTCCCTGGCCATCATTTGTGCCACACACTGTGTGACTATACTGCGACGACAATTTAAATGGTGGCAATGTCAAAAAAAAACTCATTCTCGACAAACCCCCGTCTAATAATTTCCCCGAGGGCATATTAATGGAATTTCCTTTTCTGCAATCAACTTTGGGTTTTATTGGAAAATTGCATTTTCCTTGTGCAGAAAAAAAAATGAAAAAATAAAATTTGCACCCGCATGTCATGGCATTGCTGATGATGGGTGTCCTGTTGGAATCGATCGTAAAGTTAAATTACATTTAATAATCAGGCTGAAGGTCCCATTATTAAGCCTGACACTTGCCTCGGGGTCGAGCCGGCATGGTAGCGTAGCGTGTAGTCCTTTGGTGTTTGATCCTGATGGTTGGTTGTATGAACTGCCGTCGACATATTACTACCGGGTGTGTCTCTCTCTCTCTCTCTCTTTGGGAAATCGAATTCACTTTCATTTGGTTTTGACGAGAATGTTCGGAGGACCTCGTCCTTGTTAGCACTCCTTTTTTATTTTCAATTTTGCCAGTGGATGTTTATTGCTTTAGACTCTTGACAGGATGTGGCATGGCGTGGCACTCCTGTCAGTGTATGACATCGTGATCAAGCGAAGTACACTTTCCGGTGTTTTATTTCGTGAGTGGCGACGATGGTGAGTGTCAAATGTGCGCCCCTTTGTGTGTGTCGGCCGGTGTGTCAAATTCAATTCAACATAGCAAACTCGATTTAAACCCTCTTAACTAAAAAATAACCTGAGGACAAAAATCAAAGAAAGTCTCACTCCATTTAGCCTGAGGACACAATATAAAGTGCAACTATGCATGGAACTTACTAAACACACCATCACAACCACCATCATCCATGTCCTGGCCCTGGGAGCGACGGAGTGGTGTGCTGTGTATAGGTACTTTAAGGAAGACATCATACATCGATGATGATGGTCTGTGAGATGTCCTTAAGGAATTCGTAAATGAGCAGTTAAATGTAATCGCCCTCAATGGAGCGATTAAGGAACGTTTTGCCATCTAGAGCGGTGGTTGGCGCATAAGAATCAAGTGGAACGAAGAGTATAGAAAGGCTGTAAATGATGGCAAAGAAGACCTTCTTTTTGTGGTTGTTGGAATGTTGTTGGATTATATGCATATGCATATAGGAAAATTGTATGGATTTTAGTCTAAATGGTATGGGCTTAAATGAGTGTGTTTTTGAGAATGAAGGCAATATTTTTGCACATCAAGTTTTATGTGAAGAAATTTAATTTTTGAATTTACTTAGCTATGGTTGTTGGATTGGATATGAATGCAATCAAGGCGGCTTTATGTCTTTAATGAAAGGCTTAACATTTATGACTTTATCTTAATAAAATATATAAGACAGATAGAACTATATATACATACAAAGATTTGGGTACAAATACAGGCAACTCAATGGCTTTAATTATGTAATAAATAAACTTTTAAGGACTCGAGGTGGAAAATATAAAGGGGTTAGGTATATAGAAAGCTGAACCGAAGTTTTACAGAACAATCGATAGAAAAGACCTTCCTTTTGGGACCGCACATTAGTAGCCCGTAGCGTAATTGTTAGTGCGTTCGACTGCCACGCTGGAGGTCTGGGATCGCTTCCCAGCCTCGTCCACCTAAAAACTAAAAAGTTTTTTTTCAGGGCTACTGCCTCTTGCGAGGAATTGACAAATCCTCCAAGAGTATCACTTATCACGAATAAGTGCTTCTCGTCTAGCCGTTCGGATTCTGCATAAAATTTCCTGTCGAAAGGCGCACACAGGAATGGTTGCGAGTTGTTAGTCACTAGGCCCTGGTTCTTCATGAGCCGTTGTGCCACCCGATTTTTTATTTTTATTTGGGACCGCACAAGGGTTGATGTTTTGATTCCTCCATGAAAAATGGTCAATGGTGTAAGAAAATGAGCTCAAAAAAATGACTGTACAAAATTGGTTCGACATTTTATCGTTTAAAGATCGCCATTTTGTTAGTACCTGCTCTATGACCCAAGTATTGAATTCGTGTTAAAAAAAATTGATGATTTAATCAACAATAATAACATTACGATGATGGAGAGGTCCAACAAAAGTGATTTTCGACAGAACGTCCGTGTCGGTCTGTTTATCTGTGCGTCTGGTTTTGATGTATGTACTTACTCGTACATACATCGAGCTAGAGCTATAACGGTTGGACGGATTTTGTGATTCCCTAGACGATAAATTCATTTGGTTTTTATTTTTAGGTCACCTAGAATGGAAGCTATCCACCATACAAGGATTTGGGTTTTATCAAGTTTTTTTTTCAAAAACGAATGAAAGGATTTTTATTAAATTTCCTACACTCCATTCCACTCGTTTAAATACAAATTTTTTTTCAAGAAACTTTTAACGATTTTCCATAACCTTTTATAATTATGACAAATTTAATTATAAAGGTTGGTCCAACCATAATGCACGATGTTGATGAGTCACACCTTAACGTCAAGTTTTTTGCCCAACTTAATTTGACATTTCTTTGTTTCAGTGTTTGACAAATCCAACCATTAGGGGTGGCCACAAGAGTATACTCTGTGAGACTTTTGTAAGTCTCGTCTCGGTGTCGTTAAAATCGAAAATTTTCAGTCTCATCTCGGTCTCGTATCGGTATCGTATAATTAAGTCTCGTATCGGTCTCGTTTCCGAAAAATACGATTTCCGGACAACTAGTTAGGGCGTTAAGGGAGCCAACCTTGCACTTCATTCTGACGGGATGAGCTTTGGTACACTAATAGTCCACATTCTAAGTTTACTTTTAAGAAGTGTTGCCACGGTGGCAGCACTGGTAGATCGGAGATAGAAGGGTTGCCATGACCATGACCATGATTTTTTCACACGAAATTTTACATAAATTAGCCTATAAATTGGGAACCAGACATCGGTTGATTTCGTGGAATATCTCGTTGGATTAAAAATACTTGAAGCCATAGGAATATCTTAATTTTTTGACCCCTTCCCCACCCTTGTAAGCGGGGGGAGAAAAATACCCTCGGATTTTTATTTGTCAGAAAATAATGGTTATAAAGTGAATATTCAAAAAATTTAAAGATGAGTATCGACGTAGAATTTTATACTCTACAGCATATCCGAAGTATATTTTTTTATCCATATTAGTTTTTTGTATAATCGATTTCAAAATGAGGGAGGGGAAAGTGGGAGTATATAAAACCACTATATATATTTGTCTTGGTATAATCTAAGCATATGGCACATGACCTTAGGGTAATTTTTAATGCCCAATCTTATTCAATCAAAATACTTTTGATACTTTTAAAAATGATGCCTAAGTTTTCAGTGAAACGAGCATAACAATACCAAATTTCAATGGTAAGGTGATGAAACACGTGTCTCATTTGTTGTAAGAAATAAGAATCAAAAGAGTCCATACAAATATCTAGGGCTAAAGGGTGCTTTTTTGAGTGAAACAGAAAAGTGTAAAACTATTCCCCGTAAACCCCCCCTAGAACTAGTACGTTGATAAAACTTGGTAGGAATGTTTTGTTATTTGTTGTTACCAAGAATAAAAAAAGAAAACATTTCTACCAACTTTCATCAACATACCAGTTTTGGGAGGGGTTTACTGGTAATAGTAATGCATTTTTCCCTTTCACTCAAAAAACACCCTTTCGCCCAGATGTTTTTATGGACTCTTTTGATTTAAATTCCTTACGACAAATAAGACATGTGTGTCAAGTTTCATCACCATACCATTGAAATTTGGTAATGTTATGCTCGTTTTGCTGAAAATTTAGGCATCATATTATAAAAAGGTTATAACTTTTTCTAGGGAAATTATATTAAATTATTTTGATTGCATAAGATTGGGCATTCAAAATTACCCTAAGGTCATGTGCCATATGCTCTTGGTATACCAAGACAAATATATAGTGGTTTGATATACTCCCATTTTCGCCTCCCACCATTTTGAAAGCGATTATACACAAAACTAATACATGGATAAAAATATACATTGGATATGCTGTAGAGTATGAAATTCTACGTCTGTCGATGCTCATCTTAAAATTGTATAAGTATTCATTTTAAAACTATTATTTTCTGACAAATAAAAACCCTTATTCTCCGAGGGTATTTTGCTACCGCTGCTAACAAGGGTGGGGGAGGGTTCAAATGATGAACATATTTCTATGGCTTCAAGTATTTTAAATCCAACGAGACATCAAGCTCTCTTATCGAAAATGTGTGCATTTGGTATCGATGAATCTCTTCTTCGTTGGATTAGAAATTACCTTTCGGACCGTTCAATACAAGTTGTATTAGATGGTTTCAAGTCTGAGTTCACAAAATAAATGCTGGTGTGCCCCAGGGCTCCGTTATGTCTCCGACTCTCTTCCTTATATTCATAAACGATCTTTTATCTGAAACTTCTAATCCATTAAATTGTTTCGCTGTCGACAGTACCCTCAGCTTTTCATATTCAGATTCACATCCATGTCCTTCGGATGTGGAGCTTGAACGGCAGCGTATGATAAGCTCATTAAATTCTGATCTCGACAGCATTGTACAATGGGGAATCAAAAATCGTGTAGAATTTAATGCTTCAAAAACTAAACGCTGTCTACTGTCGTCCTTTTACGAAAATGGGCGTTCAAATCAAAATGCATTTCGTGCATTTCGCCCACCATCGGTAGAATTGTACGCAAATTTCAGCAAACCGGGTCTGTAGGAAATGTAAAAACACCTGTGCATGCTTGCCCAGTTCGTTCTGCGGAAAACATTGCTGTTATTCCATTTCAAGCGTCGTCAATAGGCCGAATATTTGGTTGAACAATCAGAAGTGAATGGAATGGTGACTTTACAAAGAAAATCATCTTCATCGACGAGGCACACTTTCACCTCAGTGGATTCGTTAAGAAGCAGAATTACCGCATTTGGGCCAGTGAGAATACACGAGCGATTGTTGAAAAGCCGATGCATCCACAAAGAGTGATTGTTTGGTGCGGTTTATGGGCTTGGAGTGCAGTGGCGTCATCGGGCCATACTCCTTTGAAAATGAGGTCGGCCAAGCAGTTACCGTGAATGGTTTTCGCTATCGCGAAATGATAACGGACTTCTTGTGGCCAGACATTGAGGATACAGACCCTGGACGACATAAGCTTACAACAGGATGGTGCCACTTCCCACACAACCAACGAAACAAATGGGTCTTTTCCGCGAGAAATTCAATGGTCATGTTATCTCACGTGCGTTGTCGTGGCGATGTTAATTGATTTGACAACGTTGGACTTCTTTCTTCGGGGATATTTAAAAGAAAAAGTGTACACCAATAATCCAAGAATAATTAAAGAGATAAAGGATGAGATAATTATGTCTCAGAGTCATTGAAAATATGGACCATCGGAAAGAGGTATACCACCGAAACCTTGGAGAGCATTTGACCGATATTTTGTTTCACACATAATTTTGATTGTATGCTCAGTCGCCAGGCAGGCGCCTATGTTGTCAGTTGGTGTGCTTCAGTTGAAAACACACCATCTGACATCATAGGCGCCTGCCTGGCGACTGAGCATACCCTAAGCGAAGCGCGGAATCGCGTGAGCGGGATAGAGGACCCAAAAAGGGAGTTAAAATCCTTGAACCCTTGAGGTGGACCACCAAAGGTACTCTTTATTTCACATAAACTTAAAGTACACCAACTGACAACACAAGCGCCTGCCTGATTTAAAATAATTGATTAAAAAAGATTAAACACTAACTCTCGTATTTATAAAGAAAAAATAGGTATTTCAGCTCCCGTGTTTAAGAAAACTACACCATGGAATACGAATTTTCCAGACTCAAACCAACGGCGTATACAGGGGGGGGGGGGGTCACGGGGTCATGTCCCCCTCCCCCCCCCCGAGAACTCAAGATTATTTTGTTGATCTGAAATAATTATTTAGTAACCACATAGAAAAGAAAATGAAAGTTGGTTACTTAGAAAGCTAGTAGGATTTTTGATTGTTAATTTAGAATTCAATAGAGAATTTGAATGTTGGTAACTTCAATTCAATTAGAAATTTAACACAACAACAAACTTCTCATATGATAATACATTCAAAACTTAAAATATATGCATAGGCTAGTTTCCGTTTTGAGATGACAGCCAAAACCTGTTAAACCAAACAGAAATCAAAGTGCAGAGTTGTTACCAAATTTTCACTCAGTAAAGTAAAAACTAATAGGATTTTCAAAAAAAGAACATTTTTTTTTCTGAAAATAAAATCTTTAAACACATTATAGAACACATACAGAAATTGTTTTGTTTGATTTCTGTATGACAAATTATTTTTAAAAGCAAAAAAGTGATAACTTTCGATTTATAGTTATTCTAACCAAAAAATATTAATGTTAACGATAAAAGACATAAATATATAAAACTATGATGAAAACCTATTACGAAAGGATTTTGTTTGCACTTATTCAATATTTACGATCGAACAATATTGTTATTGATTTGGATGTGGATTACTTTTACTATGAATCCCATAATGCAAAAGCCAATTGCTATGGTAAAGGAGATTTTTTGGAACTCCTTGCGGTGAACCGTTTGACTAGTCGGATGGAATTATTGACGAAAAGTGACTAGGCTCGTAGAATTTAACAATTTTGCTATGAATCCCATAATGCAAAAGCCAATTGCTATGGTAAAGGAGATTTTTTGGAACTCCTTGCGGTGAACCGTTTGACAAGTCGGATGGAATTATTGACGAAAAGCGACTAGGCTCGTAGAATTTAACAATTTTGCCCATTATTTTTATCAGAAAGGCTTACTGGTAAGAAAGATTAGGTATATTTGATGTACATATTTATTTAGGAAGGTGCCTTTCACTTTTCCATCGGTGGCAGTCTTAGTGACATACATTTTTTCCAAATCAGAGGCATATCGAAATCACTCGTGAACTTTGTTCACACTATTCTTGAAACGCAACGAAAAAGAATCTTTGTATTCAATTATAATACGAATATGTAATGTATTTTCATCAGCGGGAGATAAAATGGCTAGGAGCATACAACAGCTCATCTGCAAAATTTGGTCGGAGGAAAGTATGCCCGATGAATGGAACCTCGGTATAGTGTGCCCCATCCATAAAAAGGGAGATGTTCTGAAATGTACCAACTACAGAGGAATTAAGGCTCTCCCAAACCAATGCGAAACATTCGTTGCGGCGAAAAAACATTCGTCACTCAAAATTATTTCATATGTTTCTCCGCCGCGTTGGTGTGGGCACTCTCATATATCACCATGTAAATAAATTTTGACATGCGAATGTTTTTTCGCCGCAACGAATGTTCCGCATTGGTTTGGGAGAGCCTTTAGTCTCCTAAACGTCGCTTATAAAATCTTGTCGGCCATCCTGTGTGACCGCTTAAAACCTTTTGTCAACGATCTGATCGGCCCCTATCAGTGCGGTTTAAGGCCAGGCAAGTCAACCGTCGATCAAATGTTCACACTCCGACAGATTTTAGAAAAATCCCGGGAATTCCAGATCGATACACACCACCTTTTTATCGATTTTAAAGTCGCGTATGATGGCGTGAAAAGGGACGAATTATACAGAGCCATGTCGAGTCTCGGCATCCCTGCCAAACTCGTCCGCCTGTGCAGGATGACGATGGAGAAATCTCGCTGCTCCGTCAAAATTGGTAAGAAGACCACCGATTCCTTTGATGTTGAGAAAGGATTGAGGCAAGGCGACGCGTTATCATGCAACCTATTCAACATCGTTCTTGAAGCCATTGTACGCAACGCACATGTCAACACCAGCGGTACAATCTATCAAAAGTCCGTTCAAATGCTTGCATATGCGAATGACATAGACATTGTCGGCAGAACGAAGCGAGCAGTGGCAGGGGCATTTGCGACCATTGAATCAGAGGAAGCTAGAATGGGATTGGCGGTTAATGAGGACAAGGCGAAGTACATGCTGTCATCGAGAGAGGAATCTCAACATCGTCGACTCGGGCAAAATATCACGATGGACAGATATAACTTCGAAGTTGTCAAGGACTTTGTCTACCTGGGCTCCACTATAACATCTATGGATAGGTGGCACCTCCTTACTTACTTACTTATGCTGGCGCCACTGTCGCGTAAAGCACGCGTTACGCATCCGTTACGCGTGCGTTACGCATCCGTTACACATCTGTTACGCGTGCGTTACGCATCCGTTACGCATGCGTTACGCATCCGTTACGCATCCGATACGCATGCGTTACGCATCCGTTACGCATCCGTTACGCATCCGTTACGCATCCGTTGCGCATGCGTTACGCATCCGTTACGCGTGCGTTACGCATCCGTTACGCATGCGTTACGCATCCGTTACGCATCCGTTACGCATCCGTTACGCATCCGTTACGCATCCGTTACGCATCCGTTGCGCATGCGTTACGCATGCGTTACGCATCCGTTACGCATGCGTTACGCATCCGTTACGCATGCGGTACGCATCCGTTACGCATGCGTTACGCATCCGTTACGCATGCGTTACGCATCCGTTACGCATGCGTTAGGCATGGGTTACGCATGCGTTACGCATCCGTTACGCATGCGTTACGCATCCGTTACGCGTGCGTTACGCATCCGTTACGCATGCGTTACGCATCCGTTACGCATGCGTTACGCATCCGTTACGCATCCGTTACGCATGCGTTACGCATCCGTTACGCATGCGTTATGCATGTGTCACGCATCCGTTACGCATGCGTTACGCATGCGTTATGCATCCGTTACGCGTGCGTTACGCATCCGTTACGCATGCGTTACGCATCCGTTACGCATGCGTTACGCATCCGTTACGCATGCGTTACGCATCCGTAACGCATGCGTTACGCATCCATTACGCATGCGTCACGCATCCGTTACGCATCCGTTGCGCATGCGTTATGCATCCGTTACGCATGCGTTACGCATCCGTTACGCATGCGTTACGCATCCTTTACGCATGAGTTACGCATCCGTTACGCATGCGTTACGCATCCGTTACGCATGCGTTACGCATCCGTTACGCATGCGTTACGCATCCGTTACGCATGCGTTATGCATGTGTCACGCATCCGTTACGCATGCGTTACGCATCCGTTACGCGTGCGTTAAGCATGCGTTAGGCACGCGTAACAGATGCGTAACGCATGCGTAACGCATGCGTAATGAACGCGTAACGGATGCGTAACGCATGCGTAACGTATGCGTACCGGATGCGTAACGCATGCGTAACGGATGCGTAACGGATGCGTAACGGATGCGTAACGGATGCGTAACGGATGCGTAACGCATGCGTATTGGATGCGTAACGCACGCGTAACGGATGCGTAACGCATGCGCAACGGATGCGTGACACATGCATAACGCATGCGTAACGGATGCGTAACGCATGCGTAACGGATGCGTAACGCATGCGTAACGGATGCGTAACGCATGCGTAACGGATGCGTAACGCGCGCGTAACGGATGCGTAACGCATGCGTAACGGATGCGTAACGCTTGCGTAACGGATGCGTAACACATGCGTAACGCATGCGTAACGCACGCGTAACGGATGCGTAACGCATGCGTAACGGATGCGTAACGCATGCGTAACAGATGCGTAACGGATGCGTGACGCATGCGTAATGGATGCGTAACGCATGCGTAACGGTTGCGTAACACATGCGTAACGATGTGTAATGGATGCGTAACGCATGCGTAACGGATGCGTAACGCATGCGTAAAGGATGCGTTACGCACGCGTAACGGATGCGTAACGGATGCGTAACGCATGCGTAACGGATGCGTAACGCATGCGTAACGGATGCGTAACGAACGCGTAACGGATGCGTAACGCATGCGTAACGCATGCGTAACGCATGCGTAACGGATGCGTAACGGATGCGTAACGCATGCGTAACAGATGCGTAACGGATGTGTGACGCATGCGTAATGGATGCGTAACGCATGCGTAACGGTTGCGTAACACATGCGTAACGCATGCGTAACGGATGCGTAACGCATGCGTAACGGATGCGTAACGGATGCGTAACGGATGCGTAACGGATGCGTAACGCATGCGTAACGGATGCGTAACGCATGCGTAACGGATGCGTAACGCATGCGTAACGGATGCGTAACGGATGCGTAACGGATGCGTAACGCATGCGTAACGGATGCGTAACGCATGCGTAACGGATGCGTAACGGATGCGTAACGGATGCGTAACGCAGGCGTAACGGATGCGTAACGTACGCGTAACGGATGCGTAACGGATGCGTAACGGATGCGTAACGCATGCGTAATGGATGCGTAACGCATGCGTAACGGATGCGTAAAGCACGCGTAACGCATGCGTAGCGGATGCGTAACGGATGCGTATCGCATGCGTAACGGATGCGTAACGCATGCGTAACGTATGCGTAACGCATGCGTAACGGATGCGTAACGCATGCGTAACGGATGCGTAACGCATGCGTTACGCTTGCGTTATGCTCGCATTACGCATGCATTACGCGTGCTTTACGCGACAGTGGCGCCAGCATAAGTAAGTAAGAAAGGAGGTGCCACCTATCCATAGATGTATCATACTCTACGAAAACTACAATCCGCATCAAAGGCAAATTTAAGAACATTTCGCTGATCTGTGTTCACGCCGCCATAAAAGGAGAGAGGACTCAACCAAAGAAGCATTCTACGATCTCCTGGAGACAACGTATGATATGTGCCCGAAGTACGACGTGAAGTTCATTCTTGGTGACTTCAACGCAAGATTCGGGAAGGAGGGCAGCTTTGGTTCGATAGTCGGATGCAACGGCGTATACAGGGGGGGTCGCGGGGTCATGTCCCCCCCCCCCCCCGAGAACTCAAGATTATTTTGTTGATCTGAAATAATTATTTAGTAACCACATAGAAAAGAAAATGAAAGTTGGTTACTTAGAAAGCTAGTGGGATTTTTGATTGTTAATTTAGAATTCAATAGAGAATTTGAATGTTGGTAACTTCAATTCAATAACGCATGCGTAACGGATGCGTAACGCATGCGTAACAGATGCGTAACAGATGCGTAACGGATGCGTGACGCATGCGTAATGGATGCGTAACGCATGCGTAACGGTTGCGTAACACATGCGTAACGATGTGTAATGGATGCGTAACGCATGCGTAACGGATGCGTAACGCATGCGTAACGGATGCGTAACGGATGCGTAACGCATGCGTAACGCATGCGTAACAGATGCGTAACGGATGCGTAACTTATGCGTAACGCATGCGTAACGGATGCGTAATGCATGCGTAACGGATGCGTAACGCACGCGTAACGGATGCGTAACGGATGCGTATTGCATGCGTAACGGATGCGTAACGCACGCGTAACGGATGCGTAACGGATGCGCAACGCATGCGTAACGGATGCGTAACGCATGCGTAACGGATGCGTATTGCACGCGTAACGGATGCGTAACGCATGCGTAACGGATGCGTAACGCATGCGTAACGGATGCGTAAAGCACGCGTAACGCATGCGTAGCGGATGCGTAACGGATGCGTAACGCATGCGTAACGGATGCGTAACGCATGCGTAACGGATGCGTAATGCTTACGTTACGCTCGCGTTACGCTCGCATTACGCATGCGTTACGCGTGCTTTACGCGACAGTGGCGCCAGCATAAGTAAGTAAATGCCCCTGCCATTTGCATTTGCGAGCATTGAATCGGAGGAAGCTAGAATGGGATTGGCGGTTAATGAGGACAAGGCGAAGTATATGCTGTCATTGAGAGAGGAATCTCAACATCGTCGACTCGGGCAAAATATCACGATAGACAGATATAACTTCGAAGTTGTCAAGAACTTTGTCTACCTGGGCTCCACTATTACATCGCAGAATGACATCAGTGCAGAGATCAAGCGAAGAAGTACTCTTGCCAACCGCTGTTTCTTCGGTCTAAGAAGGCATTCAAGTAGTAAGGCCCTCTCTCATAGAACCAAGGAGACCCGTAACAGGTGGTGCAATCAAGTGAATGACGACATCAAAGCACTCGGTGTGCGCAACTGGAAGCGGCTAGCTAGGGACAGAGCTGGCTGGAGGGGCTTGTTAGTTGAGGCTGAAGCCCATACTGGGCTGTGAGCGCCATCAAAAGTAAAGTAAGTAAGTAATGTATTTTAGTTTTTCCACTATTGTAAAAAGAGCAATTTACACAAGTGGTCATTTTTGGAAATCAGAGCTATTGTTTTCATTTTCAGTAGTGAATATTTATATCTATTTACTAAAATTAAGAAACAGAAAACAGTGCACAGTACCTTTGATATTTTACTAATTTTTCCTGCAACTTCAATTCGCTGAAATAAAAACTTTGATAGGATTAAAATAAATTCTGAATAAAATTCAAAACAAATGATCAAGCGAATCCAAAAAAATTTTTTCCTCAGTATTTTCACAGCTAGCTTAACTGATTGTCTTTGGTCAGGCAACTGTAGATTGCTGTATGCTGTTGCTGAGGCCCTCCGAAATAAAAAATGTAACAGTCAGGAATAAAAACGAATAGCGTGTTCACTGGTCAAGCTAATGAAGGTTCTTTCGACTCAGTTGTTTATTTTAATTTTCTTTGGAACCGAAAATGAGGTAATTTTGCAAATACCAAAAAAGTGTTTTCGTCTTAAATTTGTTAATTTTTTGTATAGGTAGGTAGCTCATTTCATTTTGAATAGGCTTTGGCAGTTCGAAATATATATTTTCAAGGAAATTGCCTAAATTGGCGTAGTGAAAATGTAGTTTTCGATGACTTTGGCGCATAAATCAGGCTGAATTTGACCGATGCGCGATGGCATCGATTATGTTGTCTTTGAGGGTCGAGGTGGTTTGCAACTTATTCGCATAGACTGCGACTTAAAAAAGCCCCACAAGAAAAAGTCCAAAGGGGTCAAATAACACGATCTTGGTGGCCAATTCACGTTGCCTCGGCGCGAGATAACCACACCATGAAACCGCTCGTGCAGAATATCGATTGTGTATTAGGCTGTGTGGCACGTAGCGTCATCCTGTTGAAACCATATATCTTCAGTGTCCTTATCATCCAATTTAGGCCACAAGAAGTTGGTGATCATCAACCTTTAGCGATCGCCGTTGACGGTGATGGCCTGGCCAGCATCATTTTCGAAGAAATACGGACCGATGACGCCTCCAGGCATCCAGCCCAAAATCCACACAAAACAGTAACTTTATTTGGATGCATTGGCACCTCGTAAATCTCTCGTGGATTAGTGTCGTCCCAAGTCCGGCAATTTTGCTTACTCACGTACCCATTCATCCAAAGATGGGCCTCATCGCTAAAGATGATTTTTCGACCAAAATTGGGATAAACTTCTAACTGCTCTAAAACATCATTTGCACGTGTTGCTCGACGCTGTTACTCACCATGATGATTTGTCTGTAGTGAATGATTAAAAGACGATATTTTGACCGAAAGTAAAAGAAACAATATGGCCGCCACGAGCTGCCAAAATCAACCCGTCCCTATTGGAAAACCATTTAGTATAGTTGATTATGATTTTTTCGCTTTTATTTTATATAGCTACGCACAATAAAATATGAAAAAAAAAATATAAGGCACTTGATTTTTAACAAATATTAGTTTGTGTTATTTTTTTTTGCATGACCCCCCCCCCCCAAGAACTAAAGCTGTATACGCCCCTGACTCAAACTTAAGGCAATTGCCTACTGCTGCATTTGTAGTTGAGTAGTTGAGTTGAAATAACTTTTTTTTCTTTATAAATAAGGGAGTAGGCGTGCAGTTCTTAGTTTTTGAGAACAAAAACATTATTCAAAAGTCATAGGAAAAGAAGTGTTATTATTTCTCACACTAAGTGGGCAGAAACTCCACCTTTCAAATTGAATTCATCCTCAGGAAAAAGTTTAATAAATTCTCTCTTTCAGTAGGAATCAACTCCACTTTGAAGTGAAGAAGAGTGATATAAATGCTAATGTGGAGCAGATTCCCGTGGAATTATTTCCCTGCACCCATTTAATTGCCTACCTTCTTGTGTCTACTTCCCTATCTTTTCTTATGTCATGTTAATAGTAGGTATAACCGCTGGGACTATCCAAATTGAACTAATGTTTTTTTAGTAAGGACCACCTGGGGGTCAATTCTCGATACCTATGTGAAGCTATGAAGTGATACAGTTTCCAAAACATCACACGTTAATAATTCGATTTTGGATGAATGTGTAATAAAAGTGATATTAAATGTCAAAAATTGACAACAAATTACGAAGTTTTGACATTTTATTTCACTTTTTCAAACTCATCCAGAATTGAAATTGTATTAACGTTTATAGTTTTGGAAAATTTATCACTTCACAGATCGAGAATTGACCCCCTGCCCTGGTGCCATTATCTTTCACATCGTATTTTGGATTAAGGCGCAGTTTAAGTCGAAATTAAAAGCTCACGAATCAGATTTGTACCAGCCTAATTTCGCTGGTTCTTTTTTAATTTTCAGATGATTCAAATGTGTGGCATACCGGACAATCGTGATAAAAAACATTTTTGGTAGCTTTAACTTCGGTTTTACCATTGATTTCGCTAACTGGTAAGATCGAATTTGAGGCTTTTCGGAGTATGCTTTGTCTTTCTTGAGGAGTTGTAGGCATATTCGCTAGTGGTTTGTTTTTTCTTTCATAGTTTTCCCCATTTCGAAGGTTGTAGGTCGGACAAGAAGCGAAGACCAGAAAACTATACCTCTTAAGTTTTTGGACTTCAAATTACATCAGGAATCCATGGTTTTCACTTGGCGGCGGTAACTTTGAGACACCCTGTATAGTATATACTATAAACATTTATAATTCCCTGGGTTTTACATTAAAGAGTAAGTAGGTATAAATTCTTTAGATCAAAATTATAATCAAAAACATAAATTTAGTTTCTAGTTACGCTTTAATTACCAAATATTCATACTAAAATTATTTTTTCCCACTAGAAAAGGGACTATCTAACTTATCAACTACTCGAATAATTGAACTTGTCGGATGTGCTATGCTGTCTCTTCGGCGTCTATTATCAGAAGTCGATACACAATAGCATGGCTTCCAACTTGGTACCATATATCCACCTGATGCTACAGCATTTGGTGGTTGATATTGCTCATAATAGGAACGTTCTGTAGTCCAAGAACTTGTGATGGGAACGAAATTCGACCAGCTATCTATACCACGGTAAATATCATCTTCATTACCATTATTATTTGTTCCAGGATAAACGGGAACATTATGGGGATAGTGATGTGATGGACGAAAGGAACTGTCTCCACCACCACCACCACTTCGTCGACGTTCAGCTGAGTAATTTGGATTCCAATGGGTGGTTCTAGGATCGTATGGTTTTCGAGGACGACTTGTTGTGGTACTTTTGCGTCCTTTGAATATTGGCACACTGGCATCGTTTTCCTCTAAAAGCAAAAACAAAAAATAAACACAAAAACAGCAATAAGTACATTTGACACTCATGGAGTATTATTTCACCTTTATCATGCCTCTGACTTGAACTTGTAGAGTTAGAGTCTTCAACATCGCCAGTTATTTCAAATGTTATATCAGTATGAATGCCAACTCTTTTCTTATTTTTACTTTCGGTGATTTCAACACTTTCTTTGGACTCTGAAATGGTAAAATTTTAAAAACCAGATTGGTATAGGTATATGGTTGAAAATTAAATTTTATGTAGACTGGCTTTGAAAAAATAAAATAATATCCACGAACTTGCTCTTGTTGTTCCAAGTTATATAATGGTGGCTATAAGCATTCTATTCTAATGACATGAAGAGGTATTATATTATTAATAACACACTTATCCATAGTTATGGGAAAGTGTGAAAAAAATCTTCAAAATTATTGTTTCTGATTTTTGTTAACGAAAAAAAAATGTAAATTTTGGAATATACATATATTTTAGAATGGACTAAAGGCTGTTAAAAGCTATATTGAATCAATAATTCAACAAGTCCAATTAAATAATGCTAAGTCTACTACTTGGCTGATGTATTTCAGAAGTATATAGAATTTGTATTATAAAACACACTCATATGTTAACAATGCCAAGCCACGGGTAACAAGATTTCCAACAATTCTTGATAAGAAATGCTAATTGGGTTGGATATAGTTCACAATTGATTTTCGCAGTAAAATTGATGTAAGCTAGACTGAATTTAATAAAAATTGCGTCTTGACAAGGCCCTCACTGTCAACTGAAGAGTCCAAGTGAGAACGCCGGGACGAGGCATTAATTTGTATGGACTAAAGGCCGTTAAAAGCTATATTGAATCAATAATTCAACAAGTCCAATTAAATAATGCTAAGTCTTCTACTTGGCTGATGTATTTCAGTAGTATATAGAATTTGTATTATAAAACACACTCATATGTTAACAATGCCAGGCCACGGGTAACAAAATTTCCAACAATTCTTGATTAGATATTCTAATTGGGTTGGATATAGTTCACAATTGATTTTCGCAGTAAAATTGATGTAAGCTAGACTGAATTTAATAAAAATTGCGTCTTGACAAGGCCCTCACTGTCAACTGAAGAGTCCAAGTGAGAACGCCGGGACGAAATGCCAATTTGTATGGACTAAAGGCCGTTAAAAGCTATATTGAATCTACATTAAGAGGCCAATTTAACGAAAGATGTAACGTTCAGCTGATTCGCGATTTCGAAAGATGGTTTTATATCGAAACGAGAATTTTCCTTTGAAAAATTTACAAAATGAAAACAGAACAAACACTTTTTTACAATTTCTCTATCATTTTGAAATAAAGAAAACGCTCAATCAACGCTCAAAATCAACTGACCAAATAATATATGCGTAAGTAGCCCGTAGCGTAATGGTTAGTGCGTTCGACTGTCACGCTGGAGTTCTGGGTTCGCTACCCAGCCTCGTCCACCTAAAAACTAAAAAGTTTTTTTCAGGACTACTGCCTCTTGCGAGGAATTGACAAATCCTCCAAGAGTATCACTTGTCACGAATAAATACTTCTCGTCTAGCCGTTCGGATTCGGCATAAAATTGTAGGTCCCTTCCATTCCTGTCGAAAGGCGCACACAGGAATGGTTGCGAGTTGTTAGTCACTAGGCCCTGGTTCTTCACGAGCCGTTGTGCCACCCAATTAGTTTATTTTTTTTTTTTGTAAATAATATATGCATAAATATTCAAATTCATTAATCATGTTTTCCATTGATAAAAAATCAATTTATTTTTGATTTGGATCTGTCAAAATACAAATTTTTAAAAATGTTTGCGTTCCAATGCACTAAACAGATAAATTGATTTAATTTTTGATTTAAAAAAAATTTTGCAGGTCCAAATTTGTCGGCAGATTGATCCCTACTAGTAATAACACCAATACAATTTTTAGCTGTAAGTTTTCAAATGTGTTTTTTTGATTTCTTGGAATTAATTTCGATTGTTTAAAATATAAAACAAATCATTTTTAATTTAAAATAGAAAGGATTAAAAGTAAGTTGATACATTCATCAATCTCAATTATCTATTCTGAAAGTGCCCCAAGTAATATGAATTACAAAAATAAATCATTGTGAAATGGTGTTCCACTAGACTTCAATTTCCGGAACTTTTGTGCGAAAGTTCAAAAAATTTTCCCGCAGCCATTTACTAGATATTGCTGGAATAATTCAAAAATGAAGCAAATTTCCTCAAAACCGTCGGCGAAACCTTATTTTTGTTTTGTTATTTTCTTATGGCAAACATTTAAAAACGCAGTTTTTTTACAATCACTTTAACAATTACAAAAACGAATTTTAATCAAAATTGTTAGAGCTGAGTTCTTGGAACCCCGAGATTTTCCTATGGTATATAGAACCCGTGGCACAGGAAAGATACTTTTTTTTAGAACGAAATATAGGACGGCTGAATCTTGTATAGCTGAAAGAGGGTGATATTAGTAAAGCTAATGTCCAGTTTTTTGGGACGCCATCCCCCTTGAGAAATCCGCCATTTTGGAAAACGCGAATCGATCTATAACTCCGAAACTATTGATCTTAGAGGAAAAATTGAAAGGCCAAGCTTGTAGGCAATTAAATTACCTTTCGTTCATTAATACATCTGTTTTCGGTGCGGGCGATACTTTCAAGGTTATATCGTTTTATTATTTGTTTTTTTTTTTCACATTTACACCTTTTTTCGTTCTTGAATAAGCTAACGTGAAATACTTTCCAAATGAACAATGAATTTAGAACACTTAATTTCCAACACTTTGATAATATTTTTGAAGATGATCCGATACCACAGTCAAAAGTTACAGCCATTTTGGTTTCGCTAAAATGAAAACTCCGGAGTAAATAAAATTGTTATTTAAACTAATACAAATACCAAAATGGCTGTAACTTTTGACTGCGGTATCGCATCATCTTCAAAAATATATCAAAATGTTTTTCCTCTAAGATCAATAGTTCTGGAGATAAATGAAGGTCCATTCGCATTTTTCAAAATGGTGGATTTCGCCAGGGTCCTGGCGTCCCGAATACCCGGACATAAGCTTTTCTAATAGCCCTCTTTCATTTATAAAGAAATCAGCATACCAATATTTCATTCCATGAAAAAGTCTATCTTTATTGTACTTTACGTAGTAGCCCGTAGCCCTTTACCATTAGGTTAGTGCGTTCGACTGTCACGCTGGAGGTCCTGGGTTCGCTTTCCAGCCTCGTCCACCTAAAAACTAAAAAAAAAGTTTTTTTTTCAGGGCTACTGCCTCTTGCGAGGAATTGACAAATCCTCCAAGAGTATCACTTGTCACCAGTAGCGGATCCATGGGGGTGGCTATAGGGGCTAAAGCCCCCCCCCACAGCCGAATCATAAAATAATTTGAAATATAGAAAGCAATACATTACAAAGTGTAGAATTTTATATTCCGTCTAAAATATTGTTAAGATATGAAATTTGATGGACAAAATAACGGCTGAACTATTTGCATACATGTTATGTAATTTTTTGTCTAAGCCCTAAGATTGGGGCTAAAGCCTGAAGCGAATTGGACAAAAACTAAGTTGGGGGCTATGAATATGGATATTTTTAATGCATCGACAATCTTTCCCTAAAAATTAAACCCAGAAAATTGGGACGAAAAAAAACAGCTTTGGCGCAATAAGGTCTGAGAATATTGGACAAAAAACCTAGCCACGGGTTAAGCAACTTACTTCCTAAAAACTAACCTTATTCCAGAGAGTTTTGGGGGCTCAAGTCTAGGGACTGTCAAAGTCCGAAGTTGGGGCTAAGGCTTGAAGAGATAAGTAAAAAGAGATAAAAATGGTCAGGGCTTTACATTAACGTGTCAAATGCCCCAACTCTATATACTAAAAACAAAGCTAATTTACCGAAAGAAACGCATTTAAGGCTTAAACCATTGGAGAACAACGGGATGCCAAGTTTAGTGTATGTTAAATAATTGGCTCGGCTTAAAAATTTTCGGGGCTACGTTTTCTAAATTTGAAAGGTCCAAGGCAATTGTACATACAAAACATAGACATTCTCTAGTCAAGGAGCAAAATTCCAAAAGCGTGAGTTTTCTCTGTGCGCGCTCAGAAAATCATGCAAAAGCAGATCCCTCTAGACCCTAAAGTGACGTGCAAATTTGTCGACATATTTTTTTAGCATGAATACCTATAAAGCGTATGCAGCGTATACACGAAAACTCATTCACGCTCGCAGAATTGGGCCGCGGCTTATTTCTTAGAACAGCTTTGTCTTATGTCGTAAAGTGTCAGTTTGAACAAAATAGTTTCTCTTTGATTTGGATAATTCAGGAAAAATGAGATCTTAGAGGACTAATACTGTGTCAAAGCACATATATGAGCTTTTGCCAGTACGAACACTTAAATATAATTTTTTCTGAACTAGCCAATTAAAAACAGTTTTCAAATCTTGTCAAAAATGGGAAGTTCAAAACATACCCACAGCTAATTTAAAAATATATCTACATAATGTAGGTACCTAATCAATTTTTAAATAATATAAATAAACGAATTTGTATGCGTGGTCCAAGCATATATGACTAAAAATTATTGTGCGCCTTTGAATTTGCTTCTATCTCCGCTACAGCAATTATGAATAATTGTTATTGTTCTTTGTATTGAAAACTTTTTGAAGTGCAACAGGAGCGGTTATAAAGGCACACAAAAAACGGATATCATTAAAGGAAAAGGAAAAAAAAAATACTTGAGCCTTAAAGGTTAGACCGCACTCGCCGGAACTGCACTGCATCGGAACTACACTTCACACGAATTCGTATGAATTTGTATGAAGTTCAGTTGCCGCTTAGTGCGATATAGCTCCTTAAATATCATAAAAAATAATGTTTTGCCGCGTTGTCGTGAAGTTTAGTTCGACTGAAGTTGAGTACGGTCTTGCATTAAACCTAAACTGATCTCTATTATTTGTTATAAATTATAAAATTTATCTTGGGACAAGCTAATTTTATTACTTAAGGTCTTAAAATGGATCTCCAAACTGCAAGCCCCCCCACAGCCAAATCCTAGATCCGCTACTGCTTGTCACGAATAAGTGCTTCTCGTCTAGCCGTTCGGATTCGGCATAAAATTGTAGGTCCCTTCCATTCCTGTCGACAGGCGCACACAGGACTGGTTGCGAGTTGTTAGTCATTAGGCCCTGGTTCTTCATGAGCCGTTGTGCCACCCGATTTATTTTATTTTTATTGTACTTTATCGGCTCAATTGTTTTAGCAGCTAATTTTCTAAAAGCTCTAACTTTTGGAGAGGGATATCGCATTAACTTCAAAAATATTTGAAAATTTGTTTAAGTTTGTGGTCTACAATTTATATCATGAGAACAATTTACCTAAAATTCTTACGAAATGAGAAAAATGTGAAAAAGTAAAAAAAAACAATAAAATGACATAACCTCAAGAATATTAATAATACAGATAAAAAAGATAATTTTATTTCCAACACATTTGATTATAGCAACTTTTTACTTCAAATCAATAGTTTCGGAGATATAGATCGATTCGCGTTTTCAATAATGGTGGGTTTCCCCAGGGGGATGGCGTCCCGAAAAACTGGTCTTAAGTTTTTCTAATAGCCCTCTTTTGGGTAGGTATACAAAATTTAGCCGTCCTATATTTCGTTCCATAAAACGATTCATTTTTTTTTGCTAATTTTCCTGTACTACCGTTCCTGTTCGTAAATGAGCTAAAACTCTATATCAAATATACCTACCAACAAAATTTGTTACTAATCAGTCTACCTACCCGTTTATTATGCTTTAGCTTGATGAACAATGGGTTAACAGACGTAAAAACGAACAGACTCACGGACGTCATGAAGAAAACCACTTTTTGGGACTTCGCCATTTCATTGCCATCATTTATGGCTTACGATCGAAAATCTCCAAAAATATGGTTATTTTTGATTGGGTATATTTCGCCCAATTTTTATCAAAACATCTTTTTTGATCCATCATATTAAAGGCCTCTTCTACTTTTCATTTAAAAATACCTGGCGTCTATCTTTACACAAAAACAAGTTACGAGCAGTTTAGCAAACAAATCTAAAACCAATAGCCTAAAAGTAATAAATGAATTTGGTGTCGAACCTTGCTTAAATTCGATTTTTTTTATAGGATAAATTCGGACTTAGGCTAAATTCGACTCTAAATTCATTTATTTCTCAGGCCTAATGGTTTTTTATTTTTTTTTTTACAAGGTTTTTGTCTGCTGAAATTATTTTATAATTTTTTTTTTTTTGTTTTTTTTATATTTTTTTTTAATAGAAAATCTAATTTAAAACAAAAAAATCTGTTAAGTAAAATTCTTCTATCCGGCTTAGTCTTCAAGTTACACCAAAAATATTGCAAAATGACCACTGTAAACATTCTGTCAGAAATGCATGGGGGAATTTAGGTGAATTTTGTGTTTAAGGCTATCCCAAACCAACGCCAAAGCAGTGCGGAACATTCGCCGATGGCAGTTTTAGTTGTTATTTAGCATTGGTTATTTGTCATTTTTGTTATTATTGTAAATGACCGTCAATCACTCTTTTAAAGCAGTTAGGACACATTTACAGACTGCTCGTCAGCGTGTTGATTGTGCTCCATAGTTTATGACAAAGAATATTATTATTCTATCGCCTCAACGAAACATGCGTTGACCTTCTCATAAATCAAAACTTTATAATTCTATAATAGTAGGTAATTCTAAAAAAATCAGATTTTTTGGAGTTTTCTTAATCATTATCATAGCCATCCTTCAATATTATTTGACAGTTCATGACAGATATTTTGGTTTACCTATAAATAATATTTCGTTCCAAATATCACTCGAAAGCACTTTTAATAAATCATCATCGTAGCCAAAGCGAATCCAAAATGTTGTTGGTTCATGTGTTTCGACAATGAGACTTGTGAAATCTCTTTTTCATGAGCTAGCCAATTAATTGTTGAAGTTCTAAGCAATTTTAAATAAACTGCACGACTGGATCACAAAAACTTGCTCTCGTAGATAATAACTTTAACGTAGAAATTTACAATTTACTTTATTAGTTCAGTAATATAATGATGTTTAAATCTATATATTAATACGCTTAGCAAATCCTAAGCAAAACCTAACGGTACACTTTTCTCTGTAAAAACTCAACAGAACTAAATAAATTATATAACGTTGGAAAGGTTTTGCCCCACAGATGTGCAGAAACTACAAATTGTGTCTGTATGTAGGTTAAAGCGTTTAATGGACATTTGAATTTTTCCAGATAAATGAATTTTATCATTTTAAAGGTTCGGATTGGAACTCTGAAGTTTTGACAGATGGTGACCATTATTTATTTGGAGTTTTTGGTTAAAAATTAAAATTCATAACTTGCCGGACAACAGAAAAATTTACATTTTTATATATTTTTGCTCAAAAACAACTTCCATAGGAAATATATAAATGTTAAACTATAGGAGACTAAGCTTTAATAGCAAAAAATAATTTATTTGTGTGTATGTATGTACATATGTCAGCACATATTTAAAAAAAGTAAGTATTAAGGCTCTCCCAACCCAATGAGGAACATTCGTTGCGGCGAAGAAACATTCGCATGTCAAAATTTATTTACATGGTGATGTATATATGAGAGTGCCCACACCAACGCGGCGGAGAAACACATGAATTAATTTTGACTGACGAATGTTTCTTCGCCGCAACGAATGTTTCGCATTGGTTTGGGAGAGTCTTTATTTGCAAAAAAAGTGTCTATGTATGTATGTACATGTGTACAGTACATAATGAATATTTATTAACAGAAATTTGTTTATGGAACAATGGTCCAAACGAAAAATGGCCCCAAATGTGGGCTCATAATAAAAAATGGCCCCATTTTCGAAATGGAAAAATGGCCCCAAACTTTTGAAAAATGACTCCAAACAAAAAATGAAAAATTGCCCCAAAATGAGTATAAGAAGCAACAACAACAGAAAAATTACAATCGTACAAAAAGTGTTTTGCGTCAGTTTGGGATATCCTTAAATCATTGTACTACTGAGTCACGTTGTGTCGAAATCCACCGACTTCTCTCAACACTTTTTGTTGAGGAAACAAATTTGAAGGTCGAGATCTAACTCCCTTACTCCCTTACAATATAACAAGACTTACTCTTTCTAAAAATTAATGTCTACGCTGTCAAAATCATAGAACATGTTGCAAACACAGGCGCCACCAGCCGTACAAATCCAGCGAAAATAAAAACGACTCCATCATAATACTATAGTTTTCATATACAATGCTTAAAAGTACCTTGCCTGACTTACTTCACAGGTTCAATGATTTTATCTCCCTATTTGGGTCCTCTGTCCCGCTCACGTCAGGGTATGCTGAGTCGCCTGGCAGGCGCCTAAGTTGTCAAATTATTCTGTAATCTAAGTTTTTGTATTTTGGTTTAAGAATAAAATTTGGGGCCATTTTTCATAATGAAATTTCACCACAAAATTAAGAATGAAAAAATGCCCCAAAACCATGAAAAATGGCCCCAATTCACAGATTTTAAACGAAGAGGGTGCGATTTTAAAAATATCGATTTTCCAATTTCTCAGAGGCTTTACCACTTCAATAAATATTAAAAACATAATGTTCTGATGCTCTATCATTTTTCTTAAGTCCAATCATATAAATCTTTGGCAATCCCACCAATTAATAGAACTCAAGATATTAGCTTTTTGAGAGGAGATTATCGGCTTTTTCTTGGAGATTTATAAAACGCAAAAAATTTTGGCATTTAGCATAAAAAGCAACGCAAAAATCTAACAAATTGGCGGTTTAAGGTTTAGAAAATTCACTGTTCTATCCACAAAGTAATTTATAATTTTAGTAGGGCAAAGTTTGTTTTAACTGAGGAAGGAAAATTTTTGGTTGATTTATTGTATGTTGTTGAAAAGGAAATATTTTTTTTTTTTCTAACTGAGCGGCAAAATATTTTCATATTTTTTTGAAATTTGCAGAAGTTAAGTCACAGATACAAAATAGGTTCAAGAATCAAGTATTGTTCAAATAAAAAATTTATGAATTCTGTATGGTAAAGGCTTAACGACATTGACCTATTTGTTTGCAAAAAGTACAAAAGTAAGAAATGAATATCTGTGCTGAAGACAACAAACAATTAAAAGTTACGTAGGTATGGTGGTTAATTTTATCTGCCAGAACAATTTTCGTACTTTTGTACTTTTTTGCAAAAAGGAGATCTATTGTAGTTAAGACCTAACAATAAAAAAATCCAACTTAATGGTTATTTTTAATTTCTCTTTCTTCTCCAAAAAGTTTGTTAATTACATTTTGTTGGTCGAATTTTCGGCCGCTGGCCGATATTAGTATAAATTATAATGTAATTTTTAGAACTTAATAAAATACAATTTTTCACAAAATTAAAAAAAAATCATTGATCCGTTTTCAAGATATTGAGTTTTCAAAAATAAAAATTTTATAAATTTTTAAAAATCCAAAAATTATTTTTTTAGAAAATTTGTATAAGCAAAATTAATAACATTTGTAAGGACCACTAGTTCAAAAAAATTGGTCAAAATCGATGAAGCCATTAATGAGAAATTTGGAAACACAAAAATCGGTTCTATGACTAAATAAAATAATTTGAGTGGCGCAACAGCTCGTGAAAAACCAGGGCCCAGTGACTAACAACTAGCAACCAATCCTGAATGCGCGTGTCGACAAGAATGGAAAAGACCTACAATTTTTTGCCGAATCCGAACGGCTAGACGAGAAGCACTTATTCATTCCAAGTGATACTCTTGGAGGATTTGTCAATTCATCGCAAGAGGTAGTAGCCCTGAAAAATTTAGTTTTAGTTTTTAGGTGGACAAGGTTGTGAAGTGAACGCAGTCCTCGAGCTCGACAGTCCAACGCACTAACCACTACGCTACGGGCTACTACATTGTTCTATGACAGGTTTCGTTAATATCCCTTATTTATAATTTTTTGTAATAAAAAAATATTAGGCTTTCTCTAAAAAGTAACTGATGAAATTTTTTTTGACAATTGTTTAAAAAAATATTTCAGTTTCCCCTCTAAAGAATCTCTTATAAACATTAAGTCCAAAGTTTGAAGACAATCGCTGCATTGGCTTAGGCTGCAAGTTGAGGTTCACACAGACAGACAGACAGACAGTCATACAGACTGTCAGACAGACAGACAGACAGAATTGCGGGACCCTTTTTTTCGCGTTCTCTATCTTCGCATAATGTTAGGGAAAACAATTATATCAAGTTCAATTTTTTTTACGAATCCAAAACTTATATATAAAACCAAAACTTACCTTATATCGCAAGTAAAAATTAACTGAATCGTTAAATAGAAAATTAAAAACAAAAAAAGTATTCTGCCGTTTAAACTGGACAAAAGGAACCAAAATATTTCGAATAGAAATTAAAAATATTAATTAAAAACGGTTTTTTTTAAGCCAAACTGTATGTGTTTTTTTTTTAATTTATATCAACATTTTATAAAACAAATACAAAATATTTCAAAATTTATAAGGTGTATTCAATGTTATCTCTTCAGCTGCAAGATCAATCTAACTAATATCTACTGATTGTGCGAATTATTTTTTAAGAAATTCCATATCAATCGTCTAAAGTTGATTTGTCTGATTGCGATGTATTGATATGGAAGCTGTAGACTAAGACATTGGAATTATATTTTGTTTTTTATAATTCCCTCAGATTTTTTCCGGAATTTACAACCTCACAAACAAATGTTCATTTCAAGCAAAACCCACCTTTGGATCCTTTCTTGTTATCACCAGTATCCACAGTGACACGAACTCCATGAATCTTTGGTCCAGTTTTTCCACTGACCCCAGCACTTGATCCACCCGATCCTCCTCCTCCGCCTCCTCCACCACCATCATTCTCATCCTGGCCGAACGACGGCAATGGTCTCTTCGTTGAACTTTTAGGTTCAACTTCCTTAGAATCATTGAAGTCTAGTTTTGGTGATACCGTTTGGCCTGAATTGATTTTTTAACAATTTATATAGGATCGTGTTGTCGTGATGCTAACTGATGATCAAACTCACCAATAACGTGATCAAATCTTACAAACACTGCGATAGTAATCACTATGAAAAACCCAAGTAATGATCTTCCGATCATATCTTCAGAATAGCACACGACCGACAGTAGGAGCTATATCTTAAAAATAAAAACTACCTATCTATCTTTTCACAGTGAATGTTGAATGGCGACTGATGTATACCGTCTAGAGTTCCTATGATACTGCGGCATCTCCGTTGCTGGGAGACAAACAAAAAAAAAAAAACAACCCAAACAAAAGACTCCAACCAAAAACGCACGTGGTACGGATGCGCCATATTCTTAACAAAGTTTCTAACATCAAGATCCGGTCTGAAACTATTAGTTATAGCTTCAAGGTGTGATGTGTCGGCGATAAAATAACAAAAAAAGCAACCAACAACCTAGGGTGCTTCCATTCCATTTATATTTATTGTGGAAATGGCATATTTTTCTCTGCCGCGATACTTAATCTTTTGTTACCTACCTTCCTTAAGCTGATCACATCCAAGCATAAGTTTTATAATAGTTATAGCCTGGTAGCTGTCATTCTGTAATCGGCGATCGTGGCAAATAACAATTATTTGAAAAATAATTACAACAAAACAAAAAAAAAAAAAAACGTTTAAAATCGCCACAAGTTTTGCTTTTAATTTGATTGTAATTTCTTTTATTTGTTTTTGTTGTTGTTGTATTGTTTTAAATATTTTCGGTGGATATAATAAGCTTGGACAGATAAATAAACAGAATCTTGAAGGTCAGAAGAGATCTTCTATCTTGATTGTAATCATATTCTTATTATTTAAGTAACTACGACTTAGACAGAGGTCAAGATTTAATTTGAAGAAGATCATATTTGTATGGAATTGCTATGGTAAGGCTTAGATAGATTTTAAGGAAGTCTGGACAAATCGTTAAACACGGACAAAAAAACTAAAATTCTTTTGTTTTAAAAACTATGGCAACAGCTTTCAGTCTGCCAGGTCAGTCTTCTAATGAACCCCAATTGACAGTTCTTAAAATTCTTATTTATTAAAAATTAACTGTTTAGGGCCAGTTTGTTCACAGTGGGTTAAATTCGTGATGCGATTTTCACAGGATATAGTTAATGCCGTTTTCCTTTGAACTTCCGGAAACGTCCAGAAGCGTCCGGGAGTCTTCTGAAACCATTCCATTGGCACAAAAAGTACGCTTCCGACGATTCTGAGAAGAGAAATTTGATTCTTGCTTTAAAATCAGAATCCACTCTTCAAGAAGCACAAATACATTTAAAATCAAATGTTAAAAAATAAAACTCACTCAAGCGTTTTGACAGCAAATTGTAAAAGATGAACAAAAATTGTTAAGATGTTCATCAATGTTGGCAAAACATCGATGTTAGACGAAAAAACATCGATGTTTCAAGAACGATTTTGGACGAAACATTTATTTTAGCTTTCAATGCTTTTGAAGATGTTCAGAAAGCTAAGGCACCAATTACTTCCTTAACATAGAGAATTGAATCAGACTTGAAGTCGGATTCAATTCCATATAGACAATTCCATCAAACAGGATTTCTCGATCTGATTCCACTTTGCAAGCTGAATCGAATCGAAAAATACAAGTAGACCTGGATTGAAAAATTAAAGAATCGAGTTTTAAGTAGGGGGGTTCACTCTGTTTTTTGAGCTCCCATACGATCTAGCATTATAAAATTTGAAACCTAGCATTATGAAATTTAAGACTATGGCAACACTGCCTACGACTTGTTAAGATCGATGTTCAAGCATTTAGGTTAGACCGCACACAACTGCAGCGGAACTACATTTCACGACGCGGCAAAACATTATTTGTATGAAGTTGTATGAGCTACATAAAACGCACTAAGCGGCAACTGAACTTTCTTAAAATTTCATACAAACTATTGTGAATCGCTGCAGTGCGGTTCTGCCTAGTGCACTGGTTACACATGATTTTGTGTACATACGACTTGTTAGGTGTTGATTCATGCTCAACATTTTAAGATCGATGTTTAAACATTAAAATCACCGAAATAGAAGAAATCATGGCAGCTCGTTCGATCTATTTTTGTATAGAAAATTTTGCCTGTATCTTAATATTTTGAACTCATCAACATTATAGAAGAAAATAACGTTCAAGAACATGAGGGTATTTTGAATTTGTAATGTATTGCATTTTTATGTTGAAAAAAAAAATGTATTAAAGACATCGATGTTAAAAAAAAACCGGTGTTCCTGATTCTATAATTTTTGACATCGAGATTGGTTCTTCGATGTTGACTTATCGATGTTCACATTGATGACTTTTCAATATCGCTCATCCCTACCACTACATCTTTTGACAATTCATTACAAACAGTTCCATTGGATTTCAGAATGAGTGGAACCTTGAGTGAAACCAATGGAAAACGGCATAAGTAACGCTAATCAGCGAAAATCGACTGATTATCGATTTCCTGGATTAACGGAACTCAAATGTTGAATTTTTTTTTGAAAAAAAAGGAGAGAGAATCTTTGGGTACTTGCTTGTGAGGCGCGGGTTAACTTTATACTATTGGGAAAGTATTGATTTGCTGTCAAAAAAATGTTTTAATCAAAACTAACATAACGACGATGGAGAAGTCCCAAAATAAATTAATTTCGACAACATCTTTGGCGTCGGGTCGGACAGCTCCGTAAAATACCTCACCAATGACCTTTATTTCTTTAAGCCTAGTACGCTGCTAATTCGAAACGAAATTGTCCTGCGGTTTCCAAAAAGACAACGAAATGCTTACGAAAACACAGCGAAAAAATATTCATGGAGAGTTTAAATAAACTGCAAATAAATAAATAGAAATTTGACGAAAAAATCAAACAAAAACAGTGCTGTAATGAAAGAAACAACAAATAAAAACATGAACAAATCCAAATGTAATTTTCCCTTACACAATTAATTGTCCGGGCAATTAATTCATTGCGAAATGAGAGTGGAGACTTGTCAAAACAATCTGGTATAATCATCAATTTCGCTGGTCGAACAGCGTACCACAGAAGGAAAAGCACAACGAAATTTTTCGTGTATGATTTCGTCATGTCATTTTTGTATGGGATTTTTCGTTTCGCATCAGCAGCGTACAAGGAAAACTAAATAACTTTCCAAAAATTTGTTTATTGAGATTGAAAACCCCCGAAAATTGGCTAGTTGTTTCATGATTTTTTAAGGACTTATTTCATAATGAAATAACTTCCCAAATTCATCTATGAAAAAAGTACCCAAATGCCACACCAGGTAGGTACCTATACTGTTTATTACACAAACACTTAAAGCACACGAACTGACAACATATGCATGTGCTTGCCAGGCGACTGAGAATACCCACAATTGAGTTACAGACTTTTGACCAACATCGGTGGGAGAAAAGTCCATTATAGACTTTTCACCTGTGGACTTTTGACCCTGGCGGCCCTGCGCAATGGTTTATTAGATCTTCATTCAAGAGTCGTTTCCTTAGATGGAAGATTCAAGTCAATTGAAAATTCAGCTTGGAAAGGTCAGCAGAAAATAAAAAAAATCAACCGATTTTTCATTTAATAAAAATTTAAATATCGTTAAAGAAATCTTAAATATAGCGACTTATTTTCATACGTCTGTGAAGTTGGCAGGGCAACTTTCAGCTAGAGTAACGGGACCAACGCAGTAATTTGCAGTTTTTTGCATTTATTTTGCATTTCTATGCCTGATATTTCAGTTCACCAAATAGTGGGTGTAATCGAGTGACCAGTGAACTTGGCAGGGCAGTATGACATTATTTTTTTTTAAATAAAGGACTTAAAAATTTGGAATTATAATTTCTTGAAATGCTAAATAAACTGCAAATTTGGACCCTTACGGAAAATTCCTAGCATGCTTAGTTCTCAAGATACACTGTATGACCTGCTAACTTCACAATGAAGTTAGCAGGGCAGTATGAATTTTTTTTTCAAATAAAGGACTACAAAATTTGGACCAGAATTTCTTAAAATGAAAAATAAACTGCAAATTTGGAGCTTTACTTCAAGTCTCTAGACGTTTTTTTATTCTTTTTTTGTGAACTTATTTCATGCCTTTTTGGGGACTTATTTTCACCTTTGAATTTGGGGACTTATCTATATATTGAAAAAATCCCCAATTTGGGGAATTATTTCATTTTATGTTTGAGGACTTATTTCAAATGGGAGTCGTCGCGTGTCGCGTGTCGGTCTTTTTGCCTGTCCGACCTGATGTTCATGGAACTATAGCCTAAACGGCTGAACGGATTCGCTTTAAACGATGATCGGAAAATTTGTATGAAATCTAACACTAATGAAATTGGTTTCAAATGAAAGGCGATATTGAGCCCCTTACATAAGTGCAATGAGATATTTGAGCTTGAAGTTGGCGATTGCAAACACCGAATCGAAATAACTGTTCATAACTTTTCATATAAAAGACGTAGGAAAATAAATTTAGTGTCAAAAAAAAAGGTATTTATCTCATCTTTCAAATATTTGTAAAGTTAGTAAGCTACGTTTTATACACTTTGAGATATTACGGCTAAAACGATTATTGAAACATATCATCCTTAGAACTATTTTAATAATATTTGTATACCAGGTTTTTTCTAACCCGGGGATTAGACAAGCGAGTAGAACTAGTAGCGTATGTGTGTGTTTGTGTATCTGAACACGAGAGAGCCGACTAGCAGGGCAAATAGTATAATATTTTTGCCTGCGAGTAGCCTGCCAGTTATCCTGCTAGTGTAGTGTATTGTTTTCATTTATTTGTTTTGTTTCCATAGTTTCCATAATTTGTATATTTTTCTGTATGAAATATTTTTAAAAAACCATACTAGTTGACAAAACGTGCAGAGAGCTACTAGTTACACATACATCCATAAAACTAACACTATGATACAAATGCTACTAGTTCAACTCGCTTGTCCAAACCCCAGGTAAAAAAAAATCAACGGAAAATAAGTTTTGGAGTTTTCTAACAAATGCAATTAACCGTGTTTTTATTACAGCAAAAAAGAGCTTTAAAATGTCATTCGTCACTAATATCTCGAGAATAGAAGAAGATATTTACTTCTAAGTAATTGTATTCTATACATAATTACATAATAGTTAATTAAGAAATAGTAAAAATTAAAATAAAATCAACGAACATTTTTGTTTTTCAAACTAAGAAAAATAGTTGAAGAATAATTTTCGTCTCAAATATTCAATTGTCGACGAAATTTTTACCAAAAATATACATAATTACGAAAAAATAAAATCAATTTTTTTTATTTTACCCTTTTTTGCACATTTTTGTATGTATAACCAAAAAAAACTGAAAAATTGTTATATTTATTTGTTTTTATAATATCCTCGTTAAACATATGCAATATCGAATCATAACTATAAACCGTCAATGTTTAGCTTAATTCTAGTTGTTAGTTACAAGAGCATTCAAGTGCGATCCAGTCGCAGTCATGCATTTTGTTTTTAAATTTAAAAAAAATTGATTGGTCACACACCCTTTTAGTATGAAACTGATGCCCGTTTTAAAAAATAGGTTTTATACACGAATGCATTTTTACTTAACAGATCCGACCATTAAAACTTAAGTTACGATTCTTTCTTAGAAAATAAATTGGCTAAGAATTATTTTTTTAAGTTGAAATTTGTCATACAAATCCACTCCTGAAAATTTCAACATTCTTAAGCCATCCGTTTAAAAGCGAAATCAACGAAATCAATAATAATACAAATTCACATGAAAATTGTAGTAATTTTTAAATTTGTATAGTTTTTTACGCTCAACCGGAAGGAGTCTTATTAGTACGGGAGGCGACCGTAGGGATTACCTATCTCATCGCGGCTTCAGAAAAGAATGATGCCAAATCATAGCTTCAGTCTTAACATTAACAAAACCGCTGGTCGGACAAGGTTTTTCAGGTGGCAACAGGCAGAAATCGCACTTCTTCGGTTGCATTTTTGGCTTAGGATACCTAATCCATGGTGGATTTTTATAAATGGGGTATCAAATGAAAGCTTAGAGCCCCTTTGCAAGACCAGTGGTCGGACAAACTTTTATTGGCTGTGGCGTCGAGTCCGACCACTTTTGTGAAAATTGCTATTTTCTTAACCTTTGCATTTAAATAGCATATAAGTGGGCTATATGAAATAGTTTTGCATATTTGTTCAAGTGTTAAACGCAAAGGATACAAAAATAGCTGTTTTTACAAAATTGGTTGGACTCGCCGCAACAGCCAACAAAAGTCTGTCCGACCACTAGTTTTGTTAAGAGGGCAGTCTAAGCTTTCATTTGATACCCCATTTCTAAAAATCCATCATGGATTAGGTAAAAAAAAAATATAAATCGGGTGGCACAACGGCTCATGAAGAACCAGGGCCTAGTGACTAACAACTCGCAACCATTCCTGTGTGCGCCTTTCGACAGGAATGGAAAGGACCTACAATTTTATGCCGAATCCGAACGGCTAGACGAGAAGCACTTATTCGTGACATGTGATACTCTTGGAAGATTTGTCAATTCCTAGCAAGAGGCAGTAGCCCTGAAAAAAAACTTTTTAGTTTTTAGGTGGACGAGGCTGGGGAGCGATCCCAGACCTCCAGCGTGACAGTCGAACGCACTAACCATTACCCTACGGGCTACTACACTACCTAAAAACTAAAAAGTTTTTTTTCAGGGCTACTGCCTCTTGCTAGGAATTGACAAATCCTCCAAGAGTATCACATGTCACGAATAAGTGCTTTTCGTCTAGCCGTTCGGATTCGGCATAAAATTGTAGGTCCCTTCCATTCCTGTCGAAAGGCGCACACAGGAATGGTTGGGAGTTGTTAGTCACTAGGCCCTGGTTCTTCATGAGCCGTTGTGCCACCCGATTTATTTTTTTTATTTAGTTTTTAGGTGGACGAGGCTGGGAAGCGATCCCAGACCTCCAGCTTGACAGTCGAACGCACTAACCATTACGCTACGGGCTACAACCATGGATTAGGTATCCTAAGCCAAAAATGCGAAAAAGTGCGTTTTCACCCATTGCCACCACCTGAAAAACCTTGTCCGACCAGCAGTTTTGTTAATGTTAAGCCTGAAGCTATGAGTTGGCATTATTCTTTTCCGAAGCCTCGATGAGATAGGTAAACCTACGGTCCCCTCCCGCACTATATAAGGAAGTCACCATTTTTTTGAATTACATCCTACCGCGAGCTTAGTTGTTACTCATCAAAAATTGGTCCACAAATACATTCGTTATCCTCGTTAAGTTCATAACTATCAATTTTTTTACGAAATCCTACTAAAATCAACGAAACCTCTTTTGTCATTTGGGCTTGTTAATAATAACATTGTTTTCTGAAATCTCTTTTTTTGGAAAAAACAATAAAGGTGTTTTTAATTAATTACTCATTAGTGATTATTATGTACAGAGAATTTATACAGGATTTGCGTTTTTAAATAGGGGTGTACCTGTGTCTCTATGCAACTGTATATGTTTTAATAAGTCAATCTAACATTTTTGACCAATTCGGCGATAAACAGAAATAACTTCATATAGAGGGAAATATATTAGCCATCAAGGTCAGGTACCTATTTGCGACAATGTCGCGTGTATATACTTTTTTTTTATAGAAAAATTATGTTGTTATACGTTAACGATAAGAATCTTTTGTTTTGGGTTTCCATTTCCATGTGTGTAGTAATTTTGAAGTAATTAATTAGGGAGAATCAAGCAAGCGGAAGGTGTGTATTGTGTTTGCAGCTTAGTCGAGGATGACAATTATCACTTAAGCATTTTTAGTTGGAATTCGAAATGCACGGAATATTATACATAATGTTAAGCTTTAAGGGGGAATGGTTTATCATCCTATATAATATTGTTACATTATAGAATTTATATTGAAATGTGAAAGTCATACATTCAAGGGCTAAAGGGTGTGAAATTTTTAGACTAAACGTATCTTAAAGTGCAATGAATAATATTAAAATGAAAAATGATGTAATAAGGTTAGAAGTTGTTTAAGACATTTCGTTAAGAATACCTTAAATTTGGACAAGTCTTTCGATTTTGCGGGGTAAAACTTCAGTTTCTTTTGCAAATTTCTCAAAAATGCATTTTTTTTTTTTGAAAAATTTTACCTTATAAGATTCTATACAAAAATGGTTAAAATAGTTTTTTTTTCTTTAAAGCAGCCAAATCTTACCCAGGGGCTTCATTGGCAATATTTGAGGTGATAAATTGCCTTGCTTATTGCCAGTTAAAAAACGCTGCGAAATATTTAAATTTTCTTCGAAGAAGTACAAGTGACCTCAACTCCAGAAATTATTGTGTTTCGCCCAAGGCATAACAGTGGGCTCTTCAGTCAGTCTGTTATACCCTACTAAGACACAAATTTTGGTCGATGTTTACCGACTCTTATAAAAATCACAGCAAAAAGATACTGAGAATTTTATTATTCTAGGGGATTTTGTTTAAATTCGTGCGAAACACAATAATTTCTGGAGTTGAGGTCACTTGTACTTTTTAATTGAATTTTATTCATTCACTCCACTTAAAACAGAAGTAATTTCAATATTTTAATATTTAAATTTCTTCATCTTCTTATTTTCTTCGAAGATGCAAACAAAATTTGTCTGCCATTCTGATCTGGCTGTAATCTTAAAAGTATTTATCGGTTCGAAACTTGAGTACAATTGTCATATTTGGGCAGCTTCTCCAATTTGAAAAGAGCTTTGAAAATGATAAGTGATAAGAATATAACGGAAACATTTGCATCCCTCGAACACCGCCACAATGTTTCTTGACTTTCTTTATTTAACTGTTATTCTTACAAATAGTGTTTTGGAGAAAAAGCCGGTTGCATTTCCCCCTTTAACAATTTAAACGTAATACTCGTACCTAATTCTAGGAATGCTCATCAGTTTACCATCGAGCCCAATTTTGGACATACCATTCCCTATTTTCCTAAATTTCGCACCGTGTTTATTCCGTTCAAGCGGGTAAATAGTCAAAATCCTTTTATTGCCTTGAACAATGTGTATGGAGATGGAGACGCCTTGACAATGACAATCGCAATATTGTTGACAATAATTATTGCTTCCTTTGCCGAGGCAATACATTTTGACTTATGATGGTTTTGACAAGATGGTTTCTTCTCGATTTTCAATAGCTTCTCCGTGAAAATATGAAAAATCGTGAAAAATTTTACCTAAAAATCGCCTTTCAATGAAATGGCCACCCACAAAGCAATGAATTATCAGTGTCATTGAAATTGCCGTTATATTGCGTTACCGAACGACTTCATTGGCAATATTTGAGGCAGTTAATTGCCTCGCTAATTACCAAAAAAAGCGAAGTCAAAATTTATTGAGTCTACGATGGAAAACATTTCGCCCGAAAATGTTTTGTTCGCCCGTATTTTTAAAAGCGATTGCGAGTTTCACCCTGCATTTTGCAACAAGCCTCATTCACCACCAAAAATTAAAAGGTAATCTGGCCGTAAATGGCTTGACATATTTCACACGAAAAAAACGCTGTCAATAGTGCCAATAAGGGAATTTTTACGAACAGGGAAAATTTTTCGACCGAAACTCACAATAAGGGAAGAGTGAAATGTAATTTTTCCCGACGGATTTTCTTCCACGCGAAAATCGCAATGATTAACATTGCCCCTCATCTACCGCGTAATATTACCCTTTTCATTCGCGGAATTCAAAGAAATGTAAACAAGAGTTGTAATTTAGTAGGTCTTCTGTTCTAGAGATGACATGTAGCTTGAGCCGTTTTCGAGAATATATACTTGATAAAATCGAAATCGTTGTATCGCAGCTACCTGTTCTAGATGACCTTAAATAAAAAAATTAATCATTCCTCTAAGAAAATATAAATCGGGTGGCACAACGGCTCATGAAGAACCAGAGCCTAGTGACTAACAACTCGCAACCATTTCCTGTCGACAGGAATGGAAGGGACCAACAATTTTATGCCGAATCCGAACGGCTAGACGAGAAGCACTTATTCGTGACAAGTGATACTCTTGGAGGATTTGTCAATTCCTCGCAAGAGGCAGTAGCCCTGAAAAAAAACTTTTTAGTTTTTAGGTGGACGAGGCTGGGAAGCGAACCCAGACCTCCAGCGTGACAGTCTCCTTCACCATCGTAATGTTAGATTTGATTCAATCTTTGAAATTTGTTTTTGACACGAAACCCACTACACTTGCCCTATAGATACGGTGACCATACGTCCTCTTTTTGAAAGGACAGTCCTCTTTTAAGCATTTGTGTCCTTTCTGATTTTGTTTTCTTATTTTTGTAATTTGTAAAACTGTTAGCTAATGTTTTAGTTCAAGAATTGTAAAAAAAAAAAACAAAAATCAGTTATGGACAGGGTGAGCTCGAGAACCGCTATAATTCGTTATGGATAAGTTACCAAGCTTTGCCCAATGCAGATGCGTTACTTTTAACCTAACAAAGGAATTCAGGTATACCTACAAATATTCGATGTTAAGGAACCTACAAGACACATTAAATCATTATTAAATCACCAGTTAGATGGTAACATTATTTACTTCAAACAAGAATTGTTAATTCGGCTGAGCAGCTACGAAAGAAAGAACAAATATTTTCCAGAGAATGCAATATTCTACTGGCAAAAAACTCATTGGAATGAACTATGCCACGAGACGAGAAAAGTCCTGACGAGACCGAGACGAGACTGCATTTTAAACAACCGAGACGTTACGAAACGAGACCGAAATTTTTAATATTTATTTTGTTCTGCATTCAAACTATAGTCGAAAATATTTCTTTCCAATAAAATCAACAGGTTTTCCGGAAATCGTATTTTTCGGAACCGAGACCACACTTAATTATATGAGACCGAGACGAGACTGAAAATTTTCGATTTTAATGAGACCAAGACGAGACTTACAAAAGTCTCGCAGAGTCTCGTGGCCAGCCGTTACCATGTTACCCATATTTAAAAAAATCTGCAACCAAACTGCTGCGACTTGCTACCAGTTTGAATTGTATAATAACTTTAAACAGTATAGGGCGTATTCATATTCATTTTAGACCTGGGTCTAAGTTAAACATAGCTATGGTTGAATTTTCCGACGTTGATTCTATTTTTAAGTTTATCATTTCAAAATATTTGAAGCTATTTGTGTAGTATACCAAGTTAATTATGTTATAAAAATACTAGCTGACCCGGCGAACTTCGTTCCGCCTAAATTCATTTATGTAAAGAAAATAATAATTTCGAGCATGATGCACAATGATGTTTCATGTAATTCCGTCAATTTGAATTCTTTATTCTAAAGTTTTGAGATCCGTTCTCGAGTTATGCGCGCACACACGGACGACATTTTTTTTTTATATATAAAGATAACTTAATTAACAATGTCGCTGTGTTTCAATGAAACCAGAATGATTGGCATGTCGGCCAACCTTCCGCTTCTTTACTGAAGAGCTTTAAGGTAAACAACATTTTTCGTTTTATTTTCAGGCGCGTACACGTACAAAGCGGTAGGTTTGCCGATACGTGAGCACGCCGCACACAAAATTGACCATGTAAGAAACATGGGAATTCAAGATTGCTGCCACAAACATCCAGCGATTGTCCTTGCGACTAATTGATTGTCAATTGTCATAGCAAAAGCGAGACGCACTGGAAATTGAAGTCGCTTAAATACGAAAATCGTTCGGAATAAGCGGAATCCGTAGAATGAGAACATCTTCGCCTTTGAATTTTCCCCTCAAATTCGTGGCTTGAATATAAGATTTGATTTGATGCACTTCACAATCAAACGCGTTCCGTTACAAAGTTTTGGTGCATTGAGGTTGCACAGCAAAATTATAACTTTCAATTTTAAATTGTGTGGTGAAAAGCCCGGAACATCCAAAGAATTCAAAAATCCATCACAGAGTCCACGGATTTGAATGTATGTAACTCACCGGCGATTTGATTTTGAATGACGAAATTCAAATGATCGACATTCTTGTTTTTCGCAACCAAAATCGCTCGTGAACTCAGCCAATCATGGTTAACATAATTTTGAGTGCAATTCGGAAAAACTTTCGCGATGAGCTCTTCCAGCGTTGTTGTAAAGTGGCGAAAATTCGGTGGAAATTCAATAAGGCCAGTGACTAAGTCCACTGGTATCACGCCATTGCCTCTTGCCAATAAATTGCGTGGAGAAATCTGCAGCGAACTGGTCATTTCGTAAAGCGACTGCATGTTTGTTTTCAATTGCAATTTATCCACATATTGTAATTTCTCAACGCATTATCAAGCCCTAAATCCTCAAAATCAAAGTAACCGTTCTCGAGTTATGCATTAAAAACTGGATATTCCCTGTTTTCCAATTTTCCTGGAAATTTTCCAGGATTTTCCTCCAGTGTCATATGTCCTTTCTTGAGCTAATACGAATCCATCAAGCCCTTAATCGTGAAAATCGAAGACACCGTTCTCGAGATATCATTAAAAAGAGAATGACCCCTGATTACCAATTTTCCTGAAAATTGTTCGGTATTTTCCTACAGTGCCCTATGTCCTTCCTTCCTTCAATACGAATTCATCAAGCCCAAAATTGTGAAAATCGAACGATCCGTTCTCGAGTTATGCGCGCACACACGGACGACATTTGTCTTTTATATATGTATATAGATAATTAACACTTGCACAATATTTCTATCCTTTGAAAATTAAGAACATGAATGATGTTGAAAATTTATTGATGTCGGGAATAAGTTTTCCTGGGGAATTGGGCGGTCAATTCATCAAATTTATTTCAGAGATATTCACGATAGCTGAAATATTTCAAGGAAAACTATTTACCACGGAAAATTTTTTTTTCAAGATTTGTTAACAAACTATCCATTAACAAAAGGGACACGGGCAACACCGGGTGTTTCCGCTAGTTACTTACATATTTGAAGAAGAATGAAACACCTATAATTGTGTGTCATTAGTTTTTCAAAATTTATAATTTTTTCATTAACTTTTAACAATTTTCTAAGTAAATACACTCAAAAGGTATATGAATTTTTCGCATTATTGCAAATTCTTTCTCTTTTAACAATTTATTTTGTCATGAAAGTGAATTATTTTTTATTTTTATAATTTTGTATGTCTTATAACCTCATACCTCATTTATAAATATCAAAAAAGTATTACCCATGTTATGGCCTTTTACAGGTATTTTATGTATATTTTAGCAAAAAGAAGACGATTTATCGACCAGTAAATAGACTGGATTTTTGCAAAAATTTTCTTTCAGTTATGTTTAAATATCCATATAAAAGCTTTCGGTTATCGTAGAAATATGTTTTATATACCAAAATAAAAAATTTAAATTTTGATAATCGGTTAAATAAAAAGTAACAATATTCACTATTTAGTCAAAATAATGCTATTTTATCTGTTTAAGCGGATTAGTCTTTAAAATTGTATGGACGTCTATTGATGTTTTGTATGTATTTAAATAGTGAGACAAAGACCTTTCCATCGACATCTAAATTTTGAAATTCGAAGAAGCCAATTTTATGCAGAAAAATTGACAATTTTTTTCTGGATTTTGTCTGTAAAAAATATTTCTAATGTAAAATTTTAATATTTGAAATTGTGAAGCTTGTGAGCAACGCACAGTTATTTTTTATATATCAAAATTTTTATTAGATTTTCAAGATTTATAATTTTTAAGTTTGAAAATATTTTATGGGCGTGGTTAAATTATAAAAATAAAATTCGTTGAAAGAGCATGATATTTTGGTAAAAAAATCAATAAAACTTAATTTAGAGTGTTTTTTGTTGAAATAATCACTTAACATTTATTAGCAATATTTTAGAAGAGGATTAGTAGCCCGTAGCATAATGGTTAGTGCGTTCGACTGTCACGCTGGAGGTCTGAGATCGCTTCCCAGCCTCGTCCACCTAAAAACTAAAAAGTTTTTTTCAGGGCTACTGCCTCTTGCGAGGAATTGACAAATCCTTCAAGAGTATCAATTGTCACCAATAAGTGCTTCTCGTCTAGCCGTTCGGATTCGGCATAAAATTGTAGGTCCCTTCCATTCCTGTCGAAAGGCGCACACAGGAATGGTTGCGAGTTGTTAGTCACTAGGCCCTGGTTCTTCATGAGCCGTTGTGCCACCCGAAAAAAAAAAACACAACACACACACATTTTTTTAATATTTTTCAATAATTTTTACACTTAAGTTTAAGTTATAAATTTCTATCTAAATTTCATGTATCATTCATTATGAACTATTAAGGTTTACTCAATTTTTATTCAATTTTTATTCGATTTTTTATAAATTTAAAAAAATCAATTGTGACGATAATATAGGAGGTAGATTAAAAAGTGAGGTATCAGATTAATGGCTATTCTATTGAGATTAAATATAAGAAAAAACTAAATCAATCCATGCACACACCCACATGTAATTAAGTAATATGTGCGAACAATATTATATTGTGAATTTCTCAGCTCAACGGTACAATAAGAATGTAATTTTATATAAGTATACAAGTTCCTAGGACATTGCAAACCTCTACGCCTGTTAATTAAAAATATATTTAAAAAAAAACCAAAAAAACAAATTAGGCAACATTTTTTATTATTGTTAAGGATTTCTAAAAAAAAATAAATTTATTTTTTTTTGAGAAGCTATCTATCGGATAGCAGGGGGATGGACATTGTTGATGCCATACAAAAAAGTTAGTATTTTGATTGTTTTGTTGTTAGTTTGGACACCCATATAGCCAAACTGACAAGAAAACAAGAAAAGACTTTTATACATTAGTTAAGATAAAACCAACAATTTGTAATTAAAATCGGTCTGTATTCATTGAGCCAAAATTGTCTTAAACTGTAGTTAAGTTAAACCTGGGTCTATCTGCGACTATGAATATGCCCCTATAACTTTATTAATTTTTTTGCCTGTCCTCTTTTTCGTGTTTGGAAAAATGGTCACCGTACCTATAGAGGAAGTAATAAACGGTGCTCTTTAAATTCCTTTTCAAATGTAATTTTTTGGGAGCACTAAGATATCCTGAAATACGAAATCTCGCAAATAAATAATGCCGCTTATTATAAACTCGCTAAATATTACAAAATCTCGACTTTAAAAATTTCGCATTTATGTACATCTCACAACCAAATACCTTGCAAATTTAAACTAAAATCTCACAAACTATAAATTCTCGCACATATCAGAATTTTGCAAATTCAAATCTGCCATTAAAAAAGCCTTGAATAACGTACTCTATAACATATAGATACATTATACCTATATTTTAATTCGAGATTTTAATTTTCGAGATTTAATGCGAGATCTTTAAAAAATGCGATTTTTGAATTGGGAGATGTGGAATGCGAAATATTAATTTGCGAGATATAGTAGCTAACCTCATAAAATTGGGTTGTGTGTACAAAATAGTTCAATTTTTGTTCGAAAGAACAAAACGGAATGCAATGTCCAAACAGCGATGACTCCAAAAAACATTACAATCGGAAGTCCTATTAGTTCAACAACTTTATCATCACCCCAATTAATAGAATTAATGAAGTATGAAATAAGCCCTAACCGAAATGCTCCGCCAGCCAGCGCCACTCCAGCTAAATATCAACGAGTCTGTCAAGCTATTTTAAACTTTCAGCATCGAAACGCCTGCCACTATGCCGCCAACTAACGGCTATAATTCGATGACTATCATACGGCTGACATGATACCCATTAAGGTAATTTTCTTCTTACCTCTTAGATTAAAGTTCTGAGATATCGTGCGAACAATAAATTCAATGGGATCACACTCATGAGAGGGGGAGTAAGAGTAGAGTAATAGAAAACGATGCACGTAAGTTGTTTTGATATCCACTTAAGCGTAAGCTTGCTATGAGCTGCTGCTTGCTGTGCTGCATATAGTGAACACACCTAAGGGCATTCGCATTAGCATCTTTTCAGCTTTGCATCAAGAGCAGAGTTCATTGCCAGACAGGTGCAGCACTATCCTTGCCCCCTGCCCGTGCCCTCCTTCCACGTCATTGTTTGTAAAGGGAAAATTCAAGACCGCACCATGTGTGTGAATGTTTAAAGCCCCACAGTCTTATCGCAACAAGGGTGCTGATAATAAATGCCTCTAGACTTCCAAATGGACGACTGCATCAGCTCTGGAGAAAAGTTTAGGGTGTCCGTCCGTTATCGCCCACCTTATAGTGTGGCTTGTGGCAATATGGCGGGCGGGCGTGTGTTGCACCATACTTTTCCTTTGTGTTTTTGTGCGCGCCTCAGTGATGATGGGTGAACTTTATTTTATGTTCCATTTGGAATAAAAGGACGCCTCACAGGATAACAAAAACATTATTCTTATCCTAGATTAAGGAGACAAGCGGAACAAGGTAACTATATGTACGTTACGTATGCCATGATATACCTCCATATTCACCTCATACATGCAGTGTTTTCTGTAAAGGGGGGGGTGTGGGTTGCCGCAGTAGAGTGTGTTATTGTTGTTGGGTGATTGTGCAATAATTCTCTCCCTAAAAGTCTCTGGTTTTCGTGAACTTTTGGCATCACATCATCAGGACGAAACGAAATTTATGACTCAGCATTAATTGAAGGGACATTGTTGTAATTTTGTTCTGTGTGCGGCGTCTTTTCTGAATCTGAAGAATGTGTGTGTCTTTTAATTATGTGAGTTAATGATATGTAATATTGTTCCTTTTGCGACATTGAAACAGAGGGGTTTTTATTATATGGTTGATGGAATGACTACGACGCGCGGTGACACGATGCGTCCGGTAGTTCTAGCGACGCACTTTTGCACTTATTATGCAATGGGTCCTGGATTAATTGGGATTTTGAAAACAAGACATCCCATAAGGGATCAAAGTCTCAGGCAATGCTGATACAGCCTCCTTGATATGGCCAAATATGTATTGGAATGATTAATTGATGCAAAATAGTTCAGAGAATTGGTTGGCTGTTTTTTTTTACGGTAGTCAATACAGTGGATATGAAATGGTGAAACTTGCAAGTCATTCATTAAATTATTTTCTTTTTTAAGGTTTAATATGAGAAATATTAAGCTTATCCAACATGTGTTGGCTGACGAAGCTGTTTTTTAAGGAAAAAGAAATCAGATTCAAGCATTTTCAAGAGGGTAGTAAGTATGTAAGATGTACAAGTTTAAATTGATAATATTTGTTATTATGGGAGTTTGAAATGCAATACGATTTAGGAGAAAAGACCTACTTGGAATTTGTTTAAATTTGTCTACGTGCACTTTTTGAGGTTCTTATCAAATCTTGTACCTATATTAGGGAAACATTTTTACAAAAATGAGGCAATGACATTCAGAGGAGCCTTAAAAAATGTTTAGATTCTTTTAGTGTCTCATAATCAATGGTTCAAAGTGAAACTAGTTAAATGTCCATAATTTAAAATATCTCAGAATGTAGTTTAATTTGTCCATACCCGATCATAACGGTTTTCGATGAACGGTTCTTTTTGAAAGCTCTTACTTTGAAACATAGGTACATATATAAAGGGCGTCCCATAATTCACGCAAAATGCAATTTTAATAGAAAATACAGATTTTTAATTATTATAAAGCTTCAATTCTTTAATGATTCATAGAGTATACAGATGGACTGTTTCGCATAAATGTGGTTGAATTTCATTAAAGAATAGGTTAGGTTAGGTTAGCTTATAAGGGTTGTCCACAGCCTAAGCTGTTGTGTTACACGGGGGCCTATTGGTCCATTGTGATCCTCTTATAAATGAAATGCAGAGATGTTCCTAACTAATGTTCATTGGTTCGTTTGTTAACCAGCCTGTTTTTTCTATGAATTTTCTCATATTTGCCATCGAGACCTCCACCAGATAGTCCAGTTCTCCAACAAACCTGTTTCCGAAGTACCGGAGGCGGTTAATTTGGTGCTTAATGGTTTCAATTTCCTCAACATCCTGAGCTCCTACAGAAATCGGGTGCGAAAGCGCCTATTCTGATTGTGGCCATTGTGCCAATGGCGCAATGACCCGTTATAGTACACCTATCAAGATTCTTAATTTCTTTTTACTCAGCGATAAAATATACTGATATTCCTTTTCATTAATTCTAGGCCGTAAACTTCTAGAGATAACGCAGTCGTTCCTGGAAATCCAGGAGTTATTGATTTGCTCTTTCGTTACTAAGTCAATTTTCCTTTTAATGACGCCGATCAGGATTTCAGGCCCCGTAAATAATTGGCTACTATAGTTTCTATTTGCTTATGACTCTTTCCTCACCAGTTCATCTGCTATATCATTCCCTTCTATTTTCTATATTAATATGTCCAGGAACCCAGCAGAGTTTGACTTGGTTAGAGGAATACATTTTCTCCAGTACGCCTCGGCATTTTACCACTGTCTTGGATCTTATAGTCTCACTGGCTAATGCTTTGATAGCAGCTTGGCTGTCCACGAAAAATGTGATCCCTGACGAGCTCAGTTTTTTCTTATGTACCATTTCTGCCGCTTTTTCAATAGCGTAAATCTCAGCTTGAAAGACAATATACTCATATGGGAGTTTAAATGATTCTCTAATATTGAGAGGTTCACAGAACACCCCTGCGGCCCTGTCCCTGTACCTTCTTCCATTTTTGACCCATCGGTGTAGAACGGGATACATTGTTCACTGATTAGGGAGTTAGGTTCCCATCCATGTCTTTCAGAAATTAATATGGAGAAGTGGTACGTAGTCAGTCGTCATATCAAGTTCGGCCACTGTGTCATACCTTTGCAAGATAGACCCTAGGGTGACCACCATCCCTGACGTCGATTTCGGTGCACAGGAATTTTTGTTTAATTTACTAAGGTCCAGTTTTTCAGTGCAGGGCTTAAGTTAAACCCTAGTTAACTCATCAAATTTGGTGAGTAAATTCTGGATTAACTAAACAAATGCTTTTGTTATTTTATCTTCTTTGTTGTTTTTTTAATTTCTGCATTCACCTTTCATTAAAAAACTGCTTCTTGGCGTAACTGAAGACAAATCTATTTCAAGAATTAAGTTACTCTGGTTTAACTGACCACTGAGAAACTGTGCCATCCTTAAATTTTTGTTTGGCCTACTAATAAAAAAGTGTCATGCTAACTTTACGCATTAAGTTAGCAGGATTGCCCTTTTTGGGCAAACGAAGGGCGAGGCAATTTTTTTCTCTTCACGTCATATTTACGGCAATTATTTGGCAACTTCTTGCATACTCAAAAGTTATTTTTGCCCAAAAACAAAAAAGTGTCATGCTAACTTTATATAAAGTTAGCAGGATTGCCCTTTGTGGGCAAACCCGTAGCGCGGCAATTTTTTTGATTCCACGGCATATTTACGGCAATTACTCGGCAATTAATGGCATACTCAGATTTCATTTTTTCGAAAGTTGTCATGCTAACTTTACGCGGCTATAAATGGCCACCCAGCAAATGTAGAGCTACATAAATAACCGGTGAAATATGTACGTAATAGAACTACTTCTTTTCCACTGAAAAAAGATAGGGGCTCAGGAAAAAACTTAGTTATATACCTCCTATAGATGAGAATACATGAAGCAGCTATCTCTTTCTAGCATGCGAATTGTAGTGAATTTCCCTTCCATTAAAGTACTGACAAAGGTACTTCAAATTAATATCAGCGAAGCACTACTGAAAGTACTTCCGAATTGTATTCGCCAGTAGTTTCTTAAACCATAGCGAAAGCACTGAAACTTGTCCTTTAACAGCCAAATTTATAAACGTGGAATAGGGAAGGGTTAACCTTTATTCCTTGGACTAAGCACAAAATGTTATTTAAAAAACAAAATTTCTTCTAAGTAACGTTTACTAAGTTAAACCACCGAACACGGTGGTTTAGCGAAGGAATAAAAATCAGACGTGTCAAACAAAATGATAATAACTTTGACAGAATTATTAGGAGTGGTCGGTAACGTGATCTACTTAGTGTAGTAGATTTTCGTTTTGTTTTTATTAATAGGAAATTTTAATCCATGGACTAACTCTTATTCCATGGTTTTGTAAGCTCATGGAATAAAGGTGGAATAAGCGTTTTTTTTAATAATACGGCTGTAAAAGTACTTCTTATGCATGTACATTTCACCGGTTATATCCGTACTACTACATACTGAGTTCTGGAATCTAGAAGTACGGATATAACTGGTGAAACTTGTATGTAAAAGAAGTAGTTTGTTTCTTCTGAAACCGAGCCTTTTGAAATTATAACGGTTGATTTTTTAGCTGGTTTGTTTTGGCAACACTGGTTTTGACAGCTGACGTGTGTTTAGTACCTTGTGTCACTGTCAAACAGCTTCAGTTTGGTTTGCAATTTAACCATGGATCGTCTTACAAATGAACAACGCTTGCAAATTATTGAATTTTACTATCAAAATTCGTGCTTGGTTCGAAATGTTCATCGCGCACTGCTTCCATTTTATGGTCGGCATTCTCGACCTTCTGAGCAGTCTATTCGGAAGATTGTGACCAAATTTCGCACCAAATTTACTTTGTTGGACATTAAACCACCAACACGTTTATGTACTGTGCGTAGTGAAGAAAATATTGCGGCCGTATCAGCTAGTGTGACAGAAGACCGCGAAATGTCGATAGGCCTTTGTTACAGCACTACGTGAAAAATTTTGCGGAAGGATTTGGGCGTAAAGCCTTTCAAGATACAGCTGGTGCAAGAACTAAAGCCAGCCGACCTACCACAACGCCGAATTTTTGGTGAATGGGCTCTTGGAAAGCTGGCCGAGGATCCGCTTTTTTATCGAAAAATTGTGTTCAGCGATGAGGCTCATTTTTGGTTGAATGGGTACGTAAATAAGCAAAATTGCCGCATTTGAAGTGAAGATCAGCCAGAAGCATTGCAACAGCTACCAATGCATCCCGAAAAAGCCACTGTTTGGTGCGGTTTATGGGCCGGCGGCATTATTGGGCCATATTTCTTCAAAGATGATGCGAATCGCAGCGTTACTGTCAATGGTGAACGCTACCGAGCGATGATAACAAACTTTTTTTTGCCCGAAATGGAAGTTCTTGACTTGCATGATATGTGGTTTCAACAAGACGGTGCCACATGCCACACAGCACGCGAAACAATGGCGAAATTGCGAGGCGAGTTTGGTGAACAGTTAATTTCACGTTTCGGGCCGGTCAATTGGCCGCCTAGATCGTGCGATTTGACACCATTAGACTATTTTTTGTGGGGGTATGTCAAGGCTAATGTCTATAGGGACAAGCCCGCTTCGATTGACGCACTGGAAGCCAACATCCATGCATTCATTCGTGAGATACCGGCCGATATGTGTGAAAGAGTATGCCAAAATTGGACTCAGCGGATGGGCTACCTGAGACGCAGCCGCGGTCAACATTTGCATGAAATTATCTTTAAACATTAAATTGCAAGGTTCAAGCTATCGATTCAAATAAATATTTCATTAATTTTTTGTGTTTTTTTTTTAAAAAAAGTTCTAAGCCTCTTAAAAAATCACCCATTATATTAAATAATTTATATGATAAATTGAATTTTACGAATAGTTTTCGTCACCAGTTTATTGCTAGTTTTGTTAAAATAAATAAAAAAAAATTGTTCAGACTTTAGAGCCGTTCCAATAATTGAACAATTTGCTGCAATCTCAAAATACACGACGATCGTCGAAAATGGTTTCCTTGACCCTGATGAATCTGAAATGCAGTAATAACAAAGTATAAGACACTAATAAAAACATTTGTATTTTCTATTTAAATTTAATGACAATAATTAAATATAATTTCTTTGTTTCTTATTTAAACAACAACCAAAAAACAATTATTTCTAACTCGCGCTCGCCGATAAAATAAATGTTTTTGTTTGTCATGTTGTGCACATTCGAAATGAGACAAAACTTTGTGCATCGTATACATCGCACTCCTTCTTCCCTTTTACGATAGAAGAGTTTTATTTTTTTTTAGGAGAAACAAAAGTACTTTTTTTAGGGGAGAGTTTTTGGTAAATAAAGAAACACATACATTTATAGAATGCGTTTTGTTTCGGTTAAGTGCTTCTCGTCTAGCCGTTCGGATTCGGCATAAAATTGTAGGTCCCTTCCATTCCTGTCGAAAGGCGCACACAGGAATGGTTGCGAGTTGTTAGTCACTAGGCCCTGCTTCTTCATGAGCCACCCGATTTATTTTTTTTTTTTGTGTTTCGGTTGTGTTTCAAGACAAACAACTGAGTTTTGGTTTGCAGGGCAGTGTCATTGAAATTGCCTCAAATATTGCTAAAGGAGCCATAGCGTAAACAGACACATATGTAATATTTGGGTGCCTATTGTTTGGTTTTTGTTATTTCGTCAATTGTTGTTTCGTTTTTGTTATAATTATTTATGCTAAGTTCGAAAACGTTTTTTATATTTTGTTTTGAGTTCATTTCGTTTCACGATTGCTTCGAATTTCTTCTTCTGTTTTTTACTTGTTTTGCATTTCCGTTAAAACTATTATGGATCACTTAAGACTGGGTTGTTTCGTCCAAATTTGTTTCGCATTTTGTCTCTACGTTTACCTATTTTTTTGGAATTCGATTATTTTGTTATCAATTTGTAAGTAAAGAGGTAGTAAAGAGGCCTTCTGCAACAAATCCAATAATAATGGAAAACCACCAGTGTACCTTCCTTTGTTTTGGAGCATTTACAATCAGTTTGAGATGAATATGCTCACAAAGGTTTGTAAATTCTGTCATTGGAGCCAATGTTAAGTGTAAATGTTCATATACCTATGACAATTAAAAAATTATTTAAGGGGGATTCAATTCTTCAAAAGAAGTGAAATTGACCTTAACATGTGTCAGGGAACCCTAAAGTTAACCATTTTGTAAATCGTCGAAAAGTGATGTCAAAGTTAAAAATCAGACTTTAATGTCAAACAATTTTTTTCTTAAAATATGACCAAGAATCACATCCCAAAGTATGGCAGACGAATTACCCGACACCGTGTATATTGATAAAGTTTTTGTTTTTGTATTTTAAATGAAGTAGGCATACCTTTTTTTGTTTGAATAAATTATTTTTGTTAAATAAAAATAACTTTATAAAAATTGATAATATTTTTCAGAGTTTTCCTATGTATTAATTGAAACCTTGGTATCAAAAATCTATGCCAATTTTAAATATCTGGTTTGTACCAACTTTAATAAAATGTTGGCGTTACGGAAAATATATCTGATAGTTGTGAAAATAAATATGTTCGGTTCAGTTTGATTTCGATCATTTCGTCACCGTTTTTTTATTTTCGTTTTAATGTTTGTGCATGTAAATAACATAAAGGCGTTAAAATTCGCGCGAATTTTGACGCCTTTAGGTTCTTTACAGTGACGAAATGATCGAAATCGAAATAAACGAAAACGAAACAACTAAAGACGAAACAAACGTAAGACGAATTAATTCCAAAACGAAATTGATTGCTATTATCTGGGATTATCATCCCAGATAAATTGATTGCTATTATCAAGGCTACATATGATGGATCCAAGTGTCACGTTTTGCACAAAGGTAGGCTGTCAGAGGAGTTTGAAATCCAAAGTGGAGTTAGGCAAGGCTGTATACTGTCACCAATACTGTTCCTGTTGGTGATAAGTGACGTACTGCACGTAGCTTTGTCAAGTGGAAATGGAGGAATTCAGTGGACTCTGCAATCTCACCTCAAACATCTGGACTACGCGGACGACGTATGCTTACTCTCTCATAGGATCATGGATCTCCATCAAATGGCAACAAGGGTGGAGAGAGAAGCAGAAATCGTAGGGATTAAGAGCAACTCGGCAAAAACTAAAAGGATCAGCCTTGGAACTTCCTCATCAATCCAAGTAAATATTTCTGGACAACCGGTAGAGATGGTAGAGGATTTCCAATATCTTGGGAGTATTGTCTCTACGGGTGGCAGAACTGAACTGGACGTAAACAGCCGAATCAGAAAAGCAAAGGCTGCGTTCGGAATGTTGTCCAAAATATGGAGAAACAACTCTTTTAGCTTAAAGACCAAGTTACGACTGTTCCACTCCGATGTTGAATCCGTTCTGCTTTACGGCTGCAGCACTTGGAAAGTCACTGACACTGTCACTAGAATGCTGCAAACCTTCGTTAATAGATATCTACGAAACATCTTGAGGATTTTCTGGCCCAACCGTATCTCCAATGCCGAACTTCATGCGAGAACGGGTCAAGAGCCCATAGACTCCATTATACGAAGAAGAAAGTGGCAGTGGATTGGCCATACGCTTCGAAAAGGCGATCGGTGCATTGCATCTCAAGCAATGCAGTGGAACTCGCTCACACAGGAGGGAAGACACGTGGGCCGGCCTAGAAGTACATGGCGAAGAACGGTCGAACAGGAATCGGCACGACTGGAGAAAAGTTGGAGAGAGCTGAAATATATTTCAAGAAATCGTACACGATGGCGCGTAGGTGTAGTGGAGGCCCTATGTTTCTTTCCTTAAATTTGTAATTTTTTCGGATTTTTTAGTTGTAGGGATAAAGTTCATAAAGTGGGGATTTTTTGTGGATACCGGAGGGATTTATTATGTTTTGATGTACCATCACTGGTGTGCAGTTACTCGACGACTGCATTTTTTCATTTCACAGAAGCGAGGAACCCCTTTGATAGAACTTCTGTGGTTTACTGACTGAACACAATGACGACGTAGCTGCATTTGCAATCATCCGTGCTGCAGTATTTGTCAAAATATTGAATACACACAAATTCAATGTTGCGAACACAATGCGACGCAGCTGCTATCGCATCATCGCACCGTATCGCACAAGTTGGTCAACTTTTAACTTTTGCTGCACGCCTTCACATTCTCAATAGGAAAAAAAAAAGAATCTACCGCGAGGAAAAACAAAATATTTCTGTTTTCAGCGTTTTTGTGTTGTATTAAGCTATAAAAACAGTGAATGGATGTGAAATAATTATTTAACAATTTAATTATTTAACCTTATTCCATGGACTTAGTACAAAATAATATTTAAAAAACAAAATTTCATCTAAGTGACGTTTACTAAGTTAAACCACCGAACATGGTGATTTAGCGAAGGAATAAAAATCAGACGTGTCAAACAAAATGATAATAACTTTGACAGAATTATTAGGTGTGTTCGGTAACGTGATCTGCTTACTGTAGTAGATTTTCGTTTTGTTTTTATTAATAGGAAATTTTATTCCATGGACTAACTCTTATTCCATGGTTTTGTAAGCTCATGGAATAAAGGTGGAATAAGCGGTTTTTTTATTAATACGGCTGTAAAAGTGGCACTCTTGGTTATGCTATACAGTGTACATCCATGCTTCAAATAGAAATTACATATTTTGTCAAAGGGATGTACAAATTAAATTTCATACAAAAACACAAACAACAAACCAAATTCTAAACAAAGTTTTCTTTGCATCCATGTGGAATTTTCCACATTATTTTTTGTAGGTATAAGTCTGTAATTTCTTCAAAGGCTTCAAACAAGCATACCAAATATTCCTAATTAACGAAAATTTAAAATAAAAACAAAAAAAATATATATTTTTGTTTGCATTATTTATGTATATATGAAAAACAATGGAATTCAACACACATGTCTTTTTACATAAATTGTTTTTTTTTCTAATTTACCTTTAAAAATAATTGGCAAACAAAAAAGTCTACGCAAGTTTAGGGATTCATATCCGATGCATATAGAGCTGATGTTCCTATCAAAAAAAGTATCTTTTATCTTTACTTTGTCATTTCTAAACTGTGTATATTTGTGTATGTGTGTTGCATAAAATATCGTAACAACAAACAAAAATTACAATCCTCTTGCTCAAGGATTACATACGAAAAGGATAATTTAGACATTTTGTTCAATTTTGGTTTAGTTTTTTTTTTTTTGCCGAGTCCACCCTATCTTATTGTTTATATCGCTATGCTTTCTACAGCTTGTCGATATCTCAACATAGGGATACATTCAAAAGTCGTATAGGAAATACGAAGTTGGCATATTTCACCAGCAAAAACCTCATGTTCGGTTTTGCACTTAAAAAGACACAACCCCCTCAAATTTGCCAAAAAAATGATTTCACTTTTTTGTGTGTATGTTTTTGTTTTTGTTCTTCTTTGACGCATTCAAGGGATGAATTAGCAATCATTCAATAGAACCTCTTCATGCATATACAATCTCGTCCTCATCTCTCTCTTTCTCTCCACCCCCATCACCCACAATTTCGTCCATAAAAATCACATTGTGCTCATTTTTCATCCAGCACTCATAATAGAAGAAAAATAAAAATGTTGTATATTAGTATTCGTCCCGTTTTCGATTACAATCCGATATTTTATATTCTTATTCTATAAAAAGGAATATTATTGTGCATCTGTTGTTTTGTGATGACGAACATTTTTCTCCGAACACTCACACACATCACAATGCATTTAAAAAAGATGTGTTAACCACACACCATTATGTTTGACACAAGGAACTCGAACAACAGTAGAGAAGGTGGGTGGGATTGTGACGTTTATTTGATTTTCGAATGAATAAGTAGTTGTTTGATACCATCCCCCTAACTGTTTTGCCATTCATTACAAGTGCCGGATCTACCGACGAGCGAGCTAGAAGTAAATAGATAGATAGGTAGATAGATAGATAGATAGACAGATAGATAGATAGATAGATAGATAGATAGATAGATAGATAGATAGATAGATAGATAGATAGATAGATAGATAGATAGATAGATAGATAGATAGATAGATAGATAGATAGATAGATAGATAGATAGATAGATAGATAGATAGATAGATAGATAGATAGATAGATAGATAGATAGATAGATAGATAGATAGATAGATAGATAGATAGATAGATAGATAGATAGATAGATAGATAGATAGATAGATAGATAGATAGATAGATAGATAGATAGATAGATAGATAGATAGATAGATAGATAGATAGATAGATAGATAGATAGATAGATAGATAGATAGATAGATAGATAGACAGATAGATAGATAGATAGATAGATAAATAGATAAATAGATAGATAGATAGATAGATAGATAGATAGATAGATAGATAGATAGATAGATAGATAGATAGATAGATAGATAGATAGATAGATAGATAGATAGATAGATAGATAGATAGATAGATAGATAGATAGATAGATAGATAAATAGATAGATAGATAGATAGATAGATAGATAGATAGATAGATAGATAGATAGATAGATAGATAGATAGATAGATAGATAGATAGATAGATAGATAGATAGATAGATAGATAGATAGATAGATAGATAGATAGATAGATAGATAGATAGATAGATAGATAGATAGATAGATAGATAGATAGATAGATAGATAGATAGATAGATAGATAGATAGATAGATAGATAGATAGATAGATAGATAGATAGATAGATAGATAGATAGATAGATAGATAGATAGATAGATAGATAGATAGATAGATAGATAGATAGATAGATAGATAGATAGATAGATAGATAGATAGATAGATAGATAGATAGATAGATAGATAGATAGATAGATAGATAGATAGATAGATAGATAGATAGATAGATAGATAGATAGATAGATAGATAGATAGATAGATAGATAGATAGATAGATAGATAGATAGATAGATAGATAGATAGATAGATAGATAGATAGATAGATAGATAGATAGATAGATAGATAGATAGATAGATAGATAGATAGATAGATAGATAGATAGATAGATAGATAGATAGATAGATAGATAGATAGATAGATAGATAGATAGATAGATAGATAGATAGATAGATAGATAGATAGATAGATAGATAGATACATAGATATATACATAGATATATACATAGATATATACATAGATATATACATAGATATATACATAGACAGATACCTAGATATTTATTTCTTAAAATCCAAATACAAAAATATAAATTCGATTTACTTCGCTCAGAATGAAATTGAAATATACAGTAACAAATATATTTTTTATATACTAAAAATAGTGTTATTGTCACTTATAGGCAAATAATATTAACTGCTTCACCGATTTCAACCAAAATTTTTATACAAAAGGTCGCTTGTAATTTAAACAATTTTGCATATACAAATTTTTTAAAAAAATAATTTTTGGATTGTTAAAAAAATATTGGAATTTTTTTTTTGAAAATTCAATATCTCGAAAACGGGCTCATGATTTTTTTTTTTAAATTTTGTAAAAATTGTATTTTATTAAATACTAAAAGTAAGCAAACCAAATTTTATTTTAAAAAAATTTCAAGAATTTTCATATATACAAAATTAATTTAAAAAAAAAACCGCTCTAACGATATTTGAATTTTTTTTTCATAAATTTATATTTATTAAACAAATCAGATGGCATACTTTCTTTTGAGCTCTATCTGTTTAAGCTATTAAAATAATTAATTTATAATAATTCATAGTAATCATTAAAATTGTTTTTAAAACTTTTTTTTTAATGATATCATAACGTTATGGAACATATAAATATGTACAATGTCTATTTCAAGCTACGTTAAAGTTGTTACCTACGAGAGCAAGTTTTGTGCGATCCAGTCGTGCCCATTTTTTTGTCAAGGCTTCCAAATATTTGAGAGCAGAAGCGTAGCAAGGCATCCTCAGTAGATTTATCACTTTAAAAACCGAACTGAAATCTACTGATAAATTTCGTTTTATTTAAGAAAATCACCATTCTATTTTTACAGCTTTTTCAAAAACTTAACTTACCGGGGGTAAGAGTGAGATCGGCCTGTAATTCGATAGATTACCAGTTACACCTTTTTTTAAAAAGCGGAAGTACATTAGCACATTTGAGGGAATCAGGGAATACCCCGTTAAAAATACTTTTATTGAAGATGTATGCCAAAACATCAGTTACAAAACAAGCTACATTTTTCAAACAAATATTGGAAAGACAATCGATACCAGAAGAGTTTGAATTTTTTAGGGTTCCTATTATTTGTAGAAGTTCAAAACCAGTAAAAGGCTCAAATACAAAACTTTGCCTTTGAGAAGGTTCACCTGAATTAAAAACAGGACTACACGTTCTATTCATATGGTGACCGGAAAACACTTGTAAATTATGTGAAATTGTCGAAAAATGGTCGATAAAGGCATTAGCAATCCCAATGTTATCAGAAACGACACGATCGTTATCATAGACAGGGACGGTAGTTTGCGATTTGTATTCTTGTTCAAAATACTATTGACAATTTGCCATTCATCTCTAACGTTACCTTTAGCTTGATTGAATTTGTTTCTGTAGTAACTGTCACGACAAATAGGAATTTCTTTCTTTAATTCCGCACAAATTTGTTTATACTTATTTTTTAAATAATCGCTACTATTGTGTTTTAAGCATGTTTTGCTGGACTTATTCTTATATTTGACTTTTTAAAGAAGAAGATACGTTATCCAGGTTTTAAGCGGTTTTCAGACTTTTTCAGGGCAATTGAAGTAGAACATTCCGATATATATATATCAATAAAATATTGGAGAAAAGGCCGTACGATTTAGATGCATCACTTTCCGCATAAACTGCATCCCAAAACTCAAAAGACTCAATTTTTGTTGTTAAGTTGACAGAACTAGAATATGAACGCATCCAGTTTAGTCCTTAATCAATCATAAGTCCAGTGATTGAATGATCAGTGATTCTAAGTTCAAAAACGGTCATAAATATGATCTCATCTAGACAAGTACTGGATCTAGGCCTCGTAATCTCATGCAAAGTTTTCTCTTAAACTTCTGATGTTCTGATGAATTACAAGAAGTTTGTTTAAGGAATACGCTTTGTTAACAAAAATTTATTCACAATTGGAGTTAATAAGACTGATGGTAGAAAAATCATAATTTAATTCATGTAAAAAGTTCATAATCTAATTGATTAATACTTTACTATCTTTGATTTCTCTTTTATAAAATTTTGCTTAAGCGTCAAATCAGAAAAACTCAAGCAAATGACTGATTTCGGTGATGACGAAGAGTTTAACATCCCGCTGTCTTTCCTATTCTGCTTTCTTGGCACTTTCTTCACAAAAACTTTTCAATTTTGTTGTCTGGTACTTCGATCGACAGAGCATTATGAAATAATTTTACTGCTAACCCTTTAGCAATTGCATCATTGACGTTGGGGATACCGGTAATTTCAAATCAGCTTAACTCGTTTGCTGAGTGATGTGTAAGGACATAATCGAACAAGCTTCGCTATATAGGCTTTTCTGGGTGCAATTGGATTTGTATATTTGCTAAGACATAAGCTTTCATTCGCTAAGAAGGTACCTAAATTTAAATATTTTAAATATCTGAGATCTTTGACATAGAATTTTAATAAAAAAATATTTTGGCAAATCAGGGCGGTTCATAAGACTTTATTAAATTTGTTGTTTCTTAAGCGATTTCAATGAAATTGACACAGGTTATTCTTTTTATCGATCATTAGAATAAACTCAACATTTCATAAAAATCGTTAAAGCTGTTTCTGTATAAAACCAAAAATCATAAAAGTAGGCGTTGCAATAGGCTGATCTTCAAAAAGCAATTTTAAAAATAGTTTCCATATGCTCATAAGAAAAGATTGAAGATTTTATCTAAAGCAGTTAAATTGTTTCAAAGAAAAAAAAAATTGGGCGTGGTAGTGAGCCTATATAGAAACCCATTTCCTAAATTATTTATTCTTACATGAGCCCAAAATCTGAAAATTGTATTCAAACCGTAAGAGCCACGCCAATGGGCGGACTTTACAAACAAAAATAATATCGGAATTTTTTTTGCTTGCAAAAGTGGAAATTGAAATCATAAAAGTGGTTGTGGTAATGGGAGCATTTTCCTAAAATTGTTTTCTTGCTCCTAACTGAAGATTTCACCCAAAACATTTGAGTCGTTACCGAGAAATAAAACAGCATCCGCTTGAAACAAAGAAATAAAAAAAGGCGTGACAGGTACTGGATTTTACTGTTAAGAATTTCTAAATTGTCTTCTCGTTCATAAGAACCAACTCTAAAAAATTGCATGTAAATCGTTTGAGTCCTTTTCTGAGAAACCAACAAAATTAAAAAGGGGGCGTGGCACTGAGTGGACATTACTTAAATTACTATCAAAATTTTGTTCTTGCTCATTAATAAGAACTGAAAATTTCATTAAAATCATTAAAAGCTTCAAATAAAAACAAAAAAAAAAAAAACCTGAACTGTGGGCGTGGCAGTATTACCCAGTCAAAATAGACATTTCCCTGAACAAAATTCCGATAACGCTTAAACTTGTTGGGGACCTTCCACTGACTATAAAGAAGCAATGGCGAAAAATTCCCGCCGATCCGACAGGAGAACACATTTTTACGCATGGTCAAATGTCGAAAAAATCTATTTTTAGCAAAAATCAGTTATAGTCATTGGAAGGTCCACACCAAGTTTAAGCGTTATGGGAATTTTGTTTATGTTTTGAGATTTGTATGTCTATTTTGGCTGGGGTAAGTAGGTGGATTTTACTAAAACTCAGTTATTCTTGCTCACGCCTTGAAATAGATTGAAAATTTCATCAAAGTCGTAAATTTTATGAATCAAAAAACTTTGAAAAAAAATCGAAATCGAAATCGCAAAAGAAAAGACGCCCACTTTTCACTTATTCAGGCAGTAGGTAGTAGGTGGATATTACTTAATATCCAACGTTTAAGATTATTGATTTTTAAATCAGGCTTTTGTGGTCAATTTATTAAAACTAAGTTTCGTCGCTACCCACGACTTTTTCAGTTTTTTTGTATTATTTTTTTTTTTTTTTTTTTGTTTCAAAGTTTCATCGCTTAGACAAGCAGCTCAGCAGTCAGTAACAATGCCTATTAGGTCCCATGAGTAAAGTGTTCTAATGGGCCACCTAGTTATTTAAATCCTCCCCTGGCCACATGTGTATATGTAATTCGAAACAAAAATTCCAAATAAATGGGTAGTTAATTTTAGCAGGATACAATTTTTTTTTTAATTTTTTTTTGTTCGTTCTTTTGTCCTTTTTATCGATATAAAACTGTTTCCCATAATCCGATTAATATCTTGGGATTTATTATGTTTGACGGGACACTATCAACACCACACCAATATAAGTTCGCCCGACTTTACGATAGAATAGTTGTTGTTGGTTGCATGATGGTGACATTGATTATTGACAGCATGCAACAGTAGTGTTAATTCGTCATCATTTGTCATCACGATGTTTCATAATTGGATTTTAAGCCTGTTTGGAGGCGATAAACTGCTGACGATGCAAACAAAAAATGTACAAACCACAATTGATGAAATTATTGTTGAAAGAGGGTACGCCAAAGGAGGCGGAATTTGTTTTAAGTTGATTGAAAACTATGTATAGGAGAGTAAAGAGTGGGCAAGAGCTAAGGTTTATATTGTTGTAAATTGTGTGTATTTAAAATTAGTTATTTTTTGTTTGTGTAAATATTGTATTAGTGTATATTAATAAAACGTTATCGTGATGTTGTGCTGTCAATACATCTTAAAAAATTGTATTTTCGCAGCATAAATGTCTAAAATAAGCCAAAAATAATGGCATTTTATCAGAACAACTTTGAACGGAAGAGTAAGTTTAAACCAAAATCTATTTCGGTAGGTATTTCTATTTATTAAAAAAAATATATAAATATATATAGATGCAAATAACCCTGAGTTACAATAAATAAGTAGAAGTCGACAACTTTTTTTTCTAACTGAAATTAAAATTGAAATGATTTTGACCTTTTACATAAATTTTTTTCTATTTTTCCCGTTTCAACTGGATGCCACCCGTGGAATTTGATGAGACATCTACATAATTCTCAATCCACTGTGCCAACAAAAATCTTTAATTTCCTTCTATTCCTCCCCCAACCTCCTTAACAGGGCCTGAGCCCTATTGCGGATTAGGTGAAAATGTGATCAAAAACAAGATCAAATCAGAAGAGAAGGCAAAAATGTCCAAAATTTGGAAGGACTCCCAAAACTGAGACAGGCCAAATTACTACTTAGAAACTACAACCAAGAACGCTACAAAGCCTGCATTAATCTCAGCAGGAACAGCCTAAGAATAATAACGGGCTTACTTACTGGACACTGCAAGCTAAAGAGACATCTCAGCATTCTCGGCTTAGCGAGCAGTGCAACTTGTAGATTCTGCAACATCCAGGAGGAAACACTCCAAATACTTAAGTTTATAAAAGAACTTAATTTGGAGGATGAGCTTTAAGTGAGCAATCTCTTTCAGCTCTAGATGGGGCACAATAGATCAAAAGTCACAGTGCATCAAACCCCGAATTGATACATTCATTCATTCATTTAAAAGACCTGAGCTCTTACAGGCATACAGTTAAAATTATTATAAAAGGCTCCAGCACTCCTTTAATCATTCTAGACAGCAAAATAAATGAAAGTCTTGATTTCGCCAACTCCCCCACTATAAATACCATTATTGTTCTGAAAAAGGCTTGATCCTCCCCACGATCAATTACCTTGATAATAATTAAAAGTTAAACAAAGTTAAAAAACAAAAGAGCTGACCTCCAAACTTCAATAAATAAAATGCACAACTGGATCGCACGAACTTGCTTGTATAGTTAAAAACTAAAATATATAGCTACACATTGGCGGTGTATACTAATGTGTAGTTCGATAGTATTTTAATATTGTTAACGGGGAAATAATAAAAAATGAAATTTAAATTAAAATCTTGAAATTTTTTGATTTAATACAAAAAAAAAAACAAGAGATTGTGAAAAATATCAAAAATAAAAAGAAAATTGATTTTGTCTTGATTATCTGCGCGTCCCTTGCAAAGAAATAAACATTTTTCAAATTAAAAAAAGGATTAAGCATAAGAACTACGGCAAACACACAAAACAATTGCTGACAAAAACCATATCAGCATTAGAGATAGGAATTATTCTTAGGCCGTGTGTCAATTGCGTTTAAATTGCGTTTAATCATAACATTACTGAGGTGAAAACAGTAGTCAAAATTTAACCTGCTTAGGAGCTCGTTTAAATTTGAACTAGTGGATAAATTTTGACGTTTGTATTAAACTTCTTTCACATAACTGACACCATCGACCTATTATACCTGCACTGCTAGGAGCCAACTTTACGATGGTTCCATTTATCCACTTATTTATTCCATTTATTAAAAATCGATACACTAGCGGCAATTTATCTGTTAGAGTTAAGCTCAGTAAATGAAATAAATAAAAAACTAAATTTGAAAACGCCTTAAGGCCAGTTTGTTCACAGTGGGTTAAATTTAGTATGTGACTTTCACCCGCTCTATAATTAACTAACGCTTATCAACCAAAATTGGCTTATTAGCGATATCCATGATTAGGAACTTATACTTTCGATTTTTTGAAAACAATTTGATCAACAATAAACACATTCGACGATTTCCCAGTTTCAATAATCATGGATTAAGGCGGGGTACACATTAGCAAACCTGTTTGACCAACATGTTTGATGTCAATCAATCAACAGTATAAAAAAATTGTGAACAAAGAACGTGTTTGTCAAATATACTATCAAACGTGAACAGATTTGTCAAACAGGTTTGATAATGTGTACCCCGCTTAAGGCTTTTCCAAACCAACGCGAAACATTCGGTTCGGCGGAGAAACATTCTTGTTGATTTGGGAACTCTCATTTATCTCCATGTAAATAAATTTTGACTAGCAAATATTTCACCTAAAAGGCTCTCCTAAACCAATGCGAAACATTCGGCACGGCACAAAAGGCATTGTTGTCGCTTTAATCGGAGAAACCATCTTTAATGCAGCTTTTGTATGGGAATGACGATCGACTAGCAGTCTAGCGATGTACTAGGCCCATGACCAGGGCTGTCGTTTTACTTTTTGCTCATGCAGTACTTTCAGAAAAATATGGCAATACGGGGCAGTACAGTAAGTAAAACAGGAAATTTGTTAATATTTTTTGTATTAAACAATAACAGCGATATTAATAAAACCAGCGCTTAACTCATCTGTAACTTTCGAGCTCTCGTGTAGGCATGGATTAAGAGATAACTCGTGAATTAAAACGTTTATCTACTTTTCTTAGTTAACCCTTCGCTAAACCACCTTTCTTGTCTAGCTAGCTCGTAAGTGGCAGAAATCTTACTCCTTCCTAATCCACGTTTATTAATATGGCAGTAAAAGATTAAAACAAAATAACCAAAAATTCAGTGTTTTGATTCAATGAGATCATTTAAGTACATACATACATACATAGGTATGTGTGGATGTTTCAGTTTTAAAACTGTTAATGAAAAAAGATTCGAATTCAAAATTAAATAAAAGAAACCAAGTTTTGACAAGGTTTTTTAAATGATTTACATTTTTTTAAGTTTAGCTCACTCTTTATTATTTGCTTAATTTTTTGTATTTTATTGACAGATAAATAAAATTGTACTGCGAAATTCAGTTAATTATTAAAGGTATTCATGCAACGAGATAATTTTCCGCACCCTCTTAAAAATACTTGCGTAAACATGGGAAATATCAACATAACATGGAATAATCAAATTAAACGTCACAAATGACTTATCCCAGTGCGTGCGTTTTGTTGACAGAACAAAAATACTGAGAATTTAAGATAGATGCGTTCAGCAATCAAATCAATTTATTGAATTAAAACAATAGAGTTCTTTTGACATGTGAGCAGGACGCAGAAACAAATTGCAGTACAAATACTGCTATTACTTACTTACTTAGATCCTTACTTAAGGAGCACAGGGCGTCAACTACCGCTACACGCCATCTCGTTCGGTTTCTGGAAATGTATTTTAGCTCTCCCCAACTTTTACCGAGCTTTTGTGATTCCTTGTCGACTGTTCTGCGCCAAGATTTTCTCTGGCCTCCAGGTTTTCTGCCATCTTGGATGAGTGGATCCCACTCCATTGCATGTCTTGCAATAGAGTCTTCACCACGACGTAAGGTGTGGCCAATCCACTGCCACTTTCTTTTCCTAATAACGATGTCAATAGGACTTTGGCCCGTTCTCCGAAGAAGTTCTTGGTTGGAGATGGTGTTCGGCCAAAAAATCCTTAGGATGTTTCGAAGACATCTATTTTCGAATATATAATACTGCTATTGCAGTACTCCGACAGCCCTGTCCGTGACTGCCACTGTCAAAATGCAATTTCTGCGTTGAAAATCGTATCCTAAACGATTTGGTTTTCATATAATTTGTATTAAACCCCTTTCACACAAGGAAACTGAGTTGCCGGCAACTAGGAGTTTGTAGACGAGAAGGGCGTATAAGGAAGACACAAAATCTCCCCTCACACCCTTCTCGCCAACAAACTAGCCAGTTTCTGGCAACTCAGTTTCCTTGTGTGAAAGCCGTCTGAGTTCATCGTTGGCGTCGGTTATAACTTCGTCGGTTCGACGCATCGACTATAACGACCAGTTTCGGACAAAAAATTCGGTGAGGGAATGTTTCACGTTGGAACGCTAAGAAGCAATAAATAAAAGATGAGTTTAAAAAGGTGATATAAAATTTCAACATTCCGTAGTTTTTACCTGCGATATTACTATAAATGGAAAGTTATGGATTTGTAATCGAACTCGAGATAATTATTTTCCCTAACATTAAGATGATAGAGAACGCGAAAAAAGTGGTTCTCGCAATTCTGTATGTCTGTCTGGTACATAGTGTTTTCTGACTAAAAAAATTTTTTTAGCTCCAAAAATAACGACACCGGGGTCCTATTTTATAAACATTGATAATTGCGACAGGTGACAATTTGTAAATTTACCACTTGACAATTGTCAAAATCTGTTCCATAAACAGTTACACAATTTTGGAGAATTGTCGAAAAATACCCGACAGTAGCCACCTTTTCGTTTCATAAAGGAATTGTCATGACAATGAATTTTCAAGTGATTTTCCACAATTGTCAGCAATTTTCGGATAAATTTGTACTGACTGATTTGTACTGATTCTTTTATGAAACGAAAAAAAAAATTAAAATTAACATATTTATCAGTATTTAATTGGCAATTGCAGGCAAAACAGTTACGGTCAAGTGTTGACAGTGAAAAGAAATAAAATGATAAACGATATATTTTCAAGTGAAAGTGATGACGATTCTCAGTTGGGTCCCCGTGTAATACGTCGCCGGCGCGGCGGCGCCCTCTGAATTTTAAACAGAGACAAAATATTGAATTTAAAGAAAAATTTCGAATCGAAAAAACAGCCGGCGGAATATATTTTATCGAGAATTGGTGCACGTTTATAGCATCCTACAAAGAGGAATTACTCTAACGTACCCAATGTCACGACAAATTTGTCAGTAAGTAGGTATAGGTAAGTAGTCAATGACAAAATTGTCATGACAAATGTATCAGTATATGAAAATGACAAAATGTCATGAAAAATTTGTCATTGTATTTTTCTGACAAATTTTTCACCTGTCAATATTTTATGAAATACAGTTTTGTCAGACAAGTGTGACAAATTTGCAGAATTTTCACCTGTCAATTTTTATGAAACAGGGCCCTGCCATACAATTTTTTTTTCGCCTAAGAGGAAAATAATATTTTTCTCAAAAACGGGTCCGATGGTTTTTTAAAAAAAAAAAATTACATTATGTTGTTTACCCATAACGGTTATTAAAGGTATCTGTCAAAGAACCGATTTTTTGGTTTTAAAATTTCTCTTTAATGGCTACATCGATTTCATCCAAAATTTGTATGCCAGAGCCTTCACAATTCAAACAATTTTACATAAATACATTTTCGAACAAAATAATTTTTGAATTTTTAGAAAATTCAATAGATATCTTGAAAACGGGCTAATGAATTTTTTTTATTTTGTGTAAAATTGTATTTTATTAAATACTAAATGTTGGTATACCATATTTTAATTTTTGAAATGTTCAAAATTCATTTTTAAGAAAACGGCTCCAACAATTTTTATTTTTTTTTTCTTAAATTCATATTTATAAAACAAATCAAATGACATACTTTATTTTGAGCTCTAACTTTTTAATCCATTAAAATAACAAATTTATAGTAATTTATTTATTTTTGTTTTTGTTGTTTTAATGGTATCATTATATTTTAGAACCAATGCATATGCACATATGTACTTGTACATCATCAATTTCTAGCTACGTTAAAGTTGTTAGCTACGAGAGCAAGTTTTTGCGATCCAGTCGTGCCCATTTTGTATTAAGTTTTGACACTTAATTTAATTTTGTTTATATGGACTTGACAAGATTTTGAATTAGAATGGACATTAAATCACAAAAATTCAGATCAAAGGAACAGGACGACAATTTGGAGCCTTACTGCAAATTGCTAGCATTCTTGTGAATGCCTTGTGACCGGCTTACTTCAATGTCAAGTTAGCAGGGAGCATGATTTTTTTTGTAATTAAGGACTTCAAACCAAATGCTAAAAAAAAACTGCAAATTTGGAGCCTTACTGCAAGATCCTAGGACGCTTGGTTCACGAGATACACTAGTGACCTGCTAACTTCACTGTGAGCACTGTTAGCAGATCACTCGATTACATCCAGTTTTTCGTGAACTGAAAAATCGATAACAAAAATGCAAAAGAAGACAGCAAATAAGTACGTTGGTCCCATTGCTCTAGGTGAAAGTTGCCTTGCCAAATTCACAGACGTGACGAGAACCGACGAAAAACAAATAAAAAGTGTTTGGAAACGAACCAAATGAAGGGAAATTGTGGAACGTCAGTTGTAACGAAGGGGTTTATACCCCTTCGTTACAACTGACGTTGCAGTACCTTTGGCGGTTGGGTAGGTCTGCTATTCCTTATAACATATAACATACATAAATTGCGCATATTTCTATACAAAAAAAAACCCTTAAAAGTGTCGCCTCTTCAAAACAAAACTATCAGCGAAACAAAACTCAAAAACTTAATGCTTTTCAACTATTTATCTCAATCCATAAATAACAACAGTACAACCACGTACAAAAATATAAATCACACAAAAACAGGACACTATACTATATATAACAGCCTACACCAAAAACGAATAGTTTGGTGTTGGTATGTCCAATGCCCAGACAACACACAAAAAGACTCGAAAAAGCAAGTCGCAAAAAGCTCAATGAACTATGAACCATTTAGTACACCGCATCCGCATACCTACCTTTATTCTCTATTTAATTCACCAACTGCATATATACACCAAATACCGGGAACAAAAAACACAAAATCCCTTTTGCAAACACCCTCCGCAGTAAAAAAAAAAGGTCCTTCTCCCATATTGTACTTTCGCTCAGAAGTGGGATATTGCATTTTTTTTTGTTTTGTTTTAAGAATTGTTGTTTGTTTCGAAAAGACAGGTGGGCAGGTTATACAGACAATTTATATGCAATTTCCTTCATAGGTCATTTAGTTCGAGAGCAAAACTGTAACAGCCCTCTCGAAAAGCTACATTTATTCAGATGACGACATGGTCCATTAAGGACGAGGACAACAGCAACAACAACACAAAACCTACCCTTTCTTCTTAAGTTTTATAAAATGAAATTCTGAATAAACTCCCAATTTCAAGGTTCTGCAGCATCAAGAGAAAGAGCTAGAGCAACACTAGAAGAAGCAGCTCTGCATCAGTAGCAAAACCCATCACCCTCACCCTCCGTTGCTTGGTTGGTTGGTTGAAAACTGCAATTACAAGATGCTCGTCCTTGGTTTTTGGATGTTATATGCATCCTAATGATGACTTGCACACGTAGTTATCCCTTGCAAATCCTTGCTTGGCATTTGGGTAATCTTGCAGTCGAAATATTATTATGTGCAAAAGGTCTTTCCAAGGCCTATATTATTGTTGGATAGGGGGCTCTCTGTGCGAAGTACACACTCACAAGAAAAAAAAATTATATAATCTCATTTCAACCACAGCAACAATTAATATGCAGTTGGTCCTTGGAAATATCCTTGTTTCAAGCATAGACTATAGAATTTCATTATGAAATCTCGCCAAGGATATGATAATGCAACAGCAGTGCTTATGGTGCCAGTGCCGGAAAACTATTACTTTAATTTAGAATAAATGAAGGAAGGTGGTGGCATTTCTCTTCTTTGCTTTTGCATCCATACACGATGTCCTTGATGGTCCCTTGGTATATCTTTAATATAAAGATAGATATACATCCATAGATTTTAGGCTGTTGAAACAAAACCAATTATTATTTGGCCGCTGTCCAATTCTAATTCACAATTATTATTGTTATCCTGTTTTTGGTTTTTGGTTTTCTAGAGAGTATGAGACGATAAAGATGAACTCAAAAGGGCACGGTGTGTATAGATAGAACGATATAGACAGATAAATATATGTAGATGGGTAAGCCCACAGGAGGCAGATATGAAGTTGAAAATTCACATTTGTCCTGAAGGACGACGACGATGATGACGATATGCGATGCAGTTAAAGTGTTTAAGTGTGCAGTTTGCACGTTCTAAAGGAGTTCTCTCGACTCCTCCGATGATGCTACAAGGCAGAGGGAACTTACGAGAAGTTTTTGAGAGCTTGAAAAGGAAGATAAGGTTGCCAGATAGAATAGCAAAGAGGGCTTTTGTCTAATCTTAATAATTCGTCCTTATTTGGACGGCTGAGTTTATACGTCTGTTTCTGTATACAAACTGCATTTAATATCCTCAGGCACGGATACAAATCAAATTTCAATGGGTGCACTTATTACCTTGAATTTAATAAGTTTCCTTCAGTATTTGAATTTCTATATTTTCAAGGTGCATTTGAACTCAATAACACGCTTCCCACGCAGAAAATAAATCTAGTTTTCGACAAGGTACTAGAGAGTTTTATATAGATTCTGGCTAGGGCTAGCAAGGGGCTAGCAGGGGTTAGCAAGATTATGAAACCGTTTGCTATAGGCAAAACGAAGTTGCCTTAAGTGGGCCTTGATTCCGCGATCTTCTGCTTGTCAGTCTAACGCGCTAACCATTTTGGCTAACTCGATATACAAAAATCCAATGTCGAAAGTGAATAAGTTTCATACTCTAATGTTGCATACTATATTGTTTAACAAATACATACAGAATGGGACAGGATTTTATGTACTTGCTCTAAGGTAAAACAACTTAGAAAAGGTTTTAACGGATGTCTCACTTACTTATTTTAGATGGCGCTAACAGCCCAGTATGGGCTACGGCCTCAACTAACAAGCTCCTCCAGCCATCTGTGTCCCTATAAGTAGCTGATCCAGTTGCGCACACCGAGTTGGTTGAGGTCGTTCTCCACTTTTGTGCGCCACCTGTTATGGGTTCTTCCTCTGCTGCGTACACCATCGGAGTTGGATTCGTAGACTCGTCGGGCAGGTGCGTTGCGGTTCATACGCTCCACGTGCCCCAGCCATCTCAGGTCAGCCGCTGTATTTTCAGCTTTTTGACCAGGTCAACGTCGCTGTATAGCCGATTTCTCGTCGTTTGATCTTCTCCTCCATACTCCTTCGATACCGACCGCACCGAAAATCACACGAAGAATCTTCCTCTCAAAGCACGCTAGCAGATTTTTATCCGATTTTTTCAGTGTCCATGCTTCTGCCCCATAGAGCAGGACAGGGATGATTAGGGTCTTGTATAAAGCTTCCTTGGTTCTCTGAGAGAGGGCCATTCTACTTAAATGCCTGCTTAGACCGAAGAAACAGCGGTTGGCAAGTGTTATTCTTCGTTTGATTTCTTCGCTGATGTCATTTTGCTAGGTAATAGTGGAGCCCAGGTAAACAAAGTCCTTGACAATTTCCAAGTTATATCTGTCCATCGTGATATTTTGCCCGAGTCGACGATGTTGAGATATCATACGCGACTTTAAAATCGATAAAAAGGTGGTGTGTATCGATCTGGAGTTCGTGAGTTTTTTCTAAAATCTGCCGGAGTGTGAACATTTGATCGACGGTTGACTTGCTTGGCCTAAAACCACACTTATAGGGGCCGATCAGATCGGTGACAAAAGGTTTTAAGCCGGTCACACAGGATAGCCGACAAAATTTTATAAGCGACGTTTAGGAGACTAACTGCTCTTAGTTGGTGCATTTCAGTGCATCTCATCTTTTATGGATGGGTAACACTATTTCACTCATTGGGAATATACTTTCATCCATCCAAATTTTGAAGATGAGTTGGTGTATGCTCCTTACCGATTCATCTCCCGCTGATTTGAATAGTTCGGCTAGTAGGCCATCCGCACCAGCAGCCTTGTACGACTTAAGTCGATATCGCCAGCCGCACTTCGGCTAGGTCGCGTGGACGGAACTGTTGGTCATAATTGTCCAAGTTGAATGGAGTGCTCTGCCTACTAGCAGTATCTTGTCTGTCTTCACCGTTAAGCAGTCTAGAGAAGTGTTCTTTCCAGATCCTCCGCACTGACTGTGTATCTACTACCATATTTCCACACCCACCACGGATGTCTCACACCCATAGTAAAAAGTGTGATATAAAAAAAAAAAAAAAAAAGACAAAGGAAAGAGACATTTCTGATGGGGTACCGAAACATGTTCAACAAGTTTCTACTAAGGAGGGCCTCACGAGTGTTTGAAATGTTTCCCTCGTTTAAACTTTTGGTACCGAATCCCAGCAAAAGGCTTGTTAAGTATCTGACGGGTTTTCACCTTCTAGATTTTTTTAATAATATAATAATTTATTTGCATTGCACGGCACAAGTTAGAAGGAATAAAAGGAAAGGAAAGATTTTTGTTGGCACAGTGTATTGAGAACTAGACGTTAATTATCTCATGAAATTCCACGGGTTGCGTCCAGTTGAAACTGGGGAATCCGGAAAGGATGCTACCTAGACTGGGGCCCCCCACGTCCAGGTTTGCAGTCAAACATTATGTCCACTGTGCCATTGCAACCCCATTTCCCCTTCTTAAAACTTGCTAGGGCCTTGCGCAAACTAGACACAAACTTGGAATTTTTCCATCCGGGTTTCTTCGTCTCCTTCTTCTCGCCCTGCATTCCTCTATTTCTGGTTATCTTTCTAATTGTGTCTCACATCCAAGGCCAAGGGAAATTACATAATTATAACTCCCCCCCCTCTCTCTATCGGAAACATGCATCCGCTCCTGACGAAAATGTCCTCAAAACAATCAAATGGTTTTTGGCTCTTTGTCGTCCTCTTTTGTAGTCTTTATAGTTTATTCGATGCCTAATGTAGCGAGAGATAATTGAAGATTTAAGTCTCCTTGTTGCAGATCGTTGCATTTATCGTTCTATGTATTTATATGTGTGCGCAGTAATATCTTGCAAGTTCTTCTTGTTTTTGAGAAATTTTATCTGCTTCATTTAAATTTACGGGAGTATATGTGGTGAGTTCTTTCTCTTCAATTGTTGTTGTAAAATCTAGACACACAAAGTGTATTTTTCATTCGTGTTGTGCAAATATTTTCTTCAAAAGAGACAAAAGGACTATGTTTATAGTTGTAGAAATTTAATAGAGTTGCTATATAATAAATTAGTGCGGGGATAAAGATCAATTCCCCAGCTGGGCGATGTTCTATTGAAATTCTAGGAAATTTATTATTATTTCAGTATAGACTTCGAGATGCAGACAGGATAATAAAGTATATGAAAGAGGGTGCGTGGGTGGGTGGGTTGGTTGGATGAGTGTAATTTGTTAAACATCGTTGCCAATATAATGACTATTATACAATCTTATATTAATATTGGACATTTTCTTGTATTACTTGTGCAAACATAAAATATCTATTGGGGGAAATTAATCAATATTTATGAAGGAAGTTTAGATTCTTTCTTGGTGTATCAGCTATAATGTCCTTAATCTTTTACCAGTGTATTATTTTTAAGTTTAAATAATACCTATGGTATTTTACAAAATAGTAAATATCCTAAGACAATATTATCAGGTGGAATCCATTTGTAACATTTGTAAGAAGGCTATTCAATGGTCGTATTGAAGCTTTAAGATTAAAATTTGACAAAAAATTACCCAATTCCGACAAAAAAATGTGACAGTGGTGAATTTTTGTAGAGTGTTTTTTTATCACGTCTTTAGCGTTTTCTATTAGTAGGGACTGTGGTTTAGGTTTTTAGGGGGAAGGTGGTGAGCTTTAGTTTCTTGTAAATTACTCGAAAAATTTGTTTCTTTTTTTTTGTAAAATTTTAAGCCAGAAATTGTATTTTATTTAATTCTACACAAAAAGGGTTCAAAATAATCTTTTCGTACAATCAATTGATTTTTAGAATAAAATGAAAAAAATATTATGGTAAATATGGGTGTGATTCTACAAATGATGGAATATTTTGAAAACATTTCAACCAATCCATCTTTATCTATTTAATAAAATTTGATCTTTTCGATACCCACATGGCGAGACAGAATTATCAGGTGCTGATACTTTATCAATAGTCAAAAAATTCTTCAAAGTGCCTGATCCTCTGTTCCCTGACGTGTCCTTAAACTTTGTCTTTTGCCTTTCTAATCAGGCCCCAAGAAGAAAAAAATTTTAGCACAACTGTTACTATCAATGTTACCACAGGTTTAATTTTTAATGGATCCTGGACGCTGAAAAAATGAGTCATTTTGAAAATAAATGAGTCCCAGTAAAAAATCTGTTCAAGGTGTATGATAAGACTTTTTTCATTTTTTAATGATAAAAATAATTACTTTGAAATCATAAAACAATATATTTAATTCATAAATATTATTCAACTAACTTGTTTAACATACATTTTTTTTTCAGCAAACGAAATAAAAGCGCTTGAACTTAAAAATTTGGCTTGACCGTATTATATAAAGGGCCTTACCAATAATCCTATTTAGTAAGGACTTAAATATTCAAGTGAATTTACCATATTTGTATTGATCACAAATAATGTACTATTTATGGAATGTTCAATTTTTTGAAGTCAATCCCATATTTGATTCACTATTTAGAGTTAACATTAATATTAAGGTCGTACCATGTACAGTTAACTAGTTAGATTCCATAGCGTTACGATTCATTTTACAGAAATATTTAAGTCGTCACTAAATTTGATTATTGGTAAGGCACAGTGTTTATTTTTACTCTTTAAAAAATTAGCCAAATCTAAAAAAGATGAGTCCCTGAGCCATGTTTAAAAATATGAGTCCCCTTTGACTCATTTGATTTCCAGTGGTAACACTGGTTACTATGTATTTATATAGGCTTAATGAAACCACATTATATATTTTTAATTTGAAGCCTTGATGTCTTGATCTATTTTTCTAGAAGTACTAGGAAAAAAAAATTAAAACTTTCACAGTGCGTACAATTTTATTTGTAAGCAACGATTTTCTTTTTTCGTTTGTTCAAAGTCACCTCTTAGAATTCTTGAAATTAATTTCCCTTAAAACACTATACTCTGTTCAGTTCGTATTTTTAGTACAGATAGAGTGTTTGCCTCTCACCCTTACTTTTATGGATTTCAATAACCCATGTCTTTTCTATAAAGCTTTTGCATTTTCCATGGTTGCCGTATAGCACATTATAAATTGGCATATTTATCTCTTCTCTCTCATTCAAATGTCAATAGGGTAACCAACTGCTAATTTAGATTTCGTAAACAGAAAGAAAGTAGACCGTAAACTAAATCTAAAAAAATAAATGTAAATGCAAATAAAAATAAATCTATCTTTTTCCAAACCACCAAGAGGTAAGATAGTAGGCGCGTTTTTTTAAGAGTTCCCCAGAAGTCCTAATTTATATCCGGGATAATCCCACAGTTTTTTTGAATGCACGCACGTCAGGTTAAAATAAAAAAATGTTTTTTATATGGGGTTTTTCAGGTATACTGGTTTACTGTTGCGTTTTTCATATAAATAAAAAACCAAACAATTTTGATTGTTCTTTAAAGTTTTATTGCTTTGTTTGTTTTGTGTATGCTTAATTTTGTATGACATTTAAGGATAAGGTTAGATTACATTATAAGATTTATTTCCGGAAAAAGGATAAGAATTTTTTGAAAGGAAATAAATTTTATTTTATAAACCCTTGGTAAAATATTACAATAAACCCGAAACTATTTTCATGAAGAAAAAGAACTATTTGGCAATTCAAATTGCAATTAATTAATGAACCGAACTCCATCAAAAACTTGCTCAGATAGTAATTCTTCCTAAAAAAAAACAAAAAATATTGTATAGTAGCATTTTACCCAGGAAAAAAATAAAAGGAAAAGATGTTAGCAGAAAAACACGAAGTGACAACACTTTCTTCCTTAAACATAAAATATATGCTATCAAAAGCTTTTTTAAAGCTATAATTCTGAAAGCTACATAACGAAACCCAAAGAAAAGGGTATTAGAATTTCCATCCCCCGACGTATGGGAACTCTGAATCAATGTGTTGTTTTTAATTAAACACATTAAGCGAGCGAGAGGCAAATTGTGTTTATCTTGTTCCAGTCTCCTGTCTCCTCGCAACTATGGAGCAGACAGGTCATGATGGGATGTACGTGGGCTTATGGAATATTACAAAAACAATTTTAATGGAAGTCAGGTGTTCTGTTTTTTATTTCACAGGCAATTTCTTAAATTGAGTGCAATGCAAACACCAGCCAGCACGTGTATGTTTGAAAAAGCTCTCCCATAAGGCCTGTACAGAAAATACGAACTGAACAGAGTATAGCAGATTTTTTTCAGCTTTTGAGCATCTGTTTTCTGCAAAAAAAAAAGTATATTATCGAATTTTTAATTTTTAAAAATATAAATTAGTGCAGGAAAATTAGAAAAAAAACAATCGATTTATGGAACGAAATACAGGACGGCTGAATTTTTTATACCTGAAAGAGGGCTATTAAAAAACCTGATGATTAGTTTTTCGGGACGCCATCCATCTCCCTGGGGAAATCCACCATTTTGGAAAACGCAAAGTGATCTATATTTCCGAAACTATTGATCTTAGATACAAAATTGTAAGGCTTAGCTTGTAGGCAATTAAAAAATCCTTCGTTCACTAGTATACATTTTTTTCGGTGCGCGGGCGATATTTTCAAGGTTATGTCGTCTTATTATTTCTTTTTTTTTTCACATTTACACATTTTTGTCATTCTCGAATAAGCTAACGTGAATTACTTTCTAAATGGGAATTTTAGAACACTAAATTTCCAACATTTCGATATATTTTTAAAGATGATGCCATACCACAGAAACAGCCATTTTAGTTGCGCTAAAATGAAAACCCCGGAGTAAATAAAATAGTAAATTGTTATTAAAATTAAAAAAACACAAAAATGGCTGTAACTTTTGACTGCGGTATCGCATCATTTTCAAAAATATATCAAAATGATGGAAATTTAATCTTCTAAAATTTTTATTTGAAAAGTAATTCACGTAAGTTTCCTCTGGAATGTAAAAATTTGTAATTGCAAAAAAATTACAAATAAAACGACATAACCTTGAAAATATTGCCTGCACAAAAAAAAAATTGTACATATAAACGAAAGACGGTTTAATTACCCACAACCTTGGTCTTACAGTTTTTCCTCTGAGATCAATAGTTTCGGAGATAAGTCCAGTCGTATTTTCCTAAATGGTGGATTTCGCCAAGGTCATGGCGGGCGTCCCGAATACCCGGACATAAGCTTTTCTAATAGCCCACTTTCATTTATAAAGAAATCAGCTTACCAATATTTTATGCCACTAAAAATTCTATCTTTATTGTACTTTATCGACTCAATTGATTTAGCAGATATTTTCCCAAAACATCTAACTTTCGACTGGGTTATCGCATCGTCTTCAAAAATATATAAACATATGTTAAACTCTGTGGTCTTCGATTTGTATCATGAGAACAATTTACGTTAGTTTCTTACGAAATGAGAAAAATGTGAAAAAGTAAAAAACAGTAAAAAAAAAATAAAACGACATAACCTAAAAAATATTGCCCACGCGGAAAAAAGTAAGTAATTAAGTAAAATGGCGGATTTCCCCAGGGTGTGGCGTCCCGAAAAACTGGGCATAAGCTTTTCTAATAGCCCTCTTTCAGGTATACAAAATTCAGCCGTTCTACATTTCGTTCCATAAAACGATTGTTTTTTCTGTACTATATAACTATCAGTTAAAAGTATCAGTAAAAGTTGAAACATGTGAAAACTAATTTTGTACGTACGGATGGTTATATTAATCAGCAAGTAAGTTGTCTCACAAGACTTTGGTCCATAAACTTAAGGCCTTAGAATTTAATGACAAATTCTTGATATAGATCTCGTCATATTTAAAGAGTAGAAGTTATAGTGTTAATTTTAGAAATGAGCTCTCTGATTAATTTTATGTCAACTCTGGTGTTCCAAAAGGTAGCCACTTAGGCCCCCTATTATTTATTTTATATATAAATGACTTCCATAATAAAATACTCCTCTGTTCTAATATACGCTATATGTTCAATTAATGACTATTCACAGCTTCAAGAAGATGTTTATAGATTTAGGGAATGGTGCAATACAAACCGACACTTGTTGAATATTGACAAATGTAAAACAATGTGTTTTACACGCAAACAAACAATTATAGAATATAATTATATATTAGATTCTTCTTCTCTTTGCAAGCTTTCCGTTTTCTCCGATTTAGGTGTTATTCTTGACACTAAATTGACGTTCACTGACCATTATAACCTTATAGTTAAAAAAACTAATAAAATGCTCGGTTTTATTAAGCGATTCTCTCGCGATTTCCGTGATTCAAATTTCTCGAAAACTGCTACACTGATTTCAACCAAAATTTTTATACAAAAGGTCCCTTATAGTTTTAAGAATTTTGCATATAAAAACTTTCGAAAAAGTAATTTTTGGGTTTTTAAAAAAATATTGATATTTTTTTTTTTGAAAATTCAATATCTTGAACACAGGCTAGTGAATTTTGTTTTGGTTTTGTGAAAAATTGTATTTTATTAAATATTAAAAGTTGGCATACCAAATTTTATTTTAAAAAATGTTCAAGAATTTTTATATTTAAAAAATTAATTTAAAAAAAAACGCTGTAACGATTTTTGAATTTTTTTTTCAAAAATTCATATTTATTAAACAAATCAGATGGCATACTTTTTTTTGAGCTCCATCTGTTTTAGCTATTAAAATAACTAATTTATAATAATTCATAGTAATCATTTATATTTTAAATTGTTTTTAAAACTTTCTTTTTAATGATATCATAATGTTGTGGAACTAGTAAATATGAACATTGTCAATTTCAAGCTACGTCAAAGTTGTTAGCTATAAGAACAAGTTTTGTGAGATCTAATCGTGACCATTTTTTAATATTATCATAATGTTATGGAACCAATACATATGCACACTGTCAACTTTAAGCTACGTTAGTTGTTAGATACGAGAGCAAGTTTGTGCGATCCAGTCGTGACCATTTTTTACTGCTGGAGTAGAACAGTAAAAAAATGGAACACAGAAAACTGAAACGACATGTTCCATTTACTGTGAATTGGCAATCAGCTGTTCAGTAAAACGATTTTCCATCAGTAAAATAAATAAATTTTTGTTTTCAAAAATGTTTCTTCCTTGGGATTATTTTATGCGGAAAAAAAATAGTTTAATTGATTTGCCATCGATTCGTATAATTTTTATGTTTCAAATCTTTTTATAACACATGCAATTATCCAAAAGAAAATTTTTACTGATGGTTTTTATTGATCGCTCTAACTGGCCCCTTATTCTAGGTTTCCACTTGTCATTGAAAGACACAGTTTGACAAGACAGGGTGGGTTATACTTTCCCTTTACTGCTACTTTCTTAGCTTTTTGTGTTGGTTATACACAAGATACATATATTACAGGTTCATTTTTGTTCAGTTCTGCGCATGTTGTCAAAATCATTAGTAAAAAAATTGAATTTCAAACCATCACCACAAATTTATTTTTGTTTACTGTGTACTTACACATAGGGCAGCTATCTTGAAATTTGACAAGCTGCTGTAAATTTGCGTCTTTCAATGACAAGCTAACACTTTTTACATTTGACAAGTTAAAACTACGCCATTACTAAAAATGGAACGATACACGCTTCAACAACGAATGGAAATTGTTAAAATTCACTACAAAAATGATGAAAATTTTAATGTCACAGTTCGCAAGACTAGAGCACTTTTGGGTCGTCGTGAAGCACCTTCTCTGCCGGCAATAGTGAAAATGGTGGACAAATTTGAGCTGTTAGGACAAGTTATTGATGTGAAGAATCGAAACCGTGTCCGTTGCTCAAGAACAACTTGACAAAATCCCAGTAGGTTTGTTGATTCCTCGTCGATCTTTGGAATAAGGCATTCCACAATGCTAAAGATAAGATCTATGCCAATGCTCCGTTTAACAGATTTAAGTGTCTGGCTCACGTTAGGCCCCACTGCACTGTAGATGTCTGGCAAGTGTCCAATAAAGTAAATGACACCATCCCCTAAGACTACGACATATCAAAAATTCAGCTTCGATAAAATAACGCAATGTTGCAACCATTGTATGCAACTCTAATACTCGCTACCCCTTAATTGCACCCGGATTGAAGATTCTTAGTATCCATTTGTTCTTAGCTACCACAGTATCTGTTCACAGAAATAATCTTAGCTTTTATAAAATTGCGTATCTCTGGCGGCCCTGGGTTCTTACTGTATAAGGATTTCTCGAATAGTTAAAAAGGTTTTAGGAATCATTTACACTGAATTTTTAAGAAATATATTAGTAGGTTTTTCAAGAAGCTTTAACAAAAATTAAAAAGTTACTTCGCGTTGTTAGATATCTTAAAAAATAACAAATAAAACAGTTGTTTGCTTCATTTTCTAACGGGACTTTTGGTAACGCTGATGTCATGTAAAAATTCTGAGCTCAGATTCTAATTCAGGTCACCAAAACCCCTTTGAAAAACATAGTTGCAAAGAGATTAATCACATTCTAGATAGACCACAGGTACAGGGTGCCACTTCTCCTTTACAGCGGCTATTTGTATGCAGGGTTTTTGTTTCAGCTGTTCAATAGAAGGCTATCAAACAAAAAAGTGCAGTATAGATTTGATTTAGTGGCAGTAGATTTATATTTTGCGAAAAGTGCAGTAGATGTACTGCGATTGCAGCAACATCCAGCCGCAAATGTGCGAATTGGTCATGGAAAATTTCATGAAAAGGATATGCTTCTGCAACCGTAATCGTGGCAGCTATTTGGCTGATATCATATTCCATTGTTTATGGCATACCTTCTTACAATTAAATAATCATCCATTGGTTTGTCACGAATATTCGTATTTTTTTCATATCAAAATGAAACCTCTTATTGGAAAACCTTTATAACAATTATAATAGTTGTAATTCTGTTATAAAATATGCTTAACTCATAAGCGAAGATGATTACCACCGTGAATTTACTAAATTGTTGTATTTCACATGAAAATAATTTATAAGCATAAAATGCTCAAAAAAAAACACCCTTAATAAATAAATTAAAACATAAAACTATTTTTACTTAACTGATTTTATTTTTAAACAAAATTTTATACTTTACAATGGAGCAACACCCCAAAATGATCAACATAATCATCATCATCTCCTTATGAATGGATACTGTAGGTGCTAACTTTGCCATTGTCATCAAGAGTCGTTGTGGCAGCCTTATAACCAGCTTGTCTGCCATTGATATCGTGATTTTCAGCTTCAGCCGTTGAGAGAAGATTGTAGTTGTTTGGCCTTCCATCAGAACCGTACTAGAATAAAAAAAAAACAAGAATAAATTAATAATTCGTCTCAATCAATTAAGAAAATAACATTCTACTCGATTCTTACCTGAGAACCGGAAGCCCATTTGGAACTCTTTTCCCATGACTTTGAACGGTAACCGTTATTTCCTAAATTTGCTGCTACTAAATTACTAGATCCAAGATTTCCATATGAGCTAGTTCCATCTAAATTCAACTGGGAACTTCCAGAACGGAAACCTCCGAAACCAACGTCTTGAGCTTGCATCCTAGCCAAGCGTTCCGACTCTGTCATATAGCGGCCAAGACCTGAGTCATAAATCGAAGATTGAGATCCATAGCTTCCTGCAAGAGTTGCTGATGGAACAACCAAAGCACCATGTGTCCCGTACAAACTAGTACCGGTTACAAGAGGAAGCAAATTCGAGCCAGTGTTTCTTGAAGACTGTGACGTACTGAAACTAGACTGGGAATTTAAGCCAGGATTAGTGTATATTATTTGAGGTTGAGCTTGGGATTTGGCACTCTTGTGTGTGTAGCTGTATTCAGAGGCACCTCCTACTGGGGAGATGATGGTGCTGTAAGTTGGCGCAATTCGGGAGTTTGACATGCTCTCCGTCAACCTATCGTAAGAGTTTGCACTGGGGTAGAATGTGGTTGCTGCGGGAAGAGTCTGGATGTGGCTGTTCATTAAGGATGAGTGTGAGCTAAGGCCAACTGATGGTACTATAGCCAAAGGAGCAGCTTGTGATTGAGAGGAGAATTTGCGGTGTGCTGAATAGCTCTCTGAGGAGCCACTGGGTGATGTGTAGACTATTGGAACAGCTTGGTTTTGAATACGTTGTGAACGTTGATGCGTATAGCTCTCGGAAGCAGCAGCCGGTGTATAAATAGTTGGGATAGCAGCCTGCTGAATGCGTTGTTCTCGATGATGGCTATAGCTTTCCGATCCGCCAGAAGGTACGCTCAAATAAACGGGATTTGCTTGGTTTTGAATGCGACGTTCTTCTTGACGACTGTAACTTTCAGAACCTCCGGATGGTGCTATAATAACTGGAGCAGCTTGATTTTGTACACGACGCTCTTCTTGGTGACTGTAACTTTCAGAGCCTCCGGATGGTGCTATATAAACTGGAGCAGCTTGGCTTTGAACACGACGTTCTTCTTGGCGACTGTAACTTTCTGAGCCTCCGGATGGTGCTATATAAACTGGAGCAGCTTGATTTTGTACACGTCGTTCTTCATGGTGGGAGTAACTTTCTTCGCCTGCTGATGGTGAACTCACGTAAACTGGGGCGGCTTGATTTTGAACTCGGGACTCATGATGGTGAGAATACGACTCAGAACCACCAACTGGAGAGGTGATTACCACTGATGGCGAATTCACTCCCTCGACACGTCTCTCTGATTGTTCGGCATAACTTTCAGAACCACCACCACCAACGGGAATGACGATTGCCCCTGAACCAGCATTTTGGGATGACGAGGACGAGGAATATTCACTGTTGAGTGCTGATGATCCAGCACCACCGATTCCAAGGCTGTATTCATCTTGCAAGACCTGTTGGTTTCCAGATTGACTTCCGCTGCTAGCACTGTTGTAGGATGAGCCTGAATAGCCAGAACCAGAATTTGAATAACCTGATGAACCACCATAACTAGCACCTACAGTTCCAACGCCATATGAGTCGACGTCCTCCAATGATGATTGTAGTTGTTGGCTAAAAGGAATGTGAAAAAGTGTTCGTTTAAATTTCAAACGGTTGAATAAAATTAGATTTAAATTCACCCAGCATCCCCTCCCAATTTGTTACTAACTATACGTTTGGCATCTCCCACAGTTTGTTCATGTTGTGAATAATGACTAAAAAAAAAGACAGTTTAGTAAAAACCTAATTTATATATGTTTTTATATAGAAAATATAAGTATGTATGTGTATTTTATTTGCCAATTTTTAAATTTCTGATTTTTTTGTACCATGCCAATTTGGAATAACAAAATTATAACCAAACGGTTTTCTATAGTACTTACATATCACGAATCGAATTGACTCTATAAAAATAATTCGATAATTGGATTACTACTCAAGTTAAGAATCGTCACTCATTTGAAATTATTAAAAAAAAATATATATTAAAATTAAAAATATATATTATTTAAAACTCTATAAATGTTCTCTTATTATTTATGTGATGTATGGTATATATGTATATGTAAATTATGTTTGTGTGTGGGTATTAAAAATTAAAGTAAAAGAGATAAGAGCTAAGAACCTACCTCGAATGAAGGCCGATTGGAAGATCTGAAAATAAATTTATAAAAAAAAATCGTGTTAGCGACAGTTTTTTTTTTTAATAAAAATATTAAACATTAAAATTTGTATCAATTTTAAAATACGTGTGTTAAAAAAAAAATTATTGTCTGAGAGTTATCTTATCAGTGTTGAACCGGAGGCCATCAAATTGGGCAAACAAATTGTATACTGATGGTGATGTGGTTTCATATTAAATTACTTTTCTGTGTCAAAAAAATATGTGAATACAAAAATGTAGAAAAGGTATTAAAATAAAATGCACTACACAACTTTAATGTAGCTAGATGTTTGATATTATTATATGTATAAAGTTAATGTTTCAATAATTTTAAAAAGTAAATATAAATTGGGTGGCGCAACGGCTCGTGAAAAACCAGGGCCTATTGACTAACAACTTGCAACCATTCCTGTGTGCGCGTGTCAACAGGAATGGAAGGGACCTACAATTTTATGCCGAATCCGAACGGCTAGACGAGAAGCACTTATTCATGACAAGTGATACTCTTGGAGGATTTGTCAATTCCTTGCAAGAGGGAGTAGCCCTGAAAAAACTTTTTAGTTTTAAGGTAGACGAGGCTGTCATGTAAAAAAAATCTTAAAAACAGGTTTAAATAATTTTTAACGTCCCATTGGAAGTTATTGTAATTGGTGCGATTTGTCGAATTGAAAATTTTGACACATCTTCACGTTTTAAGGTCTCTAGAATCAGAATCCGTCGTTTTTAGCTAGATGTCTGTATGTGTGTATGTACGTACGTTCGGGGTCCTTTTTTCGTCCACCAAATCTCGAGAACGCATAACGATATCGACCTCGGATAAATTTTATCTTACAGATAATATTGTCATAACGTGCTGAAAAGGTTTTCTAACAAATTCAATAAGCCGTTTTTTTACTACAGCAATTTAAAAAGGAGCTCTAAATGTCATTTAACTGGAATATCTCGACAACGAAATAAGATATTCACTTCAGACTAATTTTATTTTACACATAATTAGACAATACCAAATGGGTTAATATTAAAACAAAATTCAACAGACACTTATTTTTAAACTAAGAAAAACAGTTAAAAAATAATGTTCGTCGCAAATATTTCAAAAACAAAAAATTATTCCGAACCCAGTCTATTTTTTTTTTTACATATAACGATGTTGTCAACAACTGGTAATTTTTTTTTAACGAAATTCAATAAACAGTTTTTTTTTATAGCAAAAAAAAAATGGAAAAAAAAACTTTTAAAAATTCTTATCAAATGTTTTCTAACTCAAATATTTTGAAAAAACAATGATATCGGTTTCAAATTCTTACCAAAAATGTATACTTATACCATCTTAATGTTGTGTAATTTTGAGGTTTTTAAAACCACCCTTTAAAAAGCTAAAAATCTTGCAATGAAAAACTTTTCAAAAATGTTTTTATTCGAAAAATTCTTACACTCAAAATCGCTTCAAAATCGAAATTTTGCATATGACACCTAATTTGCCTTTTTATGTTCTTTGAAACCATGTTTTTTTTTTAAGTACACGCCCCTGATTTCTGGTATTTTTTTTAAGCTAATAGTGTGTTTTGAAATAATTAGCTTATATAATTAATACTTCCATACCGAGAAGAGTTAGAACAAAAAGTTTTACAAGTTAAATTCTTAGAATTTTGTAAGCTATTTACAAAAAAAAAATAAAAATTTTACTATTATAAATGGATAAAGTACAAAATATAGGTAATGTCACATTTTGCCCTGTATCTCTATATCTATACCTACCTACACAATATTATTACTCTATAAAAATTACTCTTGAAAAAATTTCGGGGGGTTTTTAAACTGAAAACTCAAAATTAAGAGTGAAATTGTATGGCGAGGAAGTTAAATTCATACATTTCGGGGGGGTTTGAACCCCCAAAACCTCCCCCCCCCCCTACGTTGCCGCCTGATATCAGCCAAATAACCGCCACGGCTACGCTTGCCGCACCATAATCTTTTCATGAAATTTTCCACACCCAATTCGCACATTTGCGGCTGTATGTTCTCGATAACTTCACGAATTCCATCTTTAAGAATCGATAGTGCAGCACTGGCATAGACCTTATCTTTCACGTGGCCTCAAAGACAAAAGTCCAATTGTGTTACATCACAAGATCACGGTGGCCAATTGTGATCACCTATTCTAGAAATAACATGGTCAGGAAACTTTTCTTGCTAATTTGCGGAAACTTTTCTTGCAAATCTGGCTTTTAACGTATATTAATAATGGGCCCCATCACTCAAGATGATTTTTCGATGAAAATCCGGATCATTTTGATGCATTTCAAGTATATCTAATCAGTGAAGATACGACGTTGTAGCTGATCGATCGGCTTCAGTTCTTGTGTTAACTGCACATTGAAAGCGAAATACGGTGTAATGTCGTTTCTGGAATGCCTTATTCCCAGGATCGACGAGGAATCGACAAACCTGGGGTGGAATCGGCTAAGGTCATTATCGATAAATTCCGTCTGCATAACAAGTGATAATTATATTTTTTGACTATTTTCTCTGATAGCTAAATAGCTGTCACAGAAAATAGTCACAAAAATATGATTATCACTTGTGACAGTCACCTTACGCAGACGGAATTTGTCGATAATGACTATCACTTATCACATATCACCTTAGCCGATTCCACCCCCTGTTTTTGTTGGGTCTTGAGCGTCGTACACGGTTTCGATTCTTCACATCACTAACTTGTCCAAACAGCTCAAATTTTTCGACCAGTTTCACTATTTTTGGCCTTGAAGGTGCTTCACGACAAACCAAAAGTGCTCTAGTTTTGCGAATTTTTTAACAGGTACGAACATGGTTCTCGAAAATACGAACGTACGTACTTCCATTCGTTATTTTGACGTTCATGGAATTTGGAGTTGTTTTGTAAGAAAATAATCAGAAGTAATAAATAAAAATATTTTTATATAAAAATACAATCGTATTTTAGCACCCCTATTGTGATTGTCAATCTTACGCTCCGACTCCACAGGCCATGAACGATGGCCGGACTATGGAACATGTTTTAAAAAAATCCCATGGAGTTGCAAAAATCCATGTTCAAGCAGTGACATATCCATATAAATCAGATTGTGGATTGGATTATGGACATCGTTCATGGCCTGTGGAGTCGGGGTGTAAGATTGATTGTTGGTAAATACTAAAATTCGATATTAAACAAGCCAACCGCTTAAGTTTTGGTCATTGAGAATGATGCAGGCCGTCGCTAATTAGAAGAAAATTGGCAAAAATCGATGAATTTTGTAATTGCTTTCTAAAATGCAAAATTTCAATATTTATCAACTATCAATCTGTAATTGACAATAGCAATAGTTGTGTAGGTATTTCCAATTACGAAAAACAATTTTTCAATTCAATAATTTTTGTTTAAATCGTTTTTTGCTAACATCGAGGAGCATTGTGGTTGAAAATCAGAATAGTGCAACCAGAACAAGTTTTAAAATTTTCATTCCTGCTTTCGTTATTTCCTTCCCTCTAAATTTCTACTCCCCTCACCCAATCTGTCAAAAAGACGAAGCAACCGAAAAAAACGAATCGTGAAATCGGGCACTTAGTAATGGCGTAGTTTTTACTTGTCAAATGTCAAAAAATGACAGCTTCAAAAGTGACAGCTGCCCAAATAACGGGCTATTCAAAAGATTCGTTCACTCTTGCTTTCGGAGGGGAACAACGCTCTAGAGCGCAACTTTGTTAAGAAAAACTGGCATCTCCTTGAAGTATGAATGCAAAAAACAGAAAGATGATTGTTGTATATGCAAATATGGTTCTTAGTTCTTGTAACTAAATTCTTTATTAAAATTAAAGGAATGCTTTTAAATAAATAAGTTAAACGTAGTAAGATGCAGTTTCAATATATGTAGATACATTTTTAAGTACATTAAAAGATAGATAGATATTTTTCAGAAAGAGAAAGATGGATTGTTAATTAAAGGTGAATACACATTACAAGAATATAGATTTCTCAAATAGGGTTAACTGTTCAACACTATTCAGAAAGCTACTTTTCGTTGGTTTTTGACATAAGTTTAAGAGTCCATTCGACAATATTATAGTTCTAGAAGGCATAACTAAGTTACCTCTAAAAGGCATTTCAAGAAAATCTTATTGATACCTAAAGTGCCTTTCACATGAGCTGCGAACTGCGAATAAATCTTTTTAAAAAAATTTCAAGAGGAAATATATATCTTAACATATTTTTGTATAAACTTTTTTGCGAAGTGAAAAAATGGACATTATTTACAAAATTTAAAATAAAAAAACACAAAAAATGCGTTTAAATTAAAAAAAAATACGTTTTAATATTTTCTACGTGACCAACAACAAGCCTCTGCGATCTGTCAATTATAAATTCGCAATTCACAACAAGAAGACGTGTTCCACAAACTTGGGAATAAATAATTTGCTCGAATTTAACCCTAATTACCAGTTTTACTTTTGTATGTTTCATCAGAACTCGTAGCTCTCAGCGACCAGACCACTCATGTGAATGAAACGTCAAAACAGTTCGCATCCCAGTTCGCATCTCATGTGAAAGAGTCTTAGCTGTCAAATGCATATATTCGTAATCCACAACAACAGGACGCGTTCTATAAAACCAGCGCTAATAAATAATTGCCTCGAATTTAATCGTAAATTGTGGACGTCATTTTATTTTGATATGCTTCGACTTTGGCAGTGTTCGTACGCGAAACAACGAAAATGTAAATGATAAAACCAAATAATAACGAACTATACTCTGTTCAACGAAAATTGTCAGTACAAGGAAGATAGGACGTTTGTATCTCTGTCTGGTCGCATTGGTATGCATATACCTATTTCAAGTAAAAGCACTCATAGGGTTTCCCTACTTTGCATTATATCTCACCTTAATTAATTCTGTTCTCAAAAGCTTCAAAACAGAAAGCTATTTTATAAAAACCACCGAAAAAGCTCTTTTGTATTGCTTTCAATGGGTAAAGTAACTCTGTTGCAATATATATTTTTTTTAGCTCACACAGCCAGAGTAGAAACTATTATATGATCATCACAGATAAGCAATACCTAGATGGGAATCTACGGCTGTCAATTCGGTTTGCCTACAAGCTCAAACGTCAAATGGCCGTGGTGAACATCGGATTTTTGCACTAGTGTACGTGAAAAAAAAATCCGAGTTTCACCTCGATTCGTGAACAAAATGGCGGATAATTTAAGAATCCAAGGGTTTGTTTAAATGTGCTAGGTTCTTGTATGACGATTTCCTTTCGACGATTGCAGATTAATTTTTTTTGTTGTAAGGAAGTCGCAAAAAAAATCGTGTAGCCGGTGTAAATTTTCTATATGAAAGATTTGATTTTTAATCTTTTTTTCTAAACAAATCAAATTTTTCTATCACAGATTTGATTTTTTTGTTGAAATGAAAGTTACATTAAGGTTAAACTACATATACCTACCTACTTTTGCAAGAAAGTACAAAAGTGAGAATTTAAAATGTTCGCAAAAGAAACCTTCTTGCAAGAAAACATACAAAAATTGTTTTGACAGAAAACGTAGTATAACTTCTTATTGGCTGTAGAGCTACTAGCGATGTTGTATTTGTAATGCCTGTAAAATCGTACTGTACTATGGATGGCTTTTGTGATAAAACACGCCTTTTTTTTCCTCAATTAGAATTGACTTTATTGCAGTTTTTGCAATTAAGAACAGATGAGATTCACACCATTGTGGGTGCTTTCTTTTATCCCCATACAAATTAATTCTGGCAGATGAAGGTTTTGTTGGTATTCCAAATGTTTCGCATCGGCTTAGGAGACCATTTTTGTTGCAACACAATTTAAATTGTGTAAAGGATCTTTCAAAGTCCCGGTCTACATTGAACGATTTTTCCAGTGCCGATCTTTTATTCGTAGGTGAAGGGAGTGAAAAGTGAGGGGTAGGGATCAAATCGTTTGTACCACAAAACTCGAACGATTTTTCCAAGCTGTTTATGTTCTCTTTCGCCCTCTTTCCAGTTTTTTGTGTGTGTTCGGTGTCAGTGTGCCATTGGGTTTATGGTGTGAGTGAATATCAATGCAAAATGAAGAGCACAGAAATAAAAAAATGAAGAAGACAAGGAAAAAATCTCATGGAAAAAATCGTTCTGTGTGTACATTTCACACGATTTCTGGAAAAATCTTCGTGGAAATATCGGGCAATGTAGATCGGGACAAATCAACGTTAAAGGCTCTTCCAAACCAATGTGAAACATTAGTTGCGGCGAAGAAACATTCGCATGTCAAAATTTATTTACATGGTGATAAATGAGAGTGCCCACACCAACGCGGCGGAGAAACATATGAATTAATTTTGACTGACGAATGTTTCTTCGCCGCAACGAATGTTTCGCATTGGTTTGGGTGAGCCTTAAATCGGAGCGAAACACTCACGACAACAAAACATTCACTTTTTAAAATTAAGTTACATGAAAATAATTGAGAGTAGGTACCCACAATGAAAGCGGTGCGATTTTCCATATGAACCCGATGACTGACAAAAATGTTGTCCACGCACCGGTTTGGGGGACCTTAAATTAATTTCTAAAAATTTACGTCGGAATTTGACCATGCTGCAATCCAACCCCTTACGTATAAATTAAAATTATTTCATATATTAAGTGTGTCTGTACCCTAAAACTAAGAATATAGTAGCTGTCAAATTTGCCATGGTGAATTTAATTTTTGTTGATTTCTCGAACCTTATTATTGGTTGGCGAGATTTTTTTTATAATTATTGTGCTGTAGAGCTGAAAAAAATTGAAATTATGTTTTTAAATTTCATAAACATAATTAGGTCTTTTGCCCTTTGCTATATTCTGCTCAAACAGGGCCCCTTCGGAGGCGACAGAGTTCTACAAAAAGTTCTCATCGCGCATCGTCTGCCCAAGTAGCTTTTTGGCGAATTGGAAGAAAGAAACATGAAAGCACCAAAAGATTTTTCATTGAAATTCAAGGACTCGTTCAAGTTCCGCTTGCCATGCGGGCATTGTGCAACAATTATTTTTTTGTTAATTTATTTTTTAATGAAAATCACAAACACCGGAATAAAAATCTTCGCACAGCACATTTATGAAAAAAAAAAATGAACTGTCAAACAAATCAAATTCACCGCGTTAAATTGTTGTTGCAGTTCACATCTATTCATCGACACGAAATGAAATTACAAAAACAACAATGTAAACAAATGGGTTTTGGGGGGTGATACGAACGAAAGATTCCTATCTAGGTATTGCTTATCTGTGATGATCATGATCAGTCATCAGTGTGCTTTGGGCATGCCCTCATGCAATGAGGACGGTCATGGTGGATTGTACGATATTTTGCAGGGCATTACAATAACAATTCCTGTACGTTGCTTAGTGGCTAAGAATCTTTTTTATTGGCAGTTTTCTCAATTCAGTGTCGTGAAAGAATGCACACGCGCCACTGTTTTGAAAAAAGCTCGCCCATAAGCCCCTGTACTGACAATGAAGAACGTGCAAATTCAAATCAGGTCAGAAATGTCGGTGTTCGTTGTTACCCGACTTAAGGTAGAACTATAATAATCGGTGGCTAATGTCAAAACAGAACGAGAAGTAGCGTTCCGAAACGTCAAATTGACATGTAACCTATAATTCGCTTAAGTGGTTTGAAGTTGTACCAATGATTTCCCCTCCAGTAGCTGATGATCTTCTTGCCATTGCAGCACTCACTTTATTGAGAAATTTAATAAAATTTTAAAGAAAAACTTTGCACACAGCTCGTATAAAATCGAGAATAAACTGGAATAACAAATGTAATTATTTTCAAATTAATTATTGTTCTAATTCGATTGAACAAAAACTTTGCAGCAGAACAAAGATATTTTTGTTTTTGATGCAGTTTAAACTTTGCTTCACAAAAAATTCACAACACAAAACCCGTGCAATTTTTTTTTTTTATTTTGATTTCTGTTATCTGTCAGTTTACTTTCGCAAGAGCGCTCGATGAGCGCTGTCGCTACCGATAGCGAAAGTTAACGAAAACTTAACGAAAATACCAAATCGCAATTATGGATCATATCAATTCTTTGTATTCGCTCAGTTTCGTAGTACCGCGTAAGCTGACTTCTTTCTATTATAGTTATACCTTTACCCCTTGAACACAATGCTGGTCGCGGTAAAAATCGCTGTAACACAATCGCAAAGGTCGTCCACAATTGTATAGCGCAGAAAGAACGTTTTTTTGACATTGAGATTTGTTTGGGTTCGTTCAGATGTTTGGAATTCCTTCATTGAAAAAGTTACCTGTTGATTTTGAGACCCTTCGAAAGTTAAATCATTGAATATTTTAATGCAGAAATATAGCTTAAGACTTCAAAATAATTTCTCCGCTAATGATGGTTTTCAATGATAGCTATAACTGGTGCCTTACTTTTTAATGTAAATGCTTTCTTTGTTCGTTGTTGAAAGAAGAACGAACAACGTACACTGAATGAAGAACGAAAGTCTTAAGCCAGCTTAAGGCACTTAAAATGGGTAAATTACATTAAACTCCCACGGATTTTTTGTTCAGTTGTTTGTGGAATGGGTTCTGATGTTGTGGGCGAGAATTCTATCGTTTGTTCCCTGGTCAAAGATTTAAGAGATTTTTATGGCTTTCCTTCTCACATTGACCGTTATGTGCGCTCAACCAATAAACTTTATAAAGAACTAAACAAAAATCTCTGGGATTTTTGTTTCTTCGTGTGAAAGACTTAAGGCAATTAAAGGAAAACGTCAAAAAATCTCCAACAACTAGTTTCCCTGTGTGAACACGAATCTCGAATTGGAATTACGAATGAGATACTTTGGTCTAAATTACGAATGATACAAGAATTGCGAACGAACTACAAATTACGAATGGTAGCGAATTTTGACATTCAATTCATTTTGACAAATGTTCATACAACATAAATAAAGAAAATCGGTAATTGAAGTTAAATTCGAGCGAAGAAGTTTATATACATTCGCTGGTCGCCGTTCATGTACAGGGCAATTAAATCCGTTAGGTTAAACCTTTGTTATTGTTATCTCTCGGTATATTAGATTTATTAAAGAAAATTTGTTAAATAAAGTTTTTATAAGAGCCAGTTCTAAACAAAAAAAAAGTAGTTCAACTTCAGTTCAAGATTTTGACTAGGCAATTTTGGTAGATTAACTAAGATTAAACCATCAGGGTTCACGAAGTGGTTGTAACTAATTTCATACTTCAACCGAAATTGAAACAGAGTTAATTCGCTGAAATCGGTGATTAATCTGTATCTAAGTATTGTAAATTGTTAAAAAAAACTGGTTAGAATTTCAAAAAATCAACTAAATTGATTAATGGTGAGGTGCTATCTGTTATCTTATGTAAATAAGAATAAAATTTTAGTTTATACTCGATGCAGCGAGCTTAAAATCCAAGCTCGATAGACGCACTTGCTGGTTGAAATTTCAACCTAAGATGAAAAAATTATATAACCTCAATATGGTAAATACAAAACAGGCCACACACAACGTTTTCCTAACTTAATAACGAATATATCTACTTACTTCGCTATGTTATTTATTATGGGACGATGGGATGTAGACAAATAGTTTAAGGGAAGCGTGCATCTTTTTGAAAGAGGTACAATTGAAATGCCCACCAATTCCTTTGGTACAAATGGATAAAAATGTTTTATTTTACACTTAAACTGTATTAATCACAGCTTTGTTTAAAAAACCCCATTAATACATTTTTGATGAATTACTTTAATTTTAATCAAAAAGAATTTAAATGATGAAATCTTAAACTTTAATTAAAGCATATATATTGCATAATTATTTATGTTATTTTCAGTTTTTCAATAAATATCTACAATGACGTCTTAAAAATTATTTTGTTTAACTTTCATTTGTTTTTAAATTTTGTATATTATTACCTGCAACAGCAGCACTTAAGCACAAAGCTATTACCACAAAATACTTCATATTTATTAATCCTTGAAGTAACGAACAAATTTTAAAATCCAATGATGTGCTCGATGTAACTTATTTGATTATGAACCACCAACTGAATTGATTTGTCTTCTTAAATTGACCATAATCCCATCTACAAAAAAAAAAAATATTATAGCTATTTCGAAATAAAAATTTATTTTAAATGAAATTGTGTCTATACATAGAAGTAGGAACTGATAAGATTCATCAATACATATATAAACTCTCACGGATGTTAGCCTTAATGATTAAAATCGGTATAACGCGAAATTTTAGCACATTTTTATTAAATTTTATTTTTTGTAGGTAGGTATGTATATCAAGGATGAATACTATTTAAGTAAGTTATATACAATCTAAGGTTCAGATCCAGAGAAAGCGCATTGAATTAAATAATTATTCAATACATACATACATAAACTTAACCTTATTAAACTTAGGAAGCTGTTTCTTATCTCATTGAGTTTTTAATTGATAACAGCAACAATAGCTTCGACTCGGACAGTACAAAAAATGAATTTAAACCAAAGTTGATGAAACTAGTTCACGGGCATCTCACTGCACAAAGTTGATAAAAGTGGAATTTCATTCCTTTTATACTTATAGATTATGTAGGTACAGACACTATATTCAATAATTTTTTGTTATGAATGACAAAATTACAATTACGATGATGTTACGATTCTATCTCTTTTTTTCTGGGTTTTTCTGATTAGAAAACAACATTTTTTTCTTGTCTCAATACAAGTTGATACAAATTGTCATGTATTCTATAATCTATCAATCACCTAAATATAGATATTTACATATATCAAAAGATTAGTGAATTTGGAGCTAAAACGGTAGATCAAGTTGTGTAAGGTTTAACCTTGGAAAAGGTCGGGTAGGGTATAGAAATAATTTTAACTTTTTTTGTTGTTTACTATTATTTTCGCGGTTCAAGGTGTGAGGCGAGCCGCCATGCGCCACCATGAACCCAACGATTCTTTCTTAGAGAGAAATGGTCAAATGAAGTTATAGAGTATTTACAGCAGTCTTATTTTCCTATATTTGTTTATTACTTGCGATATACAGCTAGGTAGGTATAGAGCACGGTTTTAGATTCGTAAACAAAATTATCTCAAAACGGGCGTAACCAGTGGCGTAGCTATGTAGGCAAGGGCTCCGGTGCATAGAGAAAGAATCGGGCCCTCACCCCCTCTTTCCCCGTAGCTTCAACTTATATTTCCCTTCAAAATTATACAGATAGGAATAAGAACAGGATACAGTGAGTTGAACTTGTCATTAGTAGGCTTAAGCTATACGTCACCTCTATGAGGGGTAAAATCTGTGTTGAATAAAAGAAAATGGGAATAAATAAGCAACAACACAAATGGCATTATAAAATATTTATTATGCAGATAAGATAAATAGATGAAAAAGAAAACCGATTTTTAACAGAGTACAATTCACAACCTCTTGCGCGCTTTAATTTTTGCGAACAAAAATCCAAGTTTGATGCCGCCTTATTTTCTATTGCAATTTACGATAAGTGTTGGAGGCGATCTTGTGCAATGCTGTTTCGTAAATAATTTTGTATGATCTTCAGTTTACTGAAAGATCTTTCTGCTGCCACGGAAGTGACAGGACAGGAATTGTATGAAACAGTAGCATTGCTGTTTACACTTCCATAAGGTCACATTCGAGCACGCCAAATTTCGTTATAATTTATTTGCAAAGTTGGCGAATGGACCACGTCTTCGTCAATTGAGGAAGGACAAGATGGTGAACATTAAGAAATTGGAGCGAAAAAGTGGGTCCAATTATATCGGAATGTTGATGGTGTAGATGATAGCAAGTGCAATTGACTTTCTTAGATTTCGGTCGCAACCACCGCTATTTTGGAGCGGCCGATGATAATGGTGATGATGGAATCAAGTGCAATTTACTTTCGTAGATTTCGGTTGCAACCACCGCTATTCTGGGGCGGCCGATGACGATGACGATGATGGTGTACAAAAGTGCAGTGGTTGGCTTTGGCCTTGATATTGAAATATTATTTGCTAATTGTGGTGCTAGAAAGGCTAAAAACATTAAAGGGTGATGTTTTGGATGTTTGGCAAGAAACATCCAAAGTTAATTTATTGTGAGCAGCAACACATAGCAATAACAAATAGCACATGCTTATCGAGGACGCTTGGCGAATGTGTTGAAAGTCTTAAATCTGGAGTTCTCTGATTGTTAATGTTCACTTAAAATCATTAAATTAAAAAAAAATTCTTGTGAGCAGGGTCGAGGTTTTCTAGCTTTAGGAGTTGACGAATTGGCTGACCCGCTCTTTTCAAAGTTTAGGTTAGAGGGCCCCCTGAGGTGCACTGCACCACCAGGCCCTATAGTAGCTACGCCACTGGGCGTAAAGCTTTTGATAAACCAATTCAGCCCTATTACTATTGTCAATTACTGATCGATAGTTGATAAATATTGAAATTAAGAATTTTAAAATTTGGTTTATAAAAAAATATGATCAACTATTCGTTGATATTTTTTAATTTTCTTGTAATTTACAACGGTATACATCATTCTCAATGATCGAAACTTTTGGCAGTTGGGTTATTTAATATCAAATTTCAATATCAATCAATCAATGACTGACAACCGGAATAGGATTGATTTTCAATTTCTGTAAAGGGTTGTTGTTAATATCTTGGTTAAAAAAAAGTACCAATAACGGCTATTAACGGTGAATAATAGAACCGATTTTTTGATTTCCAAAATTCTCGTGCTTTCACCAATTTCAAACAAAATTTCTTATACAGGAGGTCAATAACAATTTTAACAGTTTTGTAAATACAAATTTTCGAAAATTTAATTTTTGGATTAAGAAAATATATATCTTTTTTGTAAAATTCAATATTTTGAATGTTCAAAAGGGTAGTTATGTGCATTAAAGAGGACACAAGCGTCCACAGGTTTTTCTCAAAACCCACATCTGTCTACCAACTCCTACTCTCACCTCCTAGTGGTGAACATCGGGTGTCTAGTACCTCAGCTGGAGACGGGGTTTAAATCCCCGTGGAAAGCTGTTGGGGACAGCCAACGAGAGAGGGGGGGAGGAGTGTTTCCACTAAGGCACTTCTCCTTTCATCGAGGCGGCAGCGGACGAATTCTCCAGATGGAATCAACGGTGGCGTCTACAGTTCCAGTTAGGATGAACTACTTAGTGAACCACTTATAGGAGCTACTATGACATATTTGTAGCCCAGGCCTATAAGGAGCGGTTTATCCGGCTCCCTACCCTTGGAGTTATACGAAGGGTCTGGTCCTCCGGGTCGGGGGTTGTGCGTCTGGGTAACTTCCCTACCACGTAAAAAAAAGTTGTTCCGAAACAACAACAAGCCTCGGATATGGATGATTTTAAAGTTGACGACCCCAGCAAACGAAACAAGTACAATGAATTTCGGATCTGCACGTGGAACGTCCTGTCCTTATACAGAACACGTGCAGCCGAACAATTAGTGGAGAACCTGGACAGGCTAAAGGCTGACGTAACAGCCATCCAGGAAGTGCGATGGAATGGAGAGGCCATACGGAGACTGAAAACGTGTGACATCTACTACGGCGGGTGCTTGAAGGAACAGGGTCAGCGGCTCTTTGGTTGTGGTTTTATGATAAGGGGAAGACTGAGGCAAGAAGTCTTGGGCTTCCAAAGTGAAAGCGAGCGCCTGGTCACAATCCGCATCAAAGGCAAATTTAAGAACATTCCGCTGATCTGTGTTCACGCCCCCCATGAAAGGAGAGATGACTCAACCAAAGAAGCATTCTACGATCTCCTGGAGACAACGTATGATATGTGCCCGAAGTACGACGTGAAGATCATTCTTGGTGACTTCAACGCAAGATTCGGAAAGGAGGGCATCTTTGGTTCGATAGTCGCAGAACACAGCCTACACGACGAAACTTCCGGCAACGAACACAGGCTGGCAGACTTTGCGGCGGGACGAAATGTCATCATCTCAAGCACCTACTTCCCACACCTCAATATACACAAGGGGACTTGGCGGTCACGTGATCAACTAACCGTCAACCAAATCGACCACGTTGCGATAGACGCGAGACATGCTTCTAGTATCTTGGACGTCCGAACGTTCCGAGGGGCCAACATTGATTCGGATCACTACCTGGTGGTAGCTAGACTACGTATGCGGATATCCATGACGCGACAACGCAGAGCAGATGCTGTGAAAAGATTCGATGTCGAGAAGCTAAATCGCAAGAGACCCCCAGAACTTTTGCAGACCACGTAACTCTTAATCTCTCAGGAGGTCCGCCACCAGCATCAAGTGCACAGGACCAGTGGGAACACTGGCAACAAGCCATCAGAAGTGCCGCCTCTGATGTCCTGGGTTTCACTAGGCGAATACCACGAAACCCCTGGTTCGATGCGCATGCAGCTAAGGACGAGGCCTACCAGGCAATGCATACACCAGCTCATCTGCAAAATTTGGTCGGAGGAGAGTATGCCCGATGAATGGAACCTCGGAATTAGTCTCCTAAACGACGCTTATAAAATCTTGTCGGCCATCCTGTGTGACCGCTTAAAACCTTTTGTCAACGATCTGATCGGGCCTTATCGGTGCGGTTTTAGGCCAGCCAAGTCAACCGTCGATCAAATGTTCACACTCCGACAGATTTTACAAAAATCCCGGGAATTCCAGATCGATACACACCACCTTTTTATCGATTTTAAAGTCGCGTATGATAGCGTGAAAAGGGACGAATTATACAGAGCCATATCGAGTCTCGGCATCCCTGCCAAACTCGTCCGCCTGTGCAGGATGACGATGGTGAAATCTCGCTGATCCGTCAAAATTGGTAAGAACACCATTGATTGAGGCAAGGCGATGCGTTATCATGCAACCTATTCAACATCGTTCTTGAAGCCATTGTACGCAACGCACATGTCAACACCAGCTGTGGCAGGGGCATTTGCGAGCATTGAATCGGAGGCGGCTAGAATGGGATTGGCGGTTAATGAGGGCAAGACGAAGTATATGCTGTCATCGAGAGAGGAATCTCAACATCGTCGACTCGGGGAAAATATCACGATGGACAGATATAATTTCGAAGTGGTCAAGGACTTTGTCTACCTGGGCTCCACTATTACATCGCAGAATGACATCAGTGCAGAGATCAAGCGAAGAATTACTCTTGCCAACCGCTGTTTATTCGGTCTAAGAAGGCATTTAAGTAGTAAGGGCCTCTCTCAGAGTACCAAGGAGACTTTATACAAGACCCTTATCATCCCGGTCCAGCTTTATGGGTCAAAAGCATGGACACTGAAAGATTCGGATAAAAATCTGCTAGGGTGCTTTGAGAGGAAGATTCTTCGTGTGATTTTCGGTCCGGTGTGTTCGAAGGAATATAGTGGAGGAGATTCAACGACGAGCTATACGGGCTATACAGCGACGTTGACCTGGTCAAAAAGCTGAAAATACAGCGGCTAAGATGGCTGCGGCACGTGGAGCGTATGGACAGCAACGCACCTGCCCGACGAGTCTTCGAATCCAACCCCGATAGGGTACGCAGCAGAGGAAGAACCCGTAACAGGTGGCGCAAACAAGTGGATGACGACATCAAAGCACTCGGTGTGCGCAACTGGAAGCGGCTAGCTAGGGACAGAGCTAGCTGGAGGGGCTTGTTAGTTGAGGCCGAAGCCCATCCTGGGCTGTGAGCGCCATCAAAAGTAAAGTAAAGTAAGTAAGGTCATGTGCCATATGCTTAGATTATACCAAGACGAATATATAGGTGGTAAATATACTTCCACCTTCCCCTCCTCACATTTTGAAAGCGATTATACAAAAAACTAATACATGGATAAAAATGGACTTCGGATACGCTGTAGAGTTCGAAAATAGCTATTTTCCAGTTTATTTTGTCAGAGGTATTACCACTTCAATAAATTTAAAAAACCTACAAACCATCATACTCATATTTTGGTTAGCAATCCACTCCCAAAATTTGCTGTAGGCTCTTGGTCTATCAGTGTGCAGCGTTCAGAACACTTGATCGTAATAATCATTATATAGTTAATAATCATTATATAGTTATATTTGAAGTGAAATTCTAATTTTATCGAAATATTTGAACAAAAATGTTTTATTTTTGTTTGGTTTTGAACCTGTTTGATTGGGTTCAAACGGTTATAACTGTCTATTTAAACATAGATTTGGCAAGTTTAATACCTTTTTTGAAACTACAGAAAAATAGGCAATTTTTGAAATACAAAACCTGTATTGAGCCATACGAATTTTATTCAGGGGGCTCATCAGAAGATTGAGGTCAAAAATTAATTTTGGCAAAGTTCAATACTAACTAATGATTTGTAGGCAAATGGTGATGCCAATTAAAAATATTTTACTCAGTGAAGTTAGTGAAACTATAAGTGAATTTTTTAATGCAAAATTTGTAAAAAACAAAAATCAATTATGGACAGGGTGAGCAAACAACTGGTTTAAAGTTAGATTTTTTCAAAATTCAGAAAATAGCCGTTACTCGAGAACCGCTATGATTCGGTATGGAAAAGTTACCAAATTCTGATAGTTCATCACCTGGCCTATCACCAATTTCAGTTTGGACCATTGTTAATGGGACACCCTGTATAAATAATTGACTTTTGGCATTCCCACTTTTTCTTTTAGAATAGCCTTGTTTTTTGTGCATTTATATCAGCTTCTATCCCCGGTTTAAAATGATTTCAATATTACATGCAATAACATCTGTAGTAGTTAACATTTAAAATATTTTTAAGTGGATATAGAAAAAAATGTATATACCTTCAATTTTCAGCCACGTCAAGCTTTGAACTACCAGAAGAAAAAATCTGTCAGTAAATTTGTACGTCAGTCTAGAGGGACTGCAAATATTCACACGCATGATTTTCTGAGTGCCCAGAGAAAACTCAGATTTTGATTTGTTGTTCCCAAATTCTTCACGGGTTTTAGCCCCAATTTCGTTTTTTTGCAAAGTTAGCGAAGTTCTTAGAGTGAATTATTTTTTCGTTTGGCATGTAAATTGTTAAGCCCGGACCCGGTTTTTTTCAATTGTCTCTTTAAGCTTTAGCCCCAACTTGGACTTGACAGTCCCTTGAGTCAAGCGCAAACATTTTCTGGAATAAGGTAAGTTTTAAAGGAATTATTTACTTAGCCCCGACCACGATTTTTCGTCCCAATTCTTGTCAAGCCCTACTCGCCAGCTGTTTTTTTTTCGTCCCAATTTTTTGTCAATTATCCGTAGCCCCGAACTTGTTTTTTTTGTACAATTCCCTTCAGAATTCAGCCCCAACCTTATTAATTTGGGGCTTAGAAAAAAAATACGTAGCATATTAATTGCGTAGCCCCAGCCTCGTTATTTTTCCTGACTCCTGATTCTGATTTCTATATTTCTATCAATTTTAAGAACCGCCTGCGGGGGTGCTTTAGCCCCTATAGCCACCCCCCTGGATCCGCCACTGGGTCTCACACCAATAAAATTCACGAACCATGAAATTGCAATAATTCCAACCTAATGAAATACTTGGTTGTAGCAAACACAAGTGGTTGTTATTCATTCAAAACCTTCAATGTTAATATGACGGAGCGAAAGCTATGCAGCCTAACTGCAACTGTTATCACGAGAAAACAGCTTTGAATTCACGAAGAAAAAAAATCCTTTAAACTTTACTTGTCCTACTTCATGAGAGCCAACTGGGCTAAATTTTTTCTAAGACCTTATAATCAAATTTTCATTAATGGTTTTCAGTGGGCCTCTTAAGAAACAGTTTGAGAGATGAAAAGAGTAGTTGATTGCTAAAAAAAACTTGCAATGATGGACATAAAGCATGGCCCTCAAGTTCGAAAAACTCATTTGTTAAAATTCAATTAAAAAATCGAGTTCAAGCTCATATAAGTTTGCCTTTAAATTTGAGGCGATTAAAATGTTTAACCATGATTTCATTGCCTATAAATACTGCCACATTTATAAATCAACGATAACCTTATACCTTCTTTAAAAAAACATTGTAGATTTAATTTTTATTTTTAAAAATCAAATTAAAATATAATGTGTAGGTACGTTTTACAAAAACATTGGGTATGTATTTTTTTTAAATGTTCTATTCCTGTAGGATCACTTATACAGGTTGTCATCTAAGAGTGAACTCGATATGTTGTGACTTTGCCATTGTCATTGATTGTTGTTGAAGCACCACGTTGATTAGTCCTCTTACCATTGACATCAGATGAACTTGAATATGAACTCACAGAAACACCACGGTAGCCACCCCGACCACCACCGCCATGATTGCCGTTATCGTCTGCTTCGGAAAATCTATTATTGATATTGGGAAGACTCTGCAAAATAAAATACATCAATTTGATGTTTAAATGAAGAAGAACTAAAATGTAATAATAAATCATCTTATTTTACAGGATTCTCCGGATGAATAGAAGCAGATTGATAACCACCACCTGGACCATAACTGCCACTAGCTGAAGCGTAGTTTGGTGCATAGTTGTCTGATGATGATGATGAACCCGATCCTGATCCTGGTCCATATCCAGATTGAGATCCATATCCAAAGCCAGAGCCAGACCCAAATCCAGAACCGCCATAAGCTGCTGCTTGAGATTGACGACGAAGATTATCAAAGAATCTTTGTTGATGGGAGAATTGTTCTTGGAAAAGTCTAAATGTTAAAAAAAGTTGTTTTAATATTTCTTGTGCAACAAAATTTTGAACAAAACACATTTAAATGAAAATATTAAGAAAAAATATGTTAAAAAATTAAAAAAAAAAATATTTACTCATCATAGTCTGGGACATTTGAAGCTTCAGCAAATGCAGATGCATCATTTGTTGCAAACACCGAAGAAAGCGCTCTATAAGTTAAATTAATAAGCATTTTATATATACAAAAGCATAAGTAGCTAAGTTATAGAGTTTTAAGAAAAAAGTATAAGCTGCATAATGATTTTCAATTTGTTTGTATTTACATATAGTTACTAGTAGACCCGTACTTGCGTTGCTTTTATTAATTTTCAAAGTATGAAGATTATCAAAGTCTGAAATTTAAATTCTGACTTATTTTATAATGAGTCTCTGGGTTAGTAAGTAGCCAAACGGTGACTGATGTGGCTACCTAGTTGATGACGGACGTTGCAAATTGTAAAACTGAATCTACTGGTATGTTGAATGCAACAGCTCTACGCTAAGTCACTCAGGGGTCTGGCAACTCTATTAGGTGTGTTAAGGCGTCCGATGTTGTATTTGTTATTCTGGGCAGCTCGCGATTCTTTTTCATTTCAAAGTCGAGTCCTAAATCTTTCCACACCACAAAAATTAAAAAAAAAAAATAGCCCATGACTCAATTCCCAAATAAAAATAATAAAACAAAAATAACTAAATTGCCCATATAAACCGCGCCGCGAATAATAAAATCAATAGCCCAACTCATCTATTCAAGATCAAAAAAAATAAAAAAAAAAATAGTGCAAGTGCCAGTGCGTGCAAAAAACAACAACAAAAAGTGCACCCAAGCTTGAAGATGATGATGTACAAACCACAAACAGCACAGGGTAAATTTCCCTATCTCTCCTTCCCACATCACTCACAGTGCTTTGGCTTCGTCATTATATGTAGTGTGTGCAACATTTCATACAATGCTCGTAATCGACTAAGCCTAAGCATATCAGAAAAATTGCTGTTATTGATTTTGTGTATCCAGGGGCGGATCAGTACACTGCTTTTTTAGGCATAACACTAGTAGTATTGTACTGTGAAGTCATTGGGGGCCCAAACTTGATATCAGCATAGATAACTGTCTGATTTGTTTTTTATGTCTGTTTATTGTAATGGTGGGTGAATTTAGGGTTGACTACAGCAACATTCGGGGACTGAGGCAGAATTTTTGTGCTGCATATCTCCATACTGTGAAAAACAGGCCAGCTGTTTTGGCACTAAGTGAAACCCAGGTAGGGGAAAATACCGACCACTCGGAATTCAGCCTACATGGTTATAGCTTAGTGCCTCTATTTTTTCCACATCATGGTCTCGCCGTGTATGTTCGAAATGATGTTGCTTATCAGCTTCAACCACAATATGGTTCATGTTTGAATACGAACTTTAATTTTATTTGGTTTAAATTCACCATCCATAAGCGCATCATACATACTTGTTTTATTTATCGTAGTCCTAGTTTGGATAGTAATTCGACTTCCAACGAATTCGATGCACTATCCGACTCCATCCAGAGAATTATTTCCCATTTTCCGCACAGTGAAATCGTTGTTACGGGCGATTTCAATGTACATAATTCTTCGTGGCTACGCTATTCGGGTCACACAACACCCGAAGGAAGGTATGTCTAGATTTTTGCTGAGATAAACAACCTAACTACCTACTCGGATTCCTGACGTTGCAGGTCAATCCGCCAACACTCTACATTTGTTTCTTACCTCTGACCCTGATAAATACACTATAAGTGTATTATCGCCTCTAGGCACATCAGACCATTGTGTCATATCTGCGAATTTCTTGTGCCACCAAAACACAGTTAAAGAAAAAACTCCCAAGAGAACCGTTTGGCAGTACGAGAAAGCCAACTGGGACGGTCTCAATGTTTTCTTCAGGAACTTTAACTGGTCACTATGCTTCCTCGATAATGACGTAGATTCCAGTGCAGATATGATTACAAACTTAATTCTTTGTGGAATGAGAAATTTTATCCCGAATAGGGTGAAATCTATCAAACACAAAGAAAACTCATGGTTTGATTCGAGCTGTAAGGAGGTTATTAGGGTTAGAGAAGTAAGCTTCCGAAGTTATAAAGCCAACCCTACTGAGGAAAACCGGACAAAGTTTCAACAAGCTAGAAAGACCTGTAACGTTCATATTCGACGAACCAAATTTTTACATGATCAAAAATTACGGCAAAAAATTCTACAATGTCCCAAAGGTAGTAAAAATTTTTGGTCATTTGTAAAAAACATACGAAATACCACCTCGTCCTCGGTTCCAACGCTCGTCTTTAATGATACTCCTTTTGTCAGCTCGCAAGATAAAGCCAATTTGCTTGCAGCACAGTTTGCTGTTAATTCGACGCTGCCAGAAAGTGTTATGACTCCTCCTGTACTTGAGAGCGTAAATGATTCTATGGGACAAATCTTCTTCCGCACTCGTGCAGTTGCCAGAGTTCTGAAAGATCTCGATATACACAAATCCGCTGGCCCGGATAGTATCCCCCCCATTGTTCTGAAGAGGTGTTCTTCAACGCTGGCAAAACCACTGCGTAAGCTTTTCCATCTGTCCTACTCTACTGGTCTCTTTCCGAGTGGATGGAAAACAGCATTTGTCCAGCCTGTCCCTAAAAAAGGCGTGTCTTCTTCCCCCTCCAACTATCGGCCAATTGCGCTTACGTCCCTTCTTTCCAAGGTCATGGAAACGCTGATTAATTTTCAGCTAAATAAATATCTCGAAGAACGAAAGCTTCTTAATGACCGGCAGTACGGCTTTCGTAGCAATAGGTCCACTGGTGATTTGATGGTATATCCCACCGAAGAGTGGCATAAAGCTTTACATCGTTTTGGAGAAAGTAAGATTATTGCACTTGATATTTCTAAAGCATTTGATAGAGTTTGGCATCAAGCTCTCTTATCGAAAATGCGTGCATTTGGTATCGATGAATCTCTTCTTCGTTGGATTAGAAATTACCTTTCGGACCGTTCAATACAAGTTGTATTGGATGGTTTCAAGTCTGAAATTCACAAAATAAATGCTGGTGTGCCCCAGGGCTCCGTTCTGTCTCCAACTCTCTTCCTTATATTTATAAACGATCTTTTATCTGAAACTTCTAATCCATTAAATTGTTTCGCTGACGACAGTACCCTCAGCTTTTCATATTCGTTCTTAGATTCACATCCATGTCTTTCGGATGTGGAACTTGAACGGCAGCGTATGATAAGCTCATTAAATTCTGATCTCGACAGCATTGTCCAATGGGGAATAAAAAATCGTGTAGAATTTAATGCTTTAAAAACTCAATGCTGTCTACTGTCGTTAAAACAAAACCCACCCCCCATGCCACTATCCATGAGTGGCACTTGCATTGAGGAAACCGAAAAGCTTTCAGTCCTCGGTATGTGTGTCACAGACCACCTTTTATGGAACGACCACATATTCGACATCGCCAAAAATGCTGCTAAGTGTTTAGGTTTTCTCCGTCGATGTAAGAAATTTGTCTCCCCTTCTGATCTGGCTGTGATCTACAAAGCCTTTATTCGTCCAAAACTTGAGTATAACTCTCACATTTGGGCAGGTGCTCCAATAACCCACTTGAGTTTATTGGATAGAATTGAAAAGAGAGCTCTTAAAATGATAGGTGAAAGAACTATAACGGAAACATTCTCATCTCTTGAGCACCGTCGAAATGTTTCATGTCTTTCGTTATTTTACCGTTATTTCCATAAACAATGCTCAAGTGAAATAGCCAGTTGCATTCCTCCCCTTAAACAATTCAACCGTAATACTCGCGCTTCTAGGAATGCCCATCAGTTTACCCTTGAGCCCAATTTCGGACGTACTGTTAAGTACAGAGATTCTTTCTTTAGTCGCACTACACGAATGTGGAATGCTCTACCCAGCTCAATTTTCCCCTCGCATTGTGATCTACAGACGTTCAAAACCAATGTGCATCGGTATCACCTTTTAAATCCCCTCCAATCTACCTAATCGCTCGTGCCGTGTATATCATCTTAAGGGTAGTCACAACCCCTTTTGCACGCGCTTAATATAAAAAAGTCAACGTTTGCCATTGAAATGTAGGAAGGTACACAAGTCCAACACGTTTGGTTCCAAGAATTTTTCCGAAATATATTGTACCTGGTTCTCTTTCAGAAATTTATATTCAGCATGATCAGCCTTCGGACGCTATTCCAATTGAAGTAGATCTACTTCGCTTTAAAGAAAGAACGACACTTCGCTTTTTCAAGATCTGCTCATATTTTTTCACATAGAAAAACACTAAACTTTACTAACACTAAACTTTATTTGGTTTGTTATTTAAGTATACCTAAGTTACCTAAGGTTGTAGTATTTTGACTTGCGATAAAGGTACTATGTGGATAGTTTTAGATTCGTAAAAAAAAATCGAACTGTTTTTTTTTTTTGGCTGAAGCTAATCCCTACAGAAAATCATGGAGAAAGTTATGAGCAACCGGCATAATTTAGGTACTTCTTATTATGTTTGTTAAAGTCTGATTCTAAAATGGGTGCAAATAATTTAATATTAATTTTTTTTTTGTGGTAAAAATCAGCTGCTGATTGAAAAAATAATTAAGTTTTCTTTAATGAAAGGAAAATGTGTGAGTGCCAGGACTAAAAAGGAAGATACGCAAATAAGGCTTATGGTTTTTGAAAAAAATGCCTATACCGCATTACCGACCTGTACCACATTACCTCAATTTACCCTATTCAACCATTGGCTTCCAAGAGTCAAAAATGTTCGGTAAGCTAAATGGTGCGGACCGGATATGTAAAGCTGTATCCGTAGCTATCCTAGTTTCAATTTTACCCATGCCGAGAGCTAAGATGATCAAATATCTATTTCGTAAATTTTTATTTCTCTTGGTTCTTTACATTTTTCCACAGCTCGGACGACTGGATTTTATCTAACTTTCATTGCAAAGTGAAAGTTTTGTCCTCAAAATCGGGATTTTTTTTTTTATTTCGCACGATTCTTCATAGATAACATATTATAATTAACACAATTATCTACTTTCATACCACATTCGTCGAAGAAACTTTTTTTGAGTTTACAAAAAAACGCCAACGAAAATCCACAAATTTTTAAATTAAAAAAAAAATCTAATGTGAACACGCCACCGTCATAAGCTACACTCCTAAAAAAGTGACAGCTCGTGCAAAAACTTCACAAACACCTCATTTTGACATTTACAAATGTCAAACTGTCATATGGATAAGTACGATACCAAATACACAGGTAAAATAGATAGTTGGTGACTTTACCTTACTAAAATGTTACGAGATCGTACGAAGCTAATCTAGTTTTTTATTTATAATGCTACAACTATTCAATTTTCTTTACATACGTAAGAATCTTATAGTACAGGAAAATAAGATATTCACTTCCAATAAATTATGACAAAGCTGAATTTTGGTGGAGAGCTTCAGTTGTACGCCCTACACATTTCCTAAAAAGTACTCTAAATTTGGAAGGGGGGTAGAATTCATTTTTTTCCCAATTACTCGAAAACTACAGGGTGGGCCGAATATAAGCTTCTTTTGAAAAATGCAATAAAATGAACAAAATTAAATTGTGTCCATGTATTATGGCTTTTTTAGCAAGAACAAAAAATAATTATGGAGCACAACGTCGTTCAAGTGGCTGCCTCGGCTGGCTTCGCGCATTCTGTCACTCCAATTTTCCAAGACCTTGTTGATTGTTTCGGCTTTGGATATATTGGTATTGCTTGGATGATATTGGCCTTAAGTACTTGAATCGTTTCCGGATTATTGGCATAACATCGGTCCTCCCACAAAAAAAAGTCCAAAGTAGTCAAATCGCCAACTGACATCGCCAAGACGGCTCCTAACACTGTTTGGGAATTTGGTGCGCAAAAGATCGATTGTGGCATGGGCTGTGTGGCGTGGCGCGCCATCTTGCATGAACCAGAGGTCGTCCAAATCCATAACTTCAATTTCAGTAAAAAAAAAAAACAGCGGTTAACATGACTCTGTAATGCCCACCGTTGGCTGAAACCTTGTTCCCAGCCTCATTTGCGAATAAAAATGGTCCAATGATGCTACCACTCCACAATCCGCACCAAACTGTCACTCAGTGGATGCATTTCCTTCTCATCAATCAAGTGCGGGTTTTCTGATACCCAGATGCACCAATTTTGTTAACATTGCAGGCGTGACCAAAACTTCTTTTCAAAAAACGCACTGTTTGGGCTACACATCATTCACTTTGGTAATAAGTTTTCAATATTTCCCAACGTTGTTCAAGCGTATAGCGACACATTTCGTACCGCGGAGGTATGATACTAGCTTTCTGTCAAGATTTCGAGCGGGAAACAGCCTATGATTTAAAAAGAAACCACTATATGGCCCACTCTTTATAGGTTCTTTCGAAAAAAGTTGTTGATACAAATTGTAACTCATGTAATATTACACCAACAAAATTATAACACTTTTTTTCGTACAACTGATAGATTTGAAGAAAAACGGTCGAAAATTTTTGGGTGGAGTACATTTAGTCAAAAAAGTGTTATATTTTTTTGGGTCTATTTTCAATTACAGAACCAAGATTTGAGAGTGTTCCTGGAAGGAAAATGCCGCCATCGTCAAAAATTTAATTTTTCTTATTTCGTCTAATAACTCCCGAGAAGATCACATTTTCACAAAATGATTTAAAGTAACTTGAAGACAGTATAAATATCAACGAAATCGCATTTTAACGACCACTGTACGTCAATTCGTTCTTAAGTTATAGCGGTCCACCGAAAGGTATATATCTGGACCGTTGCATTTAAAGACATTTTCTAAGAAAACTATGAATTTTGACAAAAGCAAGTTTCCCAAATAGTAACGAAGAGGCTCAAACTCGGGACCATAAGAACAAGGTTTATAGCATTAATTTTATAGGCCGATTAAGGATAAAGTATGCAAATACCTTCAAAGAAACGAAAACTCTGAGGAAACAGCAAACTATCAGGCCAACAAGACCTCAAGATCGACAGGGAATACTCAGAAAAGCCTCAAACTCAACCTTTTCATCTAGCAAAATCAAAAAACTGGAGTTAAATCCTCTAAAAATGATTTTCATCAGGCCAGCCACACATTTAAAACATGCATTTCTGAAATAATGGTCACACTGATCAATTTTTAATATTTTTGGTGTAAATCAAGAAGTAAAACAAATTTAAGAATTTAACTTAACCATTGTATATGAAAACTATAGTTATATCATCAGAAGCGCCGACTACTGAGTCACGTAGTGTCGAAATCCAGCAACTTCTCTCAACGCTTTTTGTTGAGGAAACAAATTTGCAAGTCGAGATCTAACTCCCTTACTCCCTTACAATATAACAAGACTTACTTACTCTTTCTAAAAATTAATGTCTACGCTGTCAAAATCATAGAACATGTTGCAAACACAGGCGCCACCAGCCGTACAAATCCAGCGAAAATATAAACGACTCCACGATAATACTATAGTTTTCATATACAATGACTTAACAGACTTTTTGTTGGTTATTAGATTTACTCTGAAAATGGAGGGCTTAGTTAGTTTTATATAAAAAAAAATTAAGCATGGAAAATAACAGAAACCGACCTAAAAAATCAAAAAATTACTTATTTTAAATATTTTTACAAAACTGCTTTTAAGTTTTTGTGTGCAGAAATTATTTCCAACAAAAACCCTCTTACGTTTAGTTCTCAGGTCTCGAGTTTATATTCGAGTTAAGTACTTGCCTACCCATAACATAAAATATTTTTTTTTTCAGCAAATCTGTTCAAATTTTTGAATATGGGTTCTGTAAATTTATTTTCAAATTCAAAATTGTAGTTGTGAATCAAAAATTTATTGAAGAGTCAAAGTTGAAAATGCATTTGGGTAGATGGGGAAGGCACATCTGCAGCGAAAACAGTAGTTAGGATTTTGATTATGCTTAAAAAGGACAAGGGATAATGGGCAAATATGTATGGAGAGGTAGCCCAGCTCCAATAATATATCAAATACAGATAGGTACACATTTAAACATTCATTATAAGTTAACCGCATGTCCAAATTCGCCGTGTGACGGAAGTTATTTAATTTTGAATAAACGGGTTTTAGCCCGGCTGGAAAAATGCCAAGTTTCTGTCTAGTTTGGGCAAGGGCCTAGTAAGTTTTCAGTAGGTAAAATCTACACGAGGAAAACTTTTTATATACTTGGCAAGCCCATGCTGGATTTCAGTACCAGCAATTTAGACGAGGGAAGGTCCTCCTAGTAAAAACTTGTTGGTCATTTTTCGGTACCCAAAACAGGAAATGCCTATTGTACACCGAAAACACACATTTTATTAGCAACATGCAATTTCAGTATCATACGACGCTATTTTCTATCTTTCGTATCTGTGTATTATATATGTATGTACCTATGTGTTATGGAATATGATATGATGTATGAAACTTATTCACTTCCGACATTGAATTTTTATATAGCGGGTAAGCCCAGTATGTGTAGCGCATTGCATTGACAAACAGAAAATCCGAGGATCAAGTTTCACATATTTTTCCCCTGAAGAGGCAAACGGGTGCATAATCGCCAAGGCCCTTGTTCTAGCCTTCGCTATCCCTTGCTAGCGCCTTGCCAGAATTGATGTAAAACTATCTAGTACCCTGTAAAAAACTAGATTGTTTTTCTGCGCGGGAGGTTCCCAAAAAAGGGCTGTTCATTTATTAGGAGCTGATCCCAAAATAGATCAAAAAAAAAAAATTGAAACAAAAAATATAATTTTTTTTTTTGTTTAAATATGCCAGAATTAGCCATTGTCCTTTGTCGTTGTAACTACCTGTAAACTGGTTCAATATGCCACAGGTTTGTTAGCAATGTAGAACGATTTTTAATAATTTATTCACCTTCAACAAAATGTTTAAAGTAAAACCTTTAAATACCATTAATTAAAACCATTTACATAGAAACGTCTACCGAAAAAGCCAAAAGTAGCGCTTATGAATTCATATAGAAATCAGAGAAAGTGGCTTATGTAAGCACATGCTAAAGTAAGCATTCAAATAATAGTGTAGGTTTGAAATCACTTTGAAACAAAATTTAAATAAGTTTCCTTCCTTAATAGACAGTTTCATTAAATTAAACGTAAATGTATGGTGTATGTAAATTAAAATATTTTTATATTTTTTTTTCGCTAAATTTTAATATTTTCTATGAAATTAGTAAACTTTATTACCATAAGCAATTTTTTTAATTAAGCAGCAAACACCATTATAAAATAAAAATTTATAAAAATTAAAATCTTTATAGCTATAGTACGAGTATATTATACCTGTTCTGTTGATTTTGTTGTGCCATAATTTGTTGAGTTAATTTTTGATGAAATTCGTATGGATCAATAAATCCGTAATCAGGAGCATAATTTCTACCTCTTCCGTTGTGTTGAGCTGTGAAAGGTGAATATAAATTATTATAAATAACAAATTTACCTTAATTTATGTTTGCGTGTTTAAATAATTTGCATACATGTGCTTGCAGATCCAAGTATAACAGCACAAGCTAGAACTATCTTCCACATAATTGTCTAATTTATGTGTGCTTCGTTCTAGAAATTGAATTAAAAAATTATGATTAGGTGCTGATTTATTGTGGTAACTTAGTATAAGAATATGAAAATATAAGAATATAATACATAAGTAGGTACCATTTAAATAAATTGACATTGAAAAATTATAATAAAGGAATGTTTCAAGAATAAAATAGTTATTCGAAGAGTTTGTAAAAGAAATGAAAATCGCAGTAACTTATCCTTATCCATTGTCTTAACAAAACCGTATTTTTCGTTCATTACTAAAGGTGCTATTACATTATCATCCATACATGGCAAACTTGCCATATAAATACGTTCCAAAAGTGACAAAAAGTGTGTTAGAAATATTTGTTTGTCATGATAAATACCACGTACATATATTGTGTCATGTATATTCTGTCATATGAAAATGCCCATCACACTTCTATGTCACTTTTGGAACCTATTTATAAGGTTAGTTTGCCATATATGTATGTATATGACAGTATAATAGCACCTTAACTTAAATTATTCTTTTAAATCTTTATTAGGCTTTTGGTTATGTTATATGCCAATTTGTTTACAGTCTATTAAAAACTGAATTGTGTTGGTTTAACTATATCACGTTTAATATAAAATTGTCATTAAGAACACTTCATTAATTTTTGATTCATTCACTCGCCTTTAGTTAACTGGCTCGCTTTAAATTGCTGCTTTAAATTTATATGCTTTTTAAAAATGTCCTTGGGATTTTTATTTTATTTTGACTGTTTGTTCACTCTCAATAAGCGTTGACAGTCACTTTTGTGTTTGCTTATTTTATTTGTAATCTGAAAGTGTGATTTGAATAAACTTTATTGCAATCAAAAATCGTTGCAAAACTATTTTATTCACTTTAATATTGAAGAATTTCAAAAACCAAACGTTATGAGGTAATGTTGAGGTCTGATTTCTTATTCAGTACATTAAAAACATAAAAATAGTTGTAGATTGTTTTTGCACCAGAATGTTTTTCAAATCTTGTTTGCTTTTGTTTCCCACATCGTACTTTATAATTACAAATAAAAGCAAATAAAATATCGACTGTCAACGCTTATTGAGAGTGAATAAAAGGAATCAGTAAGCTAACTCTCTATTATGGCTAAACATACCCCTTAAAAAGTGGATTTTGTCGTTTTAGCTAAAACCAATTTTAAATTAATTAAACACAATGGGGCATATTCATAGTTGTCCGTTAAACACTTGATTTACTAACCCACAGTTTTACTCATATTCTTTAAATAAACATAGATCTTATTCAAAGACATTTTTCTACCTGTCTTTAGAAAAACTATAGTTTATGAAATGATTCTGCTACAATTTTCTTTCAATTTTTTACATTTTAAACTTCAAAACAAAAAAATTATTTCAAATCAATAGTTTTTTGCTGTTTTGTTAAGGTGTCTGTTGAAAAATGGTAAGAAATTAAAAAAAAATGTGTACATGAGTACGAAAATAAGCAATGAATATTCTTCTTTTCATAATTTCTTAAGAATAAGGAAAACAATATCAAGCGAGAAAGGCAGGAAAACTGGTCACAAACGGAAAAAGAACTCCTACGCGAGCTCATACGTATCCACCTAAATGTTATTGATGACAAGAAAAATGATCTCAACATGATTAAGAAAAAAAAAAAAGGTTGGAAGTATGTTGATGACAACATGAAGGCTGCTGGCTATAATAGAGGATCAGTGGCACCGTATGAAAATTGCTGCAAGAAAAAGTACAGCAATTCTACAGAGGGCGCTCAAGGCAACGGGAAATTTGTTGGAGGTGAAGCAACCTCCAGAAGATGACCTTATCGTAAGAGACATGATAAGAGAAGATTTGATAGAAGACAAAATCCTGATTGACAGCAACAGGGACTTACAAGATGTCTTTAATGAAATTATACCGATGGAGCTAAATGAATCAATGAATTGTCCAGATGATAAATCCGAGGAATCCGTGCCAGAGCTCGTTAAAGACTCTCCAATTCTGCAACTTCGGCAATTACTAAAACCATGCGGTAAAAATCGAGGAGTTGACATTCTTCAACAGCGCAGAAAACAAATTTCGAGTCAAAACCGAAACATTCAAGAACTGCATAAACTTAAAGTAGAACAGATAAAAAACCAAATAAAATATGAAAAGCAGTTGTTTGAAATCGAAATGGAAATTAAAAAGGCTATATTGGAGAATGAAAAGGCTAAGAAATTTTCGAAAAATCAATGAAATTACTTAACAGTTTTGGTTCTTATTTTTGTTTCGTTTCAATTATTCTTTGTTTTAATACCATTAAATATTATTATTTAATAAAAATGAATTAAGTGAATATTATAAGTAAGGTTTTTTTTAAGTGAAATGCTGATTGATACAATTTTGCGAAAGGTTTTCGTGGGCATTGGTCTTCTTTCGAGATTATTTTCTTCTGTGATCGTTACGGTAGTTGAGATCGATTCTGCCTCAATTTCCTCGACAAAAACTGAAAATAATATATGTGTATGTAGATATGTATGTCCTTTATGCATTTTTTTATATTTTAAATTTCAAGATCTTTGTGTGTAGGTTGATTCCTTAGAGTACCTACTTACATGATTGATTTCTTTCTTTAGAAATATTATGCAAAACTGCAACTGCCACTACAACATTTTTTGCAGTGTCCAAATCGACCCTAAGCCTTTCAAAAATAGATCGGAACTTCGATTTTATTTGCCCGTTCAAGCGCTCAATTCTGTTTCTTGTCGCAATATGCGACTTATTATATTTTTCTTCCTGTGGGGATTGTGGATCTCTGACAGGAGTGAAGAGAATATAAGATAAGGGATAGCCTGCATCTCCAAGTAAAACTCCTTAGTGAAAATTTCGTGTAGTTTCTAAACTTTCCTTTAGATTACACTTTTATTCCATATGCGAGCATCATGCATGGACCCTCTAGAACGTGCAACAATGTTTGTTATTTTACACTGTGCATCACAGACAATCTGCAAGTTTAACAATCTAGTAGTTTTGTTGGAATGCAATGAAATAATCAAACTTGAACGTTAAGGGAATAAAATCCTTTTCTGTTGAGAAAATGGCCAGCCAAAGCCTCTCCCAAAACCTTAGTTGGACACTTAATGCGCACATGTGTACAATCTATGGTACCAATAACAGCTGGAAATTCTGCTATTTGAAAAAAATCTGCTTTGGTTTGTTGAAGCTCTTGAATCGTAGACGGAAATTTAATGAAATAAGGTAGCTGTAATGCCAATTTTCTTGCAATTCGAGTAACAATTCTACTGACCGTCGCTTGAGAAATTCCATGAAGGTCAGCTATTAAGAATTAAGTTAGTAATGCATATTTTAAACTCGTTTGTATATATGTTCATACCTATATCACTTTGGTGGACATTTCTTCCGAAAAATCTCAGTGCTGTTAGAACTTGTAAGCTTGCAGAAACTGGCAATCCTCTTTTATTTGGCTGTTCTTGAATGCCAAGCAAATTTTCTATGAAAGATGCTGTTTCTTTGTCAAAACGATATATTGTATAAAAATCTTTATCATTTAACTCATAAGGATTGGCTCGCTTCTTGAATACTTTTATTTTTCTAACTTGAGTTTCACGTACCATTTCGATATCATCCAAAATATCAAAATCTTCATCAATTTCAATTGACATTTTGCTATATTTAACGCAAAAATTTGTTCCTTGGCTTCCAAAATTAATTAAAAGAATTGAAACTATTTTGACTTTTAGTAGATTGAAAAATTATTTAAACACAACTCATCGTCAGTTTAAAAATAAACCCCAGGTTTTCAACTAAGTAATAGTTTTAATATCACTATGAATAACTAAAACTGGAGGTTTGCTTAAACATATCTTAACAAGAGTTTAAAATACGTCTATGAATACTGCCCAATTAGTAAATAGAGGAAATTTGATTTTAAATCGTTAAAGGAGGTTGAATAAATAGAAATATTTAATATCCATCAATTTCTAATATTTGATAGCGAATTTAAATTTAACGGAAAGGGAATAAGTTAGGCCTAAGACGTTCGCGGGTTTTATTATAAAAATCATTCAATGGGTTATTGAAGAAACCGTAGAGTGCTATTAAATGAGAGGGTGAAATTTTGAGGAGGGGGGTAACAACCTTTTTTTTTTGCATAAAACTCGAAAACCAAGATTAATTTCGAGAAAATGCCGCAAATAGAGAATAAAATTTACTATCGAATTAGCCAATTCAAAAAATTTAAATACAATTTTAATATGCTTAAATATTAGTATCCCGTAGCGTAATGTATAGTTTGTTGGACTGTCACGTTGGAGGTCTGGGTTCACTTCCCAGCTTCGTCCACCTACAAACTAAAAAGTTTTTTGCAGGGCTACTACCTCTTACGAGGAATTGACAAATCCCCCAGGGGTATCACTTGTCATGAATAAGTGCTTTTCGTCTAGCCGTTCGGATTCGGCTTACAATTGTGGGTCCCTTGCATTCCTGTCGATATGCGCACACAGGAATGGTTGCCAGTTGTTAGTCACTTAGGCCCTGCTTCTTCACGCACCGTTGCGCCACCCAATTTATTTATTTTTTAAAATAAAAAAAAACATTGCAAAAAATGCAAAAAAATTGCTTTTTTTTGGTTTATTTTACTTATTTGCATATAACTTGTTTTCAAGTAGAGTTATGTGGGTTAAATTTTCTCAAAAATAATTTATTCAAAAAAGTTTGCTTAGACAAAATTAACCAAGGCACATTCGCCCAAAGTAAGCCATTATAGTCGAAATTTTGTTAATCGACATTTTAGTAGTCGACATTTTGATCACATTATGGTTTATGGAATAATGTTTACAAGCGCGCGCGCTATCAAAATGTCGACAGTTAAAATCTCACACTGGCTGATTTCGCATCGTCTTTAATCACACGTTATGCTATTTTCTTAGGCTGAACACTGAACATGTGTCAACATTTTTTTTGTCGAGATTATGATAGTCGATCATATAAAAGTCGTAAGGTATTTTTAAAGACGGTATTTCGTACAATTTTTTTTGAAAAAAAATATCGACAAGGCGATATATTGCTCGACTTTTTTCAACGCAGTCGACATTTTGTCAAGTCGAGATTTCATAATGTCGGCATTTTTTTAGTCCTACCAAAATATTGACGGCATTTTAAATTTCGCAAAAGTCGACATTTTGACCAGTTGATCTTATTGTTTTGGATCATTAGTACCTAACCCGAATAAATCTCTTGAATATTGCCATGCATGTCTTCAAGAATATCATCTGCTTCTATGTGCTTTTCTTTCCAATTGGCACAGTTTACACCTATGCAATTCTTACAAAACATAGAACACGTTAGCCCGGCACGAGTACGATAACTTGGGTGCCGACAATTGATAACGGATTTTTGTAGAGGGGTCAAATACAGACATTTTTTACTACGAGTGGGGGTATATCTCCTCCCGTTTGGGTGGGAGGGTCAATTTAATAAAAAAAGTAGTAAAAATGTAAAAAATCATTTAAAAATAACGGTAATACCTACAATTAAGTATTATATCTGTTTTAAAAGCCAATACTCCGTTTTATTAGCCAGTTTTTAAATCAAGTGAAATCTATTCATAGTTTTTGAAAAAACTACTTTCAAACTCAAAATTTGGGAAAACAAATATAAGAACAAATGTTTAAAGTGTAATTTTTCAAAACTATGAGATGTTATATTATATTTTTTTCCTTAGAAATCGTTGCTCATATTAATTTTTAATCAGAAACCGAAAAAAAAATGAGTTTATGTGTTCTTGTTTTCGAGAAAATTAAAAATTACCAAAACTACTATATTAATTCAATTAATTATTTTTTGCTTGAGTATTTTACGTGGTCTTATTTTGATAGTAAAAATAGAATATATATTAATTTTTACACAAATTGATTCTAAATTATCATACTTTCCCAACACCCAGCCTTACGGCGTATAAACAGTAAGGTATGTTTGGGGGCATGCTGCCCCCCTGCAACCCTCCTGCTTGAGCTCATTATAGGATTTGGGGTATGTGCGAGGTTCGGTGTATGCCAAATTTCGTTTGCATTTAAGGAACTTTGAAGGTATTCTCTGTTTCCAATGTCAACAGCTATATTTATGATAAATGTAAATATATGAAAAGTAGTAAGTACTTCTAGTAATTTTCAATTTTCTAAAAAACTAGAGAACATAAAAGCTTTCGATTTTTTGTGTTCGATTCAAAATTAATATGAGCGTTGACCACAAAAAGAAAATTTAGTTTTCCTTTTCACAATATTGAGCAAAATTGATCCAATCATTTCTTTTTGCGTTTTTTTTATCAAAATTTTGAGTTTGAATTCAAATTTTTTTGAAAACTATTGACACAAATAATTTTATTTAAATGAAGGATAAAAGATCAGATTTCTGGATTTTAAAACCATTATTGTTTTGTATTTGAAGTATTGTCGTTGCTTTTTAATATTTGTTTTTCCATTTAAAGTGTTTTTATCAAAAATCACCCCTACCTCCTAAACGGGGTGAGATAGACCCCCCCTCCCATAGTAGGAAATGCTTGTATTTGACCCTTCCACAAAAATCCGTTATCAATTTTCGGCGCCCAAGTTATCGTACTCTCCCCGTTAGCCCTAATTTTTGACACCCACAGCTTCCGAGGCAACCGGTTGAACATCCGCATGCCATTTTTGCAGCAAAACATCTGCTGCAGGAGGTTGAATCGTGGTTTAAGTACCAATCCAGCACAATAAGATGTTTTCCACCCCCACTCGAGAGTATTCAAATTTTGTCCACTACACTGGTGTACTTGGATATAAGTCCTTAGGCCGTGCTGTGTGATGGCATCATGCGCTGGCGTGATGCAGAACCTATCTCTTCTTCATTATTTAACCTATCTCTTCTTAAAAAAAAAAGCCCACGCCTCTTTCCCCCCTCACATACCGCACGCGCTGGGGTCCATTTTCACCGAGTACGACAGCAATTACGATTGCAGGTCATATCGGCACTTATATTAATTATATGATGTTAGAAAATAATATAAAAAAAAATCGTTACTTAGTTATGTTGAACAATAACACAGCAAATTGTCTTACAGCGAAACGAGCAGGTATCAACGGAAGCTAAAAGAGATTAGGTCTGCTTAATGCAAGCAGTTGAAAAATTTAAAATTGAGAAAAAAAAAAATAAAACTATTTAAAAAATAAGGATTATGAAATCAAAAAATCAAAATTATGTTTAGTTTACGTTATATTTAGTTTATAAGCAAAATGCAACATTAAGAATAAAACAAAAAATTAAACCGATCACGACAGTGGAGCACTGGTTCGAAATCACTTTTTAAGCCCTATTTTACACGTGTTAAAATCAATTGAGGAAACATTTAAATTATAGAGCTTACTCATTCGGTTAAGAGGTTCATGCATGCCATAATTAGTTCTATAAAAATTTACGTGCAAAAAGTTCAAATTCTCGCAGGTGGTGAGAACCCCCGCGGTAGTTCAAGCCAATACAGGAAAGCAAATCAGGAGCATCAATTTGACCAGTAATAAGTTGATGAATAAATATTAAATCATTATTAACCCGCCTCTGATATAAAGTTTGGACCTGCAGAAGCTGGATCCTATGTTCATATGGTGGCAGATTATATGGATCAGTCCAGGGTAACCCTTTTAAAGCAAATCGAATGAAGTTTTGCTGTATTGCTTCAACACGGTGTTTATGAATAACGTAAAAAGGAGACCAAACTTGTGAAGCATACTCAAGATGGGGTCGTACATAGCAATTGTATAAGGAGAGGGTGACATACGGATCGTTAAATTCCTTAGCCCACCGTTTTATAAAACCAAGCATGGAACTTGCTTTTTTTACAATATAATTAATATGCTCTGTGAATTCTAGATTAGAACTAAAGTGAACACTAAGGTCTTTGAAGCTTAGAACACGAAATAGTGAGTGCTGTGAAATGGAATAATCAAAAGCTCTCGGTACTCGTTTTCGAGAAAAAGTAATAGTTTGGCATTAAACTGGGTAAAGAGAAAGACTGTTTTTGTCACACCAAACATTAAAATTGTCAATATCTGCTTGCAAGAGAATGCGATCACTGTTAGATTTAACTGTTTTGAAAATTTTCATATCATCAGCATATATAAGAATATCACTATAGTGTATACATGATTTAACGTCATTTATAGCCAGAATGAATAGAAGTGGGCCAAGATGACTTCCTTGAGGTACACCCGAGTGAGCATTGAATGAATCTGAAAGACAGTTTCTAAATTTCACCTGGTAAGATCTATTTTCAAGTTATGACCTTATCCATTCTATAACAATATTCAGAAAACCAAAAGCTTGGAGTTTAAATATAATAATGTTGTGACTTAGTTGATCGAATGCTTTTGAAAAATCAGTGTATATGCAATCCATTTCACTTCCATTTTCCAATGCATTAGAACATTTGTGCAAGAAAGTAAGGAGATTTGTTACCACAGATTTCCTTCTCACAAAGCCATGCTGTTGTTCACATATTATATTCTTAGTATAAAATGCTAAACTTTCACAAACAACTTGCTCAAAGAGCTTTGGAATGCATGAAAGTTTCAATATAGGTCTATAATTCTTGATATCAGTTTTGTCGCCCTTCTTAAAAACTGGAGTAAGAAATGCATTTTTCCAAAACCAAGGAAATTTTCCTGATTTAATAGAAAACTCAAACAAAAATTTAATGGGATCAACTAGTATATTTTTACATTTTTTTAGAAGTATTGGAGGAATTCCATCTGGCCCAGATGAGTAATCATCATTTAACGATGAGAGAAGCTCTAGAATAGAACATTGTTCCACCGGTATATTACTGAAACTTGTTTGGGCATAGATATGTAAATTTCTAAAAAAAAGTTTCATCAACATCAACAGATGTGTCAACAAATGAATTTTGAAAATTTTTCGCAAAAGCGTTGCAAATATCAATGGGTTTTTGCAAAGAACAGTTCTCGTATGTGAAATTTGCCAGGTAACCGTCAGAATTTTTCTTTGAATTAACAAATTTCCAAAATCTCTTAGGATCATCCTTTAAAGATCTACCCATTTCGTTTACATGATCTGTATAGAGAGTCTTCGAAAGGGATTTAAATTCTTCAAATAATGCAATGTAAGAGTTGTGGTCGAAAGACGAAAGGGTTTTTAAATATAACTTCCATGCTTTGTTCCTTTTGTTTCTGAGTAATTTCAGCTCTTTCGTATACCATGAAAAGCAGGCGTTCGAATTTTTCGACATTTTTATGAGGATAGTATTATTAATGCAGTTATTAAGGATGGTATAGAAACTGTTAACTGCTTCATCAATATTATTAGACACTGATATACTATCAATACCAGATCTAGTTAATTCATCTGAAAGCAATTGAAAATTTGCTTTCCTAAAGTCAAAAGTATATGAACAATCATAAGTGTTACTGTTTTCAGTAAGGCGACTGCTCAAGTCAAAAATAATATCCAAAGGAGGATGATAGCTATCTATATTAGTAATTCCGGGACTAGATTCTAGACCCAGAGTACTAACAGCGTCTGAGGAAAAATCTAAATCGAGAATTCGATTTTTGTAATTTTTAATACAGCTAACTTGCTGTAAGTCAGTCGAGGTAATCCTATCAAGAAACCGCAGCTCAGTTTGGGAAGAAGTTCTTCACGATTTAAATGATAGATAACAATTTTTCCTAGATTACAAAATCCGGATGTGGAATCGCATCCGCTAAAAGCATGTATATTGTATAATTCCAAGATATTGTTATTGTTGCGGAATATTAAAACTATTTTGATCGTAAATTTTTGCAGGTACGTTTCAAAAAATACACATTTTAAAATTGCAGCAATGCCAAGATGATAAGAAGATCAATATCTTTTGGCCAACTACCACCACATTATTTGACTATTTCTATTTTTTTCTTTTTCTTATGCACATTGCAAAATATGTACATCCTGCACCAGGTGTTTTGGTTGAAAGAAATAGCATGCGGATGTACAACCGGTTGTAACGGAAGCTGTGGGTGTAAGAAATTGGGGCTAATGTGTTCTATGTTTTGTAAGAATTGCATGGGTGTAAACTGCTATAATTCACAAGAACCGTGCATAGAAATAAGGCTACCGTTATTTTTGGTTTTAGGAACATGTATATCTCAATTATTCTAGAAAGTTTCAAAAAATCACTTTATAATTTACCAAAAATAACCATTTTACTAAAAGTCTAACTAATTTATCCGAATTCCGATTTTCTTTTTGTAAAAGAAAAAAACTGCACGGCTGGATCGCACAAACTTATGTCGTGGCTAATAACTTTAACGTATGTAGCTAGAAATTGACAATATATTTTATTAGTTCAATAATATACATACATAATGGCGACTATCGTGAATAAAATTTCGAAAATTGGGAACGTGAATTACGGTCGCAGTTTCTCTCGGAATTTATTGGCATCAAAAATGAATATGGCAACTGGTGGTCGTTTTGATTGACCAAATGCGATCCTACAAGGAAATGTAATGTTCTAAAGATGAGCGAAATTCAGTGGTTAATTTTATTCAAGATAGCCCATAATAAAAAGTGTGTATTCTGAAAAGAATATACCAAGTTTAAAGAAAATCCGTCCAGCCGCTTGGCGCTTATGCTATAGGCGAGAACATAATTGTCAGACCCTCTTTTTCGTCAACCGTTCAATCAAACGCTGGAATAAATTTTTTGTTTTACGAACCCAAAACTTCCCATAAAGTACCTTAATCGCATGTTCAAATGACATTTTATTTACCTAATTTCATAAAATCTAATTTTGGCAATTAATGGCTAAATTACGTCAGAAAAATATTGGCATTTTTTAGTTTTTTAGAATTATTAGAATTATATTTCAGTTGCAGGTATTATGTTAGAGAAATCTTAAACAAAATTCGTCGATTAAATAAACAACACCCATTATTATAAGAATATCACAAATTAATTGTTAACTGCATAACTCAGACTTTAACACACCACCTAAACCGGTACATAGGTAGGTATAGGTATCGTCATTCTTTTGTTTCTCTAAATTCACAAGAAAATTATTAAAAAATCACTTCATTTAACTTCATTGCAGTGAGTTTGTATATTTCCGGTTGAAATTTAGTAACAACAATGTCTTTTATTTATTTTTGTTTGTTTTTTTCTTTAAAAATTATTTTTTGTTTTTAATGTGTTTTGCCTTCGCGGCCGCTTTTGTTGCTACTTTTTTTTGTCGTTAGCGTTTTAATCACACTGACTGTAGATGCTTCTTGTTTATCAACTTAACTTCTAAGTTCCAACATTGAACTTCACCACAGTCGCGGTGTTTAAGAACCGGAAAATGAAATCATGACTCTCTTACTGTATTAATAAGTATTATCGCACTGGCAGAAAAAAAAATCCAATTAGGTATGATGTTATTAAAATTTATTTTTGGGATTTTTTTTTCAAAACTATACCACAAACACTCTTCTAAGCTCACTTTGCAAAACATTAATCGAAACTAGATTATAAAACTAGTTAAATGCAATGAATTAGCTTGCCAGAGAAATACACAGAGATAAACTGTGATTATAGAATTTAGTGTAGGCACGAGTATATTATATTTTTGATTTGCGTATTAGAGTTTTATATTTTTTAAATTAAGTATTCTATATCACAAAAACACGAGTAGGTTTATACTTCCCATGACCTTTTAAAAACGTTTACGAAAATAGAATTCAATTTTTTATTATATATTATTTATTATTACATCGCACGTTGAATAATTCGTTCTTCTAATCAGACAAAATAAAATAATTGAACATTGAATTGAAAACAAATAAACATTTATGTATGTACAGCTTTCGTTTTTGTCCATATAATTTAATTGTAAATATAAATTGTTTTCGTGTAAAATTCAATAAGTTGCTCTTACGTTTTTTTTTTTAATATAAAAATTCACTTTGAGACGAAACGAGACCTTCTGTTAACACCTTAAGCTTTGAATTATAATAAACCTGTCCAGGTAGTTTGCATCGTCTTTTATTAAATTTCTTGTTCTATTTGTTCATTCATTTTTCATCTTCTCAATTAAAATTGTACATGTTATATCTTTGTATATCAGCTGGATAGGTGATTTTTTTTTTGTATATTTTAATTCATTGGGTGATTGATAGCTATTGTGATTTTAGTTTTGTCAAACTTAAGCTTTTATTCTTTTTTTTTTAAGTAAATGTTATGATGATGACGATGAGCAAAAATATATTTGGAAACAAAATTCAGAAATATTAACTTCAAACTTCAATTGCGGTTTATTTTGATCAACAATAGCATCAGGTTTTTAACAGTCTTTTTATTAAAAATGTACACATATATGTACGTACATATCTATGTTCATACCTACGACTTTCAACTTTCTCATAATATTTTTACGTACGATAAAAGAATTGCAAGGGTATCCGTTGTGTATTTGCACAAAAATGAAATTTGAGAATTTTGGTTGCCATTGGAAAGCAGTTAAAAATAGTAACTTTAAAACCATCAATTGCAAACAAAACAACGTTATGTTGATTAAAATTTAAAAACTTCAACATTATCTGCAATTTATTTTTTTTTTAAAACGATTATTGTACATTGGTATTTATATTTAAAAAAAAAAAGTACGTATACGCCACAGTGTACATCTAATAAATAATAATTATCGGTTTTTTCTAATAAAATACAATTTTTATTTTTAACTATAAAACTTGGTTGTATTTAAAAACCAATACACTATGGCGTATACATAATATTTTAAATTACTAACTAACTTGCAGCAAATTTTGCAATTTTTTTTTGATTTGATAAATTATAAAAATTATTATCTATATATAAATAGCCTTAAGAAAATTTTGTGGTACCATTTGCTCAGAAAGTATCCAACAAATTTTGACAAATTTTATATGGTTGGAAACCCATAGGTGCTGAGATGTGCAGAATATACCTGAGACACGCATTTACACACTGTAGGTCATTTTTGTTTTTTTGCACTGCCGATCACTGTGCATATTTAAAAAAAATGAATTTAAAATGTTTAGAACAAATAATTTTGTGTGATTTAATTTTCAAACTAATTTTTTGCCTGTAGAAAAAAGTTTTTTTCAAGTAAGAAGATGAAGAAATTTAAATATTAAAATATTGAAATTACTTCTGTTTTAAGTGGAGTGAATGAATAAAATTCAATTAAAAAGTACAAGTGACCTCAACTCCAGAAATTATTGTGTTTCGCCCAAGGTATAACAGTGGGCTCTTCAGTCAGTCTGTTATACCCTACTAAGACACAAATTTTGGTCGATGTTTACCGACTCTTATAAAAATCACAGCAAAAAGATACTGTGAATTTTATTATTCTAGGGGGATTTGTTTAAATTCGTGCACCCAGAAAATAAATACCCGTGGTCAGGTTTTTTATAATAAGAAGATGAAGAAATTTAAATATTAAAATATTGAAATTACTTCTGTTTTAAGTGGAGTGAATGAATAAAATTCAATTAAAAAGTACAAGTGACCTCAACTCCAGAAATTATTGTGTTTCGCCCAAGGTATAACAGTGGGCTCTTCAGTCAGTCTGTTATACCCTACTAAGACACAAATTTTGGTCGATGTTTACCGACTCTTATAAAGTGTCATTATGAGTTTTTGAGTGAGTTTTTGGTCGAATTTTGGCCAGTGGGCGATATACTAGTATGTTTATTAAACTAGCCATAGAACTGAACTTTAAAGGACCTCCTGTATTGAAACTTGATCGAAATCTGTGAAGACGAGAATTTAGAAAATCAAACAAATTATTCTTTGACAAGTACCGTTACCCATTTTCGACTAGCGTTCGCAACGTCATATTTGAAGACTTCTGGAACATAACTGATTATAAATTGAAATAAACTAAAAAATGATTTTGAGAGATAGTTAAAAAAATAGATAGTAAAACATTTTTTTCGTGCTTTTTGAGGACTTTCAAAATGCGAGTTTTTGAAAATTTTGAGGTAGCATTTTTGAACTTTTGAAAAATATCGTCAAAATTATAATTTTTTAAGACAATGTAAACTACAGGTAAATAAGGGTTCAAATTATATTCTGAAATAATGCTGACGTAATTTACACATGAGTTGCCTGCTTGTCAGGTTAGATGAAAGCATTACGTTGCGTTTTCGCAACGCTCGCCGAAAGCAGTAGCATTTCAAAAAAAAAAATTGTTTTCGCTGCTTTATATGAGATGGAACGGTTTTTTTTCTCGGAATATTGTGTGTTTATGTTTACAATGCTAACATTTTTGAAAAAGAATCACAATTTTTGATTGCATCCTGTCCAACAAAATGATGCACTTGTTTTTTTTTTTTTTTTTTTTTGTTCTAAGAACTATAATTTCTTAGAACAAACAAAAAAAAACAAATCATTCAAGAGTGCTATTTTGCAAAAACCCTTTACCTTCCATTTGACTTTATTCTTAGAAATACTTAGGCAGTGCATTTGGCGTATAGGAAACATCAAGGCACAGGTCACTTTTTTTATGAGCGTGGTCCCTTTAAAACAACTGTACTATACTCAGGTAATATAAATATTCTATTTCCAAGAAATAAAAAAACAATTCATAAATTCGCGCTGTATTGGAAAAACAGATCGCGAATATAAGTTTTTTGCAATCGACTTATTACTTGCGATATAGGGGAGACTGGGTACGGTTGAAACAATTTTGCTTATATCGTCCATAGTATTGCCATATGAACACCGAGCGATGTTGATGGTATTTTGAATGAAAGATCATGTTTTTATCCACACATGGACAGGGTTATTTTTAGAACCATGTGCATTATTTTAGGTTAACGTCAAATAAAAAAAAAAATCCAATTCGTTTCAACCGTACCCATACCAGGGACGGTTGAAACAGTGATTGGGGTCAGTTGAAACAAACGTAAATAGTGCATGATATTACAAAGTTATGCATGTTTATGATTTTTTTTTAAATAATAATGTTAATTATGACATTGTTTGACAAGATTTATTAGTCTTCAGTGTTTCAATGTGTCTCAAAAAAAAAAAAAAAAAAAAACAAAACAAAACAATAAACAATAAAAATGAAATAATTTAAAAATAAAACGTTACTTTATTAAATAATTGAAAAGAAACTAAAAGAAAAGTTTTATTCAATTTTGATTGGTCAGAAACCAATAAAATTACCATTTCGGAATATTCCAAAACACAATTGTCGTACCCAGATACATTGTTTCCACCGTCTCCAACCCCTCCTGTAGGTAAACAAATATAAATTGTGTCGGTTACAATACTGACACACTGAAAATAGTCACCATATTCTACTCTATACACTTCACTTCGATCACAAAAACATACTCAATACTCTCCAACGAATAGAAAATACGGTATTGGGAAAAACATTCGAACAAAAAAACTTACTTTTGGTTGTCAAAAAGCAAAAAGGGCCCTCCGTAGACAACTGAAGCGTGCTACGACCAAAGCGACATCGAAGTTCGTCTTTAGAGCTGTTGCTTCTTCGTGCGTCTCTGAGACGCATCCACCCACCACCCACGGTTTGCAAGATATTTGCGTTGTTTCAACCGTCCTGTGTTTCAACTGTACCCAGTCTCCCCTACGTAGTATAGGGCAAGTTTGGGATTCGTGCAAAAAAAAAATTCGAGATAATAATTTTCCCTAACATTACGATGATAGTGAAAGCGAAAAAAAGTGGGTCTCGCAATTCTGTCTGTCTGTCTGTCTGTCTGTATGTACCTCGACCTGCAGCCTAAGCGGCTGAAGCGATTTTCTTCAAACTTCGGACTTAAGGTTCTTATAGGATTCCCTTTTATCTCAAAAAATAAGGGTACCTGTCAAACAACCATTATACAAAAATTGATTTATTTCAAAAACGGCTCTAACGATTTTGAAAAAAAAAAAATTACTAGCTACTTTAATTACTAAAATAAATATTTTGGTAGAAAAAAAAAATTTTGTAACACTTATTAACGGTACCTGTCATAAAACCGATTTTTCGTTTTCAAATTTCTCGTTAACGGCTAAACCGATTTCAACCAATTTTTTTATGTAAGTGGTCCTTTACAATTTTAACAATTTTGCATATATATTTTTTTTTAAATAAAATTTGGATTTTTAAAAAAATATTGAAATTTTTTTTTTGAAAATTCAATATCTTGGAAACGCGTCAATGAATATTTTTCAAATTTTGTGTAAAATTGTAAATTATTTAATTCTAAAAGTTGGCATACAAAATTTTATTTCTAAAAATGTTCAAAAATTTTTATATATAAAAAATAAATTTAAAAGTAAATTATAGTAATAATTTATATTTTAAATTATATTTAAAACTTTTTTAATGATATGATAATGTTATAGAACCACATAATGCACATTGCCAGTTTAAGCTACGTTTAAGTTGTTAGCTACGAGAGCAAGTTTGTGCGATACAGTCGTGCCCATTTTTCTTTTTACTTAAACTGTGAGTTGTACGGTCAAGAAGTGTTTTAAAAATTATCTCTGTGTTTTTTTAAAGAATAAATATTAAGCATCGCAAAAGGTTTGTATCTGCTAAAGAGCTCGAAGAGTTATTGATGAACCCGAGTTCTGATGAAGACGAGGAAATAAATTTGAATTTGGATGCTGCAGTTCATACAAACATTATAATTTTACCTCCACAAAATGATGCTATTTGTGATAATGAGGAAATCGATGATAATGTGCAGCTTTTGGAGGAAGGAAACATGTTCCCAAATTAATTGGCTGGTGAAATCGACCTAGAATGCAGGTTTGATAAATTAAATTCTCAAAATCCTGAAGACATATACGATGAACCGGAAGTCGATGTTGTACCAAATGATCCAAATAGTGCATCAACATCCCAAAACGTGTCGCTTCAACTTCTGAAAAGAATCGACATGTCTTCATTATGAGTTTTTTTAGCTCCAAAATCTACGGTACCTCAAATGCCAATCAATATACAAACAAATATTTATCTCAAAATATGCTCTAACGATAATGGTATTACCAGAATCGTTTTTTGAATTTCAATTTATTCAAATTTCTATTTCTATTGATTTCGACGAAATTTTTTATACAATAGGTCCTTTATAATTCTAAAACAATTTTTTTTTTTAATTTTGTGTAAAATTGTATTTTAATAAATACTAAAAGTTGGCCTACCAAATTTTATTTCTCAATAAAACCATCAGCACTGTAATGTTAAGGCATCATAATAATTATTGAACTAATAATAGGCATTGTTAATTTCCAGCTACGTTAAAGTTGTTAGCTACGAGAGCAAGATCGTGCGATCCAGTCGTGAAGCATTTTAATTTTTTATAAAAATCGTTGGAGCCGTTTTCGATATAAAAACATTTGTCATAACGGTTGTATAAGAGGTACCGTTATTTTGAGAGCTAAAAACAAAAAATTCAATTTCTGTTCTAAGTAATCTCATAAAAATGGTCCGTTCACCCGTGCTCTATGTTCCTATAAACATGGATGCACAAAGCACAAACCGTGAGCTGGCAACATATTTTTCGACCTCATCGTTATCGATGCATGGATAATTTACGTTTTGGACTCCGGGATTTGACTACTTGGTCAAAAAGTGTCACTAGTCAGCCAAAATAAAGTTTGAATCAATGCTTAAAGTTTTTCAAAAGATCAAGTGCGATTTTACGCTCCTCTTTTTTGGGATATTCGCATGAAAAGTATAATATTCGAAATGTCACCGCAATTTGTCATACATTGTCAGCTAGTTTCAGTAATCGGTCAGCCAAAGTTTTTTTTAATGAATTTTTTGAAGTTTGTTTCAAAGTCACAAAAAAAGACTTTTAGCTGGAGCTTTAAAAAAAAAAAATCATCTTATAAAAGTGTTATGTTATTTGATCATATATTAAAACTTTATAGTTAATGGTTTTGGGCTTTTATGATCCTTTGAGTTGAATACAATTAATTAAAAAAACTAATTTATATTTTACCCTACGTTTCGCCTGGTTTCTTTCCAGCTTCCTCAGGGGTTTATATTTATTTAGCGATAAAAGGTCATCTGGTTTTTAGTAATTGGTCATCATAGTCATATATTTTTTTTTTGAATTTTTTTGGATGTCTTATACGGTCTTGAAAAAAAGCTTTAAAAATTCTTTAAGAAAAAAACTATGGGTGAGCAATTACTGAAATTATTTGACCGTTATGAGAATTTGATGGCTTTTTAAATTGTATATACTTTTTTTATCGAATATCACAAAAAAAGTGGTGATTTGACCTTGAAAAATCAAATTTAATAAAAGAAAATCTATGGCTGACCAATTACTGAAACTAGCTGACCTCTTTTGATCAGTTGCTAACATTTAAGATGGAATACTTCTTTTTTTAATTCCATAAATAAGGTACTTAAGGTCTTATACTGTGACCCTGAAACAAACTATAAAAACTTATTTGTTTTTAATTATACTGTTTACAAGGTTTTTGTCGATTTGGAGTTTTTTAAGCAATTTTACGTTATTTTTTGGGATATTCCCGAACATCTCGTAATTTTGATTTTGTCATAATTTTACAACTCGGTACTTCTAAGCTGGTTAAAAAATATTGCATTCAAATTTTGATGCTTTTAATGAACATGAAAAAATGGCGACTGGATCGCACAAACTTGCTTTCGTAGCTAACAACTTGAACGTAGCTTAAAATTGACAATGTGCATATGTAGTGGTTCTATAACATTATGATATCATTAAAAAGTTTTAAAAACAATTTTAAATATAAATTATTACTAAACATCACTATAAATTTGTTTTTTTTTTTTTAATAGCTGAAACAGATAGAGCTCAAAAAAAAGTATGCCATCTGATTTGTTTGATAAATATGAATTTATGGAAAAAAAATTCAAAAATCGTTAGAGTAGTTCTTTTTTTTAATTTTGTATCTATAAAAATTCTTGAAAATTAAAAAAACTTAAATTTGGTACGCCAACTTTTAGTATTTAATTAAATACAATATTTTACAAAATTTAAAAAAAAAAAATCATTAGCCCGTTTTCAAGATATAGAGTTTTCAAAAAAACAATTCAATATTTTTTAAAAATCCAAAAATTATTTCTTTTTAAAAATTGTATATGCAAAATTCTTAAAACTTCAGAGGACCTCTTACATAAAGAATTTGGTTGAAATCGATGTAGCCGCTAACGAGAAATTTGAAAACCAAAAAATCGGTTCTATAACAGGTACCGTTAATAACCGTTATAATTTTTGTTTACCAAAATATAAAATGTGGTAATTGTGGTAAATGCTAAAGTAGCTCGTATTTTTTTTTAAATCGTTAGAGCCGTTTTTGAAATAAATCAATTTTTGTAAATGGCAGGTACCGTTATTTTTTGAGCAAAAAACAAACATTTCAATTTCCCCTCTAGGGAATCCCATGCATAAGAACCTTTAGTCCAAAATTTGAAGGAAATCTCTTGAGCCGTTTAGGCTGCAGGTCGAGGTACAGGCAGATGGACAGACGGACCTACGAACAGACGGACAGGCGGACAGACAGACAGAATTGCGAGACCCACTTTTTTCGACTTCTCTATCATCGTAATGTTAGGGAAAATTATTATCCCGACTTTTTTTTCGCACGAATCCTAAACGTGCCCTATACTTCGTATATCGCAAGTAAAAATATGCATCTGATTTCATTCATAAATATGAATTTATGAAAAAAAAAATCGAAAATCGTTAGAGCGGTTTTCTTAAAAATTACAATACATATAGGTAAAATTTCTTGAACGTTATTAAAAATAAAATCTGGTATGCCAACTTTAGGTATTTATTAAAATACAATTTTTTTGACACGTTTTCAAGATATTGAATTTTACAAAAAAAAAACAATATTTTTTAAAATCCATAACATTTTTTTTTGTAAAAACAATTGTATTCAAAATTGTTAAAAATACAATAGGTTGCGAGTATAAACAAATTTGATTGAAATTGGTGCAATAGTTAACAGTTAAGGCAAAAATTTATGGACAAATAGTCCATCAGAATCGACAAGAACGAAATGCTTTCTAATGAGTTAGGTGTAATAAGCACATGGCGTCATCAAAAGGGCAACCACGAAACCCATGGGATATAGGAGCTATGAGCTATTTTGTAAAACATAACGAGCATTAAATAAGACTATTATTATTATTTTGTTTTAATTTAATTAATTTCTTAATATCGAAAGTAAAAATTTTATAAACGTTCCCTTGTAGGTAAGGTATGGTACACATAATAATAATTTATGTAATTGTCGGTATGTACCTATTTATTGTGATAACTCTCTACGATTTGAGCATTTCAAACCCGAAAATAATTCGCTTCCATTCTGATTAATTTTAATTTTTTCAATCCTTTCAAAACGAAACAAAACCCAACAAATATCTCAATTTTTAAATATTTGAAATTAAATTATAATATATTAAAATATATTTATATCTTTGACAAATTTGTAATTTCTAAAAACCTGATGCTGATATATTTTCGACATGCAATTTTAATAAGAGCTCAATAAAAGACTAAATAAATAAGGCATACGGAAAATGGAAGCATATACAAATCGGTGTTAATAAATTATAACTGAACCAAATATTTTGATTGAAACCTTCAAACTTAAAAGAGCAATTATATGCGACCCAGTCGAGTATTTAATTTTCATTTTAGCTATAGATAGCTACTTACAAATTCTTGGAAGTTAACTTAAATGGAAAGAGTTCATTATTGCAGTTTTTTGTTTTGTCAAGCAAGTGCAAAAATGTTGTTCGATGAGCGGGGATTTCCAGTTTAAAGAAGTAATCACCTATATATCTCTTTTTATTATTCAATTAAAAAGTACAAGTGAGCTCAACTCCAGGTATAACAGTTTCGCCCAGGTATAACAGTGGGCTCTTCATTCAGTCTGTTATACTCTACTAAGACACACATTTTGGTAGGGTTTAACAGACTGACTGAAGAGCCCATTGTTATACCTGGGCGAAACACATTTATTTCTGTAGTTGAGGTCACTTGTACACTTTAATTGAATTATATTCATTCACTCCACTTAAAACAGATGTAATTTCAATATTTAAATTTCTTCATCTTCTTATCTCTTTTTATTTTTACAATTTTTCTGGAAAATAAAAGAAAAGTATTCATTATATGCAAAAACTTGTATACCTAACCGACTTTCATACGATTCAGAAATTTTGATTTTCGGCGATGCGATTGAGGAAATGCATTATGAACTAATTCACATGTTCATTTTTTGAAGACTCACAAACTGTAAGCACTTTCTCTAGAAAGACGCAGCCAGAATTAGAATGCGATTTAGTACGGTGCATTTAGATTTCATTGCATGGTGCTCTTGGAAAAAAAAACGAGACTGACTTCACTGTTCAAAATAGTATCAGTACACGTGCCAAAAACCACGTTTGTACAACTGCACCTGGGACCTATTTCATAAACATTCTACAAATTTGTCGCTTTCATCTGACAGGTTTTCATTGCATAACGTATTGACATGTGACATAATTGTCAGTTAAATACAACGACAATTTTGTCGTGACAATTTTGTCATTGGCAGACTGTCATTGTCTTATTGTGACAAAGTTTTTGTAACGTACGCAAGAGACTGAATTAATCTACAATATTATTTATGTACATATGTATATACATACATATGCAATGCACGTATGTATGTACAGGCACACATAAGTAAAGTAACCGTTTTTCTCTTTCATTTCATCATGATACTCAGCTCCACTTCCAAGCCAGTGTAACGCACATAAAACTGGGGCCTAAGCATTAAGGGCATGATTTCTTTTTGTGGGATGCTGGAGGTGTCGACCGATTTTTAACAATATTTATTCCGCTGTACTTTTGCAGAAGCGAAATTTGTCATTAAATTGAAAATCACTTAATTCAGCAAAATCATTGTGAATTCTTTCTTTAAAAGTTCGAGGATGGCGTACTTCGCGAAATTGCACATCAAATTCATTATCACTTTAACTTGAAAACATAATATTAGAAATGTTTTTACCGAAATTGTCACTTCACTACCATAACTCAATTGCCTGTCACAATTGTCAATTTCATACTAACAAAATTGTAATTTGTAGTTTTTTCTCTGTTCCATACAAAAATTTTCACTACAAATTTGTCGGGAAATTTGTGACAATTTTCAAAAAGTCATTCATTGTCATGACAATTTTTTTATGATCCGAAATCGTGACAATTGTCGCAAATTCCCCGGGACAGAATTTACACAATTGTCAAGTTGTCATTTACAAATTGCCACCTGTCAATGTTTATGAAATAGGGCCCTGGTATCATTATGCCGCCATCTTGCTTTTAATGGTTTATTATATTTTCAAACGTAATTCACGTAGTTTTAAATTAAATAAAAAAGGTATATGCAAACTTGTAGTAAATTAAATTTTCTACAAAATATGGTTTTTAAATTTTGTTCGCTCATTTGCTATTGCTATTGTTTAAAGGTTATAGTGAATTTTGTTAAAATTAAGAAAGGGTTGATTTTTTATATTCGTCATATTTGTTTTGTCTGTCACATAAATCGAAAATCTTGCGTTATAAAAGTTGTAGGAGTTTCAATAATTATCTAATTTATTTGCCTGAAAAGTTGTTTAGGGCCCTATTATGACTCGCGAGTCGAACGTGCGACTCAAGTCGAATGTTTTTAAAATCACTTATGTCGTGTATTTAAGAATAGCAGACTGCGATGATTCTATAGAGCAACGTCTCGATTCAACACATTTCTGACTTTTAAGCCGAATATATGTACATAGTTAGGTAAGCTATGTATAAGCGGTAGTGCTAATAGTCAGATTAGCCTAATATTTCTTGCGACTCGCCTTAATAAAAATAACGGTTCTCGACCTTCAGCGTAAAAGAGGTCAAGAAGGGAGTAGAAAGTATTTTTCCTGTTACATTTGCTTCGTGTTTTTCTGCGTTGCTCTGAAAAGATGAAAATACACATATATTGACACTAATTCTTTTCTGTAGGTTTAAATCCATGTACCTACCTTGAACCTCATAAATCCCATGACCCTTCGCAATGGCCCCTACTTAATTTTTACAAGTACTTTTCAATTCGTAAAGCTTTTTTGGAGGTCATCTATTGGACGTCAATAAACCCAGGGGTGGAATCGGCTAAGGTGATATGTGATAGTCATTATCGACAAATTCCGTCTGAATAACAAGTGATAATCATATTTTTGTGACTATTTTCTGCGATAGCTAAATAGTCACAAAAATATAATTATTACTTGTGTGATTATTACTTGTGACTTACGCAGACGGAATTTGTCGATAATGACTATCATTTATCACATATCACCCTAGGAGGCTAGTGATTATATTGATATGAAGTTCCATTGTCATGTAGTTTTTACATCACTTTATTTTCCAGAGTTTTTCTTTGAAAGTTTCTAAAATCAATGCCGTGTTGAAAAGCTTATCGGCTAACTTGTCAGTATTGTGAGTACAAATGACCAGAGAATCAGTGTTGATTCTGAGATCCGAAGAAAATAAAAATCTGTAGTACCTATACGACGAGTAGCCCTATGGTAAACTTTAGTATAATAAAGGTACCAGAAAAGTAATTAAAAAACATGATTGATTTATCACGGTTTTGGTTTGTCAATTTTAAGACAACTACCAATGAATCATGTCGTCACGTTTATTACTTACAAATACAATTACTCTGAGATAAATGAATTTTAAGTTACTAAAAACGATAATTCTTTCTAAATTGCACAAATAATAAGAACTTATTTGCTTCTTCTATTGAATTATCCCCAATTCAACCTTAACAAAAATTATAGCTTTTGCTATAAATGGTTTTATATTTTTAGTAAATTTAATAACATTATTAAATAATAATATAGAAGAAGTGATTAATTTTTTTTTTTTTTTTATTTGTGGTTTATTTTGTGTTTGTTTCATGATGATTGATTCTTTAAGTTGAGTTTACTGATTAATTGAAACTCGTGAGTGGGTGTCCATTTTTAAAGAGATCTGAGATTTGTGAAACACTTTGTTGGACTATAGGTAATTACATTTTTATTCTTATTTACATATAGTCAGACATGTAATCATTTTTATAATTACTCAGGTTTTCTTTAAATCATACTTAATCAAATATTAAGACATTCAATACCATTTTGGTGTTGTTTTTTTTTTTTTTTTTTTAATTGTTAAAGATGAGCTTCTATAAATTAAAAATGCATAATTATTATGATGCTTATAGAATTGCTAGAAAAAAAATATTTAAATTAATTTGAATATATGAATAGACAAATTGTTTAAAAAAAAAAATGAATGCACGACTGGATTTCTTATACTTGGTTTTGTATAGTTAAAAACTAGAATGTTGTAAGATATTGACGGTGTATACCAGTGGCGTACGCAAGGGGGGCTTAAGAGGCTTGAGCCCCCCCCCCCCCCTCAAGCAATATGGTGTACTGTGCTAAGATTTCATATATCATCGAAGAATTTTTTTTTATTATTTTTAGTTCAAATTTTATTTTTATTAATTTTGAACTTTAGCAGGATTTTCAATTTTAATTTAAAAAAAAAAAATCTATGGACATGGATGTCGTATTGAAATCATTAGTTCATACCACACGTAATATTGAAACCCAAATAAAATTCCCTTGCAATCAGTCAAATTTCCCATTTGAAAAAAAGCCGGAATGAAATAACGAATGAAATAACGAATGCAGTGTACTCATTAACATAATAGATTTCCTTGATATCTTCTCTTTTTTATTGCTTTTTAGTGGTCAAATGCTCAAGTTATACTTTAACCAGTATCTTCGCGCTCAGTGAACGTATCAATTATTCAAAAAATATTTTTAAATATCTGTAAACTGTATACTTTTTTTGTCGAATGTTATTTCTAATTCTACGACATAAGGCATTATAAGAGAGATGTAGTCAATTGATGACAATTCAAAAAACTGCCTCAAACTTGTATCAGAGGTAGATAATCTTCTCAAACTCTTTTTTTTTTTAAGTTATTGGACCGTATTCATTGTCGTTTTAAAATATTATGATTAGTTAAAACTTAAAAGATAACCTAGACATTTATTTTAGTTTTTGTCAATGCACTATTTTTGGCGTTCAATAATTTAATAAACTTCTATTTTGATAAGTACAGAAATCGAATTGGAATAAATTTCTATAATTGTTCTTATTTAAACTGAACTTAAGTAAAACATGAGTTAAGCGAAACGACTACGAAAACGCCCAAATAATAATTTGTATAATGAGAATTCCCTTGAAAAATGTTACCATTTTTTTCATTGTATTTGTATAGCTACTGCTTTTGCTACTTTAAACTATAATAATGTCTGTTCCTTCACTCTAAATTCCTGTGATTTTCTGCGCATTTTGTTCCCAAGTTCCCAGACTTAATAAATGCATTAAAAAACATATAGGACTTGTAAAAGTTACGTTATACGCGGGTTTTTGGTTGTGTATGTTGTCAGTTGGTGTACTTTCAGTTTATGTGCAATAAACAGTACCATGGCTATGAGCTTATTAAAAGAAAAAACCGACATTTTATTTATTAAAATGTGAATAAACTTTTCGCCTATACCCCTAAAAATGCTCAGAACAAAATGCTTAAAACACAATAGTAGCGATTATTTAAAAAATAAGTATAAAACAATTTGTGCGGAATTAAAGAAAGAAATCCCTATTTGTCGTGACAGTTACTACAGAAACAAATTCAATCAAGCTAAAGGTAACGTTAGAGATGAATGGCAAATTGTCAATAGTATTTTGAACAAGAATACAAATCGCAAACTACCGTCCCTGTCTATGATAACGATCGTGTCGTTTCTGATAAAATTGGGATTGCTAATGCCTTTATCGAGCATTTTTCGACAATTTTACAAAATTTACAAGTGTTTTCCAGTCACCATATGAATAGAACTTGTAGTCCTGTTTTTAATTCAGGTGAACCTTCTCAAAGGCAAAGTTTTTACTGGTTTTGAACTTCTACAAATAATTGGAACCCTACAAAATTCAAACTCTTCTGGTATCGATTGTCTTTTTCAATATTTGTTTGAAAAATGTAGCTTGTTTTGTTACTGATGTTTTGGCATACATCTTCAATAAAAGTATTTTTACGGGGTATTCCCTGATTCCCTAAAATGTGCTATAGTACTACCGCTTTTTAAAAAAGGTGTAACCGGTGATCTATCGAATTACAGGCCAATCTCACTTTTACCCTCGGTAAGTAAAGTTTTTGAAAAAGCTGTAAAAAATAGAATGGTGATTTTCTTAAATAAAACGAAATTTATCAGTAGATTTCAGTTCGGTTTTCAAAGTGATAAATCTATTGAAGATGCCTTGCTACGCTTCTGCTCTCAAATATTTGGAAGACTTGACAAAAAAAAGTGTGCTGCCGCTTTATTTGTTGACATTTCAAAAGCCTTTGATATGGTAGATCACGAAATATTGCTTAGTAAAATTGAAAACGCTGGGTTCCGTGGCTTTATTTGTGAATGGTTCAGTTCATATTTGAATAAAAGAACTCAAAGAGTGGTATTCGAAGAGATTAAGAGTGATATGTGGTCAATCGATTTGGGAGTTCCACAGGGGTCGGTTTTAGGCCCACTTCTTTTTTTGATCTACATCAATTCATTGTTTCGACTGCCTTTTAAAGGTGTACTGACAGCTTTCGCTGATGATATCGGTTTTAGCTTTAGTGCGGATAGTAACCTTAATCTTACAGCTGATATTAATTGGGATCTTAGTTTATTAAGGCTTTGGTTTGCTGGGCATAAATTAGATATTAGTTCTAAAACCAAAGTTATGTTTGTTTAATTTATCACAGAATACAAACCTTGATGCTGAGCTCTTTTTTCATGCTACTGAATGCCAGAAGTTTAAACTTGTTAACTGCTCTTGTATCACCAATTGTTCTTCTTCCACTTTCTCTAGTTCTTCTAGCTGCAGTGATAGATGCTTTAAGATAGAGAATGTTAATGAATTCAAATACTTGTGACTTATAATTGATTCTAAAATGAGCTTTTACAATCACACAGAAAATCTGAGAAAATACTTTCGTGGCGCATTAAGATATTTTTATTTTCTTATCTCTGATCTTTCATTCAAAACTAGAATACGGAATTACTTGTTGGGGGGGGAACCCATTTCAACAAAATGCAGACTCTTTTGACTCTTCAAAAGTCTGTCCTCAAGAAGATTTGCCGTAAACCTCGCTTATATCCTAGTTTCCCACTTTTTAATGAATTGAAAATTCTTCCAGTTCGACATTTATACTGCTACAAAGTTCTAAATGAATTCTTTAAAAGATCAGGAAATCTCAACTGCAGAATTAGTTCGAGTCATAACATACGTGGAAATTTTTTAAATCAAGTATCTATACCAGCCTTCCGTACAACTGCATTTCGTAATTTTTTAGATGTTGCTTCATGTCGATTATTTAATAAGCTTCCACACTCCATCAGGGTTCTTACTTCTCAATTGTTGTTTGTGAAGCATGTAAAAAAATGGCTTCTTTGCTTTGATATATACGGTATTGAATCAATGCTTAGTATTTAGTTTATCCTGATGTTCCAATGGAATAATAAACTTAATTTAATTTTCTCGATATTACTGAATAACAAATAAACAAATGTATTTTTTCTCTTTTTTATTTTTATTTTGTTTTTTATTTTCTATGGGTCACCCCACCCACCTTAATTATGTTTAATACTATTTGCCGATTAGTGACAATAACACTATTTTTATTATATAAAAAATATCTTTGTCACTCCGACTGGGACACACAGTAACCACCCACCAGCACATACTAAAAAAAGAAAACCCACCTACTTGCTCAACATGTAACACTAACTTGAACATATCACACTTACTTGGACAAACCACCTGCAATATCTCCGCCAAATTCAACTCCATACTTCCCCCTAATGTAACAGTCTTTTCATTACTCAACACAATCAACCAAAATAACATCTCCAAAATCTACAACTTTTTCAACGAAGCTAACATCATCATATAAACAATTTAATTTAAAATATCAACATAGGGCTGGAAGTCCTAGCAGCTAGGCCCTATCTCAACAAATTATTTACTTTGTAATTTTAATTATATGCAAATAAATAATAATAATAATAATAATAATAATATTTTGGTATTTGGATTTTAAGAAATAAATATCTATCTGTCTATCTATCTATCTATCTATTACCGTTGACGTTGTTTAAATCGAGTCCATAGAGTGGATTTTTGTCGAAGTGGATTCTTACAAAAAATATTTGTTTACAAAGAAAGAAAGGTAAAATTCATTTCATAACTATAGGAAGTATGTTGCGTGTTTTTTCTTTTGTTTTTTTTTTCTATTGAAATTTAATTTCTGGTGGTTGATAATACGAAAGGCTTTAATTTTGTTTGCTATTTTGTGATGCCTTAAAAAAATTTCAGCAAAATTGAGACTGAGCCCCCCCCCCCCCCCCCCCAAACAAAATCCTGCGAACGCTACTGGTGTATACCTATATCGTTAACGAGATAATATTTAAAACAAGTTTAAATAACAGTTAATAAAAACCAATCGAGAAAATATGACTAAAAAAAAAGGCCTAAGATAAAAAAAAATTATATTTTCTTTGATTTTATTTGTTCGTTATACAAATTTATCTATGTATACATTTGAATAGTGTATAGACAAGAGAGAATATTTCTTTTTTAATACTTTATTGTTAGATCAATTGTTCACGACTGCCTGACTACTTTTCTATTCATCTCTTGAAGAGAGACAACAGAATATTTGTATGAAAGGGATGAAAGTTGGGAAAAATGCAGGGATGACAATAGTTTTATTTTTTGCCTTACTTAGAAGAAATCGAATGCAAAATCATGATGATGAGAAATTCGGGTGTTATGCCTAAAAAAACGATTTGCTCAAAAAACACTCACAACTTTATTTTCGTTATTCGCCTCTTTCGAAAAAAAAACTTGATAAAACCGAAAACGTTGTATGGCAGCTACCCATTCCAGATGAGCTACATCTAACCATTGAATTTGTTTCCTTTGCTGCACACCAAATTTAAAGCAAATCCGTCTCGTAAAGGCAAAAACAATCATCATGACACACAGACAAACAGACCGACACCCGACGGACGTCATTTCGAAAATCATTTTTGTCACCTTGACATTTTTTTTTTTTTTTTGAAACAAAACCAATAAAGGCCCTTGAAAGCAAAGAAAAATCGTAATATAATATAATTGTGATGTGCGACTACAACACTAACACATATTATATTTAGCCCTATAATGAAGGGTAGGTATATATACATTTTGAAATTCCTATCGATTTACCACGATAAAGCCAACAATCGAAAATTTCTGGATAGTGCTTAAACCCGGCTACATGAAATTTGGTCCCAATGAAAAATGGTCCCAAAACACAAAATGTAAAATTGCCCCCAGATTATATAAGAAGCAACAACAAGAGAACAATTACAATCGTACATAAAATGTTTTGCGTCTGTTTGGGAGACCCTTAAAAGTACCTTGCCTGGGCGCTTCGCGGGTTCAAGGATTTTAAATCCCTCTTTGGGTCCTCTGTCCCACTTACGCGACTCCGTCGCTCCGCTTAGGGTATGCTCAGTCACCTATGTTATCAGTCGATCTACTTTCAAAGTTTTTGTTGTAAAAGTATTTTGGTTTAAGAATAAAAGTTTGGGCCATTTTTCATAATGAAATTTTACCCCAAAATTAAAAACGAAAAAAGGCCCAAAAACAATGAAAAATCGCCCCAATTTACAAATTGTAAACTTAGTTTTGTTTTTGTTGTTTCCCTTTAAATTTTTAGGGGCCATTTTTCGTTTTATGTTTGGGGCCATATTTCATTGGGGCCAAATTTCATGTAGACGTTAAACCCCTCGTATGGATGTCTTAACATGGAGGACGGTCTCCAACCAACAAACCCTTTTAGCCAGCTCTGTCCCTAGCTAGCCAAGTTGATTAAGGTCGTTCTCCACTAGGTGCCGCCTATTATGGGTTCTTTTCCACCACCATCGGGGTTGGATTCGAAGACTCGTCGGATAGGTGCATCCTGTCCATACGCTCCACGTGCCCCAGCCATCTCAGCCGCTGTATTTTCAGCTTTTTGACCAGGTCAACGTCACCCGTAAAGATCGTCGTTGAATCATCTCCTACACACTCCTTCGATGCACACCTGACCAAAAATCACATAAAGAATCTTCCTCTCAAAGCACTCTCGCAAACTTTTATCCGATTTTCTCAGTGTCCATGCTTCTGTCAAGAGCAGGAGCGGTATCGTTAAGACTTGTATAAAGTCTCCTTGGTTATCTGGCTGTAGTAGCCCGTAGCGTAATGGTTAGTGCTTCTCGACTAGCCATTCGGATTCGGCATACAATCCTTCCATTCCTGTCGACACGTGCACACAGGAATGGTTGCGAGTTGTTAGTCACTAGAAATAAATTTATTTATTTATATATTGGTTCTGTGCGAGGGCCTTACTAGATGAATGCTTTCTTAGACCGAAGAAACAGCGGTTGAAAAAAAGTAATTCTTTGTTAAATCCCTGCACTGATGTCATTTTGCAAGGTAATAGTGAAGCCAAATGTCCTTGACAACTTCATAGTTGTATCTGCCCATCGTGATATTTTGCCCGAGTTGACGATGTTGAGATTCCTTTCTCGCTGACAGCAAATGCTTATAGTCCTGTCCTCATTAGGCGCCAATGAACACCATTTTAGTCACCTCCATATTTTCATATTTTAAACGATAAGGATTTACGCCCCGCGGATGTTCCCAATTTAAAAAGGAATTAACACACGCGGCGGTTAATTCTTTTGTATTTTTTTTTAGAACCAACACCCGCGGGAGATAGTTCTGTCGTGGGCGTCAATGCACTGGACCCAAACTACGTAAGAAAAAATCAAAAATTTTGTTTGGTCTTGAAATGTTCCAAATGCTATCATTTGATGAATCCCATTTAGTGGGACATAACCCCCAACATTTGTATTTGGGCCTTAAGCCTCACTTGGGTTATTATTTTATTTCCTTATCACGTAAAAATGATGTGTTCCAGCTTGAATGCAAATCCCTATCATCGTAACCTTAAAGGCCGTTTATTTTTTTTTTTTAACTAAAATCAACCAATTTTCGAAATTTACTTATTTGTATACATTTTCAACTTTTCTTAAGGATTTCACTTTTTTCCACCACAATTATCTAAAGGATGTGCTTGGTTAACCTCTGCAAAACAAACCAAATACGGTTTTCATAAAAGCAAATAAAAAACAGAGTCCCACTTAGGAGGTTGGTCACCTATACATAGGTTAATTCGATCCTGTCTGGTTCAAAAAGAAATAAGCATGCTAGAATGGCGAGCATTAAACTTAAAAAATTATTATTCTTAATAAAATCACAATTGGCCATTATACCATATTCCAGCAATTAGTTACAAATTAACAAACATTCATTAACATTTATTTGTAATTGTCCATGTGTTCAAAAATTATTTTATGTCTATGCTCTCTCAAAAGTAGATTGCTGTTTAGTTTTGGTATGCACAACACAATAATGTTCTATGCGTGTGACACGCGAAAGATTTGCAAATTCATGCAAGCGGGATACCACAAAGGAAATTTCCTATTATTATTCAGAAACAATTTAATTGTTAATTTAATTAGATAATTTATGGAATGGATATTATTTGGATATCTTTATCACACAGAGTCCAGTCATGAGATAAGTATGTTATTGTGTTTGAGTAATAATATCGATTTGGGTTGGTTGAAACTTGTTATTTAATATATTCAAGATAAAAATGTTATTGCCATTTTTTTTTTTTTATAATTAGCGCGCGCTAAAGGGGTTGCGAATACCCTTAAAATGATGTACACAGCACGAGCGATTAAGCAGGTTGGAGGGGGTTTGAAAGGAGGTACCGATGCACATTGGTTTTGAATGTCTGTAGATCACAATGGGAGGGGAAAATTGAGCTGGGTAGAGCATTCCACATTCGTGTAGTGCGACTAAAGAAAGAATCTCTGTACTTAACAGTACGTCCGAAGTTGGGCTCAAGGGTAAACTGATGGGCATTCCTAAAAGCACGAGTATTACGGTTGAATTGTTTAAGGGGAGGAATGCAACTGGCTATTTCACTAGAACACTGTTTGTAAGAATATCGGTAAAATAACGAAAGACATGAAACATTGCGACGGTGCTCAAGGGATGTAAATGTTTCCGTTATACTCCTTTCACCAAACATTTTTAGAGCTCTCTTTTGTATTTTATCCAATAGACTTAAGTGGGTTACAGGAGCACCAGCCCAAATATGAGAGTTGTAATCAAGTTTTGGATGAATAAAGGCTTTGTAGATCACAGCCAGATTAGAAGGGGAAAAAAACTTCTTGAATCGACGGAGAAAACCTAAACAGCTAGCAGCATTTTTGACCACCAAAAGGTGGTCTGTAACACACATACCGAGGACTGATAGCTGTTCAGTTTCCTCTATGCAAGTGCCACTCATGGATAGCAGCATAGGGGGTGGGTTCCGCTTAAACGACAGGAGACAGCATTGAGTTTTAGAAGCATTAAATTCTACACGGTTTTTGTTTCTCCATTGGACAATGCTGTCAAGACTCAAGATCAGAATTTAATGAGCTTATCATACGCTGCCATTGAAGTTCCACATCCAAAGGACATGGATGTGAATCAAGAAACGAATATGAAAAGCTGAGAGTACTGTTGTCAGCAAAACAGTTAAATGGATTAGACGTTTCAGATAAGAGATCGTTTATGAATATAATAAAGAGGGTCGGAGACAGAACCCTGGGGCACACCAGCATTTATTTTGTAGATATAAGATTTGAAACCGTCCAATACAACTTGTATTGATCGGTCCGAAAGGTAATTTCAAATCCAACGAAGTAGAGATTTATCGATACCAAATGCACGCATTTTCGATAAGAGAGCTTGATGCCAAACTCTATCAAATGCTTTTGAAATATCAAGTGCAATAATCTTACTTTCTCCAAAACGATGTAAAGCTTTATGCCACTCTTCGGTGGGATATACCATCAAATCACCAGTGGACCTATTGCTACGAAAGCCGTACTGCCGGTCATTAAGAAGCTTTCGTTCTTCCATGATCTTGGAAAGAAGGGACGTAAGCGCAATTGGTCGGTAGTTGAAGGGGGAAGATGACACGCCTTTTTTAGGGACAGGCTGGACAAATGCTGTTTTCCATCCACTCGGAAAGAGACCTGTAGAGTAGGAAAGATGGAAAAGCTTACGCAGTGGTTTTGCCAGCGTTGAAGAACACCTCTTCAGAACAATGGGAGGGATACTATCCGGGTCAGCGGATTTGTGTACGTCGAGATCTATTAGAACTCTATCAACTGCACGAGTGCGAAAGAAGATTTGTCCCATAAAACCATTTACGCTCTCAAGTACAGGAGGAGTCATATCACTTTCTGGCAGCGTTGAATTAACAGCAAACTGTGCTGCAAGCAAATTGGTTTTATCTAGTGGGCTAACAAAAGGAGTATCATTGAAGACGAGCGTTGGAACCGAGGACGAGGTGGTGTTTTATATGTTTTTTACAAATGACCAAAAATTTTAACTACCTTTGGGACATTGTAGTATTTTTTGTCGTAATTTTTGATCATATAAAAATTTGGTTCGTCGAATATGAACGTTACAGATCTTTCTAGCTTGTTGAAACTTTTTCCGGTTTTCCTCAGTAGGGTTGGCTTTATAACATCGGAAGCTTACTTCTTTGACCCTAATAACCTCTTTACAGCTCGAATCAAACCGTGAGTTTTCTTTGGGTTTGACAGATTTTACCCTATTCGGCATAAAATTTCTCATTCCACAAAGAATTCAATGTGTGATCATATCTGCATCTGCATTGGCGTCTACGTCACTATCGAGGAAGCATAGTGACCAGTTAAAGTTCCTGAAAAAATCGTTGAGACCGTCCCAGTTGGCTTTCTCATATTTCCAAACGGTTCTCTTGAGAGTTTTTTCTCTAACTGGATTTTGTTTTCATGAGAAATTTGCAGATATGACACAATGGTCTGATGTGCCTAGAGGCGATAATATAGTGTATTTATTAGGGTCAGAGGTAAGGAACAAGTCTAGTGTTGGCGGATTGACTTGCAACGTCAGGAATCCGAGTAGACTCGTAATGAAGTTCAGTTAGGTTGTTTAACTCAGAATAAATCTCGACATACCTTCCTTCGAGTGTTGTCTGGCCCGAATAGCGTAGCCATGAAGAATTATGTACATTGAGATCGCCCGTAACAACGATTTCACAGTGCGGAAAATGGGAAATAATTCTTTGGATGGAGTCGGATAGTGTATCGAATTCGTTAGAAGTCGAATTACTATCCAAACTAGGACTACGATAAACAAAACAAGTATGAATGATGTGCTTATGGACAGTGAATTTAAACCACATGAAATTACAGTTTGTATTCAAACATGAACCATGTTGTGGTTAAAACTGATAAGCAACATCATTGCGAATATACACGGCGAGACCATGATGTGAGAAAAAGAAGAAGAATAGAGGCACTATGCTATAACCAAGCAGGCTGAATTCCGAGTGATCGGTATTTTCCCCTAACTGGGTTTCACTTAGTGGCCAAACAGCTCGCAGTATGCATATATGCGGCACAAAACTTCTGCCTAAGTCCCCGAATGTTGCTGTAGTCAACCCTAAATTCACCCACCATTACGAATTAACAGACAGTTATTAAAACTTCACAGCACAAATACTACTAGTGTTATGCCTACCCTTATTGGTCAGAAAGTTACAAACCTTAACGACGAAAATTGTATACTTCTTATCTTGTTGTAGTTATATTTTATATACTTACTTACTTACTTAGGTCCTCGGACCTATTACGTCCGTGATGTTTCCCTTACGGGACATAGGGCCTCCACTACACCTACGCGCCATCGTGTACGATTTCTTGAAATATATTTCAGCTCTCTCCAACTTTTCCCCAGTCGTGCCGATTCCTGTTCGACCGTTCTTCGCCATGTACTTCTAGGCCGGCCCACTTGTCTTCCCTCCTGTGTGAGCGGGTTCCACTGCATTGCTTGAGATGCAATGCACCGATCGCCTTTTCGAAGCGTATGGCCAATCCACTGCCACTTTCTTCTTCGTATAATGGAGTCTATGGGCTCCTGACCCGTTCTCGTATGAAGTTCGGCATTGGAGATACGGTTGGGCCAGAAAATCCTCAAGATGTTTCGTAGACATCTATTAACGAAGGTTTGCAGCTTTCTAGTGACAATTTCAGTGACTTTCCAAGTGCTGCAGCCGTAAAGCAGAACGGATTCAACATTGGAGCGGAACAGTCGTAGCTTGGTCTTTAAGCTAAAAGAGTTGTTTCTCCATATTTTGGACAGCATTCCGAACGCAGCCTTTGCTTTTCTGATTCGGCTGTTTACGTCCAGTTCAGTTCCGCCACCCGTAGAGATAATACTCCCAAGATATTGGAAATCCTCTACCATCTCTACCGGTTGTCCAGAAATATTTACTTGGATTGATGAGGAAGTTCCAAGGCTGATCCTTTTAGTTTTTGCCGAGTTGATCTTAAGCCCTACGATTTCTGCTTCTCTCTCCACCCTTGTTGTCATTTGATGGAGATCCATGATCCTATGAGAGAGTAAGCATACGTCGTCCGCGTAGTCCAGATGTTTGAGGTGAGATTGCAGAGTCCACTGAATTCCCCCATTTCCATTTGACAAAGCTGCGTGCAGTACGTCACTTATCACCAACAGGAACAGTATTGGTGACAGTATACAGCCTTGCCTAACTCCACTTTGGATTTCAAACTCCTCTGACAGCCTACCTTTGTGCAAAACGTGACACCTGGATCCATCATATGTAGCCTTGATAATAGCAATCAATTTATCTGGGATGCCCCTCCTGTGCAAAGCAAGCCAAATAAATTCTCTATTGACACTGTCGAACGCCTTTTCAAAATCGATGAACAGCAGGTGAAGTGGTGATCGATATTCAACGCACTGTTCGATGATGATCCTCAAGGTGTTGATGTGATCAACACAGGAAGATCCAGTGCGGAAACCTGCTTGTTCGGCGTCGAGTGTGTCTTCGAGGTGGTCTTTAATTCGGTCCAATATTATCCTTGCTATTATCTTGGCTACTGCAGGCAGAACGCATATTCCTCTCCAGTTTTCGCACTGTGTGAGATCTCCTTTCTTTGGGAGCTTGACAATCATTCCTTTTTTCCACTCTTCAGGAAAGCTCTCTGCTTCCCAGGCTCTCTTAATAAGTGGGTGCAGTAGCTCGCTCGATGTCGTTGGGGCTGCTCCTAAGAGCTCTGCAGGAATACCGTCAAGTCCAACCGCTTTGTTGTTCTTCAGTGCTTTGATGGCGGTGATAATTTCTTCTTTACTGGGGGGTACGGTGCGTATTCGGGAAATTGTTACTTCGGGTAGCTCAGTGGGAATAGGGTTCACTTCACTTGCGAAAACGCGGTTTAAAACCGCAGAAAAGTGTTCCCTCCACCTTATGAGCTGGTCCTCATCCGAAATTAGCAGGGATCCGTTTGTGTCTTTAACCAGGTGTTGTTTAGAGCTCTGGACACCAGTGAGCTCTTTGGTAATTCTGTAGACGGTCCTACTGTCACACCTACTAGCGGCTTCTTCTGCTTCTGTAGCCAGTGCGTTGATGTAGTTACGCTTATCACGTCGCACACTACGGTGAACTTCCCTCATCTTCATGCGGTACGTAGACTCAAGCTCGTTTCTCCCTGCTGCTGGGGTAGCTGCGATGCGAGCTTTAAGGTGTTTCCTTTCTTCGATCCTTGCCCAAGTTTCGTCGGAAAGCCAAGCACTATTTCTTCCTTGCGCCCGCCCGACTATACTTTCAGCACCGGATATGAACACATTTTTCACAGCACACCAATGATTTTCGATGGATGTGGTTTCCGTGCTGCTGATTGCGTTCAATCCTTGTGAAAGGTGGTCCCCTAGTTGTTGGCGCACTGCAGGATCCTTTAGTCTATCTGTATTAAACTTGGGCATTCGAGTGTTTCCTTGGGATCTCCGAACTGCAGCTGTACGCAATCTTACGGTAGCAACCATCAGATGGTGGTCCCGGGCCATTCCCATGTCAGCACCTCTTCTGTTACGGACGTCCTGGAGACTGCTTCTAAAACGCCGGCTGATCGCGAAGTGGTCATTTTGGTTGGAAGTTGCTTGTCTGTCAGTCGACACCCAACTGACTTTGTGGCACGTCTTATGCTCGAACATGGTCCCTCCAATAACAAGGCCGTTGGCGTTGCAGAAATCGACAAATCGTTCGCCATTGTCGTTTCGGTTACCAACACCATGTTTTCCCATGACATGCCTTAGCCCAGTGTTGTCATTGCCAACCTTGGCATTTAAGTCTCCCATCACCATTACTATATCACCTCGTGGAACGCTATCATAAGCAGCACTCAGCCGGTTATAAAAGGCCTCCTTCTCCTCGTCAGAAGAGAGCAAAGTTGGGGCGTAACACTGTATGATGGTGACGCGACGTACTCTAGTCCGGAACCTGGCTTTCAGGATCCTGTCACCTAAAGGCTCCCAGGAAATTAGGCTTTTGAGAGCTGTTTTGGAAAGCAGCAATCCAACGCCAGATTCCCGAGCGCTTCCAGGTGTTTTTCCGGAATAGAATAGTACAGTGTTACGGGTTGGTGACTTGAACTTCCCCGAACCCAGCCATCTAACTTCACTTATCCCTAAGATGTCCATCCTATACCGCATGAATTCCTTCTCTAGTTGCAGGAATCTGGCATTCTGAGGACCTTCTTTTCCATTATCAAGAAGCGTCTTCACATTCCAGAAACCAATCTTTGTCCGGGTACAATAGCCAAAAGTCGTCAACGAGTTATCATTAATTATCCGAGGCGTAGTGTTGGTTTCGGTAGCGGGTTGATTTCAGTTACGGAGAATGCTAACCTCCGTAACCTATCCTAGAAAGCTAGGCCTTTTCGCACTTGTAATTTTAGCCTATTTATGTATATTGGGATACATAAATAGTTGCCCGGGGACCACCACGAGGAGGTAAAACAAGCACTTCATCGTGACTGATTGTTGCGCTACTATTTTATATAGCACAGTCAAATTCGACAATAGATTCGCAAAGCGGTATGTGGTTCTGCATTTTTGATATGTTGTTGGGGCATGTTAGAGTAGTCTGTAGTCTAAGTTTGCAACTTCGAAAAACCTGTGCTCGCTGCAGGAAGAATGCAACAGTGAAAAAAACGCTAAAACCACCCAAGTTTTTCTGACATTTTCCTTAATAACTTTGAAAACATGCAACTCAGGAAAAAACCCTCCACTATATTCTTGTTTGTTCTAAAATTTTCTACAAGACCACATTTGTTTAAAATTCATGCATGTTACATTTGAGTTGCTATCTAACCATGAGTAAAAAACAAAAATGTGAAAAACGAAGTTATTTTGAAGCACTCAAAAATTAAGACAAAAATGGTCCAATTCTGCTAAAAATTTGGAATTAAATAGTCTATAGTATTATAAGACGAAATTCGAAAATTCGATCCAAATCCGTCAAATAGTTTTGGCAAGAAACGAGATGTTAAGTAAGTGCAACAAGCAATGTTTGCATCATTGCTGTGGTCAAAGTAGGACGCTTAAGTTGGCAGTGGTTTTTGTACACGTACTTGGAACCCTTTACTATGATAAAATATAGTTACAATTTCATCATTTTTCAAGCAACATTGGTAGCGATTTTAAAAGTTACGGACATTTTGCACTGTATAAGTAAAAAATGATTTCGTGAAGCATTTTTGAAATTTTTCAAACAAGTAATTCTTTTATTTTCGAATTGTTGTTGAATAGAGAACGGACTGGCTTTTGCATTGTGGTGCAAAATTTGACTAATTTGAGCAATTTTTTTTTTTCAATTGATTATCCAATAAAGCGTGGACGGTAGTCCACTCTTTTTTCTCTCCCTCTATTTCATTTATTGAATTTGGTGAAACTGCGTCTAAGAATTAATACACTGCGGACAAAATTTATAAAATTAAATATGGAATTTAATTTAGTATTTCTTGTTTTTGTTTAGTTTAAAGGTTGTTGTTTTTTTTGTTTTTGAGATCGTATACTACTTTTATACAAATAGCAGTTAAACTAAAAAATATCCTTAAGTTTTCACTAAATTTAAAACATATTGAAAATAATAAGAGCAGCACATTTTTAAAAAATCGATGGAACTTATTCGATTCCATGAGCAAAAATCATAACCAAGCCAGGATCAACCATCACGTCTTCTGACATGTGAGCGTTATCGCAACTGAGTACCAGAACTGCTTGCTTACCTAAACAAAACAAAAAAAATACAATAATTATTCTTAATTTAAGGAAAAAAAAATGTAGTAATAATAAAATATTCACCTGGAATCCTTCGGCAAATATAGTTATCATATATTCTTCTATTATTTTGTCTGGTTTCAAGAGAACTCAGTCCTCGAGGCCATCGTCTTTCATGACAGTTTTCCATTAAATTATCCAAAATATGTGGAGGGCAACCTGATTCTGATAATGCTCTTTTTATCATCATCTAATAAAGAAAATTGGTAAAAAAAAATCAGTTAAAGCATTCCAAAAAATATAATGATAACAATGTTTATCAGTTTGTGTTTTGTTTTCATAAAGTGGTCTCAAATAGAGGTTTAAATAACATAATCAATTTTTGAATGACATTTTAGTGTTGGTTTTGTATGAGTAGGTTTTATTTTGGTTACATTTAAAGCTTAATTGTTTCAATGACGTTTTTTTGATAACCCTTTCAAAAGAATTGGAGAAGTAGGTATTTTTGAATAAAGTTTTTTTTTTTAATTTAAGCTGCTGTCAAATCATAAAAGGAAAGGTGCTTACAGAAAGCATTTCATCAAAAGTTACCGTTTTGAAATGTTGATTCAAGTGCTTTCTGAAAGCGACTTTTTACTTTTCAGAAAGTAAAATTTCCGAGAGCACTCTTCACAACATGCAACCGAAAGCGTTTTCTGAAAGTGATTTTTGCGCAAGCGGGTGTGGTATTTGCCACTTTGAGTTTAGTTTCGTTTCTTGTTACATAGTTCAGAAATAAAATATTCCTATCAGCGTACAGAAAAGAGCAGTTATAACAATGAGGGAGCTAAAATACTTTGAACCCGCCAAGCGGCCACCCAAGATAGAAAACTGTTAACATTTGCGCCTGTCAGATAATAATTTAAATTATTCTTGAAACTTGCATTTTAGGGGTTTTTATAAATAATGGGGAGATTCTTGTTTTAGCATAATCATGTAATTAGGAGAATTTGGAGGGAGTCGAAATATGCGTTTGATATAAAATCGGATCAGTTTTTCAACGAATTCATATTTCTTCCCTACCCACACTTGGGCTGCATATATAACAATTTTGACTCCGATACCGATTCAAAAACTCTGTATTTTACTCTATGCGCAATATACCTGTTGCTGAATATTTCCCTCCATGCTACGTTGATTGCGGTTTTTGCCTTGGCTAAGTTTTCACTGAGATGCTTTTCCATATTGAGGTTCTGCGAAATGTACACTCCTGAATACTTATAGTGTTTGACAACTTCGATCCTTTCATTGTTGTAAGTCCATTGTTCTCCTAGACTCGATCTTCCTTCTCCTCTTATAAATATCATGATCATGACCTTCGATTTTTCTAGGTTGATAACCAATTTCCACAATGGGTAATAACCTGTTCAGCTTGTTTATCATGACTCATGAGTTTAAATGATTCGGGTGAGTACGCTAGTAAGACCATATAGTCTGCAAAAAGGAGAGCTTTGATGAGAGTCCCTGCAAAGTTGACACCTCCTGGCAAAAACTTGTGATATCTTCAATAAATAGTGAAAATAAACTAAGGCTTAGTGTACATCCTTCGGTTACACCTGACTTAGTCATGAAACCATTCCGATATATCGTCTCCATTCCATATTGCTGCTGTGGTATCCATGCATAAGTTCTGCAACAACTTCAGTGTCATTCCCAACCCAAACAACTTGTAAATCATCGCATTTATATTAATTTTTTATTTTGATTCAAGAAAGATTCCGCTAAATGAACTTTTCAGGACAAAGACATGGTCTACGGTTGAGTATATTGGTCTAAAAACAGCTTAAAATTCATCAATTAGCTTGTTTACATATATCCACGATCTGACTCGATTTTGCAGCACTGCTGTGAAGATTTTGTAAGAAGCATCGAAAAAGGAGACACTTCTATAACTTGGTGGGACCATTGTGCTTCCCTTTTTATGGATCGGAAAATGAGCGCTTCCTTAAACTGTTGTGATATGCAACCGTTCTCAAACATATTGTTAAATATTCTTGTTAAGTTCTCTATTAGTTCTTCCGTGCCGAATATATAGAGTTCCGATGGTATTCAATCAGGCCGCTTTACCATCTTTCGAGTCCATTTAACGAGGTCAACAATTCATCCCGGGAAATTGGTTTAATATGAACTGCATGAAGGCAACTTGAAATCATTTTAGTTTTTGAATTCAAATTAGTCGACTTCATTATTAAAGAGCTAATTATGCCCGATTATCGCCTTCCAAAAAAAGCAGCTCTTTAAGCGATACACAATAGATTTGGATGGTTCAGGAAGAGGATGGAGTTGGCGCAGGAATCGCAGATTGAGCTAAACAAAAATAATTACAGTACATGGGCGCCTTTTATTTTATAAGCTGATTTCCAAGCTAAATGATCGCTTAACAGAAGAATACGCGAAGGAGCCAACGGTATCAATGAACAGGATGGTATACAGTAAACTGAACCACAACTTAAACCACAGTAATTATTTCAGAGATGAGTAGTCAACAGAACAAATACCGAGCATGTTTAGGATGAGTGGGCAGCTCGTGAATCACAACTTCATACCTCATCGTGACGAACTACCTATTTTATGTGAAATATGTAAAATAGCTGAACGGGAAGATATATTTCATTTTGTTGGAACTTACTTGTCCAGTACTCAGATAAACAAGAAGACACGTATTTGGAAGAGACTTTCTATCTGTAGAATTAACCTTAATGTATCTGAACAAAATTGATATACCCAAAATGTTTAAATTTTATAAAATTGCAATTATAGCTTAACGAAGCACAATTTTAAATGAAAATTTTTGAATTGAAAAATTGTACTTTATATATTTAATGAATTTAGTAATTTATATACATAATATTGTCAATCAGGCAGACGGTAATGCCATACTTTAAAGTTAATAAAAATTGCGTCTTGACAAGGCCCTCACTGTCAACTGAAGAGTCCAAGTGAGAACGCCGGGACGAGGCGTCAATTTGTATGGACTAAAGGCCGTTAAAAGCTATTTTGAATCAATAATTCAACAAGTCCAAATAAATAATGCTAAGTCTTCTACTTGGCTGATGTATTTAAGTAGTATATAGAATTTGTATTATAAAAAAACAATTCATATTTAAAGATTAACTGCAACTCACCGTCAAGCTCGAGTACGATATTCACTAAACACTACAATTAGGAAGTGGAGCAATGTAGGCGATTTCCGTGCTCGGATGCGTGCATAATGTGTAAGCTGTAGTATAGAGGCAGAGTAAACAGATGACCTGGCCTGGTCTGCGTGGAAGGAGACAAATTCTGCACTCATCCGAGAACGGAAATCGCCTACATTGCTTAACTTCCCAATTGTAGTGCATACAGAAAATCGTACTCGAGCTTGACGATGAGTTGCAGTTAATTTTGGTCCCGTGGCGGGACATTTTTGGGTAAGGTCTGCTTCCTTGAAGTCGTCTCCTATACTCTGTTCAATAAAAATTGTCAGTATAGGGAAGATAGGACTTTTGTATCTCTTTCTGGTCGCATTGGCTTGCATCTACCTATTTCAAGTAAAGGCTCTCATAGGGTTTCCGTACTTAGCATTATATCTCACCTCAATTAATTCTTCAAAAGCTTGAAAACAGCAAGCTATTTTATAAAAACGACTGAAAAAGCTATTTTGTATTGCTTTCAATGGTTAAGGGTAACTCTGTTAGAATATATATTTTTTTTAGCTCACACAGCCAGAGAAAAACGATTATATGATCTGATCAGTGAACTTTCGACATGCAAAGAGAACGGCCATGGTGGAGTGTACGATATTTTGCAGGACATTACAACAACAATTCCTTTACGTTATGCAGTGGGTAAGAATCTTTTTTATTGGCAGTTTTCTCAATTCACAGGCTCCACTGTTTGGAAAAAAGCTCGTCCATAAGCCCTGTACTGACAATTTTTGCAAAACAGAGTATAACTGTCCATTACCTAACGATTCTTTATCGAACCTGTATCAGGACGTCGACCCCAGCCAAAGTACGGTTTTGGATAAATGTCATCACGGTGAATCAGTCATAAAACCGGTGGCACACTGATCCTAGCCTTTACACTAACTTAATAGTTTTTTTGAACCTTCCGTAGATCTTTGATGATATGCAAGATTAGCTAAGATGGAGCTGAAAGGCCACATCACATTGGTTTATTCCTTGTTGCCGTAGTGTGACAACTTAACTAACTTCTACAGGCGTGGTACCCATTGTTTTCTAAGATAAGGAGGTCTAATAGGGCAAAATATGTATGTTGCTTCAACAGCTCACTGAAAACCAAATACCAACAATGGGCACATTTAATGCGTATCAATGTTTCTAACGCTTGCCTACTTTAACAAGTATAATTTGTTATTTTCTTTATTATGGCGGATAGCGTGAAAACTATCCTATGGATTTTTATGATTTTACCCTTTATTTAAACTTATAAGTTCAAGCTTAAAAACGAGCTCATTAACAATCTATACCTATAACAAAAAAAGAGAAATGTCATCCGTGTGTGCACGTATAACACGAGAATGGAGCGTTCGATTTTCACGATTTTGGGCTTGATAAATTCGTATTGGCTCAAGGAAGGACATAAGACACTGGAGGAAAATCCCGGAAAATTTCCAGGAAAATTGGAAAGCACGGAACATCCAGTTTGCATAACTCGAGAACGGTTACTTGGATTTTTACGATTTAGGGCTTGATAAATTCGTATTAGCTCAAGTATATAGGAAACTGGAAGAAAATCGAAAAAAAGACATCGTCTTTTTAGTGCCTAACTCGAGAACAGTTACTTTGGTTTTCACAATTTCGTATTGGCCCCTGGAATTGCATATAGGACACTGAAGGAAAATCCTCGAAAATGTTCATGAAAATTGGTAATCCCGGAAGATCGTTTAATTTTCAAGATTTTGATGGATTCGTGATGGCCTAAGGAAGGAATATGAGGTGTCCTTTTCCTTTCGTCATTCAAATTGAATTGTATTTACTATTGCGTGCGGTCAAATAAAATTAAATTTAATTAATTTTTTTTTTTAATTTTCATTGTGCTCAAAGTATTTGTTTATCAAGTGCGATTCACTTTGTAGACTTTGTAGTCACTTATGAGCACTCACTTCCCAGGGTTTGTCAATGACATACCTCTTGGGGACAGAGGCCACCACATAGGTGTTATCTCTCAAATGGGCAATGAAATAGTAGATAGTAGGAAAGTACAAGTCGGCAGGGTTGTATGATTCCAATTATGCTCCAAAGCTCTAAAGACACAATTGTTCCAATCCTCGTGGATGTTTAAATACTACCTATATTTCATCAGGATGGAGAGAGAGGTCAATGTCATCTTCATTCCAAAAGCTGGCAAGCCCACGCACACTGAACCGAAGGACTTTAAACCAATTAGTTTATCTTCATTTCTTCTCAAGACATTAAAAAGACTAATAGAGACCCATATGCGCCTTAAACTAAGTGATGATGTTCTCTCACAGGCCCAGCATGCGTATATGAAGGGCAAATCTGTTGAGACAGCTCTTCATGAGGTGGTCGGCCCAATTGAAAGATCAATTCATTATAGAGAATTCACTCTAGGAGCTTTCCTAGACATAGAAGGGGCCCTCAATAATCTCGAAAGTAAATCAATTCGGCAAGCCCTAGACTCTACGCGTATTGATCCATTGTTGTCAAACTGGATCGACTCTATGCTTCAAACTTGTCTTGTAAATGCGGAATTGTGCGATAGCAAGCTTAAAGTCAGAACATGTAGGGGTACACCACAGGGAGGGGTATTATCACCGCTACTCTGGCTCCTGGTTGTTAATCAGGTTTTGGTCGATCTAAACCAAATGGGACACCGCTCCATATTACGGGTACGGCAAAATATCTTGGACTGATAATTGATCGTAAACTAAACTGGAAAGAAAACATTAAAGAACGTGAGAAAAAAGTGTCGATAGCATAGATGGGGGCCTAGCCCTAAAACCATCCATTCGATGTATACAGCCATCATACGGCCAATATTAACATATGCATGTTTGGTTTGGTCGCCAGCACTCAACAAAGCCACCAATCTCGAGACAATGACTAAAATACAAAGACTAGCGTGTATAGGTACAACAAATGCCATGAGAACTACACCAACCGCGGCCCTAGAAACTTTCCTTTCGCTTGCCCAACTTGATCTTTTTACAAAAGAGCTGGTGGCCAATAGCGCTCTTCGATTAAAAGAGTGCAAATATTGGAAAAAGGGCCATTAGGGTCATAAGACGATAATTAACTTCACTGATATTAATATTCAAACTGACTACATCTTACCGCACATTGATTTCAACCTAGTTGTACTTGCAGACTTTCCATCTAGATAACTCTGGAAGGAAAACCGGGTCACTAACAAAGATCATGTCTCGGTATTCACTGACGAGTCCAAATCAGACGAGGAGGTAGGGTCTGGCATCTTTTCAGAAAACCCACCCATAAACAAACTACCGAACTTCTGTAGCGTCTTTCAAGCAGAGATCCTTGCATTTTGTGAAGCTGCAAAGCATCTCTCCACGCTTAAATTGACGGGTAAGAACATTGCGTTCTTCATAGATAGTCAGGCTGCAATGAAAGCCATATCATCAATTGTCACACAATTCAAACTGATTGATTGCTGTCGCAGCGAACTAAAATCGTTGTGCGCAGCAAACACAGTTACAATTCGTTGGGTCCCAGGACATCGTGACATTTATGGTAATGAAAGGGCAGACGAACTGGCCAAAAACATGGCAACTGGGTACTTATGCCTCTAGAACAAGAAAAATGTAGAATTCACCACAGATTCTTAAAAGCCACAAACGACCGGTGGTCAAATACCTATCGGGTTTCAAGGACTTTATCGCCGTTACACTCTAAGAACAAAACAGACTATTTACTCAAGCTAAGCAGGCCCCAATTATCCCTTTTAGTTGGTATACTCACGGGTCTCAACTCCATGGGAACCCACTTGAGCAGAATGGGCATCAGCTCATCTGACCTATGTAGAGGGTGTCAAGACGAGGAGGCGGTGGAGGGCTCATACCACTTCCTTTGCGAATGCCCCAGCCTAGCTAGAAACAGAAGAGCAACTCTCGGAGAATACTTCTTCGTCGATTTAGATAGCGTCTCTATTGTGCCATCTGCAAACATAATGAAATTGATTCAGATTTCAGGATGGTTCAGGTAGGCTCCTTCCACAATAGCCCCATTCTTTCTCCTACCCAAATCAACTCCCGGGGAGCACAATGGATCCACTGAGATCCAAGTGAGATGATTCGGCTTGCCGTTTCATCACCCCTTCTAACCTTACCTAACCTAACCTATGTGCGATTCAGTGTGATTTCTATCAATTTTATTTATGTAATTCCACTATTGCAAAATTAAATTGTGAAAAGTGAGATAAACAAACCGCTTTTGATTTCGTTCTTTTGCAATTGGATTTGGATAATTTGTGAATCAGTGGAAATTTTAATGATTATGGCCGACGATATTTTGCATCGAATTCGCACTGTGACTAATGATGATGAACAATAAATTTCAGATGAATTGCGCAACCAATCTTTGATTTTGATTTAAGATATGTGCCTGCTTACGAGTGGCAATTTGTTGTGCAAATTGGGAATGCCTCCACCAAACCGGCCAATGCATGACGCATTTAATCGAGAAATTGAGCGAGAAAGGGATTTGGATCGAGTCGTACTGAGTCAAGCAGTTCGAACAAATGTGCCAATGTTAGGTTAGGTTAGGTTAGGTTGAAGTTGCTGCCAGCAAGGGACTGACACACTTAGACCATAAGTTGGTCCGTTGTGATACCACGTGAATCTAGAGAGATTTTCTCCCCGCTCGTTAAAACCAGTTGGAGCTTCTAATGAAGCGTGCGAGACTACTTATGTCTATGTTTGTCAGATCACTAGGATCATTGAAGAAGAAGTCTCCGACATGGAGCCTACGTCTTTTAGATAGGGCAGGGCATGTGCAGAGAAGATGAGAAACAGATTCTTCCTCCTCTTCATCCATACAGCTCCTACAAAAATCGTTTGCGAAAACTCCAAGCCGCTTTGCGTGCTTGCCTATAAGACAGTGCCCGGTTATGACACCAATTACGGAGCTGATATGCAATCTGTTCAAAGATATCAAACACTTAGAGCGCCTCACATCTAGCGTAGGCCAGATCTGTTTTGTCGCCAGGCAAGTGGTTAAGTTGTTCCACCTAAGGTTTGTTCTCCTTAAAGCATCTTGCTTCAGCAAAAATTTGCATGTAGCTATAGGCATACCGGTGTCTACCTTTTCAGGTAAAATAGGTAGTCTTGTTCCAACTTTGGCGAGTTCATCAGCTTTACAATTACCCGGAATGTCCCTATGGCCCGGCACCCAACAAAGGAGAATTTGGAACTGCTGCGCCATCTCTATAAGAGATGATCGACAGTTAAGGGCTGTTTTAGAGTTTGTAGAGACACAGTCGAGAGATTTTATGGCAGCTTGGCTGTCTGAGAAGATGCGGATATCAGAAGTCAATATCACGTTTTCTTTAAGCCAAGATAAAACTTCTTTTATCGCCAAAAGTTCCGCCTGAAACACGCTACAATGGTCTGGAAGACGAAATGCGAGACTTAAATTTAATCTTTCTGAGTACACGCCTCCACCAACCCCATCCTCGGTTTTTGAACCGTCCGTATAAAAGTGAATGTGCCAATGTTAAATCAAGAACAAAAGAAATTGTACGATGAATTAATGCAGGCAGTCGATAATAGAAATAGTGGCATTTTCTGCCTTGATACAACCGGTGGAACTAGAAAAAACATAACTGATTTCACTGATTTTGTCTACTATTCGTTCTAGATCTGAAATTTCTTTAGCACTCGCCACTTCTGGGATAGCGGCTACGTTGTTGGAAGGCGGTAGAACAGCTCATTCTTCATTGAAATTGCCATTGAACCTGCAACTGAATGAAGAACCTGCGTTCGAAATTTTAAAGAACTCTGCGATGGCGAAAGTATTGTAGCAATGTAAGATTATCATCTAGGACGAGTTCACAATGGCTCACAAAAGCTCATTGGAAGCCCTAAATCGCACGTTGAAAGATTTACGAAATGATCAACAAAGTTTCGGTGGTGTAATAATTTAACTGTCAGGCGATTTTCGTCAAACTGTGTCTGTCATTCCAAGATCAACTCCGGCAGATGAATTGAACGCTTGCCTGAAAGCATCGGCCTTATGGCAATACCTGAAGAAATTGCAATTGAAAACAAACATGCGAGTCGCTTTACGAAATTACCAGTTCGATGCAGAGTTCTCCAGGCAATTATTGGCGAAGGGCAATGGCGTTATACCAGTGGACTTAGTCAATTGCTTGATTGAATTTCCACCGAATTTTTGCCACTTTACAACAACACCGGAAGAGCTCATCACGAATGTTTTCCCGAATATGGCTCAAAATTATGTTAACGATGATGATTGGCTGAGTTCACGAGCGATTTCGGTTGTGAAAAACAAGAATTTCGACAGTCAAAATCAAATCGCCGGTGAGTTACATTTATTCAAATCCGTGGACTTCGTGATGGATGAAAACGAAGCCACCAACTATCCCATGGAAGTTTGGAATTCTTTGGATCAATGAGTGGCAAGGACAATCGCTGAATGTTTATGGCATCAATCTTGAATTCCCATGTTTCTCACATGCTCAATTGCATGTGACGTGCTCACGTAACCAGCAAACGGGTAAGCGCCTGAAAATAAAATCAAAAATGTTGTGTACCATAAAGCTCTTCAGTAAATAAGTGGAAGGTTGGCCGACACGCCAAGCATTTTGGTTTTCTTTGAAACACATCGACATTGTTAATTTAGTTATTTTTATTGTATTTTATAAAACTTTGGAATAAAGAATTTTATTTGACCGAATTACATGAAACAGCATTGTGCAATGTGCATGCTCGGAATTATAATTTTCTTAACTTAAATGAATTTAGGCGCAACGAAATTCGCCGGGTCAGCTAGTCAATTATAGATATTTGTATCCATTGCGATTATTATTGTTTTTAGAAGGATAGAAGTGTAGAATAAATTTAAATAATAAAAATGCAGAAATGTAGGAAGAAAATAGCTTTAGTTTAAATTGATTTTAAGTGAGTTCAAGTCAAAAATGTGTGTCCAGAGGTACGACCGTAAGATGCACCATCTATCTGTTGAACCCACTTATTTTACAATCTGTGTAATCGCGATTGTTTTACTTAACCGCTAAGGTTTTGAAACATAACCTTCAAATGTTAAAAAAAAGTTAAAGAATCAGCGGAATTTTGAATAAAAATTCCCGGGGAAATGCTTCCCTTTTCCCTACTCTCTTATTCTAAACCATAAATTCCCAGGAATTTTGTTCCCTTTTTCTTATTCTAAGCAAACTTCGAATATGAGAAATAATACTACGAGAAAAAAGCTGGCATTCTAAATGTTCACAAAATGGAAAATGAAAATATACTTATTTGATTGGACGAGCATTTTAATTTTGGGGGAACAAATCTCCCGGGGAGTTATTTTCCCGGGGAATATTTAGAATTGGGCTAAATATTTGTATGTTAGAGTCTGATTGATCAGAAATCAATCTTATGAAGTAAAACGTGCTCTTTGGCACATTCTGATCGCACAAAATTAACATCAGTGATTCTGATCGTTTTAAATAATAGATTATTTAAATAATAGAGATATGAATATTTTAATTTTAATACAAATTCAATCAAACCTGTAAGGCATCGTCCGGTGTGGATATCATTCCACCCCAACGTGTTACTCTGGCCCTAGCCAGTGTGATGCTCCAACGTATGACTTCATCACGTTCCATTTGATCGGCAATGGCTCGCATCGCCGGATTAGAAACTCTCATTGCTCGCATGAAGTCCTTAAACAGTTGCAGTTCTCTTTTCAATTCGTTAATAGTTAAATTCTGATCGGTAATATCGGTTTTGAATTCCGTTAGTTTTTGTTGTTGGGTGTGAATGAGAGTTCGCAATTCCCGAACACAATTGTGATCCTTCAGTTCGTCCTTGGGTATAACAAAACCGCAGCCCTTCTCACATGGCAGAGGCCTCTTGGGATTATGTTCGCACTCTTCTAGATGCGAATTTAATGCATCTAACTTGAGAACAAGATTGCAACCGTAAGCCGCATTATCACACGTAATGGAAAGTCTAGATTGAAATTACATAAATTAGTTATTTCCTATGAATATGGCCGATGGCAATTAAAAACACATAAATACCGCGATAAGAGGTTCCTCAAAATCCGAGGAACAGCCCGAAGATTGGCTGTAGTTAGAGCGTTCCGATCTACTGGACACGATGGCTGTCGTGATAGCCACTCGTTGATGCAAACCCTGCAGAATGCATGTTCGCACATAGCAGCCTGCAAATGGTGGGCGCGATTTTATTGGACTTTCACACAAATGCCGAAAATCGGCAAAACTTACCTGTAGGGGCTCCTCTAAGACCCCAGAGCAGATGGGACATGTTAGCTCTTCGTCGACTTCGCCTTGGAATCTATGTAGGTCATATCCCATTTTTTGTTGTTGCTATCTGCTAACTGCTAAATGCTATCTACATACATATATATTTTGCACAGTTTCTCGTTTGGCAAGTTAATGGCACAATAACTAATTAACTCTCCTATTCACATAATTTAAAGTTTAATTCATGGTTTACTTGTTGGTTGCTGGTTTAATTTGTTTATAAATTGAAAAAATTGTTTAAAAGCCGTTTGGTATGATAGTTGAATTTGATTTTGAGCAAAAGGAAAATGCAACAAATAGGAAAAATGCAACAAATTTGAGGATCTAAGCAGTTGGGATTGGGAAAAGAAAAAACTGGAGATTTCTTTTTTTTCGGTTTTTTGGTGCCTTCTTCAAAGCTTGAGAAGTTTCATGGGTCTAATTTTTTCTAATGAATGATGTAATTTTTTTTATTGAATATAATTTTTTTTATATTTTGTATTTAATTTTAAATTAAATTCACAAACAAATAAAATTATATATAAAAATTATTGCAAGATTTTTCTTAACTTCCACAATGAATTGCGAATGTCGGATGAAGCAAGAATGCGAAGAACTTTTCTTGGTTGTCAAAACTGACGTTTCCTCACAGAACTGTTTGATTGAAATTTTTATTTGGGGGCATATGGAATTCCATTCTAAATTTTGTCACTCCCAAAGACCCCTTTCACAATAGAAAACCGAGTTGCCAGAGACATGGGAGATTTTTTGCCTTGCTTTTACGCCCTTCTCGCCTACCAACTAAAAATCGCCAGCAACTCAGTTTCCTTGTGTGAAAAAGGTCAAACCAACGCGAAACATTTGACGACGCGATGGCGACGTGGCAGAGAAACATTCACCAATCACAATTTATTTATATGGTGAAAAATGAAGGGCACTACTAGTGAATAGACGTGTACCACAAACTGAGCGCTCATTGAGCTCTCAATGTCAGATTAACGGAGGCAGAATCATTTGGTGGGACAACATTCTCCACTCTCTTAAAATAAAAACATGTGTTATTATTCTCATACAAGTTTGGAAATAAGATTTCAACTTTTATTTAAATATTTAATTGTTAAAGCAAAAAACTTAATGAAAATTATTATAGCTTATTCAATTAGTTTGAGTTTTCACCAACATTCCGTCTTTATTTTGTATTTATTTAGCACTTTCTTATTTGCACACCATTTAACAATTATAACTTGGTTGTCAAACAAACAGCTGTAACTGAGAAAAAAAATTGAATAGTGAATCCAAAAAATTTTTGGATCAGAAATCTCCGCAAAAAATCTCACTGCTCAGTTGAGATTTTTTGTCTCACTTAAAAAATCCTTGAGCGCTCGGAGCGCTCAGTTGATGGTACACGCCTAATGTCTCGCTGGGCGAGCCTTCTTAAAGGTAAAACCGCACTCTTCTTCAGCCAGCGGCTCCATTAGAAATATTTGCGGCAATAAATTGAAATTCCGCAAATGGAGTAGCTTTGGCAAGGAAAATATTGCCCGGTATATGAAAGGCAATTATTGAGCTCCACCGTAGAGTCAATAAATTTTGACGTTTCAACTTTTTAGACAATTACCGATGCAAAATACTGCCAATTGCAATGCAGCCGTTGTGTCAGCGGAACTGCACTTCACGTATATACAAAACATTCACTCCGATTACAGAATCTGATAATGATCTGCGGATGGCTTCCAACATTTTTGGTTCAGTTTTTTCTATTAGAATCCCCATTCCATTATAAGGCTCCAGTTATAGCTTTCATTGAAAACCATAATTGAAAATTTTGTCTTTCAATGATGCACTTTAACAAATAAAACTGATGGCGTTTTGGTACCAAAATGAAGGTTGTTAGTTATATATTTTTTTTTTGTCAAAAAAATGTTTATTTTGCTTAAAAAAATCGGGTGGCACAACGGCTCATGAAGAACCAGGGCCTAGTGACTAACAACTCGCAACCATTCCTGTGTGCGCCTTTCGACAGGAATGGAAGGGACCTACAATTTTATACCAAATCCGAACGGCTAGACGAGAAGCACTTATTCGTGACAAGTGATACTCTTGGAGGATTTGTCAATTCCTCGCAAGAGGCAGTAGCCCTGAAAAAAAACTTTTTTAGTTTTTAGGTGGACGAGGCTGGGAAGCGATCCCAGACCTCCAGCGTGACAGTCGAACGCACTAACCATTACGCTACGGGCTACGTTTGCTTTAACAGTTTCTAATAAAATCACTTTTAGTTTTTCAGTGATGAAAATCGTTTTTAATGAACAGCTGATATTTTGTTTCCAAAAGTGGCACACGTTCGTTCCAATGAAATGTGTTCCTTTCTCTTCCTTGTCTCGTCTGTCAGTTTTTCGTTCAATGATCGACTTTAACCTCAAAGTTGTTTTTTGTATGGGGAATGGAATTTTCAATGAAAGAAAATTTCATGATAGCTATAACCAACCTGTCAGAAAATATTCCACCATTTCACTGATTTGTGTTTCAATGATGGATTTCAATGAAAGCTATAACTGACGCCTAACTTGGCATTTCAAATCCGCATCAAAGACTGCATTCACACAAGGAAACTGAATGCCGGCAACTGGGAGTTTGTAGGCGAGAAGGACAAGAAGTAAGGGGAATGATCCTTCTCGCACTTTCCGTAATGTGCGTTCAACCAATAGACTTTATATGGAAACAATGGTTACTCTGGTCTGGTTGGCAATAGTTTTGCGAAGTATCTTGGTGGTGAAAAAAAGGAATTAAATTGGAAAGAATTATCTAAATTTGTTGGAAAGTGAATAAATCAAAGCATTAACAACTTATCTTCCTTCAGGTATTTATGCACATAATAAAATAAAATTTGTGTGAATAGAATTTCTTCCAATAAAAAATATAAACGTCAAAGCAGAAAAAATAAATATAAAAAAAGCTATAACAAATATATATAGATATAAACTACGATCGCTGCGCCCAAAAATATACTCTTCTTTATCGTTATTTAACATTTTCCAAGACTTTTTCTTCCCAACAACAACTATACGGAAGTTTTAAGCACAGCCACAAACCTTTTTGTTCAAAACTATTGAAAATATAAAATATTCATAAAGTTAACATTAAAGATAAAGTTCACATAATCTTTTTTAAACGTATCACATTCATATTCGAAACATGTCTTCTGCCGAAAATCGTAACTCAGATAACGAAGTCACTAATTCTGAGCTGAAAGACATGATTTATCAAAGTTTTGAGGATTCCAGGAAAAATATACAGGCCGAAATAAAAGAAGTTCATAATACTTTAGTTGAGGTTGGATCAAATATTGATAAAATAGATACCAAGGTCAATCAAGTCGAAAAACAAGTCAACAAGCATGAAGAAAAAAATAATATTTTGGAGTGTCAACTACGAAGAAAAAACGTTATTCTCTTCAATTTGGAAAAAAAAGAAAAGTCGTTAAGCGAACTCGAACCAATGGTCTTGGAGATTCTTCAATCAGTTTTCGAAATTGAAATTTCAATAAGGGATATTGACTTTATCTTGGAGACAAGATTCGATCAATTTAAATAGGCATTTTGAGTTATAGAACAAAAAATCAAATCATGGAAGATAAAAATAAGCTTAAGGAATACAGCATCAAAAATCGATCTGCCTTTTCTCTTTATGATGACCTCCCAAAAGAAATGGTAGAGAAAAACAAATATTTAATGGAAAAGGCAAGAGCTCTCAGAAACCATAATAATAGTTCAAAGGTAACAATCAAAAATAACAAATTGATCCTTGACGGAAAAGTGCTTTCAACAGAAGAAATAGATAACATCCAAATAATTTCTAACCAAAACAAAAGAAAACTTTCAGAAGAAGATCCGGTAAATGATACGGAACAAGATAAAGTGATGAATAAAACAACAGATGCAATCAAAAAGATACCTAAGCCATCAGCGAAAAGAAATTCTTCCCTATCATCGTCTTCTCTGATGAAATATGTGCTGAAAAAATCAATCACAAAAATCCGAGATGATGAATATACTAATAAACAATAACAACTACCAATAACATAACAAAAACCACCACAAACGAAAAATGTCAACCCCAGCATGCCTATGAACAACGAAAATATTAATAAATGGAAAGAAGAAATATTTAAACCTCCAACACGGTCGGCTACCACGGAGGAATTCGGCCAAAAACCCCCCTTAAATAGTTTTGTAGAATGCAAATTAAACATGAAACAACAACACCAAAACATCACTTTAAACAAAAAACTTAGAAATAAAAAACTTACATCTATGTGGCAACTCTAAATAAAGAACACTTCAATCAGCGAACAAATTTATAGAGTTAGAAAACGCTCTAGAAAAGATAAACTGCGATATAATCGGCTTAGCAGAAGTTAGACGACAAGGCGAAAGTATACAGGAGCTCAACAACGGGAATATATTCGCACACTGTGGAATAAAGAAAGGTTTATACGGTGTCGGATTTCTTATAAAAAGGATTTTAAAAAGAATGTCCAAGAAATTAAAGAATTCAGCGATAGGATAATCGGAATGAAAATAAAATTAAGACAATGTAACATATCAGTTATACAAGCATACGCACCAACAAAGAATGCAACGAATGAACAAATGGATAGCTTCTACAGTACGCTGGAAACCGCAACCGCTCACTTCAAGGCAGAGATCTTACTCACGATCGGATGCTTAAACGCCAAAATAGGATTCAGAAAAAACGGAGAAGAATCAATTATGGGTGAGTTCGGCTAGAGTATACGAAACGAGAGAGGATATCGAATTATACAATATATCTGGCAACAGAAGCTTGTTGTGGGTAACTCTTTATTTAAAAAGAAACCGCAAAACCAGTGGACTTGGATTTCACCAGACAAAAACTACAAAAATCAAGTCGACTTTATTTAAATAAATAAAAGATCAGTGCTATAAGATGTATCTGTCCTAAACAATTTTGAGTTTGAATCGGACCATCGTTAAGTACGTGCAAAACTATTAATAAATCATGAAACGAGACAACTTTATTAAAACACCAAAAATTTGTTATCCAAATCGGTGACGAATCTATCAATAGTTACATATAATACCGATCTACAACAAAGGTTACTTATAATATCCTCATTAAACAAGCCATTTCAAACTATTTATAACGAAATGGAAAAAACCATCAATGAATCAGCAGATAAACATAAATCCTAACTCCATTATCAAAAAAAAAAAAAAACAAAAACTTTCGAACGAAACATTAAATCTTATTTCAATTCGAGAACACCTAAGAAGGAAGGCAAGCCTGAATGAGCAAGAAAGACAATAGACGGAGAGCTGGCTACAAAAAAAAAGTGAGTCATCGGTACACGATTTATTTGTACTGGAGAGTATGATTTATTGTAGCTGAGCACAAATATATGCACGTCTGCCAGCGCGATTCAGAGGCTTAATGGGGTGGGCGGGGGGTCAAAGATGTCAAATTTTGGTGAAAAAATAAATTATAAGGTAAATGGATTCTGATAACGCAAATGTGTTGTGTCCATCGTCAATAAACGTGAAACAAAATGGCAGACAGTTTGGGAGAGGCCAAGTTGCCGGCAGACGTCGTTAAAGTTGTTAAATTTTGTTAAAAAAAAATCCACAAGGTACATGGATACCGATTTTTTTATTTTAATACTTATGTATATTGTTATACGCCCCTCCATGAACACACAGCCTTACATTATTTATAACTCCTGATGTGTCATTTTTCTAAAAACGTCACTCTGATATTATCTTCCTTATTAGCTTCTTTGTTCTTCTTTTCGCTATTAAGCTTATTAAATTGGTTTATTTAAAATAAATAAGTGTATTGTTTTTATTAATAAAATACTTTTGCGTTCTTGTAGGTCAACTGAAAACGCAAAAGTGGCGACGAGGATTGTTCTTTCCTAACCACGGATTACTCCGCAATTTAGTGATTAAAATTTACAACATAACCACACAATGCCGCCCGCGCCGGATCAATCTTTAGCTGATAAAACCTTCATGGATTTGTTCTCAGCATTGATGACCAACCAAAATACCTTGATTGGGAAGCTTGGCGAGGCAGTGTTGTCTCAAAAGCAAGACAAATCATCACCAGAGTACATTTTGGAGGTACTTAATAAAAATATTCAAGAATTCAGGTTCGACGAAGAAAGTGAAGCTACATTCGAGCAATGGTACACACGCTACAAGACTTTACTTGATAAAGATGCAGATCTACTGGACAGTGCTGCAAAAACTAGACTGCTTATCAGGAAATTGGGTAGCGCTGAATATATTCGCTACAGAAATTTCATCCTACCAAAAACACCAGATTAGTAAGGTGGAGTCCCTGTTCAGCACCCGATTCAACTGTCTACAAACCGTCAAAAGCAGTGCAGAAGATTTCACACTGTATACTGTATGCCAGTGCCGTCAATGTCAAATGCGAAAACTTTAAAATTGGTTCTTTGACTAGTGACCAGTTCAAGTGTCTAGTTTTCGTTATGGGATTGCAGGCACCACAAGATTCGGATGTTCGTTCTCGTCTTCTCAAATTTATGGAAACAGAAGATGCAGATAAAATGAGGCTTGAGAATTTGCTTCTTCAATGCCAGCGTATGGCTAAACTAAAAAACGATGTAAAATTAATGGAAGCAAGCACTAATTCTCAAAACGTGATTGCCGCCCACACCACCGTCACACCAACCAGCCAAAGCAACAAGATCTTACATGCCAAGAAACAACAACACCCTGCTGGGGATGGGGCCAAATGCATTTTATTGTTGAGTGCACATACATAAACCACATCTGCACATCTTGCCAGCAGCGGGGACATAAAGAAGGATATTGCCGTTGTTATCAGCGAAAGGGTTCCTCAAGCGTCGCCGACGCTCCAGTCAGCAGTAAGGGAAGAGCAAATAAAAAAAAACGACACAGAAACTTTCAACGAAAGAACCAAAGAATTTCCGTTCATAAAATAGCCAGTTCACAAAGGAAATTTGTAAATGTGCTTATCAATGGCCACAAGGTAAAATTACAACTCGATACTGGTTCAAACGTCACAATAATTTCATCAAAAACATGGAAACAAATCGGACAGCCTGCGTTGACACAATACAACCAGTCAGTAAAAGATGCTCAAGGCAAACATATAAATATGAAAGGTGAACTTGCGGCCACAGTGACATTTAAAAATAAAACTTCAAACCTAAAGTGTTTAGTCGCCGATCTTCCACAACTTTCGTTATTTAGAATCGACTGGATGGACAAATTTGAAGTATGGAACCAGCCTCTCAACCAGGTATGTTCTGCAGTGAAAATAGAAGACTCCCGAATACGACTCCTTCAAAACGAATTCGCGGAGATTTTCAAAGGCACCATAGGCCACTGTACAAAATTTAAGGCCAAAATGTACCTAAAAGAGAATGCCGTTCCAGTGTTCCGTGCGAAGCGCCCAGTACCCTATGCATCATTGCCAGCCATAGATGAGGAGCTCACCAGATTGGAACAATCCGGTTTTCTAACAGCTGTTGATTTCTCAGAATGGGCAGCACCCATCGTTGCTGTTAGAAAAGCGAATGGCAGCATTAGAATTTGTGCTGATTACTCGACAGGTCTAAATGACGCACTTCAGCCTCATCATCATCCTCTTCTTTAGCCATATAGACTTATCCGATGCTTACCTTCAAGTGGAAGTTGATGACCAATGTAAGGATAAGCAGAGTCAGCGCCCCACTCAATGCGCTTCTGAAAAAGGACACTAAATGGAAGTGGACCACCAGCTGTCGAGATGCTTTCAACGAGTTTAAAAACATACTTTTATCGGATCTGGGGCTGATGCACTACAACCCAAAGCTGCCCATCATTGTATCAGCAGATGCATCAAATGTTGGTGTTGGCGCATGCATATCACATCAGTTTCCAGACGGATCTATCAAGGCTGTGCAGCATGCATCACGTTCGCTCACTCAGTCAGAGCAGAACTACAGTCAAGTTGAGAAAGAAGGCCTGGCTATAGTCTTCGCAACAAAAAAGTTTCATCGCATGCTTCTTGGACGAAAATTCGTTCTACAACCAGACCATAAGCCGCTGCTATCCATTTTCGGGTCTAAAAAGGGTATTCCAGCTCATACAGCCAACCGACTTCAACGTTGGGCCTCGACACTGCTGGGTTACGATTTTGTAATCGAGTATGTGAACACTAAGGACTTTGGTAACGCCGATGTACTCTCACGTCTTATCAGTCAATATGATAAGACCAATGAAGATACTATTCCTGTTGGTGATAAGTGACGTACTGCACGCAGCTTTGTCAAATGGAAATGGAGGAATTCAGTGGACTCTGCAATCTCACCTCAAACATCTGGACTACGCGGACGACGTATGCTTACTCTCTCATAGGATCATGGATCTCCATCAAATGACAACAAGGGTGGAGAGAGAAGCAGAAATCGTAGGGCTTAAGATCAACTCGACAAAAACTAAAAGGATCGGCCTTGGAACTTCCTCATCAATCCAAGTAAATATTTCTGGACAACCAGTAGAGATGGTAGAGGATTTCCAATATCTTGGGAGTATTATCTCTACGGGTGGCGGAACTGAACTGGACGTAAACAGCCGAATCAGAAAAGCAAAGGCTGCGTTCGGAATGCTGTCCAAAATATGGAGAAACAACTCTTTTAGCTTAAAGACCAAGCTACGACTGTTCCGCTCCAATGTTGAATCCGTTCTGCTTTACGGCTGCAGCACTTGGAAAGTCACTGAAATTGTCACTAGAAAGCTGCAAACCTTCGTTAATAGATGTCTACGAAACATCTTGAGGATTTTCTGGCCCAACCGTATCTCCAATGCCGAACTTCATGCGAGAACGGGTCAGGAGCCCATAGACTCCATTATACGTAGAAGAAAGTGGCAGTGGATTGGCCATACGCTTCGAAAAGGCGATCGGTGCATTGCATCTCAAGCAATGCAGTGGAACCCGCTCACACAGGAGGGAAGACAAGTGGGCCGGCCTAGAAGTACATGGCGAAGAACGGTCGAACAGGAATCGGCACGACTGGGGAAAAGTTGGAGAGAGCTGAAATATATTTCAAGAAATCGTACACGATGGCGCGTAGGTGTAGTGGAGGCCCTATGTCCCGTAAGGGAAACATCACGGACGTAATAGGTCCGAGGACCTAAGTAATTAAGTAAGTAATGAAGATTTCGTCATCGCTCGAATTTCATCAAATGAAGATATTGAATCAGACCTGGATTTCATTACAAACAGCCTGCCAGTTTCGTTCACCATGATTCATAAAGAAACCTGTAAAGATCCAACACTCACCACAATAAAGTACTACATTAAGACGTTTTGGCCAAACAAAAAGAATATTTCACGAAATGTTCTACCTTTCTATCATAGGAAGGAAAATCTTCTCATCATCAAAGATTGCCTAATGTTTGGCCACCGACTTATTGTTCCTGACGAATTCCATTCCAGACTTCTCCATCAACTTCATCGAGGACATCCAGGCATCGAAAAGATGAAGTCGATTGCTCGCAGCTATGTTTTTGGCCTCAACTAGACAAAGATATTGAGAGCTACGTTAAAAATTGTTCGAATTGCCAATCCGTTGCAAAATCTCCAGTCAAGTGCACGCTGCAATCCTGGCCAACTCCAAAAGGACCCTGGGAGAGACTTCATATTGACTATGCGGGACCCATTCAAGGCCAATGGTACCTAGTCATCGTCGATGCGTTCTCCAAATGGCCGGAAATTATCGTAACGTCAACAACAACAACTGCAGCTACAATAAACATTCTAATGGAAGTGTTTTCACGCAATGGATATCCCCATACACTGGCGTCCGATAATGGAACTCAGTTCTGCAGCAGGGAGTTCCAACAGTTCTGCAAATCTGGAGGTGTGGAACACATCCGCACAGCGCCATTTCATCCTCAGTCTAACGGGCAGGCTGAAAGGTTTGTAGACACCTTAAAACGTGTTTTAAAAAAGTTTAAGGAGGAGGTAACTCCGCAACATGAATTACAACAATTCCTTAGCATGTATCCAACAGCCCCAAATCAAAACACGCCAAATGGATTATCACCATCTGAACTGATGTATGGCAGGAAAGTAAGAACAACACTTGACCTTCTACGTGACTTCCCTAAGAACCCCTCAAAGACGAAAAATGGAAAACAAGAGATGCAGTTCAACCGGCACCACGGAGCTAAATTTCGAAGCTTCAAACCTGAAGAACCAGTTTTCGTTAAATTATATCGTCATAATAAAAGCTATTGGGAGCCAGGGACAGTTCTTGAACAAAAGGGTAAGGTCAATTATAATATTCTTGTTCCTACCAAATCAAGACTGGTTCGTGCACACATAAACCAAATGCGTTCCAGATCTAAGCAACCATCAGAGCCTAAAGCACAGCAAGCAACACCATCAACTCCGTTACACACTCTACTGGAGGATTTTTCGCTACCAATACCACCGCAAACATCAACTGACTCATCACTTGGAAGAAGCATCGAAGAAAAGCTTCCACCAAATGTTGATCCGTCTCAGACGCCACTTCGCCGATCCACCAGAGCTCGAAGAAGGCCTGCTAGATACAGTCCTCCATGAGCACAAAGTAAAAGGGGGAGATGTTATACGCCCCTCCATGAACACACAGCCTTACATTATTTATAACTCCAGATGTGTCATTTTTCTAAAAACGTCACTCTGACATTATCTTCCTTATTAGCTTCTTTGTTCTTCTTTTCGCTATTAAGCTTATTAAATTGGTTTATTTAAAATAAATAAGTGTATTGTTTTTATTAATAAAATACTTTTGCGTTCTTGTAGGTCAACTGAAAACGCAACATATATAAAGAGCAAAATCCAAAATGGCAGACGAAAAAGTAGAGGCTAACACCGCAGCAGACGTGTTTGAAATGTGCACTGTTAAACCAAAAAAATTGCATTATTTCTGCCTCAAAAAATCCAAATGAATATTTTGAAATGCAATTATCTTTATTTTAGCAAGAACAATAGTCGCAAAAGTACATTGCAAAATCGCACAACCGCCAATAGTTATTCAAGGTTAAATGTCAAAAATATCGGTTTTTCACCTATAACTCCGAAACAGTTCCTACGGCTAAATATGTCTTCGGATATATGAACCGTTTAGGAGTTATACGTGAAAAAATTACTTTTTCGACATTTTGGTTTTTTTTTAATGTCAATATCTTCTGAACGGTAAGTTGTAGGAAAAAATGGGTTTAACTTATTTTTTGGCGGACAGCATGGTCTACAAGTTTTGCATGAAATGATTTTCGATAGCACTTACTGTTTCGGAGTTATAGGTGAAAAACCGATATTTTTGACATTTAACCTTGAATAACTATTGGCGGTTGTGCGATTTCACAATGAACTTTTGCGACTATATTGTTCTTGCTAAAATAAAGATAATTGCATTTCAAAATATTCGTTTGGATTTTTGAGGCAGAAATAATGCAATTTTTCTGGTTTAACAGTGCACATTTCAAACACGTCTGCAGCGATGTTAGCCTCTACTTTTTCGTCTGCCATTTTGGATTTTGCTCTCTATATACATAAGTATTAAAATAAAAAAATCGGTATCCATGTACCTTATGGTGTTTTCTTACCAAATTTGACAACTTTAACGACGTCTGCCGGCAACTTAGCCTCTCCCAAACCGTCTGCCATTTCGTTTCACGTTTATTGACGATGGACACAACACATTTGCGTTACAAACGCCAAAAGTAAAGGGAACGATGGTATTGTAGCAGAATATCTAAAGTTGGGAAAATTTTCATTGGCCAACTGGTTGAAAGATATTTTCAACCAGGTTTTGGTCACAGAGGAAGTTCCAGACCAATGAACCAAATCTGAAATAATCCCCATTCATAAAAAGGGTAACTATGACGATATATACAACTATCGGCCTATCAGTATAATTTCATCGATTTATGAGGTTTTTTCTAAATGTATGTTCGAGCGGATGAAAACCATGCTTGACCTCAATCAACCTATTAAACCAGCTGGCTTTAGATCAGGGGTGGAATCGCGTAAGGTGATTTGTGATCATCACATTTTTGATAGTCACATGTGATAAGATTTTATTTTCCATCTGCGTAAGGTGATCACAAAAAATTAGTGCAAATTTGGTATCACTTTGAGAGAAAACACATAATTTGTACACATACAAGTTAGATTTGACATTTCTCACAAATCGACTTGAAGATTTTCTCCGTCGCTTCCCCAAGTTTAGGTAATAAAAAGAAAATGAATATTCAACAGTGTTAAAATTAAACAAAGTTAGTAATTAATTGCAAATAATAGATAAAAACTGTGCGTTCGTAGTTTGTTAGATAACAAATAATCGGAAATAACTCAGTTTCAAGTGCTTAAAGCACAACGTTGCCGGTGTGTTCTTTGGCGGATTTTAAGAAACCCGCTCTTCTGCTTTAAGTTATTGAATTTGTTTTTTACTTGATGATTAAGCGAATTAATATTTTGTTAAATTTTGCAACCGTTCACTGAACAAAAAAAAAATTTGTTCCAATTAAAAAGCCGTGACAATTCAATGCTCTTGAATATTCATTACGGATCTGTGGGCTTAATATTTTATGCACTAAATTCTTGGGACGCCATGATTTTTTGTCTAAATTCCTGTCAAATAAAAAAAAATATTTTTAAAATACAAATATAATTTTTTTTTTTTACAATACAAATTTATTCAAACAATATTTTGACTTGATTTGTATGAAAGTGATAGCAGAATAGCTGTCACACGAAATAGTCACAAAAATGTGATTATCACATGTGACTATCACCTTACGCAGACGGAATTAGTTGATAATGACTATCATTGATCACAAATCACCTTAGCCGATTCCACCCCAGGTTTTTCCACAATGGATCACCTACAGACAGTTTGTCAAATAATAGAAAAATGTAAGGAATACAACATCACCATTTACTTTGCTTTCGTTGACTTTACAAAAGCTTTTGATACAGTCGAACAGAGTTTTGTTTGAAAAGCACTTCTAAATCAAGGCATTCATGGGAAAATTATCAGAATAATGAAAAAAAATGTATGACAGGAATACCGCACACATTAAAACTGAATGTATTGGATCTGAGTTCAAAATATCACGAGGTGTTAGACAGAGAGATCCTCTCTCGCCTGCCCTTTTTTCTGCGGTGCTTGAAGACATCTTTAGAAAATTAGAATGGAAGGATAAAGGTTTGAGAATAAATGGTCAATACCTTCCAATCTTCGATTTGCAGATGATATTATACTCCTGTCGAATAGTAGTGAAGAGATGCAAACAATGCTTAATGAGTTATCTTCGAATGAAAAAGATTGGCTTATTGGCAAACCAAGAAAAAAATAAAATCATGTCGAATAGTGATGTCAATGACTTAATAATTGAAAATTTTTCTTGGGCAAGTTATTTCTTTCAAGAATAAAGAAACAAAATAAGTTGAACATATAATGACTGCTCGACTTAAAATTTTCCAAAACACTAACAGCCTTATGCTTAAACGAATTATAGCGAGTGCATAGTGCTATCCACTCTTTATAATGCCTCTGAACGCAAAAACCTCATTCATAAACTTATGCAAAGTTGAATAGAGGCAACATAAGCTAAACGCGTTTGGAGGTTGTATAGAGCCAACATAAGGGTTGTTTAGCATCGGAATGTCACCTTGACTCACACACAACAATAATGTAGATAGATATTAGGGGGCGCTTATTTTAGTAATCTTTGAGGTGTTTAAATCTGACTATTAAAATATTTTATAAAATTAAATACAACAATAAATAATGTTGGTTTTGTCAATTTATTGTACATTTTTGTTGTGATATTGTTTAAATAAAATTAAGAATATTTTTTTGTACACTTTATTTTATAGAATCTACTTAATACATGTAAAAGATTTTAAGATTTTCCATCAAATCTTACAACTTTTGCAAATGCTCGACGGCATGCGTGATTTAAATTAAATTATACAAAGACTCACCTTCATCACTTTCACGGGAAAATACAAATACATTTTAAGCATTACAAAATAAGCACCACCCTTCTATTTTTGTCCTCAGCAAAAACATCACGATGTGAGTGAATGGAACAATTCATGGAATAAATCAAAAACGACATTTTTTTGTTTCAAATATTTTTAATTTTATTTGCAAACACAAAACACCAACAAAGTAACTGGCTAATTATAATAATATTAAAAGAAATTAATAAAAAAACAAAAAGAATCCAATCGCCAGCAGAACTACTTCTATTGATTTTTCACACAGCACACACACAGCTGGGACTCCTTTGTCAGTTTTGAAAGTAAAACGTAATAGATTTCTCCTTTATGGTACTAGTTTTGACACAAGCTCATTATAACTATAATGGGATGAAAAATATTTTATGCATAACAATTTATGCAACGTTGTATAGTGGCTACATAAATCCTTATGCGGTGCATAACTATTCATCTGTTCAGCGGATTCTAATGAATACGGCTGTAACAGCCTTATACATAAACGAATTATAACGAGTGCATAGCGCTATGCACTCTTTATAATGCCTCTGAACGCAAAAACCTTATTCATAAACTTATGCAACGTTGAATAGAAGCAACATAAGCTAAACGCGTTTGGAGGTTGTATAGAGCCAACATAAGGGTTGTTTAGTATCGGAATGTCACTTTGACTCACACATAGCAATAATGTAGATAGATGTTAGGGGGGCGCTTATTTTTGCAATCTTTGAGGTGTTGAAATCTCACTTTCAAAATATTTTATAAAATTTAATACAGCAATTAATAATGTTGGTTTTGTTAATTTACTGTATATTTTTGTTGGGATATTGTTTAAAAAAATAAAGAATATTTTTTTGTACACTTTATTTTATAGAAGCTGCTTAATAAATGTGCAAAATTTAAAGATTTTCCATCAAATCTTACAACTTTTGCAAATGCTCGACGGCATGCGTGATTTAAATAAAATTATACAAAGATTCACCTTCATCACTTTCATGGGAAAAAACAAATAATGAATTTTAAGCATTACGAAATAAGCACCACCCTTTTATTTTTCTCCTCAACAAAAACATATCACGATGTGAGTGAATGGAACAATTCATGGAATAAATCAAAAACGACGTATTTTTTGTTTTAAATATTTTTAATTTTATTTGCGAACAAAAAAAAAACAACAAAGCAACTGGAGAATTATAATAATATTAAAAGAAATTAATTAGAAACCAAAAAGAATCCAATCGCCAGCAGAATTACTTCTATTGATTTTTCACACAGCTGGGTCTCCTTTGTCAGTTTTTAAAGTAAAACGTACTAGATTCCTGCTTTATGGTACTAATTTTGACACCAGCTCATCATAACTATCATAGAGAAAATACTACTTATTCTATGATAACTATAATGGGTTGAAAAATATTTTATGCATACAAATTTATGCAACGTTGTATAGTGGCTAAATAAGTCCGTATGCAGTGCATAACTATTCATCTGTTCTAATGAATACGGCTGTAAGAAAATACGTTTTCGATTCAACAGTACTCACCTATGGCTGCCAATCATGACAATTTACAAGAAATACGGAAACAAAGCTTCGATCTTGTCAAAGGAGAGATTCATTGTAAATGTTCGTCTATCCCAGCGAATAAACCATATCAAATATAAGAAGTCAAACTGATTTTGAAGACGTTAGGTACAGACTTAGAAAACTCAAATGGGAATGGGCATAGGCTGGACATATTGTATGCATTGCTGATAATCGCTGGACAAAAACAGCAACAGATTAGATACCTTTAGATAGGAAACGAAACGTAGGAGAACAATTTAAACGCTGGAAAGATGACGGGCAGCATGTCCACTCTACTATCATCATGTACTGGATAGACAAAACTGGAGAAACATGGGGAGGCTTATGCTCACGTAACATAGATTCTTTAAATGTAAATAAATGAAAAAAAAAAGCATTGTATAGATACATAGATAATTAAAATGTAATATTTGAATTGATATTTAACATCAATAATAACTATTATGTAAAGATAAATTGAGTTTATAAAGCTTGGAATAATAATAATAACAATAATATGGAAACAAACAAAATTTCCTTGTGTGAAAGCTACAAGGCAATTAAAGGAAAACGTCAAAAAAATCTCCAGCAACTGGTTTCCCTATGTGAAAGGGGACAAAGTGGTTGCGGATCGAGTCAACTCCCCGAGAAGAAAATTTTGCGTATTCAGTAATCGACTTGATTAATTGTATGAAATTGTATGAGCTATGTATCGCACAATGGCTCCCTTACCCAGATGCCCCATTGGCAATATTCTTTGAGGCAGTAAATTGCCACTTTCATTTACATTTCTTTGTATTCCGCCAATAAATATGGTTTGGCAAGAGCAATATTATGCACGGTAGATGGAAAGGCAATTAATGCTTTCCATCCTCGATGCAATAAATTTTGAGTTCTCGTGTTTTTTTGGGCAAATAGGGAGGCAATTTACTGCCTCAAATATTGCCAATGGAGCCGAGGGGTTACATTACAATTGACAAGCTGCAGAAGCTTGTAGTTCAAATGTAATTTTTTGTCAATTAAACAGATTTTCCGTAGTCTTTTTCATTTAAAATTAATATTAATAACATCATTTGTTCACTTTGTCGAAAAGTTCAAACAAAAATAAGTTGATATTTTCTCTGAGAATGATTACAGAGGCTCTCCCAAACCAACGCGAGAAACATTCGCCTTTGATGTGGGCACTCTCATTTATCACCAGGTAAATACATTTTGACTGGCGAATGTTTCTCCACCGCGCCGAATGTTTCGCGTTGGTTTGGGACAGCTTTCGAGATTTGCAAAATTGATCTAAATCAAATCAGACCACCAAGTTTTTTTTTTGATGTGCCATAATGCAGAAATGAAGACGAACATGTTAATCTTCTTGATGGTTCTCTTTAACTCGCTCGGATTTTTTGTATACATCTGTCTTGCTCTACTTTTCTGCATTATGCAGATGAAGATACATGTACTTCCACCATTAATATCTGCATTATGGCACTTCCTATAATCTTCATGCACGAAGATCTTCTGTATTTTGGTGTTTCCTCTATGTAAATCCACCATAAAGCCTGATCCACATTTCTGTGTCGGGTGTTGAGTTGTGAAGTCGTGTGTCGCTATCGCTACAATGTATTTCATATTCGTAGAACCATATTTGTCTCGTGTGTTGTGTTGCAGTGTGGCGCATAAAATATATGGAATGACAGCGACACACGACTCCAAAACACAACACAAACGTGGATCAGGCTTAACTCATGAAACAGCCAAAATTTTAAAACACAGATTTTGAATTTTCGATTTGTGCTTCGTAAAATGGCCGTCAATTTTTAAACCAGCGCTGTTTCGTTAGGTAGATTCTTTCAATGAACAGTTATTTTAGTTGTTTGTGTCGTGCATTGGTGCATTGGCCGCATTCAGAAACCTATGTACAGCTATCCAGATACGTTTGTGTTGTTGCAATCCCATGTAAAATAACAGTGGATTACAAAACAGCTTTTGCTGTTGGATAGCTATCCAACCCACGATAAACAGATATAAGGTATGCTCATTGCATTTTGGCAGATGTGGTGTGACGTCATCTGGTTCGAATATAAGATAGAAAAAAAGAAAACCATTTCTTTGGAGTATTTTTATATTTTTTTTATATTTTACATATATTTTACAGTTATTTTCACCTACAAATAATTTGTTTAAATTGTTTATTCTAAAATACAGTCTACACTTAAGAAATATAGTCTTTTTGCAATTAGTCTAGATTCACAGATTCAGCATTTTTTAAATGGTTTTCCAGGAATTTCCCTTCTGTAAATGTTCCCTATTGTTTTTAATAAAAATGTTTTTTAACCCCCTTATTAATAAACGGAGCTAGCGGCAAGTTATAATTGTTAACTCGCGATGGACTAGGAGTTAGATTTCTGCCACTTACTAGCTAGCTAAACCAATAAGGAATGTGGCTTAGCGAAGGGTTAATAAGATAAGTTAATATACGTTTTAATTCACCATTTGTCTCTTAATACACGCTCACGCGAGAGCTCGAAAGTAACAGGTGAGTTAAGCGCTGTTTTGATTAATATGGCTATAATAGTCTAACATTTTCAAAGCATGTATCACTTGGTTTCTAAGTCCAACTTCCAACTTTTAATGCACCAACTAAAGCTGCAGAATGTATAAGGGTCATGGTACTGATTCTTTCTTTAAGGGGCCATCAGTTATAGCTATCATTGAAAACCATCATTGAAAAAGTTAGCTGTTGATTTTGAGACCCTTCGAAAGTTTAATCATTGATTATTTTAATGCAGAAATATAGCTTTCGACATCAAAATTATATCTTCTCCAAAAAAAATTCATTTTGACCCATATCTTCCCCATAACGTAACCTTTAATTTTTTCAATGATCATTGGTAAGGTAGTTCATCATTGAAAAATTAAAAGTCATCTTATGAGAAAAGTTGTGCCAAATTGAACTCTGTTTTACCTAGAAATAATTATTAAGTCAATTAGCTTTAGGTAGGTAGGTAGGTTAGTGGGCTGACAGTTGATCTTGTTACCGTCACACTTAGATCAGTGTAGATCCATTGTGATACCCTGGCGATTAATCCCCCTAAAAGAAATCTATGATAAATCCAATGACATAGCCCGTAGAGGGCGTCAATACAGTTCTTAAAAGCTGAAGCTTGGAAAAGTCGTTTACAAATTGATTGAAGGAGTGTCAGTCGTTGCGTAAATACCGGGTTGAGGATAGGTTGACGCACCATTGTCTTTTAAGGGCGTGTCCCTTTCCTTTACCCTCACTAGATTGATCAACCCCACACCAGACCCGTAGTAGCAGTGGCTCCATGCAACGTCTGGCGCTCGGTTCGATAAATCAGTGGTTGGTGCCAGCGACTGCCCAGTTAGGTCAGATAAGGAGAGTCCGTCGACACAATCATCGGGCAAAGGAGAGGCCAGCTCACCATAGTGTTTTTAGAGCGTGAACCTCTCCCTTACCCCCACCAGGTAAATCATTCCTCCGCCAGGCCCGTAGGAGCAGTGGCTCCATGCAACGTCTGGCGGGTAAGATTGATAAATCAGTGGTTGGTGTATGTGGTAGCTTTGTTAAGTTGGTCCCATTAAGGTGTTGGAGAAGTGTTTGTTTTCTTCTTCTTTGTCCTTGAGCGTTTTTTCAATTTTTTCAATTGTGCTGACGACACTGTGTAGTGCTGTCTCAACACTTTTACCTTTTGTATAAGCATGCTGGGCTGGAGATATGACTTCCGGGCTCAGTGCGTTGCGTATATATATATATCAATCAATCTTTCTAATGTCTTTAAGAGAAAAGACGTGAGACTAATGGGTCTGAAATCTTTAGCGGTCGTATCCTTTCTTCCGTAATCAGCTCCGTTGGTGTTGTGTTCTCTATGCAGAGTTCTACTTGTGGGTTGTTATTCCCTTTAGAGGTGCAACCAGGAAAGTGAGCGTTTACCAGGAGTTCCAGTGTTTCGCTACACGATTCCGTCCAATGTCCGTTGGGTTCCTTAAGAGATCCTAGAACAATTGGTCCCTTAGCAAGTATTTTTCTGAGTCTAGCTGATTCGTTGGTACTCTCAATTTGATTGCAGAAGTTTCTCTATGAGCTCCGTTTGGCTCTTTGAGTTTCCATCTTGAATTTATTTTGACTAGATTTGTAAGTTTCCCAGTCACTATCTGCTCTTGTGCGCTTGGCAAAATTAAAAAGTCTTCTTGTTTCCTTCCTGATGTTGCCAAGTTCAGTTTTCCGCCAGGGTGGTTTCTTTTTACCCTGTCCCCCTGGTTTAAATGGACATCCTTCTTCGAATGCTTTACCGAGAATTTCAGTGAAGCTATCAGTAGCTTTCTCTATACTCTCGGGTTCTTGTAACGCATCAGTATTTAGCTTTCGTAATTCTGTTTCTACCTCCCTATTAAAAATTTCCCAGTTTGTTCGTCTGAGATTTCTAAAAGGTTTGTGAGGATCTGGGGTGTCAGGTATTAAGAATTCTATGAGTTTATGGTCAGAGAATGATTCCTCTTTTAATACCTTCCACTGATCTATGAATATGGTATCTGAGTTATTTAATAAAGTTACATCAAGTACCTCTTTAAGAGTTTTGGTGACAAAAGTGGGTTCATTCCCTCTGTTCGCTACCAAAATGTTATTTTCAATAATAAATTCAAATAGTAACTCACCCCTTTTGTTGATATCAGTGCTTCCCCACTGCAAATGGTGCGCGTTGGCATCACAGCCCACAACAGCGTCCCATTTCTCCAGTGCAGCACTTGCAATGAGTTGCTTTGTCATCTCAGCCGGTGGTCCTTCAATTCCATCACCCGGCATATAGCATGAAGCTATAACTAGTGGTGGGAGCCCGGCTCGATCAAGTTTGACCGTCGTTTGGTCTAAACAACTGTATGTAGATAGAAGAAAGAGATTAATCTGTTTTCTAGCTACGATACAAGCTCTAATACTATTGTTAATACCTACGTTTGTGGTCTTATACAGCGTTAGTTCTTTTGAGTGAAGGCCCTTAATTCTGCCACCTGCAATCAAGGGTTCTTGAGTAAGGGCAATGTCTATTTGTCTATCCTCCATGAGGTAGACTAGGTTGGCACTGGCGGCTTTACTGTGTTGGAGATTAATTTGTATTATTTTCATATTGTTATAAACCTTTCTCCCCCTATTTACCTTCTTCTTGTTGTCTATCAGCCGCAGTCTGCATCGGTTTGTACCGACGCGTTCCTTAAAATCAATTTTTCTGAGCAGCGGTATTGATTTGTGATTTAAGATCACAACCACTTCAGTGCCATCTTTAGTTTTCTGTCCCATCTCGACTACCTCCCAGTTTTGACTAAGCTGTTCAGTATTGAGTGACCTGAGGTATCTTTCAATTCGATCCCTCGGGATGAGCGGTCCCTTCATAATTAGCTTTGCTCTAGGTCTTGACAGTTCACCGATTTCCTTCCTCCCCATTAGGCGAAGGTCAGCGTTTGGCCAGGGAGCTTCAGCTTTACTGACAAATTCTTGAAGCCATGTGTGGGTATGTTCATCCTCACATGTCAGCATTTTGAATCCTTGGTAGGTGCCAAGAGTACCGAAGAGTGGCGGTGGCCGGCTCTTGACGATAGCCTCATTTACCTCCTCAAGGATCCGAAGTTCGATTAATTGCCATTGGTCTTCAGTTAGTTTCCGTGTAGGATTACCGTAGTCTACTACGGCGACTTGTCTACCTACTACAGGCACCTTAGAAAGTTTGGCTTTTTTCTTCCTGTTCGTCGGTGATACGTTCGTTGGTGAGTGCATGTCTTTCCTCGCTCGCTTGGACGTACCTGTATTAGCTGGTGGGTCAGTGAGGGGCACGAGGCTCTTCTTAGACACTCCTAATGCGGTACTCCTAGGACTCGGATTGTCGCGTTCGTCAGTTGTTTTTGGTATTGTCAGTAATCTTTGTCTGGATCTGTCCAGAGCTAGCCGTTCCTTAGCCGTTAGGGTTTCAGGGTTTTTGTTTTCTAGAACCCGGACAATCCGCGTAGCGTTCCGTAATTGTCGGCGTTGTATCTGTTTGTCACCGAGGAGTCTCTTTACCTTGCGTTGCATTGCTGGCTTTGCGTTGCGTTGCGCGTTAGGATTCTCCACGACAGTCTTGTTAGTTGGGTCGCTTTCAATTGTTGAGTTCTTCATGCAGTTACCTGGTCGAGAGGAGCAGGAAGCATTTAGGTTGCATGTAGGGCCAGTGCCCAGGATGTTTCCCGTGTGCTTCCCACTACTCTCAACCTCACCAGTGGCCGCCCTCTCACCGCACAGGCCCGTATGATCAAAAGGCTTAGTGGTGCGTTTCTTTACAGGGTCCTTCCGTACGTCATGTCGTCTAGGTTGTGAAGAGGTAGACGCACCATGGTTGCATGTGGGGCTTAGGCCCTGGATGTATCTTATCACCCACCAGATCCGGAGTAAAGGAATTCTCCACGCAACGTCTGGCAGGTGAGTCCAATATTCCGGAGAGGTTTGTATTAGTTGGTCCTTGTCGTTTAAGGAGACCTTTTCCAGTATGGGTTTTACCAACACTCGAAGCAGGCGGTCCCAGTCAATGTAACTGGTTTGTCTTTTTTGTCTTAAGTGTGTCTGTTGTTTGTCACTGGCGACTTAGCTTCTTGCGAAGCCAAGCCCTCGCCGACAGCCGTGACTTCTGCCGATACTGTAGCGTATATCCCCGCTAAATTTGTTCCTGTTTTTGTTGTGTCTGTCATGGTTTGCCATTGGTTTGGGTTTCTTAGTTTGTCAAAAATCTACAGCCGACCAGCTGAGGATTTAAGAAAGCAAATCTACAACTGGGTAGCTGAGGATCCAAACGTAAGCCGCCTCACCGCGGCAAGGTGAACCCTGTCGAGGAGGTCAATTAGCTTCACTTTGGCATCAAAATAATTATTTATTTTTTCTACAAAATCTCTCAAAATTAACAATTAATATTTTCAATGATGCTTTGCAATGATAGCTATAACTGGCCCCTAAAGCTCTACTCTAAAAGCATATCCTTCAACTAAATGTCCTGAGCAAACACGACTGTTTTAAAGTATAACCGTTTTTATTCCCATAAGCACTAATCCACAATTTGCACGTTTTAGCGTCTTTCAAGAAATAGTGATTATGTATTTTAATTTTTGTTCAGTTTTTTTTCTGTCCGGTGTATTATAACACCCCAAAACAGCACACAAAAGCATTTTCAAATTTTAAAAATTTACTTTTTAAACCGTAAAACAAATAAAATAACAAAAACCAATTGAAAACTTCCAATAAACAATCTTGTTGTCTAACTAGCAGATGACGATGACGTCACAGCATAAGCAAGATGCCGAATTGGGTGTATCTTATGAGCATACCTTATATCAGTTTATCGTGTATCCAACCCACTGATCTCTATACTACACTGGATAGTGGATTCATATAAAAATCTTGAAGCAAATTGAAGGAAAATTATAACAGTGCAAGGATACAACTGTTGACAGTTGTCAATTTTTTTTTTAGTTTATAATAGTTTAAATTGTATTAAAATGGTGGTTTTTGTTTAAATTTTTTTTATTAGCTGATGTTTTTCGTGAGTAAGTAAGTTATTTATAATAGATCATAAAAAAAAAGATTTTAATTGATTTTATCATAGTACGGAGTAAATTATTTCGAGATCCGCAACAAAAAAGGAACTGACTTGTGGTTGGTTTGAGCATCTACGAACAGGAAGACAAGCTAACTCCAAAAATTGGATTCCCATCGTCTGAGATCAGGAATATTTCATCCTCAGAAAAGCGCTTCATCATTAAACCGATTGACAAAAAAGCGCCCGACTTTGTGTTCTTTGCCCCACGCGTCAGGATCAATAAGAGAATTTTGGCCCTATGCATGGGTAACCATGAATTGTATATGCGTCGTCGCAAACCATACACAATTGATGCCCAACAAATGAAAGCACAAGCCAGGGAGGAGCAGAATGCCAAGCAACAGGAACTAGAAAAGCTGCAATTGGCTCTGGCAGCCCGCGAACGTGCCTAAAAGAAACAACAGGAATACGAAGACCGTCTCAAGCAGATGCAAAAGGAAATGGAACGTTCACAAAAGGACCTCATGGAGGCACAAGAGATGATTCGTCGTCTTGAAGAGCAATTAAAACGATTGCAAGCGGCAAAGGACGAGCTCGAACTCCACCAAATGGAGCTACAATCAATGTTGCAACGTCTCGAAGAGGCTAAACACATGGAACAAACCGAGAAAATCAAACTCGAAGAAGAAATCCAAGCCAAACAGGCTGAGATACTTTTAATTTAATCAACAATTTTAATTTTAAAACATTATATAAGACGCGTACTAAGGAAAACGAGCGCTCGGTATATATTGTATCTGTTAAATACGCAGAAACAATTCTTAAACTGAATTTCTTCAACATGTATTTAAGTTTGAGAGAAATATTACAATTTTTAATGAACACTTATTAAAATTAATGGAAAACAATAGCAAATTAAACAATTTTATTTATGTTTTGTTTTCGTTTGCGTTTGTACTACCAACAAACCAAACCAGTGATGTCAAACAAACAGCTGATATCAATGCACGATTTTTTGTGATGATAAAAAACTATCTCTTTCTTTCCTTCGGTAAAAAAAGAGACAAAAGTGTGCAAGGATACAATTGTCAGATTCAATTTGCTTCAAAAAAAACTGTTATACGCATAGGGAATCCACTATCCAGTGTATTATAGAGATCAGTGATCCAACCTATCCGAAAAATGTTGGTATACGTTTGTATCCCCATGCGAAATGTCCAAAACAACCAATACGTTCGAAAACCTATATGGATACGAACCTATCTTAGGGGCCAGTTATAGCTATCATTGGAAAGCATCATTGAAAAAGTTAGCTGTTGATTTTGAGACCCTTTGATAGTTTAATCATTAAATACTTTAATGCAGAAAGATAGCTTACGACTTCAAAATTATTTCTCCTCAAAAACAAATTTATTTTGACCCATATCTTCCCCATAACGTAACTTTTAATTTTTTTCAATGATCATTGGTAAGGTAGTTCATCATTGATAAAATAAAAGTCATTTTATGAGAAAAGTTGTGCCAAATTGAATCTTGTTTTACCTAGAAATAATTATTAAGTCAATTAGCTTCACTTTGGCATCAAAATAATCATTTATTTTTTCTTCAAAATCTCTTAAAATTGACAATGAATATTTTCAATGATGGTTTTCAATGATAGCTATAACTGGCCCCTTAGATAGGCTATTGCATATGTTTCCGAATGCGGCCATTGTTATTTTTGGTTATCGCCTTTATAAACACAAATGTTTTTGCTTATATCGTTTTATGATCGCCTTATCGCACTTTGCCTCTATCTTGTTTGATTTTCCGTAGCCAGTTTGTTTTTGTTTATTATTATTTGGGTTGATTATTGGTTATTGGTTTAGAGTTTCTCTGTTTCTGTATCTATTTCTGTAGTTAGTTCTTATACCTATTTATATAAAGGATAGTGATAATACGCGTGTCTTGTCACTTGTATTCAAAAGTGAAGCTTATAACATCGCAACAAACAACGTTCATTACAACACACTAGATCTGAACAATACGGTAAGTTTTTATTTTTCCAAAGCATTTAATTCTATTTTGATTATGTAGGTATTTTTGTTCAAGTTATAAAATGTCAACCTCAAATACGGAACCATCATCTCCAAATTCAAACGAAAAATTCATTTTCAAATGCGTTCAGCAAACCCCAAATATATCCCAAGAATTGCACCGATTCCACGAACAAAAGGAATTCTTCGACATTATTCTCATTGCTGGAAACGATTGCATCAAGATTCCAGCTCATAAAATTGTCCTAGCTGCATTGAGTGAGTATTTTTTGGAACTATTTCGTAGCTGCCCAACAACGACTTTTAATCTAAACGAAGTAAACCTAAAACAAATTGAAGCTTCGTCCCTCAAATTGTTAGTTGATTTCATGTACTCAGGTTCGATTGAATTTGAAGTGGAAACATTTGAGGCACTTTTGCGCAGTGCAGTTTTTTTAAAAATGAAAAACTTAATCAATGGGTGCTCTGATTTTCTTGAAAGAATTCTAAACACAAGCAATTGCTACTATTGGCTACATTTGAGTAGTGAACTAAGTTTAGCTGGTCTTAAAGAAAAATCTTCGAACTTCATTTACAATCATTTTGAGGAAGTAGTAAAAAAACCCGAGTTTTTACTTCTCAACGAAAATGAATTAAAAGATTTACTATTTAAGGACAATCATCACACGGACATTGAGGAACAAGTCTTTCTAAGTTTAATGAATTGGATTGAATATGAAAAAGTTAACCGGCAACATCTTTTACTAGAATTGCTTTCAATGGTTCGCTATCAGTTTCTCACACCAAAATTTATCAATGAAAACAGAACAGAAGAAAATTGCAAGTTGACTCTCGATTGGCTTCTATACCATTTGTCGCCGGAGTCGCGAACAATCGAACAGCAAAATTTTAGTTTATCTCCTAAGCGAAGGAAAATAGAAAATAAAGAAATCGGTAAAGTTGCAGTTGTTTTCTTGAACAAACAAAATGAGGCTGAAATCCGCAGTTATGATCAAACGCTGAATACCTGGTCCGTTGAGAAAAAATCACATCCTCTTTGGAAAGCTATAACACAATGTTCTATGATAGTGATTGATGAAAAACTATTTGTAGTGAGTGGAATAAATAATTTTGGTTGCGCAATGAACAGTGTGGAGTGCTTAGACTTAAAAACTTTATTGTGGACCGATTTGCCCCCAATGCGTTCTATATACTACAATACTCAGTTGGCAAATTTAAATGGAAATTTATGTGTCTTCGGTGATTTGATTGAGGTTTTCAATGTTTCTACACTGACATGGAATAACATCAAACGACCAAGTATTAAGTTAACCGCACAAAGTAAAATACTTGGACATAAGGGCATTTTGTACATATTTGATTTTCACTACGACTGCTTGCAGATTTATGATATATCTTCCAATGAATGGACTTCAAGAAAGCAACCAATAGATGATAGCGTTAAGGATTTCCGTATTGTTGCTGTTGGTTATTTTGTATATGCTATCTGCATTTGTGGGGATTACTGCAAAATTGATGGGGTTTCTATAACGTCTTATACGAGAGCAGTTGTTAAACGTTATGATATATCTAAGGATATCTGGTACGAGGTGACCGAAATACCAGAAAATAAATCATCGGTAAAAATGGTAACAATTATTGGAAATAATTTGTTTATAATGACTAAGCCTTATGGTAGTGGTAACGAAATCACCGTTAAGCATAATCTTGACACCAACGAGTTTACTTATTTCAGTTCTACAGGATGCACGAATGAGTCTAATCTCTATATTCTTCCTTTCAAATTATAATAATTTTGTTTGTATTAAATGCCTTTTTTTGTTTAACTTGAGAATGTGTTTTATTTTTTGTATTTTAATTCTTAATTTATGTATGTCATTTACTTACTTACTTTATACTTTTGATGGCGCTCACAGCCCAGGATGGGCTTCGGCCTCAACTAACAAGCCCCTCCAGCCAGCTCTGTCCCTAGCTAGCCGCTTCCAGTTGCGCACAACGAGTGCTTTGATGTCGTCATCCACTTGTTTGCGCCACCTGTTACGAGTTCTTCCTCTGCTACGTACCCCATCGGGGTTGGATTCAGCAGGTGCGTTGCTGTCCATACGCTCCACGTGCCCCAGACATCTCAACCGCTGCATTTTCAGCTTTTTGACCAGGTCAACGTCGCTGTATAGCTCGTCGTTAAATCGTCTCCTCCATAATCCTTCGATACACACCAGACCGAAAATCACACGAAGAATCTTCCTCTCAAAGCACCCTAGCAGATTTTTTCCGAATCTTTCAGCGTCCATGCTTCTGACCCATAAAGCGGGACCGGGATGATTAGGGTCTTGTATAAAGTCTCCTTGGTTCTCTGAAAGGGGGTTTTACTACTTAAATGCCTTCTTAGAACGAAGAAACAGCGGTTGGCAAGTGTAATTCTTCGCTTGATCTCTGCACTGATGTCATTCTGCGATGTAATAGTGGAGCCCAGGTAGACAAAGTCCTTGACCACTTCGAAGTTATATCTGTCCATCGTGATATTTTGCCCGAGTCGACGATGTTGAGATTGCTCTCTCGATGACAGCATATACTTCGTCTTGTCCTCATTAACCGCCAATCCCATTCTAGCCGCCTCCGATTCAATGCTCGCAAATGCCCCTGCCACAGCTCGCTTCGTTCTACAGACAATGTCTATGTTATCTGCATACGCAATCAATTGAACGGACTTTTGATAGATTGTACCGCTGGTGTTGACATGTGCGTTGCGTACATTGACTTCAAGAACGATGTTGAATAGGTTGCATGATAACGCGTCGCTTTGCCTCAATCCTTTCTCAACATCAAAGGAATCGGTGGTGTTCTTACCAATTTTGACGGAGCAGCGAGATTTCTCCATCGTCATCCTGCACAGGCGGACGAGTTTGGCAGGGATGCCGAGACTCGACATGGCTCTGTATAATTCGTCCCTTTTCACGCTATCATACGCGACTTCAGAATCGATAAAAAGGTGGTGTGTATCGATCTGAAATTCCCGGGATTTTTCTAAAATCTGTAGGTGTGTGAACATTTGATCGACGGTTGACCTGCCTGGCCTAAAACCACACTGATAGGGGCCGATCAGATCGTTGACAAAAGGTTTTAGGTGGTCACACAGGATAGCCGACAAGATATTATAAGCGACGTTTAGGAGACTAATTCCTCTGTAGTTGGTACATTTCAGAACATCTCCCTTTTTATGGATGGGGCACACTATACCGAGGTTCCATTCATCGGGCATACTTTCATCCGACCAAATTTTACAGATGAGCTGGTGTATGCTCCTAGCCAATTCATCTCCCGCTGATTTAAATAGTTCGGCTTGTATGCCATCCGCACCAGCAGCCTTGTACGATTTAAGTTTGGATACCGCCAGCCGCACTTCGGTTAGGTCGGGTGGACGGAACTCTTGGCCATCATCGTCCAAGTTGAATGGAGCGTTCTGCCTATTAGCGGCATCTTGGCTGTCTTTGCCATTAAGCAGTCTAGAGAAGTGTTCTTTCCAGATCCTCAGCACTGAATGTGTGTCTACTACCATATTCCCACACTCATCTCGGCAGGCTTCCGTTCTAGCCTTGTATCCTTCGGTGAATCGCTTCACCCTCTGAAAAAATTTTCGAACATCTCCCCTACCGCTACAAACCTCAATAGACTCTACCGCCCGCTTCTCGTGCTCTCTCTTTTACCTCCTGATAAGTCGGCGTTCCTCTTTTCGTTTCAGCCCGTAGAGCTCCCGGGCTACTTTCTAAGCAGCTCTTGTTCGAGTCTGCAGCATTGCCTGGTAGGCCTCGTCCTTAGCTGCATGCGCTAGCCGGCACTCTTCATCGAACCAGGGGTTTCGTTGTATTCGCCTAGTGAAACCCAGCACATCAGAGGCGGCACTTCTGATGGCTTGTTGACAGTGTTTCCACTGGTCCTAGCACTTGATGCTGGTGGCGGACCTCCTGAGGGATTAAGAGTTACGTGGTCTGCAAAAGTTCTGGCGGTCTCTTGCGATTTAAGCTTCTCGACATCGAATCTTTTCACAGCATCTGCTCTGCGTTGTCGCGTCATGGATATCCACATACGCAGTCTAGCTACCACCAGGTAGTGATCCGAGTCAATGTTGGCCCCTCGGAACGTTCGGACGTCCAAGATACTGGAAGCATGTCTCGCGTCTATCGCAACGTGGTCGATTTGGTTGACGGTTAGTTGATCACATGACCGCCAAGTCCCCTTGTGTATATTGAGGTGTGGGAAGTAGGTGCTTGAGATAATGACATTTCGCCCCGCCGCCGCAAAGCCTACCAGCCTGTATCCGTTGCCGGAAGTTTCACCGTGTAGGCTGTGTCCTCCGACTATCGAACCAAAGATGCCCTCCTTCCCGAATCTTGCGATGAAGTCACCAAGAATGATCTTCACGACGTACTTCGGGCACTGCTTCGGGCAATGCTTCTTTGGTTGAGTCCGCTCTTCTTTCATGGGGGGCGTGAACACAGATCAGCGTAATGTTCTTAAATTTGCTTTGATGCGGATTGTGACCAGGCGCTCGCTTACACTTCGGAAGCCCAAGACTTCTTGCCTAAGTCTTCTCTTTATCACAAAACCACAACCAAATAGCCGCTGACCCTGTTCCTTCAAGCACCCGCCGTAGTAGATGTCACACGATTTTAATCTCCGTATGCCCTCTCCATCCCATCGCACTTCCTAGATGGTTGTTACGTCAGCCTTTAGCCTGTCCAGGTTCTCCACTAATTGTTCGGCTGCACGTGTTCTGTATAAGGACAGGACGTTCCACGTGCAGATCCGAAATTCATTGTCCTTGTTTCGTTTGCTGGGGTCGTCAACTTTCAAATCATCCATATCCAAGGCTTGTTGTTGTTTCGGAACAACCTTCTTTTACGTGGTAGGGAAGTTACCCCGACGCACAACCCCCGACCCGGAGGACCAGACCCTTCGTATAACTCCAAGGGTAGGGAGTCGGATAAACCGCTCCTTATAGGTTTGAGCTACAAATATGTCGTAGTAGCTCATACAAGGTGTTCACTAAGTAGTTCAACCCAACTGGAACTGTAGTTGATTCCATCTGGAGAATTCGTCCGCTGCCGCCTCGATGAAAGGAGAAGTGCCTTAGTGGGAACATTCCTCCCCCTCTCTAGTTGGCTGTCCCCAACAGCTTTCCACGGGGATTTAACCCCGTCTCCAGCTGAGGTACTAGACACCCGATGTTCACCACTAGGTGGTGAGAGTAGAAGTTGGTAGACAGAAATGGGTTTTGAGAAAAACCTGTGGACGCTTGTGTCCTCTTGAATGCACATAACTACCCTTTTGAACATCTGTATGTCATAATAATAAAACAAACTTAAATTTAGTATAATGTTATTTAAAGTCTTATGAGTTTAATGTAAGGAACAATGAATTGGAAAACATCATCTTGGTATGAATTCTACATATTTGAATATCTAACTGCAAATAACAATCTTCACAATGATTGTTTATAAGTTTTCCTTGTTGTCGAGGATACAATTTTGAATACTTCAAACGGTGTTAAGATCTGGGAACGTATTTGCTCTGTTGGAAGTGTAATACGACCCCATGAGAAGTTACAAGTTTATTGACAGGAACCAAACTAAGAGAATATTTGTCTTCCTGCCGACTAACAAGAACGGAAAACAATATCACGGACGAATTTCATATTCGTTTCTACCAGAACAATTTTTGTTTTCTTTTAAATATTTATTTTTACAAAACATTTTTAATTTATTAAACTTTATGTATATGAAATCTTCAGCTATACATGGAACTCTAACTGATCTTCTCATCAACTAAGAAACCCTATTTAATACAAGTATTTTCACCGTGGAGGTAGGGGTCTATCTCTTTCCGTATAGGTGGGAGGGGAACTTTTTAAAAATTTTTTAAAAATGAAAAAAAATCATTCAAAAAAATTATTTAAAATGAACGGAAACACTGATAAAGAATGATACATTTTATGAAAGCTAGAAGTCTGTTCTTTTATTAAGTTTTTGAGTCAAGTTATTTCTGTTAATAGTTTTCGTAAAAAATATTTTCAAACTCAAATTTGGAAAAAAAATAGTAGGTAGCTACACAAAATCGTCTGAAATGGACAAAACTCATACGCACTCATGAAACTTGTTGGGAACGTTGGATTTACCAAACGAATAAAGAATCAAAAGATTCCATAAAAATATCTATTCCACGCGGGTGTTTTTTTTGAAACGGGAAGGGTCGAGGAAGGGTTGATACAATTTTAACATATAGGTACATGATCTTATAGAATATTTCAATTCTGAATCTATCGACATCAAAATCAGGGCGATACAACCTTTAAAAAAGTTATAGCCCATTTTATGAAGGGATGACTGTATTTTCAGTAAAACAGGTAAAATATTAAAAAATATCTTTGAAAAGAATGGTATATTGTTGAAAATTTGTATCAATCCGCATGAGAACTAAGGACCAAAAAAGTCCATATAACAATCTCTGGTGATAGAGTGTTATTTTTTAAGGAAAAAGGGGAAGGAGCAATTAATACCACTGATTACATCAAAAAGTTTTACTTGGATAAAAATTGGTAAAAATGTTTCATTTGTCTTGAGAATTTGTCTTGGCAAGGGCACAGTGGATATAGTGTTTCACTGCTAACCTGGACGTGTGGGTCGAACCCCAGTCTAGGTTGCATTCTTTTCTATACTCCCCAGTTTCAACTGGATGCCACCCGTGGAATTTCATGAAAAAATAAACATCGAATTCTCAATCCACTGTGTGCCAACAAAAATCTTTCCTTTCCTTCTATTCCTTCTAACTAGTGCCGTGCATTGCATTTAAAAGACCTGAGGTCTTACAGGCAATGAGGAAGTAGTTGTTGACTTGTTGGCACACCCAAAGAAGCTATGTTGAGTTAAAACCCTGTCGTTGCAGGTCAACACTATTTACATACTTTTTTTCATAGATCTGACCCTGATAATTGCACTTTTAGTGCCTCTAGAGTCTAGACACATCAGACCATTGTGTCATATTTGCAAAATGCTCACGCCTTAAAAAACCCATTTAGAGAAAAAAATGTCAAGAGAACCGTTTGGCAATATGATAAAGCCATAACCGGGTCAGTCTCAACGATTTGTTCAGACGCTTTACGGTCAGTATGCTTCTTCGATGGTGAAGTAGACTAGTATATAGATATCATTACAAATTAATTTCTTTGTGGAATGAGAAATTTTTCCCCGAATAGGGTAAAATCTTTCAAAACCAAAAGAAAACTTGGCTGTAAATAGGTTATTAGCAGGGAAAGGATTTTGCTGACCTAAAAAAATCAAAAAAGGCAAACAAAAATTTCTTAAAAAGGCAGAAAAAAGGCGTTTATTAAATAAAGAGAATATTAACATAACTTAACGTTTAATTATAATAGCATTGAATTTCCAACAGCTTTTTGAAGTTATCAGGTAACAGCCTTCTGCGATTGTCTCTTAGAAGCATCTTAAATGAGCTAAATGACCTTTCTACTTGAGCAGAAACGAGTGGAGTCCATTTGAAACTCTCTAGTCTCTACATCATTCACTTCAACGTTTTCGGAAAGTGTGGATTTGACGTCGCCATTTATACTGCATTTGCTCAACAGTTTTAAGTCCACGATTTACATTAAAAACAGTAGTGAACTTTTTCAACACTTCATTTGCAATTTTTGGCCTTTCGATTTTTCCAAATTTTCATTGATACTTGCAGTGCAAGGAAATGCACGATCATTAATAGAGGAATGCAAAGATCTAGTTTTTATGATTTAAAAAAAAAAAACAAAAAAAGGACAAGAAATTTTATTTAGAAAAGACCATAGTAACTCTATCGACAGTACACTACCTGCTGGCTTTTTCTTGTATGTTGACGGTAAGCACATTTGTTTTCTGTGCGCTTAAGATTGTGTTAGGAACATGTTTTTAAGTGAAATAATTTTAACTGGAAATGGAAAAACTACATGCAGTTTGTATTTGTAGAATTTTTTTGAAGATCAAAATTGACCAAAAAGATACTAACGGGTAAAAGGGACAAAAAAAGGCACTAAGGGGTAAAAAAGGCAAAATAAAATACATATATTTTGAATCAGGAGGACATGAATAGTGTTGTATAAAGTCGATACTTTCTTACGATCACGCAAAAAAAAAAAAATAGGCAAAGTTAGCAAAATCCTTTCCCTGGTTGTTGAGGTCAGAGAAGTAAATTTCCGTAGTTACAAGCCCACGCCTACTGAGGAAAACCGAAAGAAGTTTCAACAAGTTTTTTTATGATACAAAATTAACAAAAAAGTACTACAATGTCTCAACGGTATTATATTTTTTTTTTTGTAGATTGTAAAAAAAAACAATCGAAAAACGTCTTCGTCTTCGGTCCCAAACGCTCGTCTCAAATGACACCCTTTTTGTCAGTTCGCAAGATAATGCCAATGACACCGTTTTTGTCAGTTCGTAAGAAAATGTTTAAGAAATAGTTTCGACGATACCCGAAAATGCGTAAATGATTTTATGATACAAATCTTTTTTTCCTACTCTTGCAAAGTTGCTAGAGTTTTGAAAAATCTGTTCCACAAATCACAAATTTGGTAGTTTTGGGCAGAAGAGAGCGCTCACGAGAGAGTAAAATAATTTCCCCTCCTGACAAATTCTGCCCAAGAATTTCTTTTGGGCAGAAATTGTTGGTCTGTCAAATGCCCAGGTTGATGTACGTTGTATTCAAAATTTACTGTTGTAGTCATCGGTTCAGTTTGTTTGCTTCGCGTTGGAATAAAAAAAGATATTAAAAAAAAAAAAGAATAATTGTGTGAAATTCTGTGGCAGAATTTTTGTCAAGAAACCGTCCCAGACTTTTTGGACAGTTTTTCACTCTGTGAGAGAATTTCATCCCCACTCTTCAAAATTTGACAGACCAACAATTTCTGCCCAAAAATCTTGGGAACAAACCTATTTGTCCAGTCAGTCTCAGAAAAACGCTATCTTCTTTACACTCAAGCTATCGACCATTTTACTTATTATGGGTGAGTTCAAAAATGCAGGAATGGTGCATGACTGCAAAATACAATTACACCGCCGAGCCTCTACAGGTTATCCTAAACCCGTTATTCCCCACACGCCCCCTTGCCTAACGGCACATCCATAAATAAATAACTGTTTTCCACCATTTATGCTCACACAGCAAAACGTGTCCACAAACAGATACACCCCCTTTCCCCACATTACCAACAAACAATAAAACAAAGTATTCATATTTCATTTGAGTTAAACGAAATATGAATATTTTGTAAACAAGTGCATTCCTATCCCACGGGAAGCACTTCAACCCAATCCATAATGTATTACAATATTATTTTATTAAGTCAGTTTGAATTCAACAAGCTAACTGCAAGGTGCAGCCTCCCTCAAGACAGCGGCCTTTCCTTTAACAATAAAAATATAAGTTCTAATTCACAATCCAATCTAAAAGGTGCAGCCTCGCTTAAGACAGCGGCCTTTAAGTTGGAAATAAAATGTTGTTAATTAATAAAGGAAAGAAATAATAAATAAATGTTTAAAAATAAATAAACGAACAAAAAATAATAAAAAAAAACTTATTGTTTTTTTTTAGGCTAAACCGCGAAGCATATGACATAATATTATACAATTGTAAATAATGGTACCATTTATGCAAGTTTTTAGTAAAATTTGATGTCATTGTTGAGAGGAAACATCAATTCAAACAATGAGATAAAATTTTACTAAAAACTTGCATAATGGGTACAACAAAACAATCTACTGAGCGAGTTTCAAGCAGGTTTCAGGAAAGAGTATTCTACAGTTGATAATATTTTTTCACTCACTTGTATTGCTAGGTCTTACCTTGACAGGGGAGAAAAGTTATATGGATTCTTCGTTGATTTCAAAGCAGCTTTTGACTCAATCGATAGGAACGTCCTTTTTTACAAGTTAAGCTGCCTCGGATTGTTCACAAAAATGCTAACAGTAATACAAGGCCTTTATGAAAATAATGCAACGGCAATTTGGGATGGAAACGAGAGGTCCGATTGGTTTCATACGAATACTGGAGTTAAGCAAGGCTGTTTGCTTAGTCCACTTTTTTTTTTGCTCTTTTTGGATGACCTATCATCGGCTTTGACTGGAGGAATTAGATAGTCATACTATCTGAGTCCCCGAAAACGATGCAAATGATGATTAACAAATTACAAGACTACTGTCGCTTGTGGAGCCTCACGGTTAACACCAACAAATCCAAAATTCTGATTTTCCGAAATGGAACAGGCAGATATGCAAGAGATGGAAAATGGACCTTTGGAAATGAACCGCTTGAAATCGTAAGGGAATAAATAACTCGGAGTACTCATAACGTTACAACTTTCTTTTAAAAAACATCTACAAGGTAAACTCATAGATTCAAAAAAGGCTATCAATTACAACTGGGAGGGAGTCCTTGGGAAAAAAATGCTGCCCCAAGCGCTAAATACAAGCTTTTTGAAGCGATGATGCGAGCAATTATGTGCTTTGCTAGTCAAGTTTGGGGTTTTCAACAATTTGATGAAGTAGACAAAATGTTAAGGTACTTTTTCAAAAAGATATTTCATTTACCGGAAAATACACCAACATACAGTCGTGGCCACCTTATTAAGAACGATATTTTTATAAAATTTTAAAATGCATAACTTTTGTATGGGAAATCTGTTTAGGGTGCATTGACTTGGCTTAGTATGGTCGATAAGTTAGAAAAAATTGCTCGAATTGACCAGAAAGTTTATAAAGACATTGAGGAACATGTTATGGAGACTTATTCATTTGAAATCATGCCCATAAAATTTGTTTTTAAGGACGATAATGATCCAAGAAGTCCTCAGCGGATTGCTAAGAAGGTGTTTGCGTAGTCAAGAAGTCATTTTTTAGATTACACCGTCCAAAGCTCGGGCCTAAATTCTATCGAGAACTTGTGGGGAGACATCAAGGGATGGTTAAAGTAAAAGAAAAAAAAAAAAACATTTTGATCAGAATGTTCTAAATATTGCGGAAATCGGGTAGAGTACACCACTATCAAGATTCCATGCCTTACCCGAAAATATGTAAGTAATTTTGTCTGAAATTATAAAGAATTAGGGTTTTCCTACAATATATTCACATTAACATATTAATATTTCAAAGAATTTGTATGTTATGACAACATTTTGTTTCTGTTCTTAATTATATTGCCAGACGAAATAAGAGTTAAATAAATGTTTATTTTTTCCTACTAATATTCTCATGCTTATATTTTTTAAACATTACTCAAAGTGTACCGTAGTTCATGGGCTATTATTAAAACCACTACGTAAACTCAAAAGATTTCCAAAACAAAAGCTATGCATTTTATAAATTTATAAAAATATCGTTCTTAATTAGGCTGTATATGCTGCATTTGGAGACTGTTGTCTCGCCGCTTTACATCTTCTCACTCAGAATGCGTTTTAATTACGTAAGAAAAATATTACCACTCCCAAATCATCGACTACCAAACACAATAGGCGATAGCGGAGGTGTTCCAGCCACTAACCCAAATGAGCTATTCGTAGAAACTAGTTCCCGTATTCGCACCTACCCTCCCAGTTTAGCCGAGATAACATCAGCAATCAAATCCCTCAAGAACAACAAAGCGGTAGGTTTGGACGGAATTCCCGCTGAGCTCTACCAAGCAGATCCACTAACATCAGCGAAGTTGCTACACCCCTTAATAGCACAGGCATGGGAGAACGAAAGTTTCCCCATTGAATGGAAAAAAGGGATGATCGTCAAACTACCAAAAAAGGGAAATCTTACGGATTGCAGAAACTGGAGAGGGATCTGTGTCCTCCCCGCGGTGGCAAAGATAATGGCGAAAATAATCTTGGAACGAATCAAAGAACATCTCGATTCTACTCTCGACAAAGAGCAAATGGGATTTCGTGCAGGCTCATCCTGCATTGATCACATCAACACCTTGAGGATCATAATAGAACAATGCGTGGAGTTCCGTTCCCCTCTTTATTTGCTCTTCATCGACTTCGAAAAGGCTTTCGATAGTTTGAATCGAGATTTCATTTGGTCAGCTTTACGTAGGAGAGGAGTACCCGAGAAGATTATCGCCGTTATAAAGGCTACCTACGAGGGTGCATCGTGTCAAGTCTTACACAACGGAAAGGTATCAGAGGACTTCGATATCAATAGCGGAGTTCGTCAAGGATGTTTGCTATCTCCACTACTTTTCCTGGTGGTTATAGGGGATGTCCTTCATGCAGCTCTAGCCGAGCAAGCGCGTGGAATTCGATGGACGATGTTTTCGTTCCTGCAACATCTTGATTACGCTGACGATATTTGTTTGCTCTCGCACAACATTATGGATCTTCACCATATGGTGACTAATCTGGAATGCGAGGCAAACAAAGTCGGTTTGAGGATCAACACCGGGAAAACAAAAATCCTCAAAATTTCTGAATCTTCTTCTCAAGTTGTCGTTGCGGGACAACCTGCTGTCCCGCAACGTCAACCCGGTGGACAACTTCCTGTACCTCGGTAGTGTTGTATCAAAAGACGGCGGTGGTATGGATGAAGATGTTAACTGCCGAATCGGCAAAGGTAAAGCTGCTTTCGACATGCTGTCTAAAGTTTGGAGGAGCAACGTCTACAGTACGAAGACCAAGCTGCGACTGTTGTGGTCGAACGTAGAGTCAGTACTTCTATATGGGTGTAGTACATGGAAAGTGACCGCCTCTGTCACAAGGAAGCTACAAACTTTCGAAAATAGATGTCTCCGAAACATCCTAAGGATTTTTTGGCCGAACACCATCTCCAACCAAGAACTCCTTCGGAGAACGGGCCAAAGTCCTATTGACATCGTTATTAGGAAAAGAAAGTGGCAGTGGATTGGTCACACCCTACGTCGTGGTGCAGACTCTATTGCAAGACATGCAATGGAGTGGGATCCACTCATCCAAGATGGCAGAAGACCTGGAGGCCAGAGAAAATCTTGGCGCAGAACAGTCGACAAGGAATCACAAAAGCTCGGTAAAAGTTGGGGAGAGCTAAAATACATTTCCAGAAACCGAACGAGATGGCGTGTAGCGGTAGTTGACGCCCTGTGCCCCTTAGAGGGGTCAAGGATCTAAGTAAGTAAGTAAATATAATTGCAAGGAATCTGCTGCAGAGAAAATCTCAGTTTTTTGCGGAATGGTCACTGCTAGAACTTCAGAATAACGTCGAACTGGTGGAGACAGGATCGGAGGATTGGGGTAGAACCTTTGAGGTGTTGCTGGCAAAGATCGAGGACTCATGTTTTGAACAGTTTTCAGCGCTACGGAGTGAGTCTAGAACCATGTACAAATGTTTTTTTTAATTCTTTTGTTCAATAAATCACACACTTACTACTTACTAGTACTAAATCGTACCATTTTTTTACAATTGTATTTTGCAGTCATTCCTGCATTTTTGAACTCACCCTATTTTAAATAATCCTTATCTTATATTAAAAAGTAAACAAAATTAAATTTAATAACAAATAATTTATACAATTTTGTTTCGAAACCTTTTTAACTAAAGCCTACATACATCCAAGCGAAGTGAACATTTCGTAGACAAAAATGAAATATTAGGAGATTATAAAATTAAATGCATTTATTTGGGCGAAGAGGAAAAGCAAATTTGTGTCGAAACAACTTGAATTTTAAAATGACTTTATAATATGTTCGGAAGAGAAATTAAAAAAAAAGAACGAATTTTCACAATAGTTATAAATGCCCAAGAATGAAAAATAAATGTCTTAAGTTTTCGAAAATGAAATTAGCTATGTTTAAAAATTCACGGTGAATTTTCACAAAGAAATTTTAACATTTCCAGGAGTGAAATTCTAATTTAATGAGCTTATTTTTAAAAATTACCTAGATTATAAGATTTTCAGAAACAAAATGTGTACTTCATAAGTTATGTTTAAAAATTCGCTTGAATTTTCACTAAACCAAGATTTTGAGGAATGAAGTTTGAATTTTATAAATAATTTTTTTTAGAATTAGATACAATTATTTTATTTATTTAAAATTTCATTTTTAAAAATTTTATAGTTCACCATGTGAAAATTCGTGCGAAAAAAGTTTCAAAAATGCAATCTTAATTTAATAAGTAATTTTTAAAAATTCTATAAATTATAGCAATTTACTAACAAAATTTGATTTTAATTAAATTTAATTTGGATATTTATCCAATTACTAAAAATTCCACACACTACTTTTCGCGGGAATTTAACAAAAAAGAATAAGCAAGTTGTTGAGTAAAGCCTGATCCACATCTGTGTCGTGTGTTGTGTTGTGGAGTCGTGTGTCGCTGTCATTCCATATATTGTATGCGCCACACTGCAACACAACACACGAGACAAATATGTTTCTACGCATATGAAATACATTGTAGCGATAGCGACACACGACTCCACAACACAACACACGACACAGATGTGGATCAGGCTTAAGTAGTGTCTAAATATTCACTGGAATTTTCAAAGAAGAATACTTAATTTGAATTTTTCACGTGTTCTACCTCAAAAGGTGATGTGGAAAAGAATTCTTTACCTTTAATGTATTTTCTTAACAGTAAAACAGTTGTATTTTTTTAAAAGTAAAATTTTTCTTGTTTTTATATTTTTTTATCTCAATTTTTTTTTAAAGGTAAAATGATATAAACTTTTGAAAATTTTACCAAAATGTCTTTACTTTTAAAAGTATGTTTTGAAAGGTTAAATAGTTTTTTTTTAGTTTTTTTTTTTTCAATTTTTTATATATTAAGTATTTTTTAAAAATAAAAAGATATTAATTTTTTTAAATTTCACTAAAATTTATCTACTTTTAAAAGTATTTTCATATAGGTAAATAGTTTTTTTTAAATTTTTGTATCTTAATTATTTCGTAAAGATTAAAAGATATTTAGTTTTTAAATTTTACAAAAACTTCTCTACTTTTAAAAGTTTTTTTTAAAATAGTTTTTTTTTAATTTTTTTTATAATAAATATTTTTTAAAGATAAAAGGATATTTATTTTATTAAATTTTACCAACATTTCTTTATTTTTTGAAAGGTAAAATAGTTTTTTTTTATTTAATCAAAATTTTTTTACCTCTAAAAGCATTTTTTAACAGTAAAACAGTTTTTTTTTTAAAGTAAGCAAACTTTTGATACCTTTAAAAAATTACTGTTAAAGTGTTTGTTTTTTTTTAAAGTTTTTTTCAAAAAAAATCTCAAAAAAATGTTTCTTGATTTTTTTTTCGTAAAACATGTTTGTTCTTGAAAGCCTCATAAAGAAAAATAGCATTGTTGTAAGACTATTTTAGCCTAGGAATTGTGAAAATTAGCAACGTAGCCTTGGCAAAATGATTTTTAACTGAAGTTGAAAATTTTGAACAAATACGAAGCAAATAAAATCATAATTAACCTCTATATAAGCCCTGTTTTTTAAGAGAATTATTAGCAGCTCAGTAAACGTTTTTCACGGAAAACACAAACGAAATTCTCTATAATAATTTGTTTTGTTATTGTTTTGCGTATAAACATTTTGCTGAGTTGCTTGTCACTCTCTCAAAAAACACGACAGTAGACATATACTGAGAACCATAGACTTTCATAGAAACAAAATTTAGGCCTATTCTGCGATATCTGTTAAGTCTCTCCCAAACCAACGCGGAACATTCGCTGTGCAGGGCGAATCATTCACAATGATAACAAAAATGACAAATAAACAATGCTTGACAACAACAAAGACTGCCGTCGGCAATTGTTCCGCACCGCTTTCGCGTTGGTTTGGGAGAGCCTTTATTCTGCTATGAATTTTCTGTTATGATGCATAACAGATCTCCACCATAAAATATTCTTATAATTTGTATTTAGGAGTTCGATCTTTTATAAAAGTCTTTAATGGAACTTGGAAAAAGAAACATTTATACGAACAGACCTACAAATCTGCTGTCAGCTGTAGTAAATAAAAAAATCGACACTGACTGGTGACCACTGGTGTCCAAAATAAAATTAACCCGTGGAATGGTCGTGTTTTGTTTCGCGTAGATAAATTATTGTTCTATTTTATTTCTCTATTACCCCGTTTACATGAGGTATTCGAGCGAGCTTCAAGCTCGCTTGGCCCCTTTGTATACCTGCGTTGACTTGAAATGAGCTTCAACCGACTCGATTCCACTTCAGGAGCGGAGTCGAGTCGAAATTGTTGATAAAAAACCTAGGTCGAAGAGTCGGTCTTGAGGATGTGTTCACCACAGTGTTTTTGCACATGTGCAAGTAAAATTATTTATTTGTTTTGGTAGCTATGTGAAGTATGTACTTAAATTGATTAAAGTTGAACTGTTTTTGTGTAAAATAAATATGTTGTTGCCATTCAATTAAATGTAATCTCAACACCATATCAACTCAACTTCAAATGGGGCTTTCAACTTACATGACGAAACACCTGGGTCGAAAATCCGACCCTAATCCAACTCGAGCTTCGATTCCACTTCAGGAGCGGAGGCGAGTCGAAATTGTTGGTAAAAACCTGGGTCGAAAAATCGGTATTGAGGATGTGTTCACCACAGTGTTTTTGCACATGTGCGAGTAAAATTATTTATTTGTTTGATAGCTATGTGAAGTATATACTAAAATTGATTAAATTTGAACTGTTTTGTGTAAAATAAATATATTTTTGCCATTCAATTAAATGTAATCTCAACACCATATCAATTCAACTTCAAATGGGGCTCTCAACTCACGTGACGAAACACCTGGGTCGAAAATCCGACCCTAATCCAACTTGAGCTCTCGATTCTGTTTGTAAACGGGGTTTATAACAGTTCTTGAATTAAATATATCCAATTTAAAAAGTTATACAAAACGCACACCGGCAAGATAAGGCTACAACTGTGTTCTGTGTTTTTGTGTATAGAAATAATTTAGTTTGAAATTACTTATTTTTGTGTTTGTAATTATGCATTTTAATATTATTTTGTTATATCTGTCTTCTTTTAAGAACAATTTATTAAATAAATAAAAGTTTTTACTTCATGTATTGAAATCTTTTATGATAAAAGTCAAACAAGTGTGTCTTTTATTCTGTTATGGTTTATAACAGATTTCATTACAGAATTCAATAGGGTAGGGTCGCCTAACTCCGAACACTCCCAATAGTCGAACTCTTTTTTTAAAGCCTTCAAACTGTTGAATTTCTTATATTTTCAGCTTCTTAAAATGTTCAATGCTACGTGTGTTATCCCCCTTAACCTTTACAAACTCCGATCTATTACAACTTATGTCAAAACTTATAGAAATATTAGTTTGTCTTGTTGCTTGTTGAGAGTGCGGTCGTTTACTGTTTCGGTAAACAAAAAACTGTTGAGATTGTTGTGGGAATCTGTGTGCATTGCTGGCAAGTTAAGGTACATTTATATTTGTTTGTTTTTTTTCGGTAGTTAATATATGTCATTATTAATTTAGGTATAATTTGTAGCTTAAAACTTAATAAATAAATTATATTTTGGCAGTTCGAACATAGGAAACCAAATTTTGTCGAGTTTCCTACTCGAACACAGGTGTTCGAATATGGGCAACTCTTCAAAAACCTAGGGTCCAATATTCGAACACCTTTTTCTTCAGTGGTCGATTTAAGGAAACTATTTATTTTTGGATTCCTTTTTCCGAATTGTTCTTAGATTTTTATTAAAGTAGGTAGGACAATCTTAGGCTAAGGGCCACTCGAATGTTCAAAACAGTATAAAAAGGCCCATTTTTGCAGTACAAACTAACCTGAAAAAGTTCAACTTAAGTCCAATATGTTGAGCATCCAGTATTGTTACTAACTTAGACTGCTTAAATGGCGGTAAAATAGCAATATCGAAATCTTAAGTGCAACTTATTCCAGTAAGTGTGCACTGTGAAACTGGACCTAAATGCATCAATGGTAAACAATAACCTGAAGAGAAAGTCGTCTAACAATGGGTTTGGATGTTTCTAACAATATTGTCAGACAAAATACTTTGTTAATTTAAACGGTTCTAAAACATTATAGTTTTTACTGACAGATCTGACAATATTTTCAAATCTACCAATCGCCTGTACTTATCTTTACTATGGGTATGTCTTCACATTTGAAAACTAAACTTATTTCAGACAAAAAATGAAACGAAAATACCAAACCTTCAGTGAAGCCTCATTGGCGAATGCTTTAAAGGATATTCGTGAATATAAACTAAGTCTTCGGGCAGCAAGTAGAGAGTATGGTGTTCCCGTTACTACTCTCCATGATAGAGTGAATGGGAAAATGACAGATGGGCTTAAGCGAATGGCCCTTCCACAGTCCTTACCGAAAGTGGGGAACTTAAGATCGTAGAGTGGATTATAAATATTGCCAAATGCGGATTCCCCATAAAAATTAACGAGCTGTTGGATGTAGTCCAAAAAATAGTAAAGAACGAGAGACGTAAAACTCCATTTAAAGACGATAGACCTGGCAAAAAGTGGTGTTACAGTTTTTTCAATCGGCACAAAGAGCTGAGCTTACGGTTGCCTGAATCCTTATGCAAAGCGAGAGCAGTTGTTACAGAACAAAGCATTCGAAAATAAATCCGTGACTTGGAAAATTATTGTATAGATAAGAACGTCAAAGATATTTTGGATGACCCTGCACGAATTTTCAATGGGGATGAGACTTCGTTTAGTTTAGCCCCGAAAACTGGAAGAGTCATTGGTCCAATAGGCTTTAAAAATGTTTATGACGTTAAATTATCTAATGAAAAAGAAAACTTGACAGTACTTTTGGTCTTCAGTGCAAATGGAGTAACATTACCCCCTGAGATCGTGTTCCCTTACTTACGAAATCCGCCAACAAAACTTGTAGATAATATGACGAAAGACTGGATCATTGGTCGTTCTGAAACGGGATCGACGAGGTCTGAAACATTTTATGAATATATTGCTAATGACTTCAGTGGATGGCTTGACCATAATGAGATTAAATGACCGATCCTTTTATAAGTTGATGGACATAACTCTCACTCAATTTAAAAGTACAAGTGACCTCAACTCCAGAAATTATTGTGTTTCGCCCAAGGTATAACAGTGGGCTCTTCAGTCAGTCTGTTATACCCTACTAAGACACAAATTTTGGTCGATGTTTACCGACTCTTATAAAAAGCACAGCAAAAAGATACTGTGAATTTTATTATTCTAGGGGAATTTGTTTAAATTAGTGCACCTAGAAAACTGTAAACATCGACCAAAATTTGCGATTATAAGGAAGACTACAGCTAAGAAAATCTTCAACAAACCTTCTCGAAAGCAATCTTGTGGAGTCTGTGAAGATGAGCTTGACACAGACGCTGAAGAAGATGGTTTAAAAAATATAGGTTGTGATACGTTTAACAAATGGTACCATTTAGCGTGTACCAAAATTTGTACACTACTATTTAATGAGGCTCAAAATGAAGATTTTGTTTGCAATTTTTGCAGTTAATTTTCTTACAGCCGTATTCATTAGAATCCGCTGAGCAGATGAATAGTTTTGCACTGCATAAGGATTTATGTAGCCACTATACAACGTTGCCTAAATTGTTATGCATACAATATTTTTCATCCCATTATAGTTATAATGAGCTTGTGTCAAAATTAGTACCATAAAGGAGAAATCTATTACGTTTTACTTTCAAAACTGACAAAACAGACCCAGCTGTGTGTGTGCTGGGTAAAAAATAAATAGAAGTAATTCTGCTGGCGATTGGATTCTTTTTGTTTTTTTTTTATTCATTTATTTTAATATTATTATAATTAGCCAGTTACTTTTTTGGTGTTTTGTGTTTGCAAATAAAATTAAAAATATTTGAAACAAAACAAACGTCGTCTTTGATATATTCCATGAATTGTTCCATTCACTCACATCGTGATGTTTTTGTTGAGGAGAAAAATAAAAGGGTGGTGCTTATTTTGTAATGCTGTTTTAAGGCTCTCCCAAACCAATGCGAAACATTCGTTGCGGCGAAAAAACATTCGTCACTCAAAATTATTTCATATGTTTCTCCGCCGCGTTGGTGTGGGCACTCTCATATATCACCATGTAAATAAATTTTGACATGCGAATGTTTTTTAGCCGCAACGAATGTTCCGCATTGGTTTGGGAGAGCCTTAACTTGAAGACTGAACTACATAATACCTTTTTATTAACTTTTTATTTTGTTTGTGAATTCTGTTATTTATTTATTTATTTTTATATTTAAGTTTTTTTTAATTAATATGTTTTAACTACCTATAGATAAAAAGACTGAATTACCTAGGTAGGCATCTATTAAGTTTTTGTGATTAAAGGTTAGCCCGCAGATGGCGGAGCTGCACTGCAGCGGAACTGCGATTCAAAATAATTTGTATGAAATTTTATGAAGTTCTGTTGCCGCTTAGTGCGATATAGCTCATACAATTTCATACAAATAATGTTTTGCCGCGTCGTGAAGTGTAGTTCCGCTGCAGTTGTGTGCGGTCTAACCTTAATAGTTTTTTAATGTTTCAATAAAATTGAATTAAAAAATAAAATAACAAAAAAAATATTCCAAAATAATTTTTCATTAATTATCATACATTGAAACTGTATATAAAATCCTATGTTCGAAATTAGGAAACTTTGTGTTCGGGTTCAGGCAACTACTGTTCGACTATTGGGGAATTTGGTTATTTTCAGCTTTTAATTTATTTTAAAATATGTAGTTAAAGTTAAAAAATGTTGAAAGAAACACAAAATTTCTGAGTTTAAGCTTCTAATTAATTTTACATCAAATATTTACGTTGAACGGTCCCCACACAGTAGACGATTACTTTACCATGGACCACAAAGTGTTCGACTATAGGGGAAATGACCCTATGCAGAATACCAATTAATAAAATAATAAAAGGTTTTTTGACAGTTCAATTGTTTTTATGGAAATTGATAAAAGAATAACAGAATAAAAGAATAAAAGATTGCGCCGAATAGGCCTAATTTTTTTTTTTTGAGCTCTAATTTAGTTTAACCAGTAAAATAACAAATTTATAGCAACTTATTGTAATAGTTTATTTTTAATTGTTTGTAAAACTTTTTATAATAATAATTTTTTTTAAATTGTTTTTAATACGCGCCACAAAGCTGCACTTTCCGGATCTAACTTGTTCTGACAACTTGTGCTGTTCTGTTCTGATCAAATTTTTTTTTCAATAAACAAACCTATTCATTCATGACATGACGTCCCTTCAAGCAAGCGAGCTCGTTTTCGGTCCGCAAACGTATCAAACAACGTATGGACGACTTCGCATTCGGATCCAAATACGGATCGAAAAACTGCGTTTTGTGGCTCAAATTAGTATGGAAATTAGAATCACCACGGAGCCATTATGTGAATGTATTGTGAGAGAGTTTTTGAATTCACCATACTCGGAGAACCGAAACCAAATGGAATCTAAAACGGTTCCAAAAAAAATGAATGAATTGAGGCATACCCAACCCAAAAGCATTAAAAAAAACTTCCCATCTAGTCCAGTTTCTCCATTGACTACAAAAATAAAACAAACTGAATTTTTTCATTTCAAGAGTTTTTTTTTATTTATCATTCATAAAAGATTTTCTAAATACTATTTCGCACATGACATCATTCCACAAATATAAATTTACATTTAATAAATAGAAACTTGCATTTCTGATTGGAAATGGTTAAAAGTGTTAACAAGAAAAAAGAGATAAAAAAGCAACCGTCTTCGCCACGCTACCTACAAAACTGAACTAAAAAAAAAAAGTGGTGGAAATTAAGGCAAAATGATTGTATACTTCGCCTATACTCTCTCTATTTCTCGATGCTTGAAAAAAATACTCTCGATTCTCGTTCTTTTTACATGCGTACACAGAAAATTTGTTATTGTGTGTGAGACACTCATTTTTTTTGGAGTCCCAAGTGAACCGAGAAATTTGGGTCCGTGATTTTGCTTGAAGGGGTATGCCTTGTTCTTGCCCTTTTTATCATGAAATAAATGAAACGTCAAATGAGTTTCCTATTTCAAACAATTGTACCTACATAAAAATACATACATACATATGTATTTATATCCACAAACAAAAATATTTTTCGTACAAAATTTCAATTCAAAATAAACTGTAGTCAAATTGTATATTCTTTGCTTTTCTTATCAATTAATTTCGAAAGTTCCATGAAAGTTGGATGTCGTCTCGAGTAAACAACATTTATCACCTTTCTTTAATGTATCGCATTGAATTAAATTGAAATGCTCAACTATTGTTGAATTTATACGAAGAAAAACAAAAAACGCTCCTCTGGTTTTGTTTAATTAAAAGATTTTTCTATTTTAGTATTATTTGGGACAAGCTTCTAGTGAGCGGTAAGCTATCGAAAATCTTTTTAACTACTTTTTCATTTTACATCCAAATCAAAACCAATAGTCAATCGGTTTTGTTCCTACTTTATCTCCTAGTTCTACTGATGATTCATACAAACACAAAAAAAAAAACAGACCCATGAATTGTTTATTTTTTATTTATAGAAGTTTAAAATGTCAACTGCAAATCTTTCTACATCGTCATCCAAAAGCGAAAAATTTATCTTCGAATGTGATCAGCATGCCACAAATATTTCCGAAAAATTATTAAAATTCTACGAGGCGAAAGACTTCTTTGACACTGTTCTTATTGCTAGTAACGATTGCATCAAAATTCCAGCTCATAAAATTGTCCTATCGGCATTGAGTGAGTTTTTTTTAAAACAATTTCGTTCCAGCGCCCCAACTTCCGCTTTCAAAGAAGTTAAATTAAAAGAAATCGAAGCGTCCACACTCAAATTGATAGTTGATTACATGTATTCGGGTTCGATTGAACTGAATCTCGAGAACATTGATGGACTTTTGCGAAGTGCAGTATTTTTAAAAATGAAACATTTAATTGATGGGTGCTGTGGTTTTCTTGAAACCAACTTAAACATTGGCAATTGCTTGCATTGGCTATGTGTGGCCAAGTTACTAAGTCTATCGGGACTTCAGGAAATTTGTTTGAAATTTATTTACAAACACTTTGAGGAAGTAACAATAAAATCTGAGTTTTTACTTCTTAACGAAAATGTTTTGAAGGATTTGTTATTCAACGACAATTCTCCTAAGGACTTGGAGGAACAAGTATTTTTGGGTTTGGTGAATTGGATTGAATATCCACAAGTAGATCGGCAAAATCTTCTATTTGAATTGTTATCAAGGGTTCGATATCAGTTTCTCACTCCTGAGTTTATCTTTAAAAATAGAATTTCAGTCTGTAATACAGTTGAAAACTGTGAATTAATTCTACGTTGGCTTGAATACCATATGTGGCCGGAATCTCGAACAATTGAAGAAGAAGACTTTCATTTATCGTCTGAACCTGATCTAGAGCCAAAGAAAGAATTAAACTCAAGCGAAGGCGAAGACGTCGGTAAAGTTGCTGTTATTTATTTAAACGATCAATACGAAGCAGAGATTCGAAGTTATAATCAATCATTGAATAAATGGTCTATCGAGAAACGATCGCATCCTCTTGGAAAACCAAAATCGCATCATTCTATGTTAGTGATTGATGACAAACTTTTAGTAGTTGGAGGAATAACATCTGGTAATAAAACAACAAATAGTGTTGAATCCTTAGACATGAAAACTTTAATATGGACTGAACTGCCCCCAATGGGAATTGCAAGATGCGACAGTCAGTTGGCTACTTTAAACGGGCATTTATGTGTCTTTGGTGGTTTTGAAGATTCCAACAATACAAACTTTATTGATTCGGTAGAGATTTTCAATTTCTCAACACGGAAATGGAATTTCTTGGAACCGCAATTCAAACCAACTACACGAAACAAAATAATTGGTCATAATGGTACTTTATACATTTGTGATTTTTATTACGGCCGTTGGCAATGTTATGATATCTCTTCCAATCGATGGACAACGAAAGCACAACAAATAGATGATAATGTATGGGACTTGCGTATTAGTGCCGTTGGAAATGTGTTGTATTGCTGTTTGGTCGGTGATTATACCGTTGATGAAAATAATAGTTGGGTTACTTATAAAAAAATTCGAATTAAATGCTTCGATTTAACCAACGATACCTGGTGTGATGGTGCTGAATTTCTAAAAAACTATGCCATGGTAAGGTCAGTCACAAGGATTGGAAACAAAGTTTTGGTTCAAACTGATTGTATCCGTGAGTATAATACAGACACGGCGATATTTACCGAATTGAGTGGTCTTGGTCTTGGAAGTTATTTCCGCAATCTTTGTATTTTTTCTTTTAAAATATAATGCATATTTTTAATTTAACAATTATTTTCTTTGGTTATATTTAATTTTTGTACCTTAAATATTTTGCTTTTTATTTATAATTTATAAATTTATAATTCGAATATTTGTATATAATCTATATATCTATCTATACATATATAAAGGGTGTCGCGTAAGTAATGGATTACCCTGAAATGCCGCATAGTAGACTTTATGACCGTCCTGAAAACTGATAAAAAAAGTTCTATCCCAACCACAAGAAAAGTTATATGCATTTTTCTGTTTAGTGCATTATTTTTTTTCTTACTTTACATTTTTGAATACCACGACTACAAGTGAATGAGTTCCATCATTTTTTTTTTTGCAGGAATATTTTACATTACTTGTGCCAACACATAAGTAGAAGAAAATTATTATAACTGTTGGACTTCTTAGAGAAAAAAATTATTTAACATTGAATTTCAATGCAAAATGTGAAAACAAATAATTTTTGAAAAAGTTAAATCATAGCTGGTATAAAAAAAATGCATGAATACCTGAGTGGCCAACTATTTTAAAAATATGCGCGTTAAATGCAGATTTCAAAATGGTATTACTTATTATTATATCTAGAGTCAATAGCAAGTTATTGGTAAAAATCTGCAATACTAGAGTAAATTTAGCAAAAACAAAAGTTTTCAAAATTAGCACAGTAAACGTGAAAATAATACCAAGCGTTGAACATAGCAGATTTTTGATTTATTGGCTGTTTCTACGATGTTGTCCTAATGATAAATCCAAGCTTTCAACTTCTAGGTCCGAATGCATTATTGATAAAAATGTCAAAAAAGTGCAAAAAACGGTTACATTTTCGAGCTTGTTTTGAATTTTACCTGTTCTATTGGGCTTTAACAAACCGATCAAATATTTTGTTGGTTGCTATTTTTTATTTGTATAGGGAAAGGTACCCTAACGCACGTCACCCGGATTATCGAGTGTTTATTAGAGTCCATAGCTGTTTCTCGGAAGGAAGGCTGCCTGGTAGTGGTGTTGGTGGTGCTGGCGTGGGACGACCCCCTCGAGGAGATACCGAAGACTTAGTGCTTGCGGAACTTGACCGAGATCCTACAGTATCAATCCGAGCAATAGCACGACGCACTGGGATCGGAAAGACGACTGCGCATAATGTGCTAAGTAAATATAAATATCATCCCTTTCACCTAACACGGGTGCAAACTCTCCAGCCGCAAGATTTTGAAACGAGAATGAGTTTTTGTCGACAAATGATAATGAAAATTGAAGAAGATCCGCAGTTTTTTGACAAAATTATTTGGAGCGATGAGTCGACATTTAAAAGAGATGGCTACACTAATCTCCATAATCTCCACTTCTGGGCACTACAAAACCCAAACATCATGAGGGAAGACAGGTCCCAGTACCAATTCAAAATAAACTATTGGACTGGGATTCTCAATGGTTGGACCCTTTGAGTTGCCGGGGATTTTAACTGGCCAAGGTTATTTGGAGATCCTCCAAAATGATCTCCCAACCTTGCTGGAAGAAGTGCCTCAAGAACTAAAGGAATCCCATTGGCTTCAAAATGATGGTTGTCCAGCACACTATGTTGTGCCTGTGCGGGCATATTTAAATGCCAGATATCCAGGCAGATGGATAGGACATCTGGGACCAATTTTATGGCCACCCCGTTCACCAGACCTAAATCCACTTGATTTTTTTTATTGGGGATGCATTAAGGAAATCGTATACAGCAAGCCGATCACGTCTTTAGAGGAGCTAAGAAATCGTGTGGAGGCAGCTGCATTACAAATTTCTGAGCAAAACCTTGCACGTTCACTAAGACGTTCATTTATTCGGAGGTGCAGAACCTATATAAGAGTGGGTGGAAAACAGTTTGAGCATTTGCTTTAAATAAAAAAAAAATTAAAAAATTATCTATTTTTGTTTTTGTTTTCTAACTAAGTGATCATGTGATTAAAAGCTGACTCAAAAACTTTTTGTTTAGAGAAAATAACAAATAAACTAATAGCAACCAACAAAATATTTGATTGGTTTTTTAAAGCCCAATAGAACAGGTAAAATTCAAAACAAGCTCGAAAATGTAACCGTTTTTTGCACTTTTTTGACATTTTTATCAATAATGCATTCGGCCCTAGAAGTTGAAAGCTTGGATTTATCATAAGGACAACATCGTAGAAACAGCCAATAAATCAAAAATCTGCTATGTTCAACGCTTGGTATTATTTTCACGTTTACTGTGCGAATTTTGAAAACTTTTGTTTTTGCTAAATTTACTCTAGTATTGCAGATTTTTACCAATAACTTGCTATTGACTCTAGATATAATAATAAGTAATACCATTTTGAAATCTGCATTTAACGCGCATATTTTTAAAATAGTTGGCCACTCAGGTATTCATGCATTTTTTTTATACCAGCTATGATTTAACTTTTTCAAAAATTATTTGTTTTCACATTTTGCATTGAAATTCAATGTTAAATAATTTTTTTCTCTAAGAAGTCCAACAGTTATAATAATTTTCTTCTACTTATGTGTTGGCACAAGTAATGTAAAATATTCCTGCAAAAAAAAAATGATGGAACTCATTCACTTCTAGTCGTGGTATTCAAAAATGTAAAGTAAGAAAAAAAATAATGCACTGAACAAAAAAATGCATATAACTTTTCTTGTGGTTGGGATAGAACTTTTTTTTATCAGTTTTCAGGACGGTCATAAAGTCTACTATGCGGCATTTCAGGGTTATTCATTACTTACGGGACACCCTGTATATAAAAGAGAAATGTCCGTGTGTGTGCGCATAACTCGAGAACGGATGGTTCAATTTTCACGATTTTTTGCTTGATGAATTCGTATTGACCCAAGGAAGGACACTGGAGAAAATCCCGAAAAATTTCCAGTAAAACTGGAAATCAGGGATGATTCTCTTTTTAGTGCATACCTCGATAACTGTTTCTTCGATTTTCATGATCTAGGGCTTAATAAATTAGTATTGGCCCAAGAAAGGTCCGAGCCGAACCTGCAACAACGTAAGCAAATTTCTTCGAGACTTGCCAAAGCGACGAATTCGCATTAACACTTCTTTATTCCGAAATGCCACGATATTTCACATGGAACGCATCATCGAAGAAGTTCCAGCCGCGGAAACAAGGTGGCGCATCTGCTGGATTCCCTGGTGTTCATGAAAGTGATGTACTTGGTAGATTAAATACAGTTCACCCGAAAAACGATGAATGCTTCTATTTAAGACTGCTCTTGGTCAATGTTCGTGGCCCCATTTCATTCGAATCTCTACGTACAGTTGACGGGGTGTTGTGTGCGACATATCGAGAAGCCTGCCAAAGAAGACAATTCATTGAAAACGATAATCATTGGGAATTAATGCTCGGAATTATTATTTTCTTTACATAAATGAATTTTGGCGGAACGAAGTTCGACGGGTCAGCTAGTTGAATATAAATGTCGTTATTTTTATCAAAGAATTCGAATTAAATGTTTTGATTTAACCAACGATACCCGGTGTGATGGTGCTGAATTTCCAAAAAATAATGGCTGGTTACGATCAGTCACAATGATTAGAAACAAAGTTTTGATTTACACCAACTGTATCCGTGAGAATAATACTGACACGGCGACATTAACCGAATTGAGTCATTCTAGAAATTATATAATGCATATTTTTTATTTAACAATATTTTCTTTGGTTATATTTAGTTTTTGTACCGTAGATATTTTTATTTTTAATTCGAATATTTTTATATAATTTTATAACAAAATAAATAATTAAAATTTAATGATTTTCTACTGGTTTCTTTCCAAAAACAAAACTCACTAATAAATGCATCGTAAATGGAAAACTAAAAATCGTAGTTCTGTTTTACTGCAAATTTAGATAATCAAAGTCAAATATTGGGCCTTATCATCGTATCGGTTCGGAAACGGACAATAGTTACGATCGTAATGTTTTTGTTGCTCATAGTAAACTCAGGCTTACAAGTTTAAACCGTTCCTTAGTGTTTTATTATTCGGCTGGAATGGTTAAGGGGGGGGCTACAATTTCCTTCTGAGACCGAATGGCTAAGGTCAGAGGCATTTTTTATGACATTTTGGCGTAATTTTAATTTTGCGCTACCCACTGGACTAACTCGCTATACCAAAACTCAATGTTGAAAGTGAATAAGTTTTATGCTCTAATGTTTTATATTGCATTACAAACACATACAGAATAGAACAGGATTGTATTTACTTGCTTTTTAGCAAGTTTTCAGTTTTTCCACGAGATAAAAGTTGAATAAAGAGATCACCTTTAATATGTAACAAAAGTAGATATCCACGTAATGTAGTTATATGTACCTACTACATTATCTCTTTTTCCCTAAAAATATTTCACCCACAAAACCACGTTAGCGCAGACATAGACACAACGACTGTCCATATTGGATTTTTAATGCTGGTGGAGCAGGCGCGAATGCAGGGGGTGGTTTTTGTTTAACATTAATACTTTATTATATTCAATAAATACAATAACTATAACTTTGTGTCTTGCGGTTTTGCTAACAGGTTATGTCCCCAGTTATTGCCTATAGTTTTGCTTTATGGTAAAGTTTTTTTTTTGTTGATAAATATTAAAGTTTGTTTTTGCTAGACGAAGAAAAGACATATAAGTAAGATGATGGACGAAAAAGCCTGTGTGCCAAGATTAAACAACACGAATTGGCAAATCTGGAAAGTTCGTGTGGAAAGTTTTCTTGCACGAAAGGATTTGCTGAAATATGTAGAAGAAGCTGTACCCGAGGAGAGGAACTTAACAAATGTATGGAAGACGGGTGATAGAAAGACGAAAGGAACAATTATCCTCTTTCTTGGCGACAACCAGCTGTCCTTGGTGCAAAAACTGTGAACATGCATGTGATGTTTGGAACGCACTTCGCGCTCACTACGAGAAAATTTCTCGATCAACCCGTGTGGCTCCTCTGAGGAAATTGTGCTCTGTCAGGTTACAAGAAGGTGGAAATGTTGAAAAGCATTTGTTCGACATCGAAGACATTTTCGACCGCTTGGCTGCTGCTGGTCATGTGTTGGATAAGGACACACAAATTTGCGGATTCTTTGAGACATGGGTTTCAGCTTTGGACAGTCTGCCAGATAAAGACGCAACCAACGAATTCATCAAACAAAAACTTACTGATGAATACCACCGTCGAATTGATAGGGTTGACACTCCGAAGCACGAAAAAGCTTTGCAAACTGTTTCCAAACGTGGAGCGGACACTAGGACTTGTTTTTACTGTAAGAAGGTGGGGCATATTCGATCAAGTTGCCGTAAATATTTGGCATCGAAGAAGAACGACCATCTAAAGTCTGTCGACGAAACCAAAGTGGCTTTTGTAGCTAGGGGTGAAAAATCTGGTTCTTGGCTGATTGACAGTGGTGCCAGTTCTCATATGACTTGCAACAGAGATTTCTGCACATCTTTAATAGAATTTGACGGCTCACACGTTACTTCGTGGCGAAGGTGTTTTGTGGGGCAGAGATGGAGATAAGAAACCGGTGAAGATAACTCTACATGATGTGCTGCTAGTTCCGGATTTGGAGGGGTGCCTTGTGTCTGTAAGTAGATTGGTTGACAAGGGCCTAAATGTAAAGTTTAACCAAACTGGATGTCGAATTCTGAATTCCAACGGGATGACTGTAGCAATGGGAGTTCGAAATGGCAATCTATACCAACTCAAAATTGAAGAAAAAAGTTCCTTAGTATCGGAAAGACACAAAGAAAACTGTGAACATCAGTGGCACAGACGTTTTGGGCATCGAGATTCTGCAGTTTTGAAACGCATGGTAAATGAAAATCTTGTGAAAGGTTTGAAGATACAAGTCTGTGGTATCTATGTGGTAGATGTCTGTGAGTGCTGCATACAGGGAAAAATCAGTCGAAAACCATTTCCTACAGTTTTAGAACGTAAGGCAAAGAAAGTTCTCGATATTGTCCATACTGATTTGTGTGGCCCAATTAGTACACCGACTCCATCTGGTAATAGATACATAATGACAATAATCGATGATTATAGCAGGTATGCTGTAGTTTTTCTCTTGAAACATAAGTCAGAGGCACCCGAACGAATCGAACAATATGTTCGTCAAGTCGAAAATAGTTTTGGGAGGAAACCTATTGTCATTCGATCTGATGGAAGAGGAGAGTACGACAACAAAAGGTTACGTGAGTTCTATCGTTTGGAGGGCATTACGAGTCAGTTTAAAACACCATACTCTCCTCAGCAAAATGGTGTTGCTGAACGCAAAAATAGATCTCTCATCGAGATGGTTACATGTATGCTGCTGGATGCTGGTTTGCCGAAACGCTATTGGGGCATGCCATCTAAATACATTTCAAAGACGCCATTTGAGTTATGGACTAAGACCAAACCATCGATACAACATCTGCGAGTGTTTGGGTGTCAGGCGTTTGTGCATATCCCTAGTGTTAGACGTCAAAAGTTGGATAGTAAGGCCAAGAAGCTATCGTTCGTTGAATACTCTGAACAACATAAAGGATATCGTTTTGTAGATTTTGAAACTGACAAGATAACGATAAGTCGTGATGCTCGTTTTCTGGAACTAAGGGAGGGAGTTGCTGCCAAGGTTCCAAGCCCTGATGTTGTCAAAATGTTTGATGAAGTTCTGATGCCTCTTTCTCTCGGTTCCGATGTTCCTGATTCTGATGTAAACAATTCAGGTGAAGTTCTGGCTGACGAAAGTTCCAGTGACGATGAGTTTTTTGGTTTTGATGAACCAAATTCTGTAAATCTGGAAGAGACTGTAACACGACGCTCGGGACGGCAAACGCAAGGTAAGCTACCAGCCCATCTTAACGATTATATTATAGATACGGTATCCATGATTTTGGAGGGGCCTAAAGACTACAAAGAAGCTGTGCAAATTTCGGAATGGAAGAAAGCTTTGGATGAAGAGATGGCATCCCACAAACAAAATAAAACTTGGACACTAACAACTTTGCCAGAAGGTAGAAAAGCTATCGGTTCGAAATGGGTGTTTAAAACTAAACTGAACGACGAGAACGAAATATCAAGACATAAAGCCCGTATCGTCGCGCAAGGATACGCACAGAAGTTCGGTTTCGATTACGACGAGGTGTTTGCTCCTGTCACAAGAATCACAACTTAGAGAATTTTTTTGGCTGTAGCTGCAAAGCAACATATGTTTTTAAAACATTTCGATGGGAAGACAGCTTATTTGAATGGAATTGTGGAAGAGGAAATCTTCATGAAGCAGCCGCCTGGTTATGTTGTTCCTGGAAAAAAAAATTTAGTTTGCTATCTGAATAAAAGCATATACGGATTAATTGGAATCCGCACGTTGCTGGAACCAGACATTGGATGAATCGTTACGAAACTTAAAATTTTGAGGTATCGGCTTCGGATCCATGTTTGTACATGGAGGAATTTGGGAAACAAACGTTATATCTGCTTGTATATTTAGATGACCTTCTGGCTCGATGTATGGATCAAGGTAAGATTGATCAATTTTATTCAGATATAAAACGACAATTCCAGATAACCTGCTTCGGTGATGTACACCACTTCCTTGGTATGGAAATTCAACGATCAGATGCTGCATTTTATGTCTCACTTAAGAACTACAGCAATAAAATAATTTCGAAGTTTGGTATGGATTTCGCTAAACCTGCGAAGACACCGATGGACCCTGGATACTTAAAAATAGATGAAACCAGTGCACCATTTCCAAATTAAACGCTATATCAGAGTCTTATTGGAGCCTTGCTGTATTTGGCAGTTAATGCCAGCCCTGACATTGCTGTTAGTACTGCAATTTTGGGCAGGAAGTTCAAAAGCCCTTCAGAAGCAGATTGGACGGCAGCAAAGAGAATACTTCGCTACATCAAGGGCACCATTGACTACAAACTTTGTCTGGGAGAGACAAACGAATGGGCACTAATTGGTTACTCAGATGCTGACTGGGCAGGAGACCAAGAAAGCAGAAGTCCACATCCGGAAATATTTTTATGTTTGGAGTGCCTATTTCTTGGACGAGTAGACGCCAAGATTGTGTTTCACTTTCATCTATGGAGGCTGAGTATATGGCACTCAGCGAAGCTACCCAAGAAGCAGTATGGCTGCGACGTCTTCTTAAAGATTTTGGCGAACTTCAAAGCAAAGCTACTCTAATGAATGTGGATAACCAGAGCTGCATAGCTTTTGTTAATACAGAGCGACTAAGTCGACGATCGAAGCACATAGAAACAAGAGAACGGTTTGTACGGGATCAATGTAACAACAAAGAAGTCTATCTGCAATACTGTCCAACGGATTCAATGCTTGCTGACATCTTCACAAACCCGCTGGGACCTGTAAAGCAGTTAGGTTTTTGTAAACTTCTTAATCTTTTTAAATAGTGGCTCACCGAGGAGGAGTGTTGAAGCAAACAAACAGAACTAAGTGAAAGCGATGAACCAAGATGTATCTCTGAACTCTTTTATTTGTGAGATACATACTTCTATCTATGCAAAGCGTCACTTCTAATTTAACCGCCATACATTACGCATCTCAATCTCAATTTAACTTATTCTTTTAACTCAAATACTTTTTCATTGTTTAACATTAATACTTTATTATATTCAATAACTATAACTTTGTGTCTTGCGTTTTTGCTAACAGTTTTGGGGTTGATACAGATCTTGAATAAACTTCGTGTCTGAAATGAATCAAGGAATTTTAATTAAACTGCATTGAAATTGCTTCAAACAGAACGGAAAAAAGTTTTTTAGTCTTTTTTGTTGAGTTTTTGGGTTATTATTCCCGCACACCTACGTAAATATCTAAAAATATTTTTCATCGCACAGGTCCTTCTAAGATATTAATATTATATTTTCTTATGTCTGAAATGCAATCCGGTCTTGTATTTTATTTTCCAAAAAACTGATTTTAACGGTATACATTCCATAGAACTGTTGATTTTTTTTTTGAAATCTTCGAATTTCCCTGAAATGGCTTAAATAATTTTGATTACATTTGTATGCAATCGCCTCTGGAAGGTGTTTGCATTCTGTACCAATATTTTAGAAACGAATATTATTTGATAAAAAAAAATGTTTTAAATAACAACGTACATTTTGTCTGACTAACTTATATCTGCGAAGTTTGTGTTCGTAAACAAAAATTGAAATCTGGCTTAAGCAGGTCTGAAAAACAAATAACGTTCGTAAACATCAAAAGTTTGTAGAAATCAAGTCGATGGCACAGCGTCGTACAGTTTGTGCCGAAAAATAAAATTCTGCTGAAAAAATTGAATATTAAAAAAGGAAAACATGTACATAGGTACATATATAATCAGGATATTTGTCCTTCACAGAATATTTTCTTCCATATATCACCCAAAATCCCTATAATCGGTGTTTCCCGCCCGAGAATTTAATATTAAAAATTTCGCTTTTTTGTTAATAATAATTCTTAAAAAAACTCTGATTTTGTTGAGGTTTTTTAACCCATCATCATCGTAGCCATCCTTCAATGAAAGTTGACAGTTTATACCTTAACAGATAGGTAAGAAACAAAATTTGTACGTACATGGAATATTTCGTTCCAAATTTCACCATAAAGCCTAGTACACACCTCTGTGTGAAATGAAAAATAAATGCGGTTCAAATTCACGAGAATATTCATTATGAAACCATAATTGATTCTCCACGTGAATTTTCAGTCCTCAGTTTTCTAATATTTGATACTCACTTTGAATGAAAAAAATATTTATTTTTATGACTGTCAAATTGAAAGAAGTTTTAATAAAAAAATTATGAAAACTGTATTTATTCCGAATTTTGTTGATTTTGGCCTAGCGGCATTAGGCACTAGCGGTTCAAAAATAAGTTATTGTCAGATCCAAAATAATTCCTTCGGCTTTTTATTCATTTATTTTAAATTTTATTATCAGCAAAATAAATTAATTACATTGGGAAACGAATATTATGAAATGAAATTGATTTTGAACCGGTTCACATTTCATTTTTAAATTTGGGTACTCACCTTTCGTTTTGAATTCCATCGCAGTGAAATTAGTGTCACTTTTATATAGAATTTTCATTTACACTCGAAGTGAGTACTTGGCTTAAGCCCTAAAATCGCCTTTTCCCAGGTGAAAATTTAATATAAAAAATGTCGTTTTTTTTTTAATAATTCTAAAAATCGGATTTTCTGCGCTGCCATGTTTACGAACACAAATTTATTAAAAAACTGCCGCCTGCTTGCTTTCTGCGGGCAGAAGAAGAATAAAATCGATATGAAGAAGCTAAGCATCTATACGGCAGATCTTTCTGAGATTACGAATTCGCCCTAATTTCTTAAGAATTGGAATCTAGAAGTCTTTGATTACAAACAAGTCAAAACGAATAGAAATTTGCTTATAAAAGGACCACAATACATAGAAATGTGAACATAGTAATGTATTTATCAAAAAATGTCAGCCTAATTCTCGGCAGGCCGTAAACAATTTAAATGAAAGCAGGAACTTTATAACATAAACTATACCTTACATCTTTTTTTTTATTTTCGGCTTTCTAAATAATAAACTGATTGAGATTTTTCTGCAAATGATTATGAAATAATTAGGTAGTTTTTTGGGCGTTAGGCAATAACGCCCAAAGCAAAAGCGCCCAAATCGATTTGGAATTATCACACAAAAAAATTCTAAGGAAATTGTTGTTGTATTTTTGTTTCCAGTTTTGAGCGTTTTTTTCCGGTTTTTGCTATATTTATCTAGATGAAAAAACGCCCAAAATTTTATGTTCAAATAGACGAATTGGAAATAAGCCCCAAAAAATGAAAATATTACCAAAAACCATTACAAAACAATGAAGTTACGCTCAAATACAAGGAAATATCGCCCAAAAAACTCTGAATACCTCTGAGGGTATGGTCAGTCGTCAGTTGGTGTGCTTTCAGGTTATTTGTAAGAGACAGTAACTTGGGTGGGCCGCTTCGCGGGTTCAGGTATTTTAACTCTCTTTTCGGGTCCTCTGTCCCGCTCACGCGACTCCGTCGCTCCGCTTAGGGTATGCTCAGTACCCAGGCAGGCGCCTATGTTGTCAGTTGGTGTGCTTTCAGTTTATTTGTAATAAACAGTGCCTTGGGTGTACATACGACTCCGTCGCCTGCCTGGCGACTGAGCATATCCTAAGCGGAGCGGCGGAGTCGCGTGAGCGGGAGAGAGGACCCGAAAAGCGAGTTAAAAACCTTGAACCCGCGAAGCGGCCCACCTAAGAAACTCTTGTTAAATAAAACTATTGACAATAAAATCCGTTGACATTTTGTTTGGAAAAATCGGCCAAAATTGATGAAAGAACCCCCAAACTTTACAAAAACCATTTACGTGTTCAATTTTCGGGCGATATTTCCATTTTATGATTGGGGTCAAAAAATTTATTTGGGCAATATTTCCATTTTGTTAAATTCATCTTTGGGCGATAAAATATTTTTTGGGCTATAATTCCAAATCGATTTGGGCGCTTTTGCCTTGGGCGTTATTGCTTAACGCCAGTGTTTTGTTCGATTTAAAAAAAAAACTAAAACATCTTGTGCTGTCTCAGGCTGGCAAGTAATGTTTTAATTCAAGTGGTGTTTTTTGAGAGAGTGACTAGCAACTCAGCAAAATGTTTACACGCAAAACAATAACAAAACAAATTATTATAGAGAATTTTGTTTTTGTTTTCCTTGTAAAACTTTTACTGAGTTGCTAGTCACTCTCTTAAAAACACGGCTTCAGAGAAATGTTTTTTTAGAATGACTTTTGTAATTTTAAAAATATGTCAGTAGATGACGGATATAAAAAACTCAAAAAATCCAAAGAATTCCTTTCTTGTATCCGTGTTTTTTTTTTATAAAACATTGTACATAAGAAAGAAAATTTCTTATATAAGTAAAATGTATGTAAGAAAGACAATTTCTTGTATAAATAAAAACACATAAGAAATAAAATGTATCCACTGTCAATGTATGGGCTTTGTTCTTTCTCGCTGATCTTCAATCTGTCATTTCTTTGGCCATTCAATAATGGTGCGTTCAGAAATGTTGTGAAAATTAAACGGCACATCATTTGAAAGTTTGCACGGGAAAATTTCTTATAAAAGTTTAATTTTCTATGTAGTGAATGCAATTTATATCAGAATAAGTTTCTTATATCAGTGTTTTTCTTATAAACGTTTTTCTTATATGAATCTTATTTAACACGTATCTTTATGGGAATGTGCATGGTGTTTTGGAATGTCCGTCTTATAAGCGTGTTTTTCTTATAAGAGACTTTCTTATATCCGTCATCTACTGTAGTTGTTTTCATTTCAATCGGAGTTGAAACATTACTGTCAAGATTTCGACTTTTCGTTAAAAAATAAAATATTTACAAACATCTTAAATTTTCCAAACACCCCCCCTCGAAATTTTTTCCTGCGTTCGCGCCTGCAGGGAAGGCTTGGCAAGTGTGACAAGAAGTTGGACAAATCTGGAGATTCAAAAATACGTAAGTATGAACTATTCTCAGGCATAGAAACACTTTGGCTTATGACAAACTTACAAGCGTCGCTAACGTGTAAACTGGCACGACTAAAAACAGACAGGCAAGGTCCCTCCAATCTAAAAACCTCTTCCCATGTTCCTAGAACGTCTCCTGACCTGGCATCACTCCCAATTCTCTAAGACGTATATTATATAACACAAGTATCTGACAAGTTTTCCTCGTCTAGATTTTCCATACTGGAAACTTGGTAAGGCCTTACCCAAACTAGAAAGAAACTTGCCATTTTTCCAGCCGGTGGCGGTGGGATTGAACCAAAAGAGGAAGTTCGTGTAATCCAGTGGTGCAATAACTTATGACACATATAACTCTTTTTTTCAAATTTTCTCGAAATCGAATGATTTTTTTAAGAATATGATATGAATGCAAAAAATAAAACTGCGTTTGTTTTTTATAGCTAGATTAGGAATATGGCCTTATATTTTGTTGTTAAAAAAGTGGTCATATTTCTTGCGAGCCAGGCATGCACGAGTTTGCTGAAACAAAATACTAGACGTTTTCAAAACATCTTTATTTATTAACAAGAAAAATTTAATCAAATACAAATAGTAAATGTAAAGTAAATATATTTTTTTTTATTTAAATAATGTTGTGTGTTTCTCGTTGGTACCATGTAATGTATGTATGTTGCTACCTTTGTTTGTTCTGATTTGACATTGTATGTACAACCAAACATACATATTAACTAATACATACATGCATAATATTCATAGGAAAATATTTTAGAAAATAACAAATTGACAGGAAAAAACAGAGCAGAGCATTTTCCATTGGTCATCCATAAGAAACCTTCTTAAACCGCCAAATGGGGATTTTTACCGAATTGTCAAACTCAAAACTCACAGCCAAAACTTTGGGTTAATGACATTTGTGCGTTCTTTTTTTTTCTAATTAGTTTACCTTCATCATTCTTTTAATAAGAAAAAGTTACTTTGAATTTTCATGTTGGGGTTAGATTGTGTTTACTTTTCGTCTTCCGATCTGGAATTGTTTCCAATTTTATAATAATTAATTATAAATTTAATTGTTTTATTATTGAATTCGATATTTGGAATTGTTTTCTGAATAGTTCACTTTCATCGAAATTTTATTCATCCGCTTGGGTCAATTTTTTAATAAAGAAATGTGTGGCTCATAAAAAATTAACAAAAAAAGCTAAAACAAATTAGAAATGCTTTGTATTGCTATTCAATTTCATGCAAAAATGAAGTTGATAGTTATTTAATTTGTAGGAACCATGCATTTTTGGTAGTGAATTATTTATCAATAAATTTAACGCAATCAAAATTTTGTCTTTTGTTTATTATTTCTTATTTTTTCGATTTTTTTTCAACCCCTTCCCATTTTATTAACTTTGATCGTTCTTAAAAAAAAATAACTTCTTTAATTTTGACATTGCCACTTTTGTTTTTGACCATAGTTACAAAAAAGAACGCGCCACTAATCCAAATAACGCCAAGCACTCAAACGTCATTAACCCAAAATTTTTATTTGACGTTTAGAAGTTATGAGAGAGAGATATATTGCTTTTTTTCTAAAAAGCCCTATTGACCGAATTTTATTTTTGACAAGAGGGAAAGTGCTACTGAATTTTATTTGAGAATCGAACCAAGGAGGAGGAGGCTTATCGTTGCTTTTGAACGACCGCAACGGAAAATTACATAACTGCTGTTGATTTTATAATTTCGACTTGACATTTGGAATAATAACATCCTTCCACCAAGAAGGTCTTTCAAATGCACCTCGATTTGTCATAAATTCACTTTGTAAATTTTCATAAAGAAGTCCATCCGATTTTCCAATCACAGAATTTAGGGCAAAGTCAGGGGGAGCAATAGCATCAGCTACCGATACAGCTGAATCTTTAAGCTGGCCACATTTTACAAGCAACTGCATACGAATTAGATCGGCTAAGTTGGACTTATTGGCAAAGCCACCTTGATAGAAGTTAGTAAGATGTTTATCCAGGCACGAAAGTGAGTACACTGCAAAAAGTAGACAAAGAACCTCCTGTATTTGTGGTGTTACATCGGGTCGCTGGCAACGTTCATAGAACTTTCGCAGAGCAAAGTACTCAGCATAGGTCTTCCACAAATCTCGAGCTGCATAGACTTGGGAATTGTTTCTGGCATCGAATCGATGTTTGCCAGATTTGACTGCATTTTTCATTTGTTTTGATGTTTTGTCCAAGAGGAAACAAAGAAGCCATTCATATGAACAAATAACAACTGAAAATAATGAAAGCATTTTGTTATTTAAAAAGTTAAGTTGTTTTATTGTAAGACTCACACTCCATAGAATCTATGCTGTATTTTCTTGAAATAACTTCGAAATTCTCTGAAAGAATACGTTTACGTTGTGATATGAAATTCGCTGTTCCCTCTGGACTTTCAACTTTATCCTCCCATTGACGGAGGAGCCAATTGGATGCCTGTTGGCCGAGGACATTGTTGTCTCCCTCATAGGTACAACTGGGGTCATGGTCGTTGCGGAGATCACCTAATTTAGCAGCTTTTAAATAGCCATGACCTCCACATGCCTCTCTAGCTTCTTGTATAGCATCTCGAGCAGTCCATGTTATTAGAGCTTTGGACGAAGAAATTACTGCATGAATTTCTGCTACTTTCTGAGTCTGAAATAAAATTAAAAAAAAAAAAAATTAGAATTTTTCAAATTTGTAGAAGCTACGTATACGACAATGGAATCCTCGGGGTGTACGACCAAGTTGGAAGACCAAGAACAACATGGAAATCGACAATTTTAGCAGAAGCAAATACCTAGAGAAAGACGTGGCCACAGTTGAAATATCTAGCCGCAGACCGTGAAGGATCTCTTATGCCCCGATCGGGGTTACAGGAATTGATGACGTATACGAGCCAACCCGAAATCAAGACAACCAGTAGTATTAGGAAGTATGCCCGATGAGTGGAACCTTATTAAACGTACTAGAGATTTTTTTTGTATATGAGTGACTTTGATACAAATAATGAGAAATTTAGGTATAAAAGTTCTGATTATTAAATTACTGTTAACGGGCCTCCAATAGTGATTTTATTCACAAGCTGGATGAAACGAGTTGTTTTAAGCCAAGATACATATAAAGGGTTTTTCAACAGGGACGCTACAAAAGTAGAACAACAGAAACAGCAAACGACGCCATATTTTTTGCCGCTCTTTTGACATTTCTCTTCAGTAAGATTTGCCATTTCATGATGGAAAGACATACGACCCAACAACGAGTCGAAATTATTATAATTTACTAACGAAATTCGGAGTCAGTGGCCTCAACGTTAAGAGCGCTACGTCCAATTTATGGTCGTCATAATCGTCCTAGCAAATCAACAATTGAGCGTCTAGTGGAAAAATTTGAATCCACAGGCACAGTACAAAATGTTCCCGTATCAGTGAGAAAAAGAAGTGCCCGTAGTGTCGAGAATATTGCTGCCGTTGACGATTCAGTTGCAGGGAGCCCACATGTGTCTCTCACACTCCGTTCTCAAGCGTTGGGCATCTCTGTGACGTCGTTGTGGCGAATTTTGCGAAAAGATATTGGCCTTCATTTAATTAATTGACGCAAGATATGGACTTGGAGGACATGTGGTTCCAACATGACGGCGCCACAAGCCACACAGCGAATGTCACAATCAATTTATTGGAAACCCAGTTTGGAGAACGTGTTATCTCACGAAATGGTCCAGTCGCTTGGCCGCCTCGGTCGTGCGATTTGACGCCGTTGGACTATTTCCTGTGGGGCTACGTCAAGTCTATGGTCTATGCCAACAAGCCAGCGATGATTGATGAACTTCGTACGAATATCGAACGTGAAATTGCAGCAGTATCGGCCGATTTAAACTTGAAAACCGTCGAAAATTGGGTTCAGCGTCTGGACTTCTGCAATCGTGCCCGTGGTAGCCATGCAAAAGAAATCGAGTTCCATACATAATGGCATCAAACGTTCTTTCACAGTAATATCATTAGCATGTTCATTTTTGTTCAGTTCTGCGCATGTTGCCAAAATCAATAGTAAAAAAATTGAATGTCAAACAATCACAAAAAATTTGTTTTTGTTTACTGTGTACTTACACAAAGGGCAGTCATTTTGAAATTTGGAAAGGTGCGCCTGATATTACCTTATATTACCTCAACAATGTCATGATGTTCCTGGGAGATAAAAGTATTTTGATTGTAGCAGATTTGAATGCCAGAATAGCTAATTTGCAAGTTACAACTACGCGAGGCACTAACAACACTGTTATAAACTCAAGTCAAAGAACATCAATGGACCGAGTATGTAACCAAAATGGCACAAATTTCTTAGAACTTCTGCAGATGTTTGACTGTACAGTTTTAAATGGATGTACCAATGGGGACACTGAAGGTCAATTTACATTTGTGGGAGGCCAAGGTAAATCGGTTATCGACTACTGTGCTGCTAACAACGATTGGAATGACCTAGTAAAGAAGTTTCAGATCCAGTGCAAGAATTTTTCCGACCATATGCCAATCACCGTTAACTGGTATGATGATACTACATCAGTAGTAAATCTACAACTTCTACCAAGGTAAAAATGGAATCCGAATAAAACTAATAACTATCAGCAACATTTAAATGAAAAACTCGCATCTTTAAATGTGTCAACCGATTCAGCTGAAGTTAATGCAAACAAACTTATCGCCTGCATAAGAAGTTCCACAAACACTGTTGTACAAAAAAGCTCGAGATTTAAACAAAAATGGTTTGACAAAGAATGTATGGCAGCTCGAAATAAATCGTTTTCCTTGTTAAATGCACTTCGAAGCTCAAACTGTCAAAGTCTAAGGAAGTGGTACCTCGAAACAAATACGGCTTACAAAAAGCTGTGCCTCGCAAAGAAAACCGGCTTTGAAAATAACCAAGCCTATACACTTGGCCAAATAAAAAACTCGAAGGAATTTTGGAAGACTGCCAGGGAGATAAATGGTTCAAATTTTACAATTGGAATAGGAGTTTCCGCTGATGGTCTATGCACACATTTCAAAAATCTCCTATGTGGTGTGTCTGACATTAGTTTTTTGTATGCGGAACCGTTGATCTTCGATGAGATTTTGGACTCTGAAATCACCTTTGAGGAAGTCAAGTCTACCATTCTTAAAGGAAAAAATGGGAAAGCTCCTGGAGAAGATGGAATTCCGTGCGAATTTTTCATGAATGCAACCGAGGCTTTTCAAGCGCAAATTTTTGCACTTTTCAACAAAGTGTTTTTGAGAGAAGACGTCCCGTCATCATTCAAACGGTCGATAATATTTCCTATACACAAAAAAGGAGACTTGAATGATTTGGAAAATTATCGAGTCATCTCCTTCATGAATGTCGTGGCAAAATTATTTTGCGGTGTACTATTAAAGAGATTAGAAACATGGGTGGATGTTCACAGCATTCTTTCAGGCTTCCAGGCTGGTTTCAGAAAAAGTTACTCCACAGTTGACCATATTTTCACCCTTACATCAATTGTTAAAGCGTTTCAATCCAGAAACAAGAAAGTGTTTGCTTTTTTTGTCGACTTTAAGGCTGCCTTTGACCTCCTAAACCGTAATGCCCTCTTTTACAAACTCTCCCAACTGGGTTTGTCTACAAAATTCCTTCATGTTTGAAAGGAACTGTATTCAGCATCTAAAGCAGCCGTGTGGGATGGTTCAATTTACTCAGGTTGGTTTGACACAAATAATGGTGTAAAACAAGGTTGCCTTCTGAGTTCACTCCTGTTTGCTCTTTTTATAAATGATGTTGTTGCCTGCCTTCCTGGGGGAATCCGAATCGCGGATTTAAACATCAATGTTCTCTTGTATGCTGATGATCTGGTGATTCTTTCAGAATCTCCAGAAAACCTTCAACTGATGATCAATCGTCTGGCTGATTACTGCAATAAATGGAGCCTTGCAATCAACTCCAACAAATCAAAAGTAATGGTTTTTACTAGATCAGCATTGAGTCAAAATAGATATAATTGGGTATGCAATGGTTCTTATTTGGAGGTCGTTAATGAATACAAGTACTAAGGGGTGAAACTGAACAGTACACTTGATTTCAGATTTCACTTAACAGAAAAATCAAATACCTCACAAAGCCTGATCAATGTGTCATGGGGAGCATCTTCTTAAATAATCGAATCAACCTTTCAGCGAAATATAAGATATTCGGTGCTGTGGTAAAATCTACACTTTGTTACGCTGCCCAAGTATGGGGAATCGATGAATACGAGTCCATTGAAAAATTCCAAAGGAACTTTTTAAAAAAACCCAACAAAAACGCCAAATTACGCGCTATACCTTGAAACAGGACTTCCGAAACTTTTTACTTATACCCTAAAGTTGCAAACCGATTACATCGTTAAAATACTGTCTCTACAGGATACCCGCCTGTCGAAAAAAATGATGTTATATGAGTTGAGAAACGAGAATTGGTGGCTGTTAAAGTGGAAGGCTTTAGGAAATTCTTGTGAAGAAGTTCTAGTGATAGACGTAAACAACTTGAATCTGATTAAAGAACAGCTATATTGAATCATTCAGAAGCATGATAATTCTGTGAGAGATGCTTTAATTGTGAGAGCCCGTGATTCGGACAGCAGAATTGTATACTCCCAGCTCAACACCAATTTATTAGCAAATAACTACTTTCATGACCAGCTAAGCTATAAAGAAATATCTTTAATTTTTAAAACAAGGTGCGAACTCATTGGTCTAAACGGAAGCCCTTACAACCGAAGTCTAAACCAGTTCTGCTCACTGTGCAATCTTAAATCAAAAGAAGACTGTTTCCACTTTATAAGCATATGCCCTATTTTTTCTTCTCAGCGTCTTGCCTACTTCGGAAAGAAAACTCTCACAATAAATGAAAAAATTGTTTTTCTGAACGGATATGACTGGAAAATCTTGTACAATTTCTTAAAAGAACTCTCTACGTATAGAATGTTATTAATAACAGAATTTGAATGATAAAATATCAAACTAGTATTTTCTATTTAATTAAATTTAAAAATGTACATGTATTTGTATTAAACAACATAATTTGCTAACCGAGCTAACGGCAAAGCCACAGCTACAAAAATTCATAATATTGTTATACAATTAACTATTCAAAATGGAAATAAATGAATTACTTACTTACTTACTTATTACCTTAGATATGTGTATACTGTGGTTTTAAGCATAGCACGTAGTTTTAGTTTAGTTTAGTTTTGTTTTATTTTCTTGTCAATATCAGACAACATTTTGAAAATGGATTTACATTAATACATTAAATCTAACTATAAGAGTAAATAACAAATAAGAAAAATATAATATGTACAACAATAAAAATGTAAAAATATAAAAATATTTAAAAAAAAGAAACAAAGAATCAAAGAAACAGAAGAAACTTCAATTCTCAATCATTCGTGACATAATATTTTTTTTGAAAGTATCTCTATTCATATTTATTTATATTAAATATATCAGCGTATTTATTAAATGTTAAAATGCAACGGTTGAATGGTTCATTATTTGCAAAGCTTGTTTTGTGAATAACATCTTTTAAAAATTTGGTGAACCTCAGACAGCAAACATTAGGATTAAGACTTATTTTTAAACACAAAACTGTTGAAGCTCTATTACCATTCAGGATATCATAAACAAAAAGTGCTTCAGAGCGTTTTCTACGGTTGGCAAGACTTAACGAATTTATAAGTTTTAAACGGCTTTCGTATGGTGGTAATTAAAAATTCTCACGATTCCAATTGAAATCTCTCAGTGAAAATAAAAAGAAATTGTTTTTGAACGGATTCAAGCTTCTTAACGTCGACATCGAATAAAGGTAACCAAACTATACTGCAGTACTCCAAAAGAGGTCGGACTAGGGAACAATAAATTGCTTTAGTAATGTAAGGATCATTGAATTCTTTTGACCTACGCTTCACAAATCCTAGCATGCTTTGGCTCTTTGAGCAAACTTTGTCAATTTCGGGCTTAAAAGTGAGGCGAGAGTCGACATGTATGCCCAGGTCTTTTAAAACATAGCTTCTTTCCAAGTTATTGTCGTCTATTGTGTAGTCAATAAAACATAAATTCTTTCTTCTAGCAAAAGAAATAACATTACATTTAGAGACATTTAATGACATACCATATATATATTTCACCATTTAACTAAAAAGCACCGGGAAAACAGCATTGGCCTTACACAGCGTCGAGCGTGGACATAAACCAGATTTTGACGGAGTGGAAATCCTGGAAATGGAGAACATGTCTCCAAGCGGTATACTTTCGAAACACTTCATATCATAAATAACCAAAACAATATGAATCGTTAACAAGACAGCCAAAATATTTCACCAGTTTACTGCTCATTATTGACTGGGCAGAATTTCTGACAGTTCAAAGCCGACTAAACTTCATTTGAAGTGTTTTAAATAAAATAAAAAAATTGTTCAAAGTAATTTTATTACTTCACAACAATTTTTTTTTTTTTTTTAGAATTTTCTTTTTCAAATTGTCTTTACAGTTTTCAATACATTGTCATGTATTTATTATTTCTACTTTAATTGTTAATTTATCTATGTAAATTGTAAACATCTACCTAATGTAAGTTTGCTTAAGTGTTACACCAAATGTTCTCATGTGTATAATAAATTCAATTTATTTTTGTAAATAAAAGATCCCCTGAAGAAACTGGTAACCACCGTCGAAACGTCGAAAAAGGAAATTAAATTGTTTCATTAACATATCATTATGACCAAAACAGCCGAAAGAGATGCATTTTTAGATCTCAAACAACTATAATAATTTAACAAATCGGTCAAGAACTCAACAACATTTAACTAAAGTATTAATATCTTTTTGTACTTTGAACCCGTCATTCACATTGTTGACTACATATACAAATAGCTTGAGATCGTCTGCAAATAACAAAAAACGACTACATTAAAACAATTAAGTCAAGTCATTTATAAACATCAAAAAGAATAGAGGACCAAGGTGGCTCCCTTGAGGAACACTAGACGTAACATTTATTGCAAGTGAAGATACACCACAAAATTTCACATACTGTTTTCTATCTGACAGATACGAAAATATCCAATTTAGTAAACGCCCTCGAACTCCAATTTTCTGTAATTTAAAAGTTAACAGACCGATACCAACCCTATCAAAAGCTTTACTGAAATCGGTGTAGATTGCATAAACTTGGTTTCTGTTTTCCATTTCAGTTAAAATGAAGGAAGTATAATTAGAAAGATTTGTTGCACTGGATCTCCCTTTGAAAAATCCATGTTGATGCTCACTTATCACCGGTGTCAGCCCCTCATACAATCTCTCGAAAACAATTTTTTTTCAAAAACCTTTGGAATAACCGATAGTATTGCGATTCCCCTGTATTTTTTTATATCGGACCTAGCACCACTTTTGAATATGGGAGTCAAGTATGCCTCACGCCATATTTGCGGAAAAGCTCCAGTTTCCAAGGATTTATTGAAGTTCCAGAAGAGGTAGTGCTAACGTGTTAGCAGTTTACTTTAAGAAGAGTGGGGCAATATCATCAGGTCCATGACATGTGTTGTTATGTAAATTTTTTAATGCTATAACTAATTCTTCAAGGCTAATAGAGATTTCAGAAAGCTTTGTAATGTTGCCTTCATTGTAACTAAATTCATCTTTGTTATAGCTTATTGGTTTTATATAAACCGACTCGAAAAAAGATGCAAACATTTCACATATTTCATTTGTGTCACAGTAGTTTTTATCTTTTAAACGCATTTTCGATGGAAAATTACTGACATTTCTTTTGTAATTAATAAATTTATAAAAATGACGGGGATTCGATTTTATGATTGAGCAAGTAGCAAGTTTTATCATATTCACAAAATTGCAGACTAAGTTCGTTAAATATTTCAAAATCACTTAAGTTATCAGAATGATTCCATTTGCGATGCGCTTTGTTTTTTTTTTTGTATTTTTTAAGTTTATCAATACTTTGTCATACCATGGTGGTGTACTACTTGAGGTTTTAACCTCTCTAGGAACAAAACGATCACAAATCGAATTCAGTTTATTTTTCAATCTACAGGCCTTGTCATTAATTTCACCGTCTGTAAAAAAAGCGCACCAATTTATATTTTCTATGTTATTATTAATTTGATTATAATCTGCGTTTTTAAAATCATATAAAATATTGCAATTTTCACCAACCACCGTGATCTTTCAGCATAAAAAAATCTTATTTTTAAAATTTTGTGGAAGATACTTGTTTTCTAGCTAGAATGGATGAAGTTTCTTCTTAAATAAAATTATCAGAAATAGTACAGTCAACGAAGGAATTTTGCTTGCAAAAAATAGTGCTCTCTGGATTATTTTTTTATATGGTAGAGGATACCCAAAGTCCCCAGCCTAGGGCCGCTAAACTCAGGAGAGGGGGCTAAGTACCCCTTTTTAGAATTTCGTGCATATATCCGAAACCTTTCATGCTAGGTCTTAGATATTGAATGTTTGCTGACCAATTTACCTAGAAAAAAACAAAATGGTAAATACACATTAATTCCTTGTTATTTCACCATGTCGTGAGGCTGAAAGTGAAGTTATAATTTCCTTTTTTTTATACAGCCGAAACTATATGAAAAAGTTGATGTATGCTAAATTAGGCTAAAATTAATTAACAAGAGTTCGTTTGGTACGGCGCCAAAAAATGATAACGTTTATTTAAAGGAGAACAATACAAAAAATGTTTAACGTAGATGGGGGTTCTCTTTCCCCCCTTTAAGGAGGAGGGGCATTTTTTGTTTTTAAATATTTAAAAACAACACCAACACTTACAACAAAAAAATTTCCTATTTTGAAAGCCAGAATTCTGTTCTCTTATTTTATTTTCAAATCAAGGTAATGATGTCCATAAAAATCAAAATTTAAAAAAATAAAACTTTCAAAATTTAGTTTTTGATTTTTGTATTTAAATTGTGATATAAAATGCAGAATTGACTTTTATTGTTCACTAACCCTATTAATTCTTAATTGAAAACTGAAAACTAAATGGTTCTATGTTTGATAGTTTTTGAGAAAATTGAAAGTTACAACGACAATTTTTTTTGATTTTTTTTTATAATTTTTGTTAATATTATACTGTGTAGTATGTAGTAGCCCGTAGCGTAATGGTTAGTGCGTTCAACTGTCACGCTGGAGGTCTGGGTTCGCTTCCCAGCCTCGTCCACCAAAAAACTAAAAAGTTTTTTTCAGGGCCACTGCCTCTTGCGAGGAATTGAAAAATCCTCCAAGAGTATCACTTGTCACGAATAAGTGCTTCTCGTCTAGCCGTTCGGATTCGGCATAAAATTGTTGGTCCCTTCCATTCCTGTCGATAGGCGCACACAGGAATAGTTGCGAGTTGTTAGTCACTAGGCCCTGGTTCTTTCTGAAAGAAGTGTTTCTTTAACCAGAGGTTAATGAATATATAATTTCTTTGAACCTGCGAAGCAAGCCACTCAAGGTCCTATGATGGTGGTAGAGGGGACCCTTAGGTATAACATACTCAAAGTCCCCAACCAAGGGCCGCAAGCTTTAGACAGGAGAGGGGGTTTAAGGTCCTCTTTTGTAGTTTTTATTCAATATTTGGAAAACTTATCTTAATAGAGGCAAAGTCAATACCACAAAGTGAAAGAAAATTAAATTCCCTTCCAATAAAAGTTATTTTCATAGTATTATAAAAGTAAACTAATTTACAAACATTAAATTTCTAAGGAAATACATTTTTTTTAGATTTTTTTCGATATTTCTACTCCCGCATCTCTATTGCTTCCAGCAAAACTATAAGCATAACTTGAATTTGTATTTGATGAATTAATAATTTATTAATGGGGAGATTCACTCGCGAAAAAATAATTTAATATAGAAGAATGTTTAATAATCCTTTTTCACAATTAATAAAAATTATACGAATAATTTTATATTAGGAAAAAGATAAAATAAAATAAATCAGAGGTACGCACGGAGAAAAGCAAAGTTCTCGCAACAAAAAACTGTTATAACTGTTATAAATTGACATGTTTTGGGTTTTCTACCTTCCTGTAATTTATAGGTCAAATCGAGAATCAGATATTGGACGATGTCGTGTTAGATGCAGCGCACTTAAAATCACGGAACCATGGGCTTTTTTTCAAAAAAAGTTTATGTTTTTTTTTATAACTCAAAGCACTCAGAGCTTAGTATTTATGTTTCTTTTTTCCGTCAGAGCATTATCTGAACATCTTCAGAGTAGAGCTCAAAATCTGGATCCGAGGATTTGACACTATTCGGATATTTCGGATATCGGATCCGGGATCCGGATCTGATTCGCATTTTCTGATCCGATCCCGATATCCGAAATATCCGGTTATTTTTAAGCACTAGTTTTGAGCATGATCTACGAGCTCAGGAAAAAATGATGGAACAGTCGAGCGAAAACCGAACCCATCAAATGTCACACTGAAAAAGGGAGGAGCGCTGCGGAAGAAAAATATGCTCAAGTGTGTTTTTTTTAAATAAATAAGACCGATCTGAACATGTTTGGTGAGAAAGAAAGAAAAAAATGACACGGACAAAAATTAAATGGCGGATGAGGGAGAGAGCTAATGTATGCTTCAACAAAAAAAAAGATGCGTTCAGAACACGCTCTACTAAGAGGATGTTCGGAGCATGCTCGACATGCTCGGTTTCTATTAAGAGCTCTATTCTGAACTGAACAATATGGATTTGGATGATTTCTGGTTCATGCAGGATGGCGCGCCATGCCAAAATCGATCTTTAACGCACCAAATTCCCAAATCGTGTTATCAGCCGTCTTGGCAATGTCAATTGGACGCCTGGAGCTACGATAACTACGGCATTTTTTTTATAAGGAAACGTAAAGGACCGATGCGATGTTATGCCAACAATCCGAACATTTATTAGAAAAAATCTACAACAGTCATTTCCCTTAAAACTTCAGACTTCTTGGGGGGCGGGTCAACGTTAATATAAAGAATAAATTAGGGTGGGGGCGGTTCGTCATTAAAAATAAGACAATGACCTTTATATAACCAGGCCCGTAGCCTTCATTTCGGGATTTCGAGGGGGGCTAAGAACTAAGAACACAATAATTTGAATTCTTTTATTTAATACTTAAATAAGGACATTGTGCCACTCGCGAAAATCCAGCTTAATTGGCTTGACATTTTCGAAGCATTAAAAATCCAATGTGGACAGGCACGTACAAGAAGCAGATGGACTCGTTCAGCCTTGTATATAAATCGATCTTGATAGCCGTTGGTTAAATTTTTTGAATTATACATATATTCTTTCTGCTACAACTTTTAAGGGGAGGCGACACCAAGAAATTTAAATTACCAAAATAGGCAACAAACTTTCAAATACGATTGAATGACGGCTATGATTTTGATGAATTAAAAAGTCTCTTAAAACCCCGATTTTTTTGGGATTAAATTTTTCGCTCGGGAAATATACGATTTTGAGGCTTTCTGGTGACATTATTTGGAACACAATATTCTGTTTCCAATTTGTCCAGCCATTTGCTGGATTTAAATGCAAATATGAAGAAAAGTAGAGTGGGACAAAAAAAATGTCAAAAAACCGAACGTGTGAAAAGGAAACCATCATGAAGATAAACAATTCCGTCTTTATATCTGCATTATGGCACTTCCCATAATCTGCATGTATGAAGATCTTCGGCATTTTTGGGTTCTCTCTCTACCCAACAAAAAAAATTTATATTTTGTATACCTTTTTGTTGTATAATTCAGAAGAAGATACAATATGTGAATCCACCAATAGAATGTCAAATTAAATTGAAGAATTTTTGCTAAGATGATGTATTGGAGAACCTTTAAGAAATCTGGGGACTCATCACGTAAAACAAAAGCGATAGGACGATATCGTTTTCAATATTGCTATCTCTATCACTTCTGTAGAAACAAATAAAGACAGCTATCTCCAGGACGATATCGTTCTATCGTTTTTGTTTTACGTGATCGTTTTTGTTTTATGTGATGAGGGCCCTGATTTTAGGGCTTTTGGGTGACATTTGGAACGAAATATTCTGTGTACGGCAATATTTAGTTTATTATCTATATGTCAAGGTATGAACTGTCAAATTCCACTGAAGGATGGCTACCATGATGGTGGATTAAAAAACCTTTAGAATTATTAAAGAACCATATTTGCATCGTGTGTTGTGTTGCTGTGGAAATATATGGAATAATAGCGACACGACTCCACAACACAGCACACGAGACATGACACATGAGTGGTTCTGACTTAAAAGCTTCTCTTCTGGCTTCAAACTGGCTTCGAAAAAGGCAAGCCAGTCGACGAGCAAGTTGCTCAAGTTTGTGTCTGTTGGTAAGAAAATGTGAGTGTATTGCTAGCCAGTACTGGCTCGTGTGGCATCAGGTTATGAAAAAAATTAATCGATTTTCTAATCCACTTCACTCACGGAAGGATCGGATTTTCGACTGATTTCTATTACATGAGTTTAGATTTAGATTTTGAGTTGTGCTAAAATGGTGTTGAGATTACAGAAGAAGGATTTTAATCAAATCATCAAATAAAATTGAATACACACATAAAATAAGTCCATATTTTTAAACAAACATGCAGAAAAACAGTTCATTATACATAACAAATTTTGACTCGACTCTACGCTTTAAGTAGGATTGATTTCGTTGAGTGGTAATGAGATTCGTTCATTACCACTCAACGAAAGTATACAAAGGTTCGAACCAGCTTCCAGGTCCATCTCTCTTCAGCGCAACACAAAGTGAACGTAGTAAATAACATACGTAATACCTTATTAGTCTCCTCATATTAAATATTATACCTAAATAGTGTCTTGTTTTTAAAACATTAAACTTTACCTAAATAGTCTCCTTATTTTTAATGATTTTAATTTATGCCAAAAAGTTAAAACTCTTTATTTTATTTTTATTCAAAATCATTTCGGGAGGGGGGCTTCAGCCCATCAAGCCACCCCCTGGCTACGTGTCTGTATATAACAACTCACCAACAATTCAAATCCATTCGAATCAGCTTGAGACCTCTGAATAACATCCAAATACGTGTTCGTTAATTCAGCTGTTGCAACTTTAAGCACACAAGCTGCCGCCAAATACGGGAATATCCTCCATTGCTACATAAAAAAAAAATAAAATAAATTAGAATCAATTCTATAATTTGAACCTCAAGAAATACAATACAATTTAACTTACATGCAACTGATACTCAATAATTGGAATCTCAGGGCCATCCTTTTCATATCCAAATTGCTTTCTTAGCGCTGCATATCGAACAGCTATCACAGCCGCATTTGACAGAGTATTCACTGATTCTTGCATAATTCCAATTCTGCCAGCAGAAAATGACTCCAATGCAGCTCCCAAAACCATACCAGGCTCACTGAATACACTTTCATAAGTCCCCTCGTCAGTAATGTCCCCTGTGCGATTCAACAAGTTATCCCTTGGAATGCGATAATTGGTGAACATCATAAATCCATTGTCTATTCCGTTAAGGCCGATTTTTTCTCCAATGTCCCCTACCAATACCCCCGGGTATGCCTGCAACGTTCTTGGATCTCGAACCGGAATTATAAAGCCATGCAATCCGTGGCTGGTGCCATCATTTGTGTACAGATTGGCAAAAGTCATTGCGTAAGTTGCTGTCTTGCCCAGATTTCCCACCCAACACTTGGCCGCCTCGAAATCCGGTGTATTAATAACGAATTCCTGCGTCTTGGGATCGTAAGTGGCTGTCGTCCTAATACTCTTCGTATTGCTACCATGTGCCACTTCGGTGATAGCCAGACAAGTCACAATCTCCCGATTCCAGGCCGCATCATAATACTTCATGTGTTTTTCAGTGCCCATCGCTCGAATGGCATTATTGAATAGACCCACACCCAGAGCAATTTTTACCGAAAGACTAGGCGAATAGGTGTGCAAGGCCTCATTGACGCTCATCAAATACTTGGTGCGGTCGGAAAAGCTTTGTTTTTCGATTTCTTTTGGTACAATTTGCAATTGGGACATTTTGTTCATTTGCATTGCACAGAGACGTTTCTGTTCGTCTGTAGGCAGTGTGGTTGTAGACTTGGCGAAAAGTGGATCATTTTCAAGGATCTTCCATACTTTCAGCTGTAATGGAAAATATAGATGTAAGTACTAGGTGTATGTTTAAAATTTTAAACGAAATATGTTTGAATAAAACCAATTATGAATATTGAAGGTTTGAATTTGAATGCATAACAACTTGAGTTGTAATAGGGTAATAGTTTCGATCGAAAAAAAAACTTTTATAAGAGAGGGTCTAACCCCGTTTAGATGGGAGGGTTCATCTTAAATTTCTAACCTAATTTCGTGCACATTTGTTTGAAATTATGTCATTTCGAAAGGTTAATTTTGTAATGGGGTAATTTATTTTTTTACCATATGCCTGTAAGACCTCAGTTCTTTTAAATGCAATGCACGGCACCAGTTTGAAGGAATAGAAGTAAAGGAAAGATTTTAGTTGGCACAGTGGATTGAGAATTAGATGTTTTTTATCTCATGAAATTCCACGGGTGGCATCCAGTTGAAACTGGGGAATATAGAAAAGAATGCTACCTAGACTGGGCTCGAGCCCACACGTCCAGGTTAGCAGTCAAACACTATATCCACTGTGCCATTGCCGGATCAATTTGGGAATTTTTTAATGAAATTAACTCATTTAGCCTGATGAAAACGTAGTACAAAAGCATCTTCAAGAAAAATTACCGCCTACTGACACGCCCACGTTAAACAAAAAGTAATATAATCCCCAAAATTGATTGTTGTTTTCAACGAAACATTTTCAGTTAACAACTTTTTGGAAAATTCATGTATGTATGTAAAAGTGTTTACTTGCGATATACATTCCACTCCACTTGAATATGAATATAATAAACTTTTTGTTAACTATCTGAGCGTATATTTTGGTAAATTCATAAATTCACCCATTGGTTAAAGTTCCTAGAAGAGGGATCTATTCTGAAAAAAACTGCATTAGATTATTTTTTAAGACTTTTCTAATTACTTCATAAACAACACTGATTTTTTTGCGCCTTTTGAACAGAAACATCCTCTTAAATGAGAAACAAATTGAAAAAATGCAGTAAATAGTGGGTAGTTTTCTATTTGTTTTCATATTTTAATAATGTTTGCTATCGCCTTCTCGGCTATGGTGGCGCTCCAGAAACCTGGGTTCCTTCCTTATAACATGAAAATAGTAATTATAACCGTCCGGGCCATCTAAATTGAATTTTTTTCGAGAGAAAATACCACTCTTCCTTCCTCGTCATATTCTTCCTGCAAAAATATATTATTATATTGTGTCTTCGTATTGGATTTAATGGTGGTGGTTTTCTTCAATTTTAGGCGATTTTAATGTTGTGACCCACGAATAACACGTCTAATAGTTTTAAGAATCGCTGTAATACCACTCTTCGCCTTGATTTTAACAACAGAGTCACTTGAATTTAAAGCCAGTCTAATTATCTTTCTTCGGTCTGCTTCTGTTGTGGCTCTTGATTGCCTAACTTGCACATTTTTCCATAGTTTTCTTTATTTCTAAGGATCGACCAAACAATTTTCACACTTCTACATATTTTTTTGGCAATTATCCGTAGGAGAAGCTTGTTTTCCGCGTGTACTTCTGTTTTGGCTTTTTCTGTAGGGTTTAATGGTTTTCCGCGACCCATCTTTTCTCTGATAAAACAATTATTATTTTTAATCTACACTTCTATTATTAGAACAATATTTAGTCTTCTTACCGTAATGTATAGAGACAAAACGCACTCTGTTTCTATTCAAGTGGTGCAAAAAAAAAAAAAAACAGTGAATTTAATGACATAATTAGAAAAGTGGTAAAAAATAACCTAATGGAATTTTCCTGAATTATTCTGTCCCTGCAGTGTTTTCGCAATAGATCCCTCTTTTAGGAACTAAAACCAAAAGGTGAATTTATAAATTTACCAAAGAGCTACACGCTCTGATAGTAAAAATAAAGTTTGTTTCTATTCAAGTGGCGCGGAGTATACGTAGTGTAGGGAAAGTTTAGGATTCGTGCAAACAAAATTCGAGATAATAATTTTCCCTAACATTACGATTATAGAGAACGCGAAAAAAGTGGGTCTCGCAATTCTGTCTGTCTGTCCGTCTGTCTGTACCTCGACCTGCAGCCTAAACGGCTGAAGCGATGTTCTTCAAACTTTGGACTTAAGCTTCTTAACTCGAAAAATAACGGTACCTGTCATACAACCAATATAAAAAATTGATGTATTTTCAAAAACGGCTCTAACGATTTTCCAAAAAAAATACGAGCTATTAAAATTACTAAAGCAAATATTTTGGTAGAAACAAAAAAAATTTATAACGGTTATTAACGGTACCTGTCATACAACCGATTTTTTGGTTTTCAAATTTCTCGTTAATTGCTACACAATTTTGTAACAAAATTTTTATACAAAAGGTACCTTACAATTTCAACAATTTTGCATATAAAAATTTTCGAAAAAATAATTTTTGTTTTTTTTTTCAAATATTAAAGTTTTTTTTTGAAAATTCAATATCTTGAAAACAGGATAGTAATTTTTTTTTTAGTTTGATGGAAAATTGTATTTTATTAAATTCTAAAAGCTGGCATTACAAATTTCATTTTAAAAAATGTTCAGGAATTTTTATATATAAAAAATTAATTAAGAAAAACCCGCGTTAACGATTTTTGCATTTTTTTATTCATAAATTAATATACATTAAACAAATCAGATGGCATATTTTTTTTAGCTCTTTCTTTTGTAGCTAATAAAATAACTAATTTAAAATAATAACAATAATTATTCCTTCTGCGTGACCTTTCTTTATTATAATAATTTATAATAATTCATAGTAATCATTTATATTTTGTTATTTTGTCATAATGTTATGGAACCAATTAATATGTACATTGACTATTTCAAGCAACGTAAAAGTTACAAGCTACGAGAGCAAGTTTTATGCGATCCAGTCGTGCATATTTTTTTTTTTTGTCCGAGTCAGGATTTCTTTGAAGTGCCCTGGACCAATATTATATTTACTTTTTAAATAATCACACGAACCTATAACACTTCAGTTTTGCTTTAACAAACAAATATGAAAACAATTAATCGATCAAAAATGGCCCAAAGGCTAAAAATTATCGTAGCTAAAAAAATGGGCACGACTGGATCGCACAAAACTTGCTCTCGTACCTAACAACTTTAACGTAGCTTGAAATTGCCAATGTACATATTTATTGGTTCCATAACATTATGATATCATTACAAAAAAAGTTTTAAAAACTATGAATTATTATAAATTATTATATTAAAGAAAGGTCACGAAGAAGTAATAATTATTATACATAATTTTAAATTAGTTATTTTAATAGCTAAAACAGATAGACCTCAAAAAAAGTATGCCATCTGATTTGTTTAATAAATATGAATTTATGAAAAAAAATTCAAAAATCATTAGAGCGGTTGTTTTTTTAATTATTTTTTTATATATAAAACATCTTGACAATTTTTTATAATAAAACTTAGTGTGCCAACTTTTAGTATTTAATAAAATACAATTTTTAACAAAATTAAAAAAAAAATCATTATCCCGTTTTCAAGATCTAGAATTTTCAAAAAAAATTTCAATATTTAAAAAAAAAAAACAAAAATTATTTTTTCGAAAATTTTTATATGCAAAATTGTTAAAATAAAATGTAAGCGACCTTTTGTATAAAAATTTTGGTTGAAATCGGTGTAGCCGTTAACGAGAAATTTAAAACCAAAAAATCGGTTCTATGACAGGTACCGTTAGTAACCGTTATACATTTTTTTTTCTACCAAAATATTAAATTTTGTAATTATAGTAGCTCGTAATTTTTTTTTTTGAAAATCGTTAGAGCCGTTTTTGTGTATTGTTGGTGTATGGCAGTTACAGTTATTTTTTGAGATAAAAAAAAATTTCAATTTCCCCTCTAGGGAATCCCAGAATAAACTTAAGTCCAAAGTTTGAAGAAAATCGCTTCAGCCGTTTAGGCTGTAGGTCGAGGTACAGACAGACGGACAGACAGACAGAATTGCGAGACCCATTTTTTTCGCGTTCTCCATCATCCTAATGTAAGGGAAAATATTATTATCTCGATTTTTTTTTGCACGAATCCTAAACTTGCCCTATACTACGTATATCGCAAGTAAAAAGAGTGAGGGTACAAACAAATCTAAAAGTGGTACAAACGTATACAAACGAAGTAAAAACGAAGTACAAACGATTGCAATTAACAGTTTTGTGATGTTTCCCTTACGGGACATAGGGCCTCCACTACACCTACGCGCCATCGTGTACGATTTCTTGAAATATACTTCAGCGCTCTGCTACTTTTCCCCAGTCGTGCCGATTCCTGTTCGACCGTTCTTCGCCATGTACTTCTAGGCCGGCCCGCTTGTCTTCCCTCCTGTGTGAACGGGTTCCACTGCATTGCTTGAGATGCAATGCACCGATCGCCTTTTCGAAGCGTATGACCAATCCACTGCCACTTTCTTCTTCGTATAATGGAGTCTATGGGCTCCTGATCCTTTCTCTCATGAAGTTCGGTATTGGAGATACGGTTGGGCCAGAAAATCCTCAAGATGTTTCGTAGACATCTATTAACGAAGGTTTGCAGCTTTCTAGTGACAGTGTCAGTGACTTTCCAAGTGCTGCATCCGTAAAGCAGAACGGATTCAACATTGGAGCGGAACAGTCGTAGCTTGGTCTTTAAGCTAAAAGAGTTGTTTCCCCATATTTTGGACAGCATTCCGATCGCAGCCTTTGGTTTTCTGATTCGGCTGTTTACGTCCAGTTCAGTTCCGCCACCCGTTGGGACAATACTCCCAAGATATTGGAAATCCTCTACCATCTATACCGGTTGTCAAGAAATATTTATTTGGATTGATGAGGAAGTTTCAAGGCTGATCCTTTCAGTTTTTGCCGAGTTGATCTTAAGCCCTACGATTTCTGCTTCTCTCTCCACCCTTGTTGTCATTTGATGGAGATCCATGATCCTATGAGAGAGTAAGCATACGTCGTCCGCGTAGTCCAGATGTTTGAGGTGAGATTGCAAAGCTGCGTGTAGTACGTCACTTATCACCAACAGGAACAGTATTGGTGACAGTATACAGCCTTGCCTAACTCCACTTTGGATTTCAAACTCCTCTGACAGCCTTCCTTTGTGCAAAACGTGACAACTGGATCCATCATATGTAGCCTTGATAATAGCAATCAATTTATCTGGGATGCCCCTCCTGCGCAAAGCAAGCCAAATAAATTCTTTAATGACACTGTCGAACGCCTTTTCAAAATCGATGAACAGCAGGTGAAGTGGTGATCGATATTCAACGCACTGTTCGATGATGATCCGCAAGGTGTTGATGTGTTCCACACAGGAAGATCCAGTGCGGAAACCTGCTTGTTCGGCGTCGAGTGTGTCTTTGAGGTGGTCTTCAATTCGGTCCAATACTATCCTTGCTATTATATTGGCTACTGCAGGCAGAACGCGTATTCCTCTCCAGTTTTCGCACTGTTTGAGATCTCCTTTCTTTGGAAGCTTGACAATCATTCCTTTTTCCACTCTTCAGGAAAGCTCTCTTAATAAGTGGGTGCAGTAGCTCGCTCGATGTTGTTGGGGCTGCACCTAAGAGCTCAGCAGGAATACCGTCAAGTCCAACCGCTTTTTTGTTCTTCAGTGCTTTAATGGCGGTGATAATTTCTTTACTGGGGGGTACGGTGCGTATTCGGGAAATTGTTACTTCGCGTGGCTCAGTGGGAATAGGGTTCACTTCACTGGCGAAAATGCGGTTTAAAACCGCAGAAAAGTGTTCCCTCCACCTTTTGAGCTGATCCTCATCCGAAATTAGCAGGGATCCGTTTGTGTCTTTAACCAGGTGTTGTTTAGAGCTGTGGACACCAGTGAGCTCTTTGATAATTCTGTAGACGGTCCTACTGTCACACCTACTAGCGGCTTCTTCTGCTTCTGTAGCCAATGCGTTGATGTAGTTACGCTTATCACGTCGCTCACTACGGTGAACTTCCCTCATTTTCATGCGGTATGGTTTTGTTTTAATTTTTTTTCCAAATAAGATCTTTTTGTTAAAGTTGTAATTTTCCAATTGCTTGAAAATATTATCCAATTGCATTTTCATCTGCCGGAGATTATTGTGTACATGAATATTAGGGTGGGTCAAATACAATTACGTTTTCAAAAAAAGGAGATATTTCAGATTAACTTTTCACAAATGCCTGCTTCTAACCTTATGACGAGCAGTGTATGTACATACAACATATTTTTTTAAAATAATTTGATTTGAGGTTTTAATAAAATATAAGAGTTATTGCATTAAAAAGAGTTATATGACAAACAGTAGGTGTTTCTGTTGGTTTTAAATAATTTTGTTTCCATTTAAGGTATTTTATTTTGAAAATCCCCTTCCTACCAAATGGGGGGGGTGAAGAAGACCCTCTACACATTGACTTTTTAAGCAAAATCATATTTTAAATTTATACTAAAATACCAATTCTTATTCTAAAATCTAATATTCGGGGAGCCCGCCATAGGACGACCTACCCTCATCTCTACCAGATAAGAGGTATACAGTTTTTTAGATAGTGTCCAAACAAACAGTTTGCGCATGGGTTGCATATAAAAAAGTGGGCCCTTCGTAGGTTTGCCACGCTTTAAAGTTAAATTTTTGCGTTTATTCAATTATCTGATTGCGCTTATGTGGTAAGCCATACGGATATTCAAAAAATATATTATGAGAGGAAATTTAATTTAAAAATTTTCAAAGACGGTATTTTTTTGAAAATTTTTAATTTAAGTAGGGTAAATTAGAGTGAACGTATTAAAATGTCGAAATCATATTTTCTAAACGGTCAGTCACAGCGAAACGATTATGTTTGCAATCGATAGATTTTATTGAATATATGAAAGTTAGACAGGACAAAAAAAATTGTCAAAAATTTACAACTTGAGCTATGAACGTTTGAAAGTCAAAAATGGCGAAATTGATGTTTTAGAAAAAATTAACTATAAAGGCTCTCCCAAACCAATGCGGAACATTCGTTGCGGCGAAGAAACATTCGCATGTCAAAATTTATTTACATGGTGATATATGAGAGTGCCCACACCAACGCGGCGGAGAAATATATAAATTAATTTTGACTGACGACTGTTTCTTCGCCGCAACGAATGTTCCGCATTGGTTTGGGAGAGCCTTTAATCAGTGTGACGTTCTATTGAAATATATGGTGTGTTGTTATGGAGCTGATTAATAAAAAGAAAATAGGTGTCTGCCAAATTTTTAATTAAAGCTTTGGTTTTGGCAAAGTGAATTTTTGAAAAATATTTTTTTTTTTTAATTTATAGGTTATTTTTTTTTTATTTTTGTTCCCTTTGGTATTTTAATTGAAATAAACATCAAAATGCAGATAATTCTCCTATATAAGCATGATAGTATCAGGATTTCTACAAAAACTCAAAAATTTGGTTAAAACTCAGGCTTGCCGCACTTTAATATTTCTCTTTGCGTTGTATGACACAGAGTAGTAGCTGATTTCTCTTCAAATGAAAAGGGATGGCACTCACATGCCATTATTTCCGGCATCCATCTTTAAATGAAACAAAAGATTGCACTCACATGCAATTTGGAAAAGGAGAAGAAGGCTGCTATTATTATTCAGAACGCAAAATAGACGGAGTTAACCCAAACTATAAGGATATTAAAAAAAAATTAAAAAACTTAATGTAAGTTAATGGTGGAATCACATATATCTTCGTCTGACTTCTGAAAAAAAAGGGGATGCAAAATTAAAACTTACATTTGTTGGATAGAGAGAGAACACCAAAATGTAGAAGATCTTCATACAAGCAGATTATAGGAAGTGCCTTTATACAAATAAGAAGACGAACATATTCATCTTCTTGATGGTTTTCTTGCACACGCTCGGTTTTCTGGCATGTATCTGTCCCGCTCTACTTTTCTTCATATTTGCAGACGAAGATACATGTAAATCCAGCATAAATCATTTCATAACTATAAAAAAAAAATCGTATTTATAACTAATATTATTATATAGCAATAAAAGTCCTTGAATTTATTGAAAATAAAAAAACTGAAAGGCTGAAAATCCGAAAATCCGAAAGGCTGAAAGGATCACCATCGTTGCAAATAAACCAAAATAGAAACAGGACAGAACTGTTTATTGGAGCCAGGAAAAATAAACTCCAAAGACTACACAGACAAGCCTCAAATCAGCGCCATCAGTTCAAACAAATCACAACAAAATATTTCTTATTGGTATCCCCATTGGGCTATAAATTAATACATAGGTAATCTTGAATTTTGACCGAACTTTATTTTTGGCTTCAATGTATAGAATAACACCCTGAAAAAATGTATATGAAGCAAAACGGATTTCCTCTATGTTCTTGGAGTTGCTTAATAAGAATTCAACTTTCTTCAGCTTACATGGAATGTTACAACATTTGATCCCAATCATATAGCCCGAGAGCTTATGAATATTTATGGTGGATTTACATGTATCTTCGTCTCACTTCTGCAAAAAAAAAGGGATGTAAAATTAAAATTTACATTTGTTGGATAGAGAGAGAACACCAAAAATGCAGAAGATCTTCGTGCATGCAGATTATAGAAAGTGCCATAATGCAGATATGAAGACGAACATGTTCATCTTCTTGATGGTTCTCTTTCACACTCTCGGATTTTTGGCATACATCTGGCGCGCACTACTTTTCTTCATACATAATTGCAGACGAAGATACATGTAAATTCAGCATTACTCAAAGTGTTTTATACTGCTTCAAATTTTGAGGCCATGTCGTTTGTATCAGTGCAAGGTTCATGTCATCGGTCTGGCAGCGATATCGTGGCCCCAACACCACTAAAATGCACTTTCAAAGTGCAACAACAAAAATAATCCCTCTAAAAGAGCTTAATACGGCTCAAAATTTTCATCACTAAAGCTTTGTGCCTATACTAACTAGAATCCATCGGTCTGGCAGCGATACCGTGGACCTAACACCAGTAAAATATCATTTCAAAATGCATTTTTGTGGTCATTGGTCTGTGATATTGCTGCCAGACCGATGGATTCTTGTGAGTATAGGCACAAGGCTTTAGTGATGCAAATTTGGAGCCGTATAAAGCTCTTTTAAAGGGACTATTTTTGTTGTTGCAATTTAAAAGTGTATTTTAGTGGTGTTAGGCTGCTATATCGCTGCCAGACCGATGAAATGTAGCTTGCACTGATACAAACGACATGGCCACAAAATTTAAATCGGTATAAAACACTTTGAGTAAATGTGCACTAGCTTTCATACTAATACATTCATTTTCCTAAATCAAACATAAAATAAAACATAATTGTTCAAATACATAGCCTAAGCAAAATGTGGTCAAGGAATAGAGTTGCCAAACATTAAAGATCAATTTTGGGATATTTTCAATTCTCTGACCCAGATTAAATTCTGTTAAGTTATTCTCTTAAAATATTATAAATATTTTTGTTGACTTTAACAATTTATTATAAACAAAAATTAATCACAAAAACGGATAAAATGAAATAAATTATAAAAAAGTATGCATACGCCCCAGTGTACACCATAATGTGCCTGCATTTATCGTAAACAGAATGTGCAATTTAATATATATCGCTCGTGGCTCAAAGCAATAACTAAGGTGGTTAAGAAGATTGCTCATATAATATTTAGTTTATTTATTTTGCACAACGACAAAATTAAGTAGAAAGTATGACGAAAAGTAAAAGGTCCTAAAAGAAGGAATTAGCTTTTTCATAATTTTTGTTTCTAAAAGATTGAAAAATCTCAAAAATATAAACTTAGGCCAATGCCATCAGTAATACACAATATTGGAGTAGCATTTAGCCTAAAGTCGAGTTTAAGCCATACAACAAAATCGAATTATATTGAATTCGACTGTAAATTCGTTTAATACTAAGGGCCATTGTTTTTGCCCAGCTTGTAGTGAGCACGTTTGTATGTATTGTATTTTGTATGATGTAACTCGAAAAAAAATCTTATTTTAGTGTAGATATCTTTGTGATTAAAATGTTTTTTTTTTTTTTGTTTTAAAGATGAAATACGAATATTTCTAACTTACCTTTATTCGTAAATTATTTTCAGATTCAAAAATTAATCGCAATCGCTTCCAGTCGAATTTTGAACGCTTTCTATAAACGCACAATGGACCTGCTGGCAGGTCTGGAATAAATGATGTGTCAGTAGAGGCTGCCATTTGAAATCTGTAAATAACCAAGAAAAAAATGTTAAGATTTTTGTTTCCGTATATAGTTTAGTAAGTCCCCTTTTACACAGGGAAACCAGTTGTTGGAGATTTTTTTTTATGTTTTCCTTGTACCTTTCACACGAAGAAACGAAATTGCGAGATTTTTGCAATTGGAAAGACTGTGATTTTCTGTTTGATCTCTGCGTACTGATGTCATTTTGTGAGGAAACAAAGGATAGCCTTAGGTAGGTAAAGTGAAAGTCCTTGACTTCTTAATCAATATTTCGGTTTGTACATTCACTATGTTTCTGGCATGACGCATGGACGCATGAGAATGCGCGTTCGAGTATAACCTATACAGGGTGATCGCATAAGGTGTGACAAAAAGCTACAACATGTAGGGTGGGTTGAGATAAGAAAAAAAATCGGATGAGAGGGGAAGTCTTTTCCGTCCGGTTTAGGCAGGACCGGCAATTTTCTGAATTATTGGTTTAAAACAGAAAACAAACTGTTAAAAAACAACAGCTATGCCTGTTATACATTTTTTAAAGTCAGAAATCTCTTCTGTTAGCCCAGGCAAAATGTACAAAAAAATGGTCAATCTGCCAAAAAAATCCAAGTGAAGGTTTTTAAATGCAATCGTCTTTATTTTGGCATAAGAAATACTGTCGCGAAAGTCTATTACAAAATCGTGTGCGTTATCAAAGGTTAAATGTCGAAAATATCAGTTTTATAAAACTCGAAAATGGTAATTGCTATCGAAAAGTGTTTCACTCAAAACTTGTAGACAATGTCATTTGCCAAAAAAAAACTAAAACTCTTTTTTTTTCTTACGACCCACCGTTGAGAAGATATCGACATTTTAAAAAACGTAAAATGCCAAAAATTGTCGTTTTTCACGTATAGCTCCTAAACGGTTCAAATTTTTGAAGAAATCTGATTACAAACATTGTACATTATGTAGATACCTATAAGAAAGAATTATTATTTTTTTCTTAAAAGCAACCAATTTTAAGATATAATTTTTTTAAAAGTTTGATAAAAAGTTCAAATTTCTGTTTTTTTAATTTTTACTCTTAAAAGCACAAGTTGTCGAAAAAAGGCTTGCGCTCGGTTTAAAGACCATACTATTCTCTTCAAGAAAATATGAAATTTTTTTCCATACGAGTCATAAGTCGCAAGCTATTGCTACTTCAATGGTGTCAACTGTCAAACAAAACAGGTTTTTCGCATATATCTTTTAAACTCAAAGTTTAATCGAAAAATTATAGTAGCAAAATTTTTACATTATGTATTATTATTTAAGCATGCATTAACAGTTTTTTCCTATAAGCCATAATTTTTATGACATAATTATTTAAATAAAAACACCAAAAGTCTAAAATACTGGTTTTGGCTCTTTATTCTTATATGACAAACTTTTCGGAAAATATTTTGTGCCTATTTTGCAGACTTTAATACTCCCTAGAGGAATTATTATTACATTTTTTTGCGTATAACGCATCAGTTGCAAGATATTGCGACTTCAAAAATGGTCAAACTTTGAAAATATAGTTGTACATACATTTTTTTACAAAATCCTGTTTATTCGAAGTTGTCCATTTTTGTAGAGTAAAAATTAAAAAACGAGAAATTTGAACTTTTTGTCAAACTTTTAAAAAAATTATATCTTTAAATCGGTTGCTTTTAAGAAAAAAATAAAAAACTGTTTCTTATAGATATTTACATAATGTACAAACTTTGTATTTAGATGTCTTCAAAAATTTAAACCGTTTAGGGGCTATACATGAAAAATGACCATTTTTGACATTTTACGTTTTTTGAAATGTCGATATCTTCTCAATGGTGGGTCGTAAGAAAAAAATAGTTATAATTTTTGTTTGGCACCTGACATAATCTACAAGTTTTGAGTGAAACACTTTTCGATAGCATTTACCGCTTCCAAGTCTTATGCGAAACACTGATATTTTCGACATTTAACCTTGGATAACTATTGACGCGCACACGATTTTGCAATAGACTTTCGCGACAGTATTTCCTATGCCAAAATAAAGACAATTGCGTTTAAAAATCTTCACTTGGATTTTTTTGGCAGAAAAAGTACAATTTGCCTGGGCTATGTTGTTTGATTTTTAAATAAAGTAATTTTAGTGAACAATTTTTGAAAAATTAATTTTTAAACAACATTAAAAAAGAAAGGTTTTTTTCTCTTTTATCAAACCAACGCAACGTACACACGCTCTAGCTTTTTGACACAACTTATGTAAATCACCCTGTATATACACAGACACACCTATGAAATTTAATTTTAAAGTGACTAATGTATTTATGATAATACAAAATTATTATTATTCGATGTTGAGGAAATGTCTTTTTAGTACAAAAAAAAAAACTAGATAAGTTTTTTCTTGTGTTGGTATAATTAACAAAAAGTGAACGTTTGTTTATATTAAGTGCGCACTAAGTTGGTTTTTACTTCCCTTAAAATGTTTTAAAAAAACAGTGACCGTAAGGAGAATAGGGAAGTATTTAAGAGGAGATACCGATTAACATTTGGTTTTAAACTTCTGAATATCAAAATGGCAGAAAAAAATAGTGCCGGGTAAAGCATTGCATATTCGTGTAGTGCGACTAAAGAAAGAACCTCTATACTTAACAGAACGTCTAAATTGGGCTCAAGGGTAAACTGGTGTGCATTCCTAGAAGTATGAGTATTACGGTTGGATTATTATTATTATTTCAGTAGAACACTGTTTATAAAAAATAACAGTAAAATAATGAAAGACAAAAAACATTACAGTGGTGTTCAAGAAATGCAAAAGCTTCCGTTTTATTTCTATCACCTATTATTTTCGTAGCTCTCCTTTGCATTCTATCCAAAAGACTCAAAAGGGTTATTGGTGCACCTCTATCCCAAACATGAGAATTGAACTAGAGATTTGTACGAGCAAATGCTTTATAAATTATAGCCAGATCAGTAGGGGTAAAACAATTCTTGCATATTCAAAGAAAACCAAAACACACTGAGGGTACTGTCGTGTCGGGAAAACAGTTTAATTGATTTGATGTTCCAGATATAAGATAGGAGACAAAACGGAGCCCTGGGGCACGCCAGCATTTATTTTGTATTGAATCGTCAGAAAGTTAGTTTCTAATCCAACGAAGAAGATATTCATCGAAATCATATGCGTGCATTTTCGATAAGACAGCTGAATGCCAAACTCTATCAAACGCTTTAGAAATATCAAGCGCAATAATCTTACTTTCTCCAAAACTATGTAAAGATTTGTTTCACTGTTAGTGTTCGGTAAGATATACCATTAGATCATTAAGTGTTCCTATTTCTGCGAAAGCTGTATTGAAAATGTATCCATGACCTTGGAACGAAGGGACGAAAGTGAAATTGGTCGATAGTTTGAGGATGCACAAGATACTATTTTTGGAAGGGACCGGCTGGATTAATGCAGTTTTCCATCCACGCTAAAAGAGACGAGTAGAGTAATAAAGATAAAAAAGCTTACACAGTGGTTTCCCCAGCGTTGAAGAACACAATGGGAGGAATAGCATTCGGGCCATTGGATTTGTGTATGTCGAAATCTTTCAGAATTCTAGCAACTGCACGAGTGTGAAAGAAGATTTGTCTCATAAAATCATTTACGTTCTAAAGTAAAAGTACAGTAGGATTCCCTACACTTTTGGGTAGCGTCGAATTAATTGCAAACTGTGCTGCAAGCAAATAATGCGCTTTTTCTAATGGCTGCCAAAATTGGTGTAGTTAGAAACGAGTGTGTACCTCGCAAAATGACATCAATGCAGAGATCAAACGAAGAATTCCTCTTGCCAACCGCTGTTTCTTCGGTTTAAGAAGGCATTGAAGCAGTAAGGCCCTCTTTCAGAGAACCAGGTAGACTTTATACAAGACCCTAATCATCCCGGTCCTGCTCTACCTTGACAGAAGCATGGATACTGAAAAAATCGGATGAAAATCTGCTAGGGTGCTTGAGAGGAAGATTCTCCGTGTGATTTTCGGTCCGGTGTGTATCGAAGGAGTGTGGAGGAGAAGATTCAACGACCAGATATACGGGCTATACAGCGAAAATACAGCGGCTGAGATGGCTCGGGTACGTGGAGCGTATGTACAGCAACGCACCTGCCCAACGAGTCTTCGAATCCAACCCCGATGGTGTACGCCGCAAAAGGAAGAACCCGTAACAGGTGGTGCACGCAAGTGGAGGACTACAGCAACCAACTCGATGGGCGCAAGTGGAAGCGGCTTGCTAGGGACAGAGCTGGATGGAGGGGCTTGTTAGTTTAGTTGAGGCCAAAGCCCATCCTGGGCTGTGAGCGCCATCTAAAGTAAGTAAAAGTAACTAAGAAACGCGTGTTAAAACCGAAGACAAAGAAGTATTTCGAATGTTTTTTTTTTTTTTTTTACAAATTGCCAAAACTGTTTACTATCGTTTGGACATTTAGTACTTTTCACCTTAATTTTTAATCATTTAAAGACTTGGTTTGTCGAATAAGGCCGTTACAGGTCTTTCTAGCTTTTTGAAAATTCTTCCGGTTTTCCTCAGTAGGGTTGGCTTTATAACAACGGAAACTTACTTATCTGATCCTAATGTCATGTTTATATGACACGAGGGTTAGATAAGTAAGTTATGTTTACAGCGCATCAAACCATGAGTTTTCTTTGAGTTTGATAGATTTTACCCTATTTGGGATAAAATCTCTCATTCCAAAAATAATTAAATTTGTGATCAAATCTGTACTGGAGGCTACGTCCCTATCGAGGAAGCATAGTTGGGTTTCTCATAATAACAAACGGGTTTCTTGTGAGTTTTTTCTCTAACTGGATTTTAATGGCATGTGGAATCAGAATTTGATTTTTGCTTATAATGATGTTATAAAAGCCGTTAGCTCAATAATTTCAAAACGTACACATTTTTAAAACAAAATCCCCCTGCTTCATTATTTTTAAACAAAAGCTTTGAGCAAGGCCCAATCGACGTTCAATATTCCAAATGCAAACATTTTAGAGGGAACGAGTAAATTTCATTGAAACAATTTTTTTCGGAAAATATGTATGTATGTTAAAAAAATATGCATATATTCCAGTAATTTGCACAAATATGAAAACTTTGCAAAAATATGCACTAACGATTAAATGCCATTTTAAATGAAATTTCGTGATTCATATAAACATAATTATTTCACTTGATTCCAACGTGCTTCACTTTGCATGCAAATCCTTGTCCTACGTCATTATTGAGGATACTACAGACGTCCATTAAACTTCCCATCATTAGTGAAATGAGGTGGTTAAGACAGAATTCTGATAAAATAAAGGTTTTTTTTTATGAACATTTTGAAACTATTGAGGGTTGGCGAATACTCTTCTTTTATAAGGTTCAGTCTAATGCAAGATACATATATTACAGGTGATATCACTACCGTTTTCATTTTTGTTCAGTTCTTTGCATGTTGTCAAAATCAATCGTAACAAAAATGAGTCTGGGGTCGACCCACACTAGTAACTTCCCATTGGTGCACTTGAAAACCATATATATATTTACCTAAGTGGTGGGTGATAGAGTATATATATCATAACTTTGGGTTTTTGGATAATTGGTATATAGGTAGGTTTAAATATAGATAAACAGGGCAAAATGTGACATTGCCTATGTTTTTTACTTTTTTTTTCCTAATTCTTCTCGGTATAGAGGTAGGTATTAATTATTTAAGCCAATTATTTCAAAACAGACTATTGGCTAAAAAAAATACGAAAATCAAAAAAAAAAAAAAACATAGTTTTATACATAGTCATATGCAAAATTTCGATTTGGTAGCGATTTTGAGTGTGAGAATTTTTCGAATTAAAACATTTTTGAAAAGTTGTTTCTTGCAAAATTTTGATTTTTAGCTTTCTTTAAGGGTGGTTTTAAAAATCTCAAAATTACACAACATTTAAGTGGTATAGGTATATATTTTTGGTAGAATTTTGAAACTGATATCATTGTTTGTTTTTCAAAATATTTGAGTTGAAAAAAATGTGTTAAGAATTTTTAATAGTTTTTGTTCCAGTTTTTTTTGCTCTAAAAAAAAACTGTTTATTGAATTTTTTTTTTAATTTATCAGTTGTTAACTACGTCATTATATGTAAAAAAAATAGACTGGGTTCGGAACCATTTTTTCTTCTTGAAATATTTGAGACGAAAATTAATTTTCAACTGTTTTTCTTAGTTAAAAAAAAGTGCCTGTTGAATTTTTTTTAATAATTACCAATTTGGTATTGTGTAATTATGTGTAAATTAAAATTAGTCTGAAGTAAATATCTTATTCCGTTCTCGAGATATTCCAGATAAATGACATTTAACAGCTCCTTTTTAAATTGCTGTAGTAAAAAAACGGTTTATTGAATTTGTTAGAAAACCTTTTCAGCACATTATGACAATATTATCTGTAAAATAAAATTTATCCGAGGTCGATATCTTTATTCATTCTCGAGATATGGTGGACGAAAAAAGTACCCCGAACGAACGTACATACACAAATACAGACATCTTGCTAAAAACGACGAATTCTGATTCTAGAGACCTCAAAACGTGAATATATGTCAAAATTTTTAATTCGACAAATCGCACCAATTACAATAACTTCCAATGGGAAGTTAAAATTTGAATTTCAAACAATCACCACAAATTCTTTTACTTAGTCCAGTCATTTGGTAGTTTTTCCTGGACATTTTTGGAGTATTTTTGAAAACTTTTAATTTTTTTAGATTTTGGGGTGCTCTTTTCGAATTTTCATTTTGCCACCTCGCAGCTTTGCCGCTAACACCGCCATTCGAGGTTAAATGTCCAAAATATCAGGTTTTCGCATATAACTCCGAAACGGTAAATGTCATCGAAAAATATTTCATGCAAAACTTGTAGATTTTGTGATCCCGAAGATTCCTACGACTCACCGTTAAGAAGATATCGACATTTCAAAAAAACGTAAAATGTCGAAATTGTCCTGATATTTTCGACATTTAACCTCGAATGGCGGCGTTGGCGGCAAAAGTGCGAAGTGGCAAAATGAAAATTCGGAAAGAGCACCCCAAAATCTAAAAAAATGAAAAGTTTTCAAAACTACTCCAAAACTTTCCAGCCAAACCACTTTTTTTTCGCCCAAATGCCTGGACTAACTGTGTACAAGTGGGAGCCATCTTGAAATTTGACAAGATGCGCCTGATAATATCTTAGATATGTGTACTGTGAGTCTAATGTACTTTATATGTACGTATGTTTGTACAGGTAAAGGGTAAAAGATATAGTACGTAAGTATTTCATCAGGAATAGCCAGTTGATTAATTAGTATCGTAGACGTAATTAAAAATAAAATAACCATTTCATTAATTTTGTAACCTACTGCAGCTCACAATCGGCAATTGGCGGTGACAATCTGACTCTTATATGTTTGTGTAAATCAATATATCAAGATTGTATGGATTTATGTTTAATTAATTGTATGGAATTTAAATGCGCAGGTAGGTACTTAACTTAACAGAAAAAAATGTTAGGCACTTAGGTCCTAAGTAGCACACCAGATATATGTACATTGTACATACCTACTGATATCAGCATATGATAAATGTGTATAATTTTGTTTATTTAAAAAATGACAAATCACTTAAAAGGCTCCAAAATGAATATTTTATAAATTTTACAATACGACTCATAAAATCATACATTTTAGTCATTTGTTTGATATTATAATAAAATTGTAATAAACAACAAAAATATTTCAAATATTTTTCTAATGTAGGTATGCATGACTTTCGGTTTCTTATCGAAATAATATTTTTTTTTCTCTTTGTAAATTGTAATTTTCAAATGTGTATCAAAAATGTAATCACAAAACAAAAAAAAATAAAATACAGATTCTGGTCGATGTTTACCGACTCTTATAAAAATCACAGCAAAAAGATACTGTGAATTTTATTATTCTAGGGGAATTTGTTTAAATTCGTGCACCTAGAAAATAAATACCCGTGGTCAGGTTTTTTATAATAAGAAGATGAAGAAATTAAAATATTAAAATATTGAAATTACTTCTGTTTTAAGTGGAGTGAATGAATAAAATTCAATTAAAAAGTACAAGTGACCTCAACTCCAGAAATTATTGTGTTTCGCCCAAGGTATAACAGTGGGCTCTTCAGTCAGTCTGTTATACCCTACTAAGACACAAATGTTGGTCGATGTTTACCGACTCTTATAAAAATCACAGCAAAAAGATACTGTGAATTTTAATTGAATTTTATTCATTCACTCCACTTAAAACAGAAGTAATTTCAATATTTTAATATTTAAATTTCTTCATCTTCTTATAATAAAAAACCTGACCACGGGTATTTATTTTCTAGGTGCACGAATTTAAACAAATTCCCCTAGTATAATAAAATTCACAGTATCTTTTTGCTGTGATTTTTATAAGAGTCGGTAAACATCGACCAAAATTTGTGTCTTAGTAGGGTATTACAGACTGACTGAAGAACCCACTGTTATACCTTGGGCGAAACACAATAATTTCTGGAGTTGAGGTCACTTGTACTTTTTAATTGAATTTTATTCATTCACTCCACTTAAAACAGAAGTAATTTCAATATTTGAATATTAAAATTTCTTCATCTTCTTATTAAAATACAGATTCGTAACATTAATGAAAATCATAATAATAAATAATTGTCAACTATAAGCTTTTTTGAATTTCCAAAGAATTCACAATTTAACTTATAAAATTGTTATCTTTCAATGAAACCCAAGTTTAAGTTCGATATACTGTTAGATACAGCTCCTAACCTTTAGCACCTCATATATGGGATATTCGAACAAAATATACACCATCTGAAAGGTTCTCTAGACCTCATAAAAGGTCAACTAATTTCAGTAATTGCTCAGCCATAGTTTTTGTTTAATTGAATTTTTAAAATTAATTTTGTCAAGGTCGTATAAGACTTTTAGCACCTCATTTGTGGGATATTCGCAAAAGAAGTATACCATTTTAAAGGAAAATGACTCTTGATAAAAGTTCACCTAGTTTCAGTAATTGGTCAGCCATAGGTTTTTTTTTTTAATAAAGTTTTAAAGATTGTTTTAAGGTAACAGTATAAGAGTCTTCATAAAAAAACAAAAACCTATGGCTGACCAATAACTGACCTGTTATCACGAGTCAGTGGCCATTCAATTGGTATACTTTATTTGCGAATATCCCATAAATGAGGTGCTTAAAGTCTTATACGCCCTTGAAAAACGAAAAACTTCAACAATTCATATTAAATAACCTATGGCTGACCAATTACTGAAACTAGCTGACCTTTTATAACGATTCATTTTACTTTCAAATGGTATACTTTTTTTGCGAATATCCCACAAATGAGGTGCTAAAAATAGTTTTGACCTTGAAATTAAAAAAAAAAAAAAATATTTAAAAAAGTCTATGGCTGAACAAAGTAGCTGACCTTTTTTGACCAATTACTGACCTTTTAGATGGCATACTTTTTTTTTGCGAAGATCCCATATATGAGGTGCTTAAGGTTAGGAGGCGTTAGATACCTTCAGTTCAAAAATGCAGAAATGCAGCAACACTGCAACATTTACTTTCCATTTCTGTAGACAAATACTGTCCGTATTGTTTCCTCTCAAAAATGGTATAAAATTTTACTAAAAAATTACATAATTGGTACCATTTTATTAAAATTGTATTTTGCAGTGATGCAGCATTTCTGCATTTTTGAACTCGGGGATACATTAAATTGATATAAATTGAACTTTTAATATGATATTATGGTAATGCTATATACATATACAGGGTGTCCCGTAAGTAATGGATAACCCTGAAATGCCGCATAGTAGACTTTATGACCGTCCTGAAAACTGATAAAAAAAAGTTCTATCCCAACCACAAGAAAAGTTATATGCATTAAAAGTTCAGTGTATTATTTTTTTTCTTACTTTACATTTTTGAATACCACGACTATAAGTGAATGAGTTCCATTATTTTTTTTTTGCAGGAATAGTTTACATTACTTGTGCCAACACATAAGTAGAAGAAAATTATTATAACTGTTGGACTTCTTAGAGAAAAAAATTATTTAACATTGAATTTCAATGCAAAATGTGAAAACAAATAATTTTTGAAAAATTTAAATCATAGCTGGTATAAAAAAAAAGCATGAATACCTGAGTGGCCAACTATTTTAAAAATATGCGCGTTAAATGCAGATTTCAAAATGGTATTACTTATTATTATATCTCAATAGCAAGTTATTGGTAAAAATCTGCAATACTAGAGTAAATTTAGCAAAAACAAAAGTTTTCAAAATTAGCACAGTAAACGTGAAAATAATACCAAGCGTTGAACATAGCAGATTTTTGATTTATTGGCTGTTTCTACGATGTTGTCCTAATGATAAATCCAAGCTTTCAACTTCTAGGTCCGAATGCATTATTGATAAAAATGTCAAAAAAGTGCAAAAAACGGTTACATTTTCGAGCTTGTTTTGAATTTTACCTGTTCTATTGGGCTTTAAAAAACCAATCAAATATTTTGTTGGTTGCTATTAGTTTATTTGTTATTTTCTCTAAACAAAAAGTTTTTGAGCCAGCTTTTAATCACATGATCACTTAGTTAGAAAACAAAAACAAAAATAGATAATTTTTTAATTTTTTTTTATTTAAAGCAAATGCTCAAACTGTTTTCCACCCACTCTTATACAGGTTCTGCACCTCCGAATAAATGAACGTCTTAGTGAACGTGCAAGGTTTTGCTCAGAAATTTGTAATGCAGCTGCCTCCACACGATTTCTTAGCTCCTCTAAAGACCTGATCGGCTTGCTGTATACGATTTCCTTAATGCATCCCCAATAAAAAAAATCAAGTGGATTTAGGTCTGGTGAACGGGGTGGCCATAAAATTGGTCCCAGATGTCCTATCCATCTGCCTGGATATCTGGCATTTAAATATGCCCGCACAGGCACAACATAGTGTGCTGGACAACCATCATTTTGAAGCCAATGGGATTCCTTTAGTTCTTGAGGCACTTCTTCCAGCAAGGTTGGGAGATCATTTTGGAGGATCTCCAAATAACCTTGGCCAGTTAAAATCCCCGGCAACTCAAAGGGTCAAACCATTGAGAATCCCAGTCCAATAGTTTATTTTGAATTGATACTGGGACCTGTCTTGCCTCATGATGTTTGGGTTTTGTAGTGCCCAGAAGTGGAGATTATGGAGATTAGTGTAGCCATCTCTTTTAAATGTCGACTCATCGCTCCAAAGAATTTTGTCAAAAAACTGCGGATCTTCTTCAATTTTCATTATCATTTGTCGACAAAAACTCATTCTCGTTTCAAAATCTTGCGGCTGGAGAGTTTGCACCCGTGTTAGGTGAAAGGGATGATATTTATATTTACTTAGGACATTATGCGCAGTCGTCTTTCCGATCCCAGTGCGTCGTGCTATTGCTCGGAGTGATACTGTAGGATCTCGGTCAAGTTCCGCAAGCACTAAGTCTTCGGTATCTCCTCGAGGGGGTCGTCCCACGCCAGCACCACCAACACCACTACCAGGCAGCCTTCCTTCCGAGAAACAGCTATGGACTCTAATAAACACTCGATAATCCGGGTGACGTGCGTTAGGGTACCTTTCCCTATACAGAGTCGTAGCTTCGTTTGCGTTGCCTCTGCACTCTCCATAAATGAAATGCATGTTTGCATATTCTTGTGCAGAATACAGAATACGTGGCATCGAAAAAGTTCAATTAAACGTCTTAATTATCAAAAAGCAGGTTCAGGAAAACAGCTATTTAGACCGTTAATTTTTCTGAAGAATGAACAATAAAAACGATATAAATAAGTGTTCGTCGTGGTCTTAATCTTATGAATTAAGATCAAATTACAAAAACTTTAATTCAAAATTTAAAAAACTTACGATTTTATGCGTTCTCACTTTCTCAGGATCTTACAATTTACTATTCAAAAAACACAATTAAAATTGAATCAGAAGACTTTTTGTTTGGAGAAAATAACAAATAAGAAATAGCAACCAACAACATATTTGATGGGTTTGTTAAAGCCCAATAGAACAGGTAAAATTCAAAACAAGCTCGAAAATGTAACCGTTTTTTGCACTTTTTTGACATTTTTATCAATAATGCATTCGGCCCTAGAAGTTGAAAGCTTGGATTTATCATTAGGACAACATCGTAGAAACAGCCAATAAATCCAAAATCTGCTATGTTCAACGCTTGGTATTATTTTCACGTTTACTGTGCTAATTTTGAAAACTTTTGTTTTTGCTAAATTTACTCTAGTATTGCAGATTTTTACCAATAACTTGCTATTGAGATATAATAATAAGTAATACCATTTTGAAATCTGCATTTAACGCGCATATTTTTAAAATAGTTGGCCACTCAGGTATTCATGCTTTTTTTTATACCAGCTATGATTTAAATTTTTCAAAAATTATTTGTTTTCACATTTTGCATTGAAATTCAATGTTAAATAATTTTTTTCTCTAAGAAGTCCAACAGTTATAATAATTTTCTTCTACTTATGTGTTGGCACAAGTAATGTAAAATATTCCTGCAAAAAAAAAAAGATGGAACTCATTCACTTGTAGTCGTGGTATTCAAAAATGTAAAGTAAGAAAAAAAATAATGCAGTGAACAAAAAAATGCATATAACTTTTCTTGTGGTTGGGATAGAACTTTTTTTAATCAGTTTTCAGGACGGTCATAAAGTCTACTATGCAGCATTTCAGGGTTATCCATTACTTACGGGACACCCTGTATGTATGCCATTAGGGGTTAATATATTTTTTTTTGTGGATTTTAGTGACAACATAAAATAGAAAGCGTAATAAAAATAAATGATTTCTTCAGCAACTATAAGTAGGTCTAGGTACATATGTATGTATATAAAAATACATAGTTGATTAAAAAAATAATAAAGATATAAATACATGATGTCCTCAAAATCATTTCTATTGATTGAATACCAAAATTTTCAATCTGATAGGTACCTTAGGTATTTTCTTTTTAAATTGACACAACAATCTCAACAGGACATTCCTACCAACATCCTGTTGCTTTCAACGTTTCATTTCTTGAACCCTCAAGATATCCTTTTTTATAGAAATCAATTCAAGTTCATTGTCAACACTGTGTAACCTTGGATACCTAACGTAAAGTATATAGACGATACGATTCATTATTCAAATTCAGTGGCCCTACAGGGATTTAGTGGTTTACTTTCTTTATTTATTTTCAAATTAATTTGAATAGGTAGACAGTACATAACTTTTAAAGAATATTCGAGATTTATTTTCCATAGTATATCGCGTGAGAAATTAAATCGATAAAAAAATGTATATAATATATTAGGTAAGCATTTAATGTTGCACTCGTGTTTATATTGATTGTAATCTAGAAACTAGAAGTAGTTTTAGGCATGCGGACAATTAATAATTTCACATTGGAAAAAAAAATCTGATACTGTGTTCGTGATTTGTTTGGGTTTATTTAAAGTTATTGTAAACACAAAGGTATATGTATTTGCAACTTTGTCAATCAGAGATAACTGACATAAAAAAGGTTCATATACAGGGTGATTCATCTAGGTCTAGGGTGTGGCAAAAACCTTGACCATGTAGGTTTGATCGAGAAAGAAAAAAAATCGTATGGGAAGGGGGGTCTTGTTCGAACTATTTTTTCTTTGTTTGACTATGACTATGAATGGATAAAAGTATTAAATTTTAAAAACAAAAAGAGAACTTTTAGTCCAGGTAAAAAAGATATTGGGAAATATTCATAGTCGCAGATAGACCCAGGTTTAACTAAACTACAGTTTAAGACAATTTTAGATCAATGAATACAGACCGATTTTAATCAAAAATTGGTGGTTTTATATTTTTATAAAATAATTAACTTGGTATACTACACAAAAAGCTTCAAATATTTTGAAATGATAACCTTAAAAAAATAGAAACAACTTCCGAAAATTCAACTAAAGCTATGTTTAACTTAGATCCAGGTCTAAAATGACTATGAATATGCCCCATTCACTTCGAAAAAAATCGGATTAAACTAAATTTTGGTGGAGAGCTTCGTTTTTTGTCCTTAACACTTCCTTTAAAGTATCCTAAATTTGGGGTGAAGCTAAAACTTTTAGGGAGTAAAATGCACTATTTTTTCTAAATTACTCGAAAACAACAAGTTATTTTCAAAAAAATTGTTGGTTCATATTGTAGCTCATAAAATTCTACACAAAAAAGGTCATAACACTTTTTTTTGTATAATTGATAGATTTGGCGAAAAATGGTCGAAAACATTTGGGTGTAGTACATACAGTGCTTTGCATAAGTATAAACGCACCTGTAAAAATGCATTTTATAGAAAACTGGAAATAGAAGCGACACCTTACTATTTTTTTATTTAATGGCATCAATAATCAAGTGAATTGAGCAAAAAAAAAGTCCCGTTATTTTCCCTAGCGTTATTTAGAAAATAAAAACAGATTTTTTCGTATTGCAGAAGTATAAACGCACTATGCAAATCTCGTTTAAGCTTCATTTAATTATGAGTTGCGAGATGGCAAACAACGAAGCCGCGTGATATACATTTAAGCGGTACGGAAAAGCCCAAAATTTAAGACTTTCGTTCAAGTATCCTAAGATGTAGGGCTTTTCTTAGGAAAATTTCAAAATTGGGTCGTTTTTCCGTAATTTCATACTACAAGATCCAGAATCTCTTGGAACGAAAATAAAACCAGGGGGTCCGCAGATGCTGACACGTCGCGATAATAGCCGAACAATCAATGTTGCATCAAACTCGGTGCATTTTTTGAGGGAAATTCATTACGAATTGGGGTTAGGCGTTTCATTTTCGAGGGTTTTTCGTACTTTAAGAAGCAGTGGAGTGATTGTTCGGGCAATACGATATAGTTTGTGGCCTCGTTTTAATCCATCAAAGATTCGATGGATTTGTATGAATGTAACTCTTTGGCAATTTGATTTTGACTGACGAAATTCAATTGATCTACATCCTAGTTTTACGCAGCCAAAATCACTCGTGCCCTCAGCTAATTATGGCAATACTTTCACCACCGCAGACTTCTTTGAAATGTTGTATGCAGGTACGTCATCCACTTGCAGATTCTAAGACGATTTCAATGCAGAATGGTTCGAGCCCCTTCTACAATGTAGAATCAATCTCCTAAGAGGTCAATACCAAAGCAATCTCAGACCCACAAACAAAAAATATTGGAATTTGCACGTCAAAATATGGACCGCTATTGGAAAACCGTACTTAACATTTTATTATTTAACGCTTTAACTCTTCTTATTTTAAAAATGTATTAATGCCACAATATAATGCATTTTTTCCTGCCAATAACCGTTAAAACCATCTGGCCCATCAAGGCTTAACTACTTGTTGTCACTGAAAACAATCTTTGTAAAAAAAATGCACTAGATTGTGGTATTCAATTAATTTTTGAAATAAGAAGAGTTAAAGCGTTAAATAATAAAATGTTAGGTACGGTTTTCCAATAACGGTCCATATTTTGACGTGCAAATTCCAATATTTTTTGTTTGTAGGCTGTTGTCAGATTTGGAGCTGGCGCCATTTTGCCCCGAACAATCACTCCACTGCTTCTTAAAGTACGAAAAGCCGTCGAAAATGTAACGCCTAACCCCAGTTCGTAATGAATTTCCCTCAAAAAATGCACCGAGTTTGATGCAGCATTGATTGTTCAGCTATTATCGCGACGTGTCAGCATCTGCGGACCCCATGGTCTTATTTTCGTTCCAAGAGATTCTGGATCTTGTATGAAATTACGGAAAAACGACCCAATTTTGAAATTTTCCTAAGAATAGCCCTACATCTTAGGATACTTGAACTAAAGTCTTGAATTTTGGACTTTTCCGTACCGCTTAAATGTATACCATGCGGCTTCGTTGTTTGCCATCTCGAAACTCATTATTAAATGAAGCTTAAACGAGATTTGCATAGTGAGTTTATACTTCTGCAATACGAACAAATCTGTTTTTATTTTCTAAATAACGCTAGGGAAAATAACGGGACTTTTTTTTGTTCAATTCACTTGATTACTGATGCCATTAAATAAAAAAATATTAAGGTGTCGCTTCCATTTCCAGTTTTCTATTAAATGCATTTTTACAGGTGCGTTTATACTTATGCAAAGCACTGTATGTATAGTCAAAAAATGTGCACGACTGGATCGCACGAACTTGCTCTCGTAGTTAACAATCTTAACGTAGCTTGAAATAGACAATGTGCATATGTATTGGTTCCATAACATTATGATATCATTAAAAAAAAGTTTTAAGAACTATTTAAAATATAAATTACTAGCTGACCCAGCGTACTCCGATCCGCCCAAATTGTTAATGTAATAAAAATAATAATTACGAGCCTGGCACCATTCTGCTTGATTTTATTAAATGCAATAGAAATAACTGAAGTATAACAATGTCGACGTGTTTCAATCAAACCGCAGCGATTGACGTTTCAAGCCGATTTTTTTTTTTTTTTACTGAAGTGCTTTATGGAAAACAACGTTTTTTGGTTTTATTCTCGGACGGGTCCACGTACAAAGCGGGATATTTACCGACAAGTAAGAACGCTACATACAATTGACCATGTGAGAAACATGGGAATTTAAGATTACCTATAATGCCACAAATATCCCGCAATTTTCCTCGCGAAAGCGACACGTACGGGAACCTGAAGACGCTTAAATACAAATGGTAGGTCGCTCGATTGGCAACATTTTGGGATATAGTTTGTGGCTTCGTTTTAATCCATCAAAGATTCGATGGATTTGTATGAATGTAACTCTTTGGCAATTTGATTTTGACTGACGAAATTCAATTGATCTACATCCTAGTTTTATGCAGCCAAAATCACTCGTGCCCTCAGCTTATTATGGCAACAATTCAATCAGGCCGGTCACTAAGTCAACTGGAATCACGTCATTGCCAAAACAATTGCGTGGATAATTCTGCCATTTCGTAAAGCAACTCGCTTGTTTGTTTTCAATTGAAATTTCTTCATATATCCCCATAAGGCAGACACCTTCGGGCAAGTGTTCAATTCATCTATCGGATTTTATGTTGAAATGTCAGGCAGCGTATGAAGAAAATAACCTGACAGCAAAGTAATTGCACCACTGAAACGTCTTTCATCATCTGTATATCTTTCTCTTTCAACTTGCGATTCGGTGCTTACTATGCATGTTTGTCAGCCATTGGGCACTTGACGTAGGTGGTAAAGTTACTACATTGCTGCAATACTTTCACCACCGCAGACTTCTTTGAAATGTTGTATGCAGGTACTTCATCCACTTGCAGATTCTAAGGCGATTTCAATGCAGAATGGTTCGAGCCCCTTCTACAATATAGAATCAATCTCCTTAGAGGTCAATACCAAAGCAATCTCCGATCTCGTAGGAATCCTAGTCAAAATCAGTGAAAACAGAAAAAAAAATTCCAATTCCACTGAAAGCATCAAGGAAGAAAATTCCACCATTTCCGTTTTCGAATGCTTGCAACAATTCATTGAAGATCTTGATTCAATAAGACTCGATTAAATCCATTTCTCGGTCGAATTCTCGATTAAATGCGAAGAAATGCAATAAGAAATTCCCGGATTTCCAATTTTACTGGAAATGTCTGGAATATTCCTCTATAGTGTCCTTCCTTGGGTCAATCCATCAAACCCACTGCTGAAAAACGGAAATGTGTGCATACAGAGCCACCTGTTGATAATTTTAAGATTTTCAGAGAAATAAGAACCCCCACAAGGATGTATCTCATTTGGTCCACTCATTTTCAAGTTTTAAGCCTCCGTAGAACCACGATCCATTTTGTATATAGATTTGTTATTTTAATGGCTAAAAAATTTAGAGCTCAAAATAAAGTATGCCATCTGATTTGATAAATATGAATTTATGAAAAGAAATCAAAAATCGCTGGAGCGTTAATTTTGTATTTTTTACCCATTTTCAAAGATAAAATCTGGTATGCCAACTTTTAGTATTTAATAAAATACAATTTTAAACATAATACAAACATATTCATGCACCCGTTTTCAAGATATTAAATTTTCAAAAAAAAAAAATCAAAATTTTTTTAAAAAATCAAAAATAAGTTTTTCAACATTTGTATGGAAGGTCCCGTTATTTTTGAATTTAGAGACATGATGTTTTCAAGTAGGTATTCTACAAAATAATAAGAAATCATTTTAAACCTAGTTTCAAAAATATTGACGTTTTCAAAATATTTAGTTTTCAAAACAAAAATGTTGGTTCACAATAATATAATGTTAATACTTTTGAGAAAAATACCATACAAAAATGAAACATTTCCACTTAACTGTTTTTGAGAAAATCAAAATTAATAAAATGGTTGGAGGTACCAAAAATAGCCAATTTTTGAAAACAAAAAAATTGTTAAAAATAAGCATTTCCTAATTTTAATTATTTGAATTTTTTTTTGAGAAAAATATTATTTACCTTTTTGGCGAAAAAAATTGTATGGCAGGTACCGTTATTTTTGGTCCTAAAAAAAATTTAAAAAAACGTGTGGTCAAAAACCACTATGTACCAAGTTTGAAGGAAATCCCTCCAGCCGTTTAGGATTTCCCACATTTTGATATAAAGGGTGGGCCATCTAGGGTTTTTTTTTTAAATCATAGGTTATTTTTACACTGACAGCTGTTTCCCGAAATCTTGACAGAAAGTCAGTATCATACCTTTGCGGAACGAAATCAGTCCCTTTAAAGGCTCTGCCAAACCAACGCGAAAGCGGCGCGGAACATTCGCCGACGGCAGTGTTTGTTATTGTTTAGCATTGTTTATTTCTCATTTTTGTTCTCATTGTGAATGATTCGCCCTGCAGAGCGAATGTTCCGCGTTGGTTTGGGGGAGTCGTTAAGCTTGAACAACGTTGGGAAGTATTGAAAACTTATTTGCAAGGTGAGTGCAGTGTAGCCCAAACAGTGCGTTTTTTGAAAAGAAGTTTTGTTCGAAATGAAGCACCGCGCTTCCACAATTGGCGCATCTGGGGATCAGAAAACCAACACTTGATTGATGGGAAGCTAATGCATACACTGAGTGACAGGTTGGTGCGGATTGTGGAGTGAATGGCATCATTGGACCATTTTCATTTGAAAATGAGGCTGGGAACAACGTTTCGGTCAACGGTGGGCGCAATCAGAGCCATGTAAACCGTCTTTTTTTTACTGAAATTGAAGACACGGATTTGGATGACTTGTGGTCCATGCGGGAAGGCACGCCATGCCACACAGCCCATGTCACAATCGATCTTTTGAGCACCAAATTCCCAAATCGTGTTATCTTGGCGTGGCCAATTGGCCGTCTCAGAGCTGCGATTTGACCCCTTTGGACTTTTTTTTGTGGGGAGCCGTACAGGACCGATGTCATGCCAAAAATCCGAACTATTCAAGTGAGCTACAGCCCGAAACCGTCAACAAGGTCTTCAAAAATTGGAGTGACCGAATGCGCTACTGCGAATACAGCCGAGGCAGCCACTTGAACGACGTTGTGTTCCATAATTAATGGAAATGTTTGCTCTTACTAATAAAGCCATAATACATGGAAACTATTTTATTTTGTTCATTTAATTGCATCTTTAAAAAGAAACTTGTATTTGGCCCACCCTGTATTTTTGAGGATTTTGTGATTTTCGAGTCTAAAGATATAGCTCTTGGAAATTACTGCTTAATAAGGTAAGAACCTCATATACAAATTTGCCATTAAACCAATAGCTTCGATTTGGGTTTTGTTTTTGGAGACCTAACTGAACAGTCTTGACTTTGCCAATTCATGATGAAATACTTAGCTCAGTCGTGAAAAGCAGTTATTGTTGCAATTAAATAATTATAGTTAATTGAAATGAAATTCGTCTAATAACATTTAGATATTTGTCTTTATACAAAATGAGATCTGAGAAGTGTCAGAAGCGTAGGGAATGTTTTCAGAGGAGTTCCTTTTGATTCCGAACGCTTGCGGACCACGCGACGAATAGAAAAGGACATAAGACGCAATAGAGAATTCTTATGGTTAGGTAGGTTAGGTACCTACGTGCAGTTTTTTGTATCTTTCTCGATATATCAAAAACAATACCACCAGCCTTCAAACGTGATACTTAACGGTCTGGATTTCAAAAATTCTTCAACCTATCTAACTAATTTTTGTATGTGTGATGTTAATAATGTTCACCAGCCTTTTTTCGTTTTAAAGCTGCACCCTGTTCGTCTTACAATAAAAAGGCTTCTTAAGTTAATTAACTTTAGCCTGATCTTCGACAATAAAAAACAAAATAAAAACGGTTAATATCCATTCATGTTATCTAGAATATATACCAACGTTATCATTTTATTTGTCTACCAGACATAGCACAATAGTGGATTGGAATTGCACCACTAAATCGTTTTTTCTTTCTTTCCTATTCAACCAAAAATAGGTTTTTTTTCTTTTTTTTTTCTTATCAAACATCATCTGACATCCCCTTAAAAAGCAAGCAATTCAGGAAATGAGGCACCTACTTCACAAAAAGACAGCAAAGTATACTGCCCATCAATGTCCCCTTACAAAACAAACAACACCATCGCATGAATGAGTCTTTTATTAGCTTCTCCTTTTCCTCCCTCTGTGTTTTTCTATATAATATATATGCCAAGCTAACTCACCAAAACTGTCAATTACATTTACAATTACGTCACTTTAAGTGAATTCTATAGTTGTTCTCCCCATTAATAAGTTCCTTATAGTCTCAGATAAAAATAGTGCCATTCTGTATAGCTGCATTATATTCCAGACATAGCTACCCTACCTAGTAATATGTGTTGCTAAAAAATTTAAATTTATAAAAATGACATTATCTGCTCCATTATACCGTTTGTTTTCCGCCACACGTCACAGTGCACACTCAGTTGTCAAATCAAAATAAATAACGATGATGATTTTTATGCGACTATTGTAACTTGTGTGTAGGAAATTCTGCTATGGTCGTTTTCCTTTGGATAATTCACAGTGATTGTTCTTCAATAAATTAATAGCAATCACAATTATTAATGTGTTGCTCTGAGTATCTACAAATTTAAAATTTTTGTAGGTACCTCACACTTTTTCACTTCACGTTAAAACAATTAATAATTTTTAAGGTGATATTTTACGGTTAGAATTTTTTTTTAAACTTTTACACACTCGAGAAAAAGACAGCACTTCACCGGTTAAAATAAGGAACAGACTTAAAGCTTATTAGGGAGTTATTGACACAACATGCTTGAGTTATAAAAGCCCCGCAGACGTTTGAATACTAAATTATACAAACATGAAGACAATACCCAATGAACGCACTCAGAAACTATATCTATTAACTAGAATAGATAAAAAGATACAAATCAATAAAAGCACTTAAGTTGAATTAACTCGGACACGGCACAATTTAAAGCACAAAGTATTCATGTATATTAAGGCACCTATGTATGTATGTATGTTTGTATATTGCTAAGGGTAGGTATATGTAAGTATTAAAAGTGATTTGCAACAAGTTTAATATTAAATTTTAATTCTCCGCAAAAAATGTACCTACTTTGTATACATATGTATAGAACTATCTAGAACATTAAATTGAATATATGACTTAAAGAAATGTATGTATATAGAAACATTAAATTAAATTACACAAGGGTACCCACAAAAAAATAAGAACACGAGCGGGGACAAAAAGAATTTAAACCAAAATAATAGAAGCCCTGCAGAACCGGCAGAGTTTCTGTATCTACTGACTGGCTGAACTAACTGATGAACATGTAAGGCTGGGCTGGTCGAGACTGAGAGTTCGACCGAGTGCCGTTTGCCGTTTTGGAAGAGTACTTACTAGTTAGTCATTTTCATTGTTGCCTATATAGAACCTACCATCATCATCACACAAAACAAAACTAAACATTTATGTTAACCACACCGGTCACAACATTTTTATACGCCTTCGCATTACTACTAAAGGTTTTGTATTGGGCTTGAAATAGTTTAAGTAAAACTGTATCACTATTTTTAAGGCCAGAGGATAAATTATGGTTCTAAACTTTATACCCCAGAGTTAAACCCTATTTAGCTAACCCTGGAAATAGATTTGTCTATAGTTACGTCAAAAAGCAATTTATAAGTGGAGGATGAATGCAGAAAGGCTTAAAAAGTACGGAAGATAAAATATCAAAAATAATGGTTGACATAATCCAGAGTAAACTCACCAAAATTGGTGAGCTAACTCCGGTTTAACTTAAACCCCGCACTGAAAAACTGGCCCTAAGTAAAACTAAACTTTACAAAAACTACAACTATTATTATTTTGAATATTACAATGAAATTGTTTAAAGCGTTACAATCCCACAGCAAGACTTAACTAACTTAGCTGTAAAATATTGACAGAGTGGCTTAACAAGGGGATAACCAAGGGAGTTGATAGTTACCCTAGTGTGACTACGCTATAATGCATAATAATATTTGTAGGGACATTTATGAAAGTGCATACATATGTATGTACCTGCAATGGAAATTATTATACTGATGGTTTCTATTGTCAACAAACATATTTTTTTTAATTTGGATCTGTCAAAATGGAGATTTGTATATATCACGTTTAGTCGTTCGAGACGAAGATGAAGAAAATTAAATATTAAAATTACTTCTGTTTAAAGTGGAGTGAATAAATATAATTCAATTAAAATATAAATTTTGTAGAGATACATTTTTAACGGATCTTCGTTAATCAATCACACAAAGCAAATTCCCGATAGAATCTGTCAACTTTCCATTGACCCTTTAACATAAGTTTAGGTATTTTTTCAGTTTGTGAAACATTAAGGCTCTCCCAAAACTAACGTTAAACATTCGCTCTGCAGGGCGAACCATTCGCAATAATAATAAAGCTACAATCGTGTATTTTGGACGGCCAGATAATAATCGATCGAGGAAATAATGATCAAAATGTATGTGTAAGAATTATTGGAAAACGTTGAAAATATTCATAGTCAAAATAATGTGACGTGAAGTCTTTTCAATCTATTTCTGAACCTTAAATTCGAAAGTTGATACAAATGTGTTTAATATCAAATTCCTTACAACCAAGAAAGTCGTTTTTTTTTCCAAACAAAATCGATTTTATGCTGTCAAAATAAATCTTGCGCTTTTAATTTTGCAACGGAGTTAAAAAAGAAAACAAATGTTAAAGTGTTTTAAATTGAACAATATTTCAGTGAATGATCAAAAAAACTAAACATAATTCTTCGTTTACGTTCAAGAAATAAAAATCCTATTTAAAAATATATAGACCGAGAGCCCACAGCAATTTTTAGGTGGGTGTGAACGATAGCAAAAATTTCTTTTGTTTTAAGATAGGTCCATACAATTCATATACAAATATGAAAGTCTGGCTGGTCGGGGTTGGGGCCTTTGTACGTAGGTAATGCTGTATTGAAAATGCATTTTCTTTTTCTTAAAGCCCAAGTACCAAGGGTAGGAACTTCAAAATTATTTATTTAAAGAGCTGATCGCCCTAAATATGAATACCGGGTTCAAGACTTTTCTGTGGGTCCAAATGTCTGCAAGATGCACTGAAAGATTGAAGCTTCGAGTGCGTCTTGCAGCTCTACGGAAAATATTTTGGACTCCATAGCCATGTCTAGGGCACTCATCTCTTTTATTAAATATGATTTTGAAGTTCCTTCACTGCATTTTCAATGAAATGCATTTTAAATGCAGTTATGCATACAAAGGCCCCAACCCCGACATGACAGACTTTCATATTTGCATATGATAGTATTGACCTATCTTAAAACAAAGGGAATTTTTGCTATCGTTCACACATAAAAATTGCTGTGGACTCTTAGTCTTATACAATTCCCGAGAAAACGACGACGTTCCAAAATAAGTTTTCCTTGTCTTCTAGTGAATTATTCAGAATAGATCATCGCCGTTGTGCCTGGATGGATTTTGGATTGTAATTTTTTTCTTGCTTGAATACCTACGTGCACAATTGTTTTTGTTTACAGTTATGAAACGAAATTTGGTCTTAAATTATCAAAAAAACTCGAAAAACTAAATACACTCTTTGATTTTGTGTGGCAACAAAATTCCTGTCAAATGGCACGCACCCACTCACAAAAAAAAAACATTTTTTTAAATTCCTTCTAAAAAAAAGAAAAAACTGACCCCTACCCCGTCAAAGGCTGAAAAGAAACCTGCCAGACTTTTGTCTTCGATACAACGATATATGCACCGACAAACCCTCATACTCATATTTTGGTTATCAATCCACTCCCAAAATTTGCCGTCGGCTCTTGACCTATTCGTTCGTTACCTCAAAACTCATTCACGATATACTCTGTCAATTTTCTATTGTCCGTCTTATCGTGAATGATCTCTTTTACCTGAGTGTATTTCGTTTTCTTATATTGTGGGCCAAATTTTTGTTTGATTTAAGATATTCGAATATTAATTCAGTCTATTTTAATTTTTTGAAGGATAGGTAATTATTATAATATTCATATTTTCTATTCTTTCTTGTTTTAACCTAGTACGCTGCTGATGTGAAACGAAAAATCCCATACAAAAATGACATGCCGAAATCATAAACGAAAAATTTCGTTGTGCTTTTCTTTCTGTAGTACGCTGTTCGACCAACGAAATTGATGATTATACCAAATCGGTTTGACAAGTCTCCACTCTATTTTTCACACAGAATTAATTGACCGGAGAATTAATTGTGTGCGGAAAATGACATTTAGGTTTGTTCGTGTTTTTATTTGTTGTTACTTTCATTACAGCATGGCTGTTGTTTGATTTTTTCGTTAAATTTTGTTTTATTTATTTCCAATGTGAAACTCTCCATGAATATTTTTCGCTGTGTTTTCGTAAGCATTTTGTTGTCTTTTTGGAGACACAGGAAAATTTCGTTTTGCATCAGCAGCGTACTAGGCTTTAGTAACAAACACGAATAGAATACCTACAAAGATTATAAAACTTTGGAATACATATATCAGTTTTAGTTTAAATTGAGGTAAATTGAAGAACTTAAATGGTTTCATATCTTCACCTGCAAGAACTGTAGGTAACTTGAGGTTTGTTTAACAAAGCTGTTCCGAACAGCTTGGAACAGAATATACATAACAGTATTTTCTGTAGGTACTTCTTGCCAACTAGTTCTGTTCTAACTTGTTCTGATGTTTCTATCGAATCTATGCTGTTCTGATTTGACTTTTTCCTCACTGAAAAAAAACTATTTTTTATTTTTGAGATATCAAAGTTTTACGGTATCTAAATACCAGACAACGATGACATTTTGGGGCGTTTTCATAGTCCTTTTATAGCTGGGTCTAAGTTAAGTTTAGTTGAATTTTCGGACGTTGATTATATTTTTTAAAGTTTATCATTTCAAAATATTTGAAGCTATTTGTGTAGTATAACAAGTTAATTATCTTATAAAAATATAAAACCAACAATTTGTAATTAAAATCTGTTTTTATTCATTGAGCCAAAGTTGTCTTAAACTGGAGTTTATAGCCTTATACTGGCAACCTCACTGATGCCTCACAAGTCACAATAACCTCACAACTCGTGGTGAACTCGCCTTATAAAAACATAAAAATTATGATCTGCTCCTTGGCAGATCACAACTCACGTTGTTCTTGTGAGGTTTATTATCAGAGCTTCCATAGAAAACGAAATTGTGACCGCCTTATAAGAAAACAAACTCACAACGGCAGAATAGGGTTCTTAGTTAAACCTGGGTCTATCTGCGACTATGAATATGCCCCTTTGTGTTTATCTCTTGTTTTACTTTCAAGCCTAGTACGCTGCTGAAATGAAATTTTCCTGTGGGCTCCAAAAAGACAACGAAATGTTAACGAAAACACAGCGGAAAAATATTCATGGAGAGTTTCACAAATTGCAAATAAATAAATCAAAATTTAACGAATAAATCAAACAACAGCCATGGTAAAATGAAAGTTAACAACAAATAAATACACGAACAAACCCAAATGTCATTTTCCGCACACAATTAATGTTCCGGGCAATTAATTCATTGCGAATAGAGAGTGGAAACTTGTCAAAACAATCTGGTATAATCATCAATTTTGCTGGTCGAACAGCGTACCACAGAACGAAAAGCACAACAAAATTTTTCGTTTATAACTTTGTCATGTCATTTTTGTATGGGATTTTTCGTTTCGCATCAGCAGCATACTAGGCTTTAGCAAAATATCGACAAGTTTACTGATCTATTCACAATAAATAGCGGTATTTCGCCGATATATTTTAAAAGTGCAGTATGCAGTTACCTATCTCTTGCATTCAGGGGGCAATATTTTAAACTATTTTTTGTAACATTAAAGTAAAACCTTTAGAGTGCCCCTAGCGGGAAAAATGTGGGATACCTTTGATTTTATTTCTGCTTTATGTTTTTTGGGTTGCTGAATATGTGGTTTGCGAACAAAATTTACATAAAAATTACAGTTTAAAAGTTTTTATCTGGGACAATATGTACATTCTGGTTCAAATGCATCATGAAAATTGGGCGAAGTAATACTTAATATGGGTTACCAAAATTAAAATTTTATTTGTATACAACTGTACCTTACCTAGGCAACTTTAATTCTTAATTCTGCTATCTCAACATCAAGCATTATTTTTTGACCAATAACTGAGCTTTTAGATACCAGTCTTTTCTTACGACAATCCGAAATATGAGGAGCTATAATATTCCAGAACCGATAATTTTTAATTTTAATATTTTAAAAACATGAGCAAGAACTTGAAACACTGTCGTAGGCATTATTCTAACTTTCATTGTATTCGCAAAAAAAAACCCAAAAGGTACCCTATAGAAAAATATAATGGGTACATAAGAGTTTTAGCGAGGTACCTAATGTTTTTTTTTTTTTTTGATGGGGGGTGGTGTGTATAAGGGTATAAAAACAGAAATTGAATTGTGTTACACAATAACAACATATAGACCCAAACACACACTATGGTTAGAAGTAATCAGTCAAATGATTCAGCTGGGCTGCACTTTTGTAACCGGTGAGAATTTTTTTCACGATGACATCCACATCATATGCTTGAACAATTATGAACAGGTTCTTCCGTACCATGTGCGCGTGACTTTTTTTCAGTTTTTTGTTTTGGTTAAGTTGATTCCATGGAAAAGAGAGAAAAACAAAACAAATAATTTAGCATTACGTACCTATGCTAGAAGAAGAGAATTTGAAAAGAATGTTATTGTGAATTAATCTTAATGTTAAGTTTATTTAGATAATAGAATTCTGTTAACAGATAGGCATAAATTGCTGAGGAATAATCGTAACCTACATAAATACAATGGGGCGATAATACTCGTAAAAAATCCCATTTCTAATAAAACGCTCTTTGGAACTTTTTACAACGAATAATTAATTATGTTGAAACGGATCAAAAAGAACAATACAATAAAATTTCAGTTTATTAAAAACCTTAAATGCAATTAAATAATTTAGGTACTCTTTTTAAGTTATTGTTTTGCAGCAGTGAAACAAAAATTAAATGCAATATAAGTCGATATATCGCTTTTTCGCACTTGAAAATAAAAATTATTTGTCACTTATCACATTCTGCACTAAAATGTGGAGGAGTCAGAACGAGTGACAAACATTATAATATATCAGTTTGACTCTACATCGCTTTGGAATTTAAGATAATTTTATGTAATACTTTTCTGTTACAGTTTCTTATGCGCTAACCTGAAAATAAAACTTTGTTTATGAAATGATTTTTAGTTGTATATTCATTGCATTGGAAATAATTTGGAGGTGGAAACAGTACAAATTTTCTAAAAGCTATCTATTGCATTGGAGTGCTTGAAGTATTCTCATTTCAATGTAAATTTATTATCAAACGTATTCTTTATCTGAAGTTAAGCTGTTTTTTATTTGTTAAAAATATTTTTAAGGTCGCGTAATACACTGAAAAGGTAATGCTTTCAGAAAGCGTTTTGAAAATTTCGATTTTAAAATTTTCCTGAAAATGCTTTCAGAGAGCAGTCACATTATGGAAGAAAAGTGATGATAGAAGAGCAATTCGGGTGGAAAACATACGTTCGCTTTCAAGAAAGCAGGGGCTTTTGAATTGCCAACTACTCTGCGTCTAAGCAAACAACAAAAAAAATTCGAATAGAATTGATTTTCGGAATGAAATACAGAGTAGGGCCCAAAATTTGTTTTCTCAAATTGATTTGCTTTCTTGAAGAAACTATCATAGATAAACAATATATATATATTGTTTATCTATGGTACTATTCAGGTCGTTATACTATGAAAGTTCGAAAAAAAAAATTAAAAATTAAGTTAAGTATACAGTTTAAGAAGACCAACTCGTCCGATTGGGCGGTTTCCGAATAGAGAGACAGGCTGAATTATGCTTCACACTTTGTTTGTTTTCCTTAAAATCGTAGTGTCAAATTGCAAAACAACCAAAAATTTCTTTTATATATTTTTTTGATCAAAGTGTCATAGTTATCTTCATAATTACTGAACCTTGTTGATCGTATACAGCTGCATGAATGCTTACAATTTTGATTGATTTGCATTTTAGCTAATGTCCTTGTTTAGGTAGTCTTGATTTTACCATTCATACAACTTCGATAACCGTTAAGAAGATGCCATGAGAACCCAGTTCAAAAGGCAATAGTACAAGACGTTCCAACACTATCGCGGAAGAAAGTGTTGGATGAAACAAATGCAACGACACCTGCATTTAGTTGGTCTTAGACATGGAATAATCCAAAACCGGGAGGCCTGATGTGGCCCTACTATGAAACTCGATTCTACTATTGATTGTATTCGAAAGTTATTTGCGATTCTACTTTCAAATGGTAGGTACTCTCTATAAAAGTAGAATCGAACGACGGTAATGCCAATTTATTTAACATGAAATTTCCGATTTGCGAACGACATAACCCAAAAAAAAAAAACGTTACAAATGACATAAACAAAAAAAAAAATTGGAAACCGAATTAAACGTGAAACAATAAAATAATAACAAATGACAAACAGTGTCGCAATTTGGTTGGAGTCGAAAGAAAATGAACAAATTGAACGAAGGCGGATTAGAGATAAATCTAACATAATAGAGCTCAGCGACAAAAAGGTTTTTCTATTGGGTATTTATTTAAAGGCATTTTTAATCCAATAAAATAACTTTATTTCCGCTTTCTTAAAAACTTATGGTACATATGGTGCATTTATTTGTTTAAATCTTTGGATTTTTGTCTGGCTTCGGGTGTTTTTAAATACACATTCGACATATCTGGATGCTTATGGTCATACATTACCTACACCATAATCTGAAACTGCGAGACTTTTTTGTTTGCACTTTAGATGATTCCCTGGTACAAAAAACATACAAATTATACATACATACATATTACTATGTTTATGAAATACTAGCGGACCCGTGCTCGCGTTGCTTCGCAGTTTTAAGAATGAAAATTAGTTTACTGTTGGGATACAAACCGGGCCTCAATAAGACTATTTCGTCGACAAAGTTTTTAAAAATAGATTTTCCGATGTTTTTTTTTAAACTTCCGGATACACAACTTTGTTAATTGGGTGTCTATTTTGACATCACTTATAATACGCATGAATTAAGCTTGCGAATTTGTTTTTTTCAATATTGAAAATATTTAATTAACAGGTTTTTCTTGAAATACACGCTTTTTGAATGATTTGTATAAAATTTGTTGTTTCCTTAAAACTAAGGAAAAGCTTAGCTTGTAACACCCTCATGACAAATTATTTGTTCTTCAATAATTTGATTTAAATATTGGCTATACCGATTTTTTAAATTTAATCTTAAAGCGCAAAGCATATTTTAGCGCGAGGATAGAATCCTGTAAACAATTAATATTTAATTTTTTTCTAGAAGAATGCACGCTTCAGACACTTTTTGTACGATTGAATTAAAGATTTACATTACTGATCAAATACTTCTTTTTTCAACACCCTTGGCAAATAAATTAATCTGTAATTATTCTGTTTAAAAATTTACCAGTTCGAATTTTATTCAAATAAAATAATATAGAGGCTACCAAGTAAAACAAATGATTTAATTTACTTTTAATCTGAAAAAAAAAATTTATTAATAACTAATAAAATTGATACTTAAAAATTTGATGCATAAAATTATTTTACATACCGTTTTTTTTTATTAACTTATATTTATATTAATGAAGTGCTAATTTTGTTCAGACCTGTTCGGGAGCGTGGATAATGGCATTTCTGAGAGACAGATACTTTTTGTATGAATTAAATTCAATTTTACAACTGAAAAAATACTTCTTTTTGAAACACCCTTATATATCTGTTGGAGAATGTCAGTTATTTTTTTCAATAATATTGTTCAAGTTTAAGAGAATGGCTTTTCTGAGAGTCTCGCTTCAGATACTTTTTGTATGATTTACATAAAATTTTACATTAAATTGAACAAATGATTCTTTTTGAAACACACTTATATTTCTGTTGGAGAATATAAGTCAATTTTTTCAATAATATGGTTTATGTTTAGGTAAAAGTGTTTCCTGAGAGGCACCTTATATTGAAAAAATATAATTTAACAATTATTATCTAGAAGAATGCACGCTTCAGATACTTTTTGTATGATTTACATAAAATTTTAAGGTGAAGCCGTACGTGATAAATTGGACGAAGATGGTGTACTTTACATATGATGCATTTGACCATTTTAATAGTAAATCGAACATGGTATGACTTAAATATTTAAGTAAACTCTAAATATTGGACTTTTGATGAATTGAGATTCTTTTTTTTTTCATGTGTTGGTTCATTATTTAAAGTCATCTCCAAATTATACTATCGGTAATGCCAATTGTATTTAAAAGTTTTATTTTATCAGCACTATAGTTTGAGTTTCATTCTTACTACTTTGAATTGAGAAAAAAATATTAAAGAAAATATTAAAGATCAGGCATCTCAAAAATAAAAAAAAATTCACTCAAAATAAAATAAAATTATTGAAGGAAAAAAGAATTCATATGTTAAATAAAAAAGGTTTGTAATAATATACAATAATATTTTTAACATTGTTGATCGTGAAATTGTTTCATTTTTACAATCTATTTTTTCTGATGAATAACCATCATCAATGTCTTGGATAACAGTGCCTTTGGTGGCCTGCATTTGGAAGGCCACCCACCAAAGGTCCAAGAAAATGTTAACGTTGGCACCTTCCTGACAATTATACATCCTCTTAGCAGAGCAACGACCCAAAAAAACAGTTATTAAGAGTCTTAGAACGCACAACGCGGTTCACTTAGTGTACTGGTGTCCAACAAAAACTGTTGAAAAACATCTAAAATGAATCATGAATACGAAAAATTTAATCTTCATTAACTAATGTCCATCTCATAATCTTAACTATTGGGTATAGCTCCAACATGTCCATGTTAACCCTATTTTTTGCATTTTATTTGTTTTTTTGTTGCACTGTTTTAAATTTTTGAAAATAAATAATAAGCCTATGTTCATTCCCTGTATCCAAACTCTCGTTGATAATTTTTCATCAGACGGAATTAACGGGAATCATTCATTCGAATTTCAAAAATGCTGCTGCTAAAAAAGAAATTCAATCATTTACCCATATTTCAGGGCCGTCAACTTCGCTGCAGATTTGCGAAATACAGCTGGTTCAAAAAAAAAATAAATTATTATTACTGGGCATAATTTTGTATTAAAAAAGTGCAACAAAAAACAATTTAAATGCAAAAAAAGTGATTTAAATGACAATGGTTAAATGAAACTTTTATAGGGGTTGGAAACGTTTTATTTTCATAATTCATTCTGGACAACAGTACCTTTTTGGTGACTTGCATTTAGTAGGCTGTCCACCAAAGGTCCAAGAAAATGTTGACATTGGCACCTTCCTGATGATTAAACATACTCTAAGCAGTGCAACGACCCAAAAAAGAGTTAAAAAAGAGTTAGAGTCTCAGAACCCACGAAGCGTGTTACTTAATGCACTGGTGTCCAACAAAAACTGTTGAAAAAAGTCTAAAATGAATCATGAATACGAAACATTTCATGTTCATTAACTAATGTCCAGCATTTTCATAAAAACACTATTTTTTGCATTTTAATTGTTCTTTGTTGCACTTTTAAAATTTTTGAAAATAAATAATTAGCCTATGTTCATTCTCTACATCAAAGCTCTCTATCCACAAATTTTCATTCCAATCATTTCAGTATTTTCTTAGATAAAGTGGAACAAACAGACGCACAAACATTCTTTCACATTTATAATATTATATGTATTAAGATTAAGATTTATGAATTATTATTTTATAACTTTTTTTCCTTACATTCTGAAAAAAAACTTCTTCAATGTACCTTCTCGCAAACACATTTGATGTAGAATGATTATTTGCGAATTCGCAGGAATTTGACATTAACTTTAGCAAAACGTAGTACTAACTTTGGTCTTAGAAAACAAAATGAAAATTTGGCAGTACTAGAGTTATTCGATTTATATGATAGAACTTACTTATACAGGGTGCCCCGTAAAGAATAGATAACCCTGAAATGCCTCATAGTAGAATTTATGGCCATCCTGGAAACTGATAAAAAAAAGTTCTATCGCAACCACAAGAAAAGATACATGCATTTTTTTGTTCAGTGCATTATTTTTTGCCTTACTTTACACTTTTGAATACCACGACAACAAATGAATGAATTCCACCGTTTTTTTTCGTAGCAATATTTATGCATTTTTCTTATACCTGAGTTGATTTAACTTTTCAAAAAAAAAAATTTTTCACATTTTGCATTGAAAATAAAAGTTAAATAATTTTTTTCTCTAAGAAGTCCAACAGTTATTATAATTTTCTTCTACTAATGTTCTGGCACAAATAATGTTAAATATTGCTACGAAAAAAAAACGGTGGAATTCATTCACTTGTTGTCGTGGTATTCAAAAATGTAAAGTAAGGCAAAAAATAATGCACTGTGGTTGGGATAGAACTTTTTTTTTATCAGTTTTCAGGACGGCTATAAGGTCTACTATGAGGCATTTCAGGGTTATTCATTCTTTACGGGGCACCCTGTAGAATAACAGAGTTCCGATTTTGCGAATTCGAACAGTTACATTTTAGAATCGAGTTTCATAGTAGGGCCCCTGTCGACGTTTTCTGAGGTCAACCAGGCGAACCCCACAAGTGGAACCTTAGGTGAAGCAGTTGAGTGGGAGAGTTGTGGTCCCCCTCGAGATCATGACAATCAACGGCTAAATGAAGAAGAAGAAGACAACTCCGTTAACCCACTTAGGTATGGTGGGTAGTGTGTAGTTTTTTGGACAACTGTACCTTTGGGTATCTCGCTTAAGGTTTTGGCCTTTTTGATGTGGTCTTTTTAAACATATTTTATTTCCTCTAATAATTATTTGTTTCAAAATTGAAGAAAAATACATTTTTTTTTTAAATGTGAAGTGATCGGTATTGTTAAAATAGGGGGCTGGGTCAGGTCCACATTTTCTTCCAAACAATTTTTTTTATATCTGCTACAGTCCTCGAACTACGACCTTTCAAAGGTGTCTTATTACGTTACATTTACTTCCAAATTTTGTAACGTTAAAGGACACCTTCGAAAGGCCGTAGTTCGAAAACTGTAGTATATATACAAAAAATTGTTTCAAAGAAAATGTGGGCCTAACTAGCACTATCATACGCACAGAAAAAATGTTATGCTTTGGCTGGAAGTTTTTCAAGTTATGAGCAACATTTGTGTACGAATGCGACTATTGGTATCCTTGGCCGTGACCATATTCATCCCACGTCAACGTTGGCTTTCCAACCATATACATTTTATTGAAATCGGTTGAATACTTTTTGATAAGATGGTATCACAAATTTTCAATTAGGCTATTTATATGTATAGATTGCATGACAGCTTTCAATGAAGTATTTTTTGTAATTCAAAGTAAATGTAATGGGGCATATTCATAGTCGCACATAGGCCCAGGTTTAACTAAACTACAATTTAAGACAATTTTGGCTCAATGAATACAGACCGATTTTAATTACAAATTGTTGGTTTTATATTTTTATAAGATAATTTACTTGGTATACTATACAAACAGCTTCAAATATTTTGAAATGATAAACTTAAAGAAATAGAATCAACGTCCAAAATTTCAACCAAAGCTATGTTTAACTTAGACTCAGGTCTAAAATGACTATGAATACGCCCCAATGTATTTAGGTATGTACATCAGTTTGTATGTATTTTCGAAACGTGCTGATTTTTTTTTTTTTTCAAAAGTTTGGTTCTTAAGGAAATACTCACTCAACTTCGGTGGAATTACACTTCACAAGAGACGCCGCAAACCATTATTTGTATGAAATTGGGAAGTGTAGTTCCACTGCAGTGCAGTAGGGCGATTCTAGAAAATGGAGCGGATCGCTTTCAATAGTGGATTTATAATTTCTTATTCTAAAAAGCGCTCTATAAAACCAACAATTTGTAATTAAAATCGGTCTGTATTCATTGAGCCAAAATTGTCTTAAACTGTAGTTTAGTTAAACCTGGGTCTATCTGCGACTATGAATATGCCCACTGATTTTTTCTCCGCACTACCATACAAAAATAAAGTCTTATAAAAACCTCAAACCATCAAGTGTAAAAGGATGTGAGACGGTTATAGAGACAATCGGAAAAAAACAAGCTGTCAGATAACTTAATTCTATATTTAAAATAGCTGATATACACTCTTTCTATTCTACCTACAGAAATGGAAATTTTTAAAGAAAAAAATTATTTTTTGTAAAAATATCATCTTTTTATTTTTTATTGCAAAATAGATATACATATAAATCATAAAATATTTGTTTATGGTAAATAAAATCTTATTTTTGTTTTATTTTAAATTAATAATTACATTGCAAAGAAAAACCGGAAACATTTATAGAGACGAAAATACAAACAAATGCGATAAAAATTAATTTAGCATAACATTTTATTAGAGCAGTTGTACACTAAATATAAAATAAAAGAATCGATATATGCGTGTGTGTGTGTGTTAAGGCAAAAAAAAAACAGGCAAAACTATTTATAATGTAAAATAAATTATTCTATAACACATCCTAGTTTGTATTTCATGAACTGCTTTGTTTTTGTTTGTTTATAGTCACATCGTCATTAATATTTTTTTTTTAAATTTGATTGGCACTAATCGGAAGTTTAAGTATTAATTAATATTTTTTTTTAATAATTTTATGTTATACAAAAAAATAACATGAGTTTTTTTGTTTTTAATGTTTACAAATTAACAAGTAACATTGACATATGTTTATAAAAAAAATGTTGACTTGAATTTTATGTTTTTAATAATTGTTATTTAGTTTTTTTTTTTTTAGTAATCAAGTTTTAAACTTTATTTTTTTTTTATAATAATTGCTATATTTTCAGCCAAATAATAATAATTGCTTTATTTTCAGCCAAATATTTTATCAAAGCATGCATGGCAGTAAGGTTTGTCGTTCTGTTCCTTGAAGGTTCCCTTATTAAGTTGTTTCAAACAAAAGGCACACACGAAATGCTCAGGATGGAATTTCTTGAACATTGCAGTAATACAACGTCCAGTTATTGGTTTCGAGCAGCCAGCACATAGGGAACCACGTTTCGCATGGTAGTGAGTCTCACAATAGGGAAGACCTTCGTGGTCAAAGAATGAACCACCTTGGAAGGGTCGTCGACAGTCCTGAAAAGAAATAAATAAATACGAAATGTTAAGAAAATTTTATAAAAGTATATTTTTAATTTAAAAATTGTTAAATTTATTTCAATTTGTTGTATCGTCACTAGTTTATTTTTTTTTTAAACAAAACTCAAAGTCATGGACATCGAGTCACGGACATTCTTCTGATTATTTTGTTTTTAAGGAAATTTTTGTTGTTGAATTCTTGCCAATTGGTATTCAACGCTAAACAAATTGTCATACTTTTTCTTTCAGATATAAATGACAAGTGAAAGTAATTACATATTTTCTAAACAATATTCCTACGTGTATAGAAACGTATATTGAACAATTAAGTCCAAACAAAAAAAAAATATTGATACAAAATTTATCTATTTAAACAAAAATTATATATTGTGTACAAAAAAAACAAGAGAAGCCAACGACGGCATTTAGTCGAGTGTAAATAATACTTTTGGAATGTTTCCAAAATCAATACGACTTTGAGGGAAACATAAATACAAAACAAAAATATATGTACTGTGCATGTCTTTTAAATAAATAAATTTAATATTTTTGTTTCTATTTTGATATAAACAAAGAGTTTATGAGACAGTTTATTTAAATCTTCCGCATTTAAGTACGCCATACATTTTCTAAAATAAAAAAAAAACAACTTTTTAACATCGACTTTTTTTTTTGAAAAATTATGATAAATTAATTGACAGTTTGTGATTCTTTTTTTGATTTTATTTGGCAGCTGAACAACTTGCAAGCTTGAAACAAACAGCGATAGTCATTAAATTAATATTTCAAACTATCCTAATTTGTAAGCGCCTGATGTGATACTTTTATTTTTGTATTTTTTGGGAATAGAGAATTTTTGTGCAGGTTCTAACAATATTTATGGAGTATGTATTTGCAAGTTTGAAGAAAAAAATACAAATATTTTCTATCAGATCCGGACGGCTAAAACGAGAAGCATATTTGTATGACTAGAGTCATATTCTTGGTAGTAGCCCTGAAAAAAAACACGCAATATTAATTACGCTACGAGCTACTACTTCAATAGAGTAAGTATCTACTGCTTTCTTAAGAAAACAAAACAAAGAATAAAAATAAATAAATAATAAGAGTTCAGCAAAACAACAAACATAATATATTTCTCAACGAAACTTGAAAGAGCTAATCTTTTTCTTCAAAGTTCAATTTAAATAGATCCACTACCTCATTAATTCTGCAAAAAATCCTTTAGTTATTTAAGCACTTTTTATTTTAATTATGGAAGCTCTAATAACTATAACTACAGATTTCTCGGACAGTAAGAGGTATTTTAGAAGTTGAAACTGAATTTTGAAGAAAAAGAATAGTACTTACAGGAAGCGTTAAAAATTTTATTGTAAAAAATGATGCCGTGTTAACTATCATAGCCTTAAATATAGAAAAAAACATTTTTGGTCTTCATTTTCTAACGAGACTATTTCGACTTCCTGACATGGATCAAATATGAGGTCAGATTCGAGTTGAGGGCGCAAAATCGTGCTGATCAGTAAATTAGTTAAATATAAAATCTCATTCTGTACATTGTTCGCTTTTGAAATGGAGGCCAAAACAATTTTTTTTTTTTTAATAACAGACCGCTTGTAGCCATGCAGTAATTTTTGTTTTGAATAAGTAACTGCTCAAAAACGACCTACCTAATATATTCACTCTTAAAATATCACTAGCATTTTTTTGGATTATAAAATCAAACAAAATAGAGAATATAATGTATGTGGAGGTTTTTTTTTTTTTTAAACATGATGTTATGCAGGTAAGTCATGTTACAAAAGCATTTTCAGCTTGTACCAACGTGCGCCATTTTATAAAACCTTAGGAACGTTCACGAAACCTGCAGTAGTACCCGAGTACTTATTACCACCATTTCAAAAATTAAAATTTGTATACAATACTTAATGGAAGAAATCAAAAAACTACAACGCTGTGATAGTTTTTGTTAAAATTATTAAATGTCCATTATTAACATTTTTAAAAAAATATAAAGGGTCCGCCAAATAACTTTTTGCATCATCAACATCGAGTGTAGCTTCGGCTGGGTGGCACGTAGCGCCGTCCTGTTGAAACCAAATGTTGCCAATATCCTCCTCTTCAATTTTTGTGAACAAAAATTCGTTCAACATGGCCCGATTACGATCGCCATTGACTGTAACGGCCACTCCTTGCTCAGTTGAAGAAAAATGGCAAATCCGCACCAAACAGTGACTCGTTATGGTAGCTCTAATAACTATAACTACAGATTTCTCGGACAGTAAGAGGTATTTTAGAAGTTGAAACTGAATTTTGAAGAAAAAGAATAGTACTTACAGGAAGCGTTAAAAATTTTATTGTAAAAAATGATGCCGTGTTAACTATCATAGCCTTAAATATAGAAAAAAACATTTTTGGTCTTCATTTTCTAACGAGACTATTTCGACTTCCTGACATGGATCAAATATGAGGTCAGATTCGAGTTGAGGGCGCAAAATCGTGCTGATCAGTAAATTAGTTAAATATAAAATCTCATTCTGTACATTGTTCGCTTTTGAAATGGAGGCCAAAACAATTTTTTTTTTTTTAATAACAGACCGCTTGTAGCCATGCAGTAATTTTTGTTTTGAATAAGTAACTGCTCAAAAACGACCTACCTAATATTTTCACTCTTAAAATATCACTAGCATTTTTTTGGATTATAAAATCAAACAAAATAGAGAATATAATGTATGTGGAGGTTTTTTTTTTTTTTAAACATGATGTTATGCAGGTAAGTCATGTTACAAAAGCATTTTCAGCTTGTACCAACGTGCGCCATTTTATAAAACCTTAGGAACGTTCACGAAACCTGCAGTAGTACCCGAGTACTTATTACCACCATTTCAAAAATTAAAATTTGTATACAATACTTAATGGAAGAAATCAAAAAACTACAACGCTGTGATAGTTTTTGTTAAAATTATTAAATGTCCATTATTAACATTTTTAAAAAAATATAAAGGGTCCGCCAAATAACTTTTTGCATCATCAACATCGAGTGTAGCTTCGGCTGGGTGGCACGTAGCGCCGTCCTGTTGAAACCAAATGTTGCCAATATCCTCCTCTTCAATTTTTGTGAACAAAAATTCGTTCAACATGGCCCGATTACGATCGCCATTGACTGTAACGGCCACTCCATGCTCAGTTGAAGAAAAATGGCAAATCCGCACCAAACAGTGACTCGTTTTGGGTGTATCAGCTTTTCAATGTATGCGTGCGGGTTTTCTGTGCCCCAAATGCGACAGTTTTGCTTGTTTACATACCCGCCAAGATCAAAATGAGCTTCATCTGAAAAGATGATCTTTTTTGGCAAAATCGGCAAAGTAATGTCGCAATATTTCCCAGCGTTGTTCAAGCGTATACACAACCATATTCGTTCAGCGGAAGGATATCACTTATTATCTGTCAAATCAGACATGAGCTAAGTGTTACCATTCACGAAATAAGCACTAGTTGAAAAACGTTAGATGGCGGACCCTTTATTCAAATGTATTACAACTTTTTTCATATTTAATAAAGACTAAAGTCGGGGAAAATCCGATGAAACGAAGGCACAATTATCTTTTTATTTGTATATAAAGAAGACAAGTAGTGACCACAAAAAACCGGCTTAACATACAAAACAACAAAAAAAAAATCCTTGAACACTTCACTCTCTCAATTCACTTCAAAAATATTATAATCGGTAAACTTGCAGTATGCAAATAAGTGCGAGGGCATAAAACAGCATTTTTAAGTAATTTTTTGGGTACTTGCTTTTCGATTGCGTTTTTTATTAAGTAAGTCTGATTTCTTTTCTCAAATTTTGAAGAATAAAAAAAACTATTATTATGAATTCGCGCTGAAATAAAATTTTAGACCATAATGCGCCATAGTCAATAAAATGAGAAATTGGAAAATATACAAAAAAAAAAAAACTGTTGCAATGGGAGCTGTACAGTACTAATTCTATTAGACATAAAACTGAATACTTAAAAAAAGACAGTCGTTATTGAAATGTGAACTATGAGTTTCAATAAATCGAATAAAAAAATAATTGTTTTGAAAATTTTGGTATACAATTCCATTGAAAGAAGAAAATTGTATTTAGAGTTAAGCTAAAGTTTTCATTTAACAAGCGGATTTTATTAAAATGTTCTTGATTGACCTAAGAGACGAAAATTCTTCTGGTGGAGTGATTGGTGGAGTCCAAAACATTGTTATGCGATAAAACCATAAAATAAGTAAACGATGTTGTCCAGAATAAAACATTTAATTATTTAAATTTCTTTGGGAAAAGAATATAAAATTGTAATTGTTTTTTTTTTTGTGTTTTTAATTTTGTATCTCTGACTTTAAACTAACGGGTCAAATAAGAACCATAATACAAACAACTATGCTTTTGAAACTTTGAAGGAGAAGGGTTGTTAAGAAATGGGTTAGAAACCGAAAAAAAACTATTTTTATTACTTTCAAACGTGATCTGCTAGAGCAATTTATATATCGCTCATTAAAAAGAACAAGGTCATAACTCAAAAAACATCAATTTTGACCTAATGATACAGTTCAAACTCATTTACTATAAACTATTTTTTGGCAAAACGTCATTTCTAGAACTGAAAAATTAAATTTAAAAAAAATTTAATTTATAGAGCATCATTTGTCGTTATATACACTGTCACTTTTAAATATTTTTTGTGGAATACTGGCTTTTTTTCATTTACGCAGGAAACTTTGAAGTAAAAACAGTATAATAAATATTTTAAACGTGTCATATTTTGCGATTAAACTTTAATTAATAGCACTACCAAGAAAAAAAAAGTAGATACAAATGAAGATGATTATGAAATACAGTCATGCAAACTTTAAATTGCGATTTCTGAAGTTTGACGTTTTTGAGTTATGACGTTGTTCTTTTTAATGGGCGATATTTCAACTTAACAAATTAGTTTGAATTGATATGCTCCTTTAAGGTGCTGCAACAGTTTTGTCTTCAAAAAAAAAAAAAGAAAGCGTAATGGTCACGCTGGAGGTCTGGGTTCACTTCTCAGCCTCGACCACCTAAAAACTAAAAAGTTTTTTTCAGGGCTACTGCCTCTTGCGAGGAATTGACAAATCCTCCAAGAGTTTCACTTGTCATGAATAAGTGCTTCTCGTCTAGAAGCCGTTCGGCTTCGGCAAAAAATTGTAGGCCTCTTCCATTCCTGTCGACAACCGACACGAGTTGTAAGTTACTGGACCATGGTTATTCACGAGCCGTTGCGCCACCCAATTTATTTATGTATTTCATTCTAACTTGGTGAAAAAACGTTAATTTTGTCTCTACAAAGTCTATAAAATAATATAAACTGTTAGCCAAAGATAGAATTAAACCGTTTGTTTTACCAGATTGAATAAGTTAAGGTGATCTTTCTAAAGTAAGATGCTATAAAGAGAACAAATGCTTAGGCTGAGGAATATCTCAACATTTCTGGACAAAATAGATCTGGTTAAATACAGGATCTAAAATGATCTTAGCGTTTGATAACTTCAAACAAGATGCATCTATGTAATAGGTGACATATTCATAATTGGACCATTAACATATACAAAAAAAACTAAACTCGGTAACTGTAGGGATCAAGAGAAAGAAAATATGCCTAACCTTGTCCTTATATTCCGTTTGAACTCATAAAGACGTAGGTTCTTTCAAGATTTTTAATAATATGATCCTGGCTGGCAAGCACAGCAGGTATTCTTTATCAGAAGCCAAAAATGGTCAAGCGATTAAGGAGGAAATCTCCAAGTTGTGTTGGTGTTACCATGGACAACCTTTTGATGGCTTTTATTTCTGAAATAATTAAACAATGACATTGGCAATCAATCACTTAACAAATATTCTTAAAATAAATTAATAAATTTCTCTATTCTAAGCAAACAAAATTATGAGTTAATTGTAAATCAAATTTATTATCCGTAAAATTTTATCTTTAAGAGACATACTCAATGAAATGATCTCAAAAGAAAGAATTTCTTAAAATTCTCAATTCAAATAAAAATCTAAAATTTAAAAACGAAAAAATTATTTCTATGACATCTTGAATTTTGCATATAGCTACAGCAGATTTAATAACCAGAATATTTTCAAATGTCAAATGTGTCCACACCTGACCACAATTATAAATCAACAACTACTACTACTCTTTGAATATTTCTGGCATTTGTCCAGAAGCATATAACATTTTTGTACATGCGTTTATAAAAATACATTGCAACTACATAACCTCGTCATAATTTTGAAACTGCAACTACATAACCTCGTCATAATTTTGAATATAGCCTTGACTTTAAACCGTAAATATAAACAAAAAAAACTTCAATAACTTGCAAACAAAAAAAAAAAAAAAATAACAAGGTCAATAACCCCTGCTTATAAACTACCTACAGAAACCTATTCAAAAAAATAAACCTCAAGGTTCGATCTGTCTAAGACTGACCTACAACAACGACTACGTACCGCCGGCCGGCAGTGTCGATAAGCCCCACACCACCCTTCAAGACAGTCAATGCCAATGACACCTGTTTTTCTACTAAGGACAATGTCATAGCATACATTGCCTCTAGACCCCTTGCAGATGAGGAAATTTTGTCTTTTGCGAGTTTCAGTTTCCTAGGAAAGAAGAGACCCCGAAGCATGGGGAACACACCATTCCTCTTCCCCCGCGTCTCTCCTAAAAAAACTGAAAACCCCAAGAGAAAAATCTCCTCGCTGAAAGGGATCCTAGCAGAACAACAGGCACAATGCACTGAACTAATCTACCTAACACAAATTTCAAAGACAGAATCTTTGGGTTTCCACTTGTCTTTGAGAAAACGCAGTGTTACAAAGCAGAGTGTCTGATACCAAAAGAGATCATCCACCCTGTTTGTCAAAGAGCGTTTTTCTAAGGCAAGTGCAAATCTAGCATAAGAGATTCGCTTCAAAATGTCCCTAAGCTAAATGTTTGTGGTTGTGTTTTGGTTTTTGGTTTTTGTTTTTTTTTTTTTTTTTTTGGTTTTTTGTTGCTTTTTTTTTTATTTTTTTTATTATTATAAATAAATATATAAATTTACAAGTTAACAATAATAAAAACCCTAATAGTTAATAATAATAATATAAATAAATTCTTATAACCTAACAATAAGTTTTAGTGCATTTTTCCAATTTTTTTTTGTTTTGTGATTGTTTTAATGTCAAATTTTTAAATAAATTTACTAAATAAATAACGATATCAAAATAGTTTTTTATCATTTTGCTGAAAGAGAAAATATAAACAATTTCAAGGGGCATATTTTTTTAGGACAGAGACCATCATTTTTTTAAATTTTTCTTGCCAAGGCACAGATCTGCTTTCATTGACTCTTTCGTCTCTTGCAGCTCACAAAATTGAGCACCAAGAGATAATTGTACAGACAAATTCTGTTCCCCTCTGTAAGGATATGTGAATTATTCGATTCACCTTGCTTTCGGGAATTTGAATTTGATTCGCTTTGAATTCAAACACCACAAATTTAGAACGCATAGGTGCAACGAATTATAATTCAATCCTCACGGATGGCAGAATAAGACTAATAAGAGTTTAAAAGCAATCGGCCAAGTCATGATCAATTGGTGCTAACATCTAGGAACTGTTGATATAGGTGCCGAACGAAGAGGAAGAGTAAAATCGATTTCAAACAAATCGAGTGATAGACATTTTATATTTATAAAAAAAAAGAAAAACAAATCGTACAAATTTTACGATTCACACCAAAGAGAAAAGAGCTGAGTAAATTTGTTTGTTAATCTAATCCTATTCCTCTTCATCTACACCCACACATGATGGACAAACAGGTTTGCCTTCCATGGCGTAGAAAGACTTGCCTCGAACGGCTTTTTTGCAATCCTAAAATATAATTTTTGAAATAAAAAAAGAGGAAAATTATAGAAAAATCAATCACAAAAATCCACTTGCGGATACTTACCCTGCAAACAAAACAATCTGGATGCCATTGTGAGTTCAATGCTGAGATATAATTCTCCATAATTGCACGATTGCAACCATTGCACTTGGGTGCAAACATTTCATAGTAGTCGGTGCGACAATATGGCTTGCCATCACGCTCATGGAAACCATCTTCACCAAATTGCTGTCCACATTGGGCACAGAAGAAATGTTCTGTATGCCAGGTCTTGTCCAAAGCTGTGACGCATTTCTAAAAAAGAGAGAGCAAATTTAAAAATTATAAAAATAGATATGAAAAATATATATATATATATTTACATCCAAAATAGCACCATTACAATAGGCACAACGTGGGCTAAACAAATTATGATAGTCCGGCTCGCAATAGGGGAAACCTTCACGTTCAAAGAAATTACGTGTACCCAATTCTTGGCTACAATGATTGCATGTAAAATGCTCTGGATGCCAAGTCTTGCCCAAAGCTGTAATTACTTGGCCAACAATTGGTTTCTCACAGGCATTGCAGCAGCCCTTTTGAACAGTATTAACACCTTGACGAGACATATTTGCTTGTAAACTACCAAGCATAGAATCTAACTGATCGCCTCCAACTATATTTGCCGCTGCTGGTGGAGGTGGTGGTGGTTGATGATGGATGTCTTCAACGATTGTTTCAGTGATTTCGGTTTGAGTTAGATGGGATATGCCTTTGTTGGGTTTGGCGTAATCCGTAACAACAGCCTGGTGATGATGCGAACCTGAGTTGACCTGCAAGAAGAAATACAAAATGTATTAGTTTTTGTCTTTTTTAATTTTGGGTGAAAAAGATAAAATTACTACGACATTTTAATCAAAATAGAACGTCTTAGATGATTTTTGGGGTGAAAATAAAGGAAAACGTCAACAAATAGCGAAAAAAACAACTTTTTAATATTCCATGACTATCGAAAACCGTAATATTTCCAAAGGTCTGTTCATTTCCTCTGAACTTTTGAGATTTATGTGCATTTTAGTCCAAATGTGTTTTTTTTTTATATGAACCTGACAGGAATTTGGACTTAAATGCACAGACAATCCAAGAAATTCAGAGTAAGGAAGCAGATCTTATAATTTAGGACTGTCAAAGTGGCCGATATTTTCGCGTTTTTCATTAAAATTAGTCAAATGTTGGTCTTGACGACTCGGCCGGTAAATGGGTTAATTTCTGACTTTTACAGGTACCCGTATGTCAAAAATTAATCTGTCAATTTGATTGCAATGGCGTTCAGTTCGACCCCAAGTGTAATTTTTGACACAATTGAGGTGGATTTATATGTGGAAACTTCTAGACATCAAATTTAATCGTGTTTTTACTCCAATTGACACACGGTTTAGGCTTTTACGCAATGGAATGTTTTATGGTGCGTTCACTTTATGTTGAACATGTCTTGTTTAAACAGATGATGAAAACAGATCTAAAAGAATCGGACTTTTTGGTGAAGTGAAATGTCTGCCCTATTTTTGTTTACAATTTGCTGTCAAATTTTGACAGATAAACAGAAATGTGACGAATGACTTTGATGGCGAAACCGACTTAGCGTGCGAAATTGAAACGCTTTCGATAAAGATCGAGTTCCATAAGATTGTTGATAGTTGGGACCTTTGTAGGTGCATCCCTGAATCGTAGTCGCCACCTTAAATAAGAAAGTAGGATTATTGAATTTGAAGAGAGTCGTATTTAATGGAGGATTTGCTTATTGGTATTCTGAAGATTTAGATTTCACCTCATAAGACAAATCATGTCGAGCACAAATTTGAAAGATCTCAAACATTTGAACAGGTTTATTTTTGCGAGTACAAAATGAAAAATCCATTCGTGTCGAATTCCATAATCGGCGCCAGTACAGTGTTATCTTCGTTAAGAAAATCGATAACAATCAAAAACAGGGTCAGGATTTTGTTTCCATTCGATGTGATGTGCCAGAGCCTTGACCGATTGTCAAAGAATTTGCCATTTGCTCGCAATTTCACAGAGGTGAAAATTTCCAATCCAGTTAATCCAAAGAAGAATGATACGAAAAAAAAACTGATTTAAATCAGCTTATCCTTGTTTACGTCGTCTAAAGTATTTCGTTATTTAACAAAGAAACTTCAACCGAACCGAAAAGAAAAAAGGTATTAAACAAAAAAGAAATCTTTTTTCTTACTTGAACAGTATTTCTAGGAAATAATATATTTTCAAGCACGATGCAAACCGTTTGACCGAAATGTTTAAACTGAAAACACTTTTATGTGCGATCCCAAAACTTTTGGGCTAAATTTGAAAATGATGATATTAGTGTGTATCTATGGGTATATTCTGTTGTATGTGTGTATGTGTTACCAAAATATAAAAATATTCATTTTTCGCGCCGACATTATTGGTAGACAAGCGCATACCCCGTCACCGTCGCATCGTCTCGTCTGTCCCTTCAAATCGATCGTCAAAAAGATTACTTTTATACTCCACCACCAAAAAACTGTTCTATATTTTTTGTGTGTTTCGCACTCTTTGGTGGACCAAAACCGTAATGCTGTCTCTGAAGGAAAGAAAAAACTCCTACACTTAAAAACAAATCAGCGGAAGGGGTGATGGGGGGATGTGCCGGTTGATTGGATTTTATTTGTTTCGATTATGGCACTTTTAAGTCAATATACATTGGACATTTCGAAGGGGGTTCATGGGTAATTGCAAATGCAATGCGGCCAGCGGCGACATTGAAGTCATTTATGGAAATTCGCGCATCAACAAACAAAAAATATGTAATTTTTGACCTTTTTTTTTTTGAAAATTAAAGAGGTTTGCGGGAGACGTGAAGATCGTGGAGCTAGAAAGTGTTTCTACTTGGAAAACAAAAATATATTAAAAGGAACACGGTGTCTTATTTATGGTTTGGGGGAAATATCATCAGATCACGCATGGAAACACAGACAGGGTGATAAGGAGGAAAAGATCAGAGCGCAAAAAAAGTGTATATAAGTAAGGTATAAGTATTTATTATTTTTTTTTTTATAAATCAAAATAAAAATCCTATTATTAAATTTTTAACAACAACAAAAAATAAAGGAAACAAGAAGTCGAGATTTTTGCGTTTCCGAAGAAAAGCGGGAAAAATTAGAAAAGCCAAATTTGTTGGGGCCGTGTGCAAATTTTGAATATTTTATTTATCCATCCCTGTTTCGGCGTTTTGAAATGTCCCCTTGCCTTGTGCTACACCCATATAGACATAAAGTTGGACAGTAGATGAGAAGAAATTAATATTTGAGGTGTTATAAAAACAACAACAATGTAGACGACGACAACACTAAGATGTACGATTGGAACGGTTGTTTGTGGAGGATGATCTCGATCTGTTTAGAAGGAACAAAGCTGTCGCAACTGCCTTGATTTTGAATTTAAATACTTAAGCTATTTGTTTATTTGACACAATATTTATTTGTCCGCGTTATTGTACCTACTTGTCATGAAACTACATCGAATGACAGTTTTTTAGATTGAAATTGATTAATTTTTCTCCAAATTAATGAAAATAAATGGAAAATAAAACATTTCGTTGTGTTTTCTGACCATTTTGTAATGATGCCAGAAAAAAAGAATCAGTTAATTCGTTTAAACAAATGGAAGGTGTCAATCATGAAACGAACAATAGTGATGTGATTAAAAATAAGAGTAATGCCAGTTAATAAATAATAAAAATAGAAAACAAACAAAGAAAAAAAAAGAAAATCATTTTGATGAATTTAGCAAAAAAGAAAAACAAATAAAAATGTTGATTTATAATTTTTACAGAGGCACATGCGGTATAGTAACATAAAAGAGTTTTGGTTGTGGCAGTTTAAGTAGAAAAAAAAACAAACTAATCTTGTAGAAACGGATATGCTATTGATTTGTTTATCTTTTTTGTGAGGTTTTTGGATTTTGAAATTTAAATAATCTTGATTTTTCTTAGAATACAAATTTAAATGCAGAACTCAGATAAATTGTATTTTTCATAGTTAAGGAAGTTCAAAAATTGCACGACTGGGCCGTACGTACTTGGTCATGTATGTCCTACTACGTTTACCATGGAGAATTGAATAAGGATTTGAGTATATCAAGATCTTTCAGGCAACTGCACGAGTGCGAAAGAAGATTTGTCCCATAAAATCATTTACGCTCTCAAGTACAGGAGGAGTCATAACACTTTCTGGCAGCGTCGAATTAACAGCAAACTGTGCTGCAAGCAAATTGGCTTTATCTATCGAGCTGACAAAAGAGGTGTCATTGAAGACGAGCGTTGGAACCGACGACGAAGTAGAATTTCGTATATTTTTTGCAAATGACCAAAAATTTTTACTACCTGTGGGACATTGTAGTATTTTTTGCCTTAATTTCTGGTCATGCAAATATTTGGTTCGTCGAATATGAACATTACAGGTCTTTCTAGCTTGTTTGAACTTATTCCGGTTTTCCTCAGTAGGGTTGGCCTTATAACATCGGAAATTTACTTCTCTAACCCTAATAACCTCTTTACAGCTCGAATCAAACCATGAGTTTTCTTTGGGTTTGATAGATTTTACCCTATTCGGGATAAAATTTCTCATTCCACAAAGAATTAAATTTGTGATCATATCTGCACTGGCATCTACGTCACTATCGAGGAAGCATAGTGACCAGTTAAAGTTACTGAAGAAACCGTTGAGACCGTCCCGGTTGGCTTTCTCGTATTGCCAAACGGTTCTCGTTGGTGCTTTCTCTTTAACTGTGTTTTGTTGGCACGAGAAATTCGTAGATATGACACAATGGTCTGATGTGCCTAGAGGCGATAATACACTAATTGAGTATTTATTAGGATCAGAGGTGAGAAACAAGTCTAGGGTGTTGGCGGATTGACCTGCAATGTCCGGTATTCGAGTGGGCTCGTCAACAAGCTTAGTTAGTTGGTTTAACTCAGCGAAGAGCTCAACATACCTTCCTTCGGGTGTTGTCTGGCCTGAAAAGCGAAGCCAACTAGAATTGTGTACATTGAAATCGCCCGCAATGACGATTTCAGTGCAAGGATAGAGGGCAACAATTCTTTGGATGGAGTCGGACAGAGCATCAAATTCGTTAAAAGTTAAATTTCTGTCCAGGTTCGGGCTCCGATAAATAAAACATGAATGAATGATGTGCTTATTGACCGAAAATTTGAACCACATGAAGTTAAAATATGTGTTTGAGCACAAACCATATTGTGGTTGAAGTTGGTACGCAACATCATTTCTTATATAAATGGCGAGTCCATGGTGAGCAAAGAGTAGAGGCTTAGTGCCATATAGGTTAAATTCTGAATGATCAGAATTTTCACCTATTTGTGTTTCACTCAGTGCCAAAACAGCTGGCCTGTATTGCACAGTATGAACGTATGCAGAATAGAAATTCTGTCTAAGCCCACGAATGTTGCTAAAATCCACCCTAAATCTACCACCCATTTAAAATATTCCTAACTTGCAAAAACACAAGTCAGACAATTACCTAAGAAGAACGTTTAAGCACACTTAAACAAATCGAATCACAGTAAAACCTATATCAATGGAAAGGTAATTTCGAGTATGGCGAATATAAGTTTTAACTTTGAACATTGCGTTTAACGCAAATAAAACGCAGTTTAAATTAAGGTACAAATCGCCTATGCTTTACAACGAAGTCACAATTGATTCTTATCTGTATTCTTATTCTGCATCTACGAGTATACTGTGAGTAATATGTAAAAGTTTCACACCGTATAGATGCATGTATTGATCAGTTGGCGTACTCCGTTGTTTCTCTTCTAATAACTGTCAGCCAAATATAGTTTCTGAAAGGACCCTTTGCAATATCGGCATGACACTTTCTCTTTTTTACCCCGTTTACATGAGGTATTCGAGCGAGCTTCAAGCTCGCTTGGCCCCTTTGTATACCTGCGTTGACTTGAAAGGAGCTTCTACCGAACTCGAGTCGAAATTGTTGGTAAAACACCTGGGTCGAAGAGTCGGTCTTGAGGATGTGGACAGTGTTTTTGCACATGTGCGTGTAAATTTATTTATTTGTTTTGATAGCTATGTAAAGTATGTACTAAAATTCATTAAATTTGTACTGTTTTTGTGTAAAATAAATATATTGTTGCCATTCCATTAAATGTAATCTCAACACCATATCAACTCAACTTCAAATGGAGCTCTTAACTCACGTGACGAAACACCTGGCTTGAAAATCCGACCCTAATCCAACTCGAGCTCTCGATTCTGTTTGTAAACGGGGTATTTGTTTCCATATTTGGTTAATTTTAGGGGAGGTACATACTAATGTAACAAGTAGGGGTATTCATGCAAACGCGTAAAACCCAGATAAAGCTTAGAAACCATAGAATTGTATACAATAGTTTGTTTAAAAAAAAATGGTTTATAAGCTGTCTATGGGTTTTATGCGTTTGCATGAATACCCATATTGTCAATATTATGCTGCACTTACACGAATTAATTTTAGTTTCCGTACACACGAATGAACATTGTCAATATTATAGGTTTGTTCCTAAGATTTTTTGGCAGAAATTGTTGGTCTTTAAAATTGTAAAGATTGGAGATGAAATTCTCTCACAGAGAATAACAGCCGAAAAACTTTAGAACGGTTTCTGGGCAAAAATTCTGCCACACAACTTTACACAAATATTCTTTGAATTTTTTGTATACTTTTTTATTCCAACTATAAGCAAACTGAACCGATGACTCGACAACAGTTACTCTATATATCTATATACATACGATATACATACATATATATAAAAGAGAAATGTCGTCCGTTTGTGCACGTATAACTCGAAAATGGATCGTATTAGCGCAAGGAAGGAAAGGACAAAGGACACTGTAGGTAAATCCCGAAAAATATTCAGGAAAATTGGAAATCATGGATCATCCTCTTTTTGGTGCATATCTCGATAACGATTTCTTCGATTTTCGCGATTTAGGGCTTGATGTATTCGTATTGGCTCAAGGAAGGACATAGGACACTGGAGGGAAATCCCGGAAAATTTCCAGGAAAATTGGAAAACAGGGAACATTTAGTTTTTAATGCATAGCTCGAGAACGGTTACTTCAATTTTTAGGATTTAGGGCTTGATAAATTCATATTAAGGAAGTACATAGGAAACTAGAAAAAAAAATCCCGGAAAATTTCCAGAAAAATTGGAATTCCTGGAACATCCGGTTTTTAGTGCATAGCTCGAGAACTTTGATTTTGACGATTTAGGGCTTCATAAATTCGTATTGGCCCCAGGAAGGGCCTGAAAGCATTGGATTTATTGCAATATGTGAAGAAACAAAAACAAATGGAAAACAAACAGGCTAGTCGCTTTACGAAATGGCCAGTTCGCTGCAGATTTCTCCAGACAATTTATTGGCCATGGGCAATGGCGTGATACCAGTGGACTAAGTCACCGGCCTTATTGAGTTTCCACCGAATTTTCGCCACTTTACAAAAACGCCGGGAGAGCTCATAGCGAATGTTTTTCCGAATTCCACTCAAAATTATGTTAACCATGATTGGCTGAGTTCACGAGCGATTTTGGCTGCGAAAAACAAGAATGTCGACCATTTGAATTTCGTCATTCAAAATCAAATCGCCGATGAGTTACATTTATTCAAATCCGTGGACATGATGAATGAAAACGAAGCCACCAACTATACCACGGAATTTTTGAATTCTATGGATGTTCCGGGCTTTTCACCACACAATTTAAAATTAATAGTCGACTCAGTTATAATTTTCTAATAAAGAATTTTAATTGACTGAATTACATGAAACATCATTGTCGATCGTGCTCGGAATTATTATTTTCTTTACATAAATGAATTTAGGCGGAACGAAGTTTGCCGGGTCAGCAAGTTTTTTTATACAATTTACATAAATCTGACATTTCTGCCGAAAGAAATTTCTTGGGCAGAATCACCTGGCAGATTTTTCTAGGGGGGAAATTGTTTTACTCTCTCGTGAGCGCTCTCATCTGACCAAAACTACCAAATTTGTAAAGTGTGGAACAGGAATCATAATGTATGTACCTGGATCCTGGATTTCAATTCGAATTCAATCGTTTCCTTGAATCCGCTCATGTAAACGTATAGTATACGCCATACGAGCCAGTATTGGCTATAGCCAGTTGCAATAGACTAATTTTTTTTTTGTTCCCACACTTAAACTTGAGCAACTTGCTCGTTAGTACAGTAATATACATAACTAACTAAACTTAAATCGTTCTAAAAAAAAATAATTATAATTTCCACCCTCATAAAATTAGGTGAAAACGTTACATTTACCATAAAAATCAAGAACCAAAAAAGTTTAAAAAAAAAATTTGTAGGGAAGGGTGATTTTTTTTTGAGAGGGGGTAGATTGTTGTGCATCAAATGGAACAAATGACTTTAACATAATCTATGCATATGGCAAATGATTTCAAAGTACTTTTTAGTAGTGAATCTAATGAAATTTTAACTAAGTCGATACGGTAAAAAAAGTTATAGTCCTTTTTCTGTAAGTACGACTATACTTTTAGTACGATAAGTTAATTTTACCGAAAACCCTTTAAAATCATAGTACGTTGATAAAACTTGGTATAAATATTCCATTTCTCATAAAAACCAATTATAAGAAGAGGCCATAAAAATATCTTTAGTAAGAGGGTGCCTTTTTGAGGGGAAGGGAAAAGTGTGCGAATTTACTACAACACTTGTGAACAAAATACAATTTTTTAAAGGGTTTTCGGTAATATTTACTTATCGCGCTAAAAATATAGCCATACTTACATACAAAAGATTATAACTGTTTTCCCGGTAGTCGTATCGTCCAAGTTTAAATTTCATTAGATTAACCATTAAAAAGTTTATTGAAATCATGTGCCTATGCATAGTTTGTACCAAGGCCATTTTTTTTTTTGATTTTGATGCACAAAAATCTCCCCCACCAACAAAAAAAAAAACATCCTTCGCTACAAGATATTTTTATAGACTCTTTTGATTCTACATTCTTATGTTAAATGTAACGTTTTCACCAACTTTCATGAATTTTTATATTTTGTATATGTACTATTTTACCTGTACTACGTCAACTGGCTTTCGTTTTTCAAAGACAGATGATGTGAAGCCAGTAGAGAAACAAGTTGCCTCGTTCAGAATTGTATATGAATCGATCTGGATAGCTTTTTTTTACAATTTTATATTTTTCTTTTCACAACTTTTAAGGGGGGCAGGGGTCAAGAAATATCAACGTTTCCAAAATAGGCAACTTTCAAATTCGACTGAAGGATATCTACCATAGATGGATTTCAAAAAACATAGAATTTGATCGACAGGATGAGTTCATGTTTTTCAAAAAACATATTGGTGCGAATTCAGGGTTAATTAAGAGCTCAAAAATCAAATCTAATCTGTTACCGATTTGTCAAGCTATAAACTGTCAAATTATTTTGAAAGATTGCTGCAAAGATGACATATTGAAAAAACATCTAGGAAATCTGAATGTTTTGCTCTGGGAAAAGGTGATTTTAGGGCTTTTGGGTGACATATGGAACGAAATATTCTATGTAGGTGTACGTCAAAATTTAGTTAGTAACTTATCTGTCAAGGTACGAACTGTCAAATTCCATTAAAAGATGGACGATTTTTTGTTTTGATTTATTAACCCACACGACTTTGACACCACAGAATTCTGCGTTGAAGATCGCAAGACTTGACGGGCTTGACAGAATTTGACGTCATTTTGAGCAAACGCGTTGAACGCGTGACTTTTTGTTTTTTATTTTCGTCATGGAAGTAATTACGAAGGAGTTTTAGCAATATTAATAACATTGTGTGTGAAGCCTATAAGATAGGTTATCGTAGTATAAACTGAACGTGCCCAGAAAAAAACTTGAAAGCAGCTTGCTTGACGGTTACTGTATGTTTCCAATTCCAATTAGCTTGCTCTAAACATGCCCGTGTGGCCTCGGGGTAAAAACATAATATACATTTTTAAACAGCTGGCAGTAAATCAGATAAAAATTTGAGTCTGAATAAATATATCACAGGTGTGATTGTAACCAAAGAAAAAATTCCAAAATGGTTAAAACAATAAATTTGTTACATAAAATTTCTTTTTCAAAACTACTAACTGCTGTTGTGAAATTAAAAAAAAAAACTTAGAATCGGTTGCAATATTGCATTATTATATCTATTATATAAAAACGGTTTTAAGTCGAAAAGCATGTAACATCAGGAACCCATTGTTTTCATCCAGTGCTAGTGACTGTGGGACACCCTGTATTCAGTATCCGTGTTGTAATTTCAAATTATAAATATTTACTGAACAAAAAACATAAAACTACTATATCGGACTGAGTGATATTTTTAAAATTGAATTTTCAAATTAAGCTACAAACTATTTAAAAATAGACCAAATATTATGATTTAATCAAGTTTATTTTTTATTTTTTTTTTTCCAGCACGTGAATCAATTCATCTTGAAACAGAAATATACCACAAATATCTGTTAATTGATGCCAATGAGTCAAATGTTAAATATAAAAAATGACTTTTGTTTAAAGAGATGTGTGTGCTATTTAAGTTTTGTTTAATTAACATGCGAACATACATATAGTTTGTTTGGTTTTTGGTTTTTTAGTACCTACTTAGAAGTTCTTATAGTAATTTGAAGTTTATCCATATGATTTTCTGCTGAAAATAGAAATCTATTCTCATAATTTGTGTACGTCATCATTTGATTTAACCAAAACACTTCTGTCTGGAGAATTGGAATATTAGAAAGCTATCGATTATGTTTGTTCTCGTATTTACTTAAATCTTATTATACAGATAAGAGCTCTTGCGTGGGAGTACGGGCAGAATTTTCGCTATCTGATGTTTATCAATTTAAATAAAGACGATGCAAAATATAAAATGTATATTTGTTGGATTGCCGACTGGAAAAATGCCAAGTTTCTGTCAAGTTTGGGAAAGGCCTTAGTATGTTTTCAGTAGGGGAAATCTAGACGTGGAAAACTTGTCAGATACTTGGCAAGGCCTTGCTGGATTTTAATACCAAAAATTTAAACGAGGAAAACTTTTCAAACACTCGTGAGGTCCTAGGTTAGGTTAGGTAAAGTTGAAGTGGCTGCCAGCAAGGAACTGACACACTTAGACCATAAGTTGGTCCGTTGTGATACCACGTGAATCTAGAGAGATTTTCTCCCCACCAGTTGGAGCTTCTAATGAAGCGTACGAGACTACTTATGTCTATGTTTGTCAGATGATTATAATCATTGAAGAAAAAGTCTCCAAGCTGGAGCCTACGTCTTTGGGATAGGGCAGGGCATGTGCAGAGAAGATGAGGAACAGATTCTTCCTCTTCTTCGTCCATACAGCTTCTGCAAAAGTCGTTTGCGAAAACTCGTAGGCGCTATGCGTGCTTGCCTATAAGACAATGCCCGGCTATGACACCAATTACGGAGCTGATATGTAATCTGTTCAAATATATCAAACACTTAGAGCGCCTCAAATCTCGCGTAGGCCAGATCTGTTTTGTCGCCAGGCAAGTGGTTACGTTGTTCCACCTAAGGTTTGTTCTCCTTAAAGCATCTTGCTTCAGCAAAGATTTGTATGTAGCTAAAGGCATACCGATATTTACCTTTTCAGGTAAAACGGGTAGTCTTGTTTCACCTTTGGCGAGTTCATCAGCTTTATAATTACCCGGAATGTCCCGGCACCCAACAAAGGAGAATATTGAGCTGCTGTGTCGTCTCTATAAAAGATGATATACAGTTTAGGGCTGTTATATAGTTTGTAGATACACAGTCGAGAGATGTTATGGCAGCTTGGCTATCTGAGAAGATGCGGATATCAGAATTTGATATCACCTTTTACTTTAGCCAACATAAAACTTCCTTTATCGCCAAAAGTTCCAGCCGTAACACGCTTCAATGGTCTGGAAGACGAAATGAGAGACTTAAATTTAATCTTTCTGAGTACACGCCTCCACCAACCCCATCATCGGCTTTTGAACCGTCACGTCCGTAAAGAAGTGAATCGATCCCAAAAAATGTCACGTCCTCCCATGTGGATCTGGAAGGTATGGCAACTGGAAAATTTGTATCGAAACAGAATTGTAGGATGGTGTAGTCGATTATATTGATCTGTATGAGTTCAGAATAAGCTGAGTGGCCTATTTCATTATCCGTCCACTGTGAAGAGGATTTAAGACGGATTGCGTTACTCGCTGCCGTTTGTTTACTAAATATATCGAGGGGTATCACCTGAAGAAGAGTGTCTAGTGCCGCGGAGGGAGTATAACGAAGTGCTCCACTTATACACATGCAAGCTGATCTCTGGACTTTACTTAGTTTATCGCGGTTAACCGCTTTATCTAGAGCTGTCCACCGTATCCATACTGCCACCCCATATGTTAAAATCGGCCTAATTACAGAGATCTATAGCCAGTGAGCAATACGGGGGAGTCCCCATTTACTTCCAATGGCTTTTGTGCAAGAGAAGAGTGCTACTGTGGCCTTCTTGCCTCTTTCTCCTATATTAGGTTTCCAACTTAACTTTTTATATAAAATAAGACCCAGATATTTAGCTTTGTCGGAGAATGTTAGTGGAATTCCTTTAATGGTGGGAGGATCTATGTGTGGAATTTTATATTTCCTGGAGAAGAGGACAAGTTCAGGTTTTTGGGGCTTGACACCCAGTCCACACCGTTCTGCCCAGTTTATTAGCTTGTTTAAGGCATTCTGTAAGAGATCCTTTAAGACAGTAGGATGCTTACCTGATACGGCGATAGCAACATCGTCCGCATATGCAATCACTCTTTAGCTTTCCGCTTCCAGACTTATCAGCAGTTCGTTTACTACCAATTTCCAGAGCGGGGAAGATAGAACACCGCCTTGCGGCCTACCTCTACTGACTGATCTTTTTGCAGAGAAGTCACACAGTTTTGAATTGATAATTCTGCTTGTCAGCATTTGATTGATCAGTTCACCAAGCGAACCGTCTACCTTCAGACATGAGAGTGCAGATGCGATTGCAGATGTGTCGAAATTGTTAAAAGCGCCTTCTATATCTAGCAAAGCAACCAGTGTATATTCTTTATGGTGGAGGGAATATTCGATGGTGCGTACCAAAATATGAAGTGCCGTTTCCACCGATTTCCCTTTGCATTACGCGTGTTGAGCCTGAGACAAGAGTCTCGTATCAATACTAGCACGTAAATGAATATCAATCAGTCGTTCAAAAGTTTTGAGAAGGAATGATGATAGACGAATAGGTCTGAGATCTTTCGGATTAACATGGTACATGGGAGCATTTAACAACTTTTACATCTCTCAATGAGTTAGGAACATGAGCCAAGTTCAAGCAGCTATTAAAGATTATTTCTAAAATAGATAGCATTATGCATGAGCTCATTTGAAGTTCGGCTGGTATTATATGCCGTCTGGTCCTGGAGAATTGTAAGGTTGGAAGTTGTTGATAGCCCATAGCAATTTTTCCCTTGCTATCAAACCTAGGTGAAAAGTTAGGTTATTATTAGATCTAATGTGATCAGTACTGTTTACTGTTTGGCAGCTACCTGGGAAATGAGTATCTAATAGCAGATTGAGGGATTCCTCGCAAGTATTGGTCCAAGAGCCGTCGGCATTTTTCAAACAGCTGGGCATTACCGGACTAGTTGGGAGGATTTTCCTAAAACTTGATGCTTCGGACGTTTCTTCTACTCTACCACAGAAGGCCCTCCAAGAAGCGCGTTTAGATTTCTTTTTTATATGATTTTAGGGCCTCTTTATACGATTCCTATGTCTGAAACTGCTCTTGTGTTTTTTGCTCTATTGAAGAGCTTCCTTCAGTTCTTTCTGAGAGGCTAAAGCCCTGAAACCTACCAATGTGATTTTCCTTTTCCCCTTATTTGAATAAGTGGGCAGGAGATGGCCATTGACTTGTTCGTGAGATCCTCCCTAGTAGAAAATTTGTTGGACATGTTTCGGTTCCCCATCAGGAATATCTTTTGTATATCAAAAACAAAAGTTTTATAAGCACCATGCAATTTCAGTATCATACGACACTTTTCTCTCTATTTCCTTTGTCTTCTTTTTTCATATCATACTGTTTTCTATGGGTGTCAGGCATTTGTTATGCACAACGGTATGAAATTTATGACTTCGACATTGAATTTTTGTATAGCGATTTAGCCCTGTGGGAAGCGCATTGGACTCACAAGCAGAAGAACGCAGGATCACGTCCTACATAAGGCAATTTTTTTTTGTTTGCCTGATGAGGCAAAAGGGTTCATAATCGCCAAGGTCCTTGTTCTATTCTTTGCTTAACCTTGCAAGCCCCTTGGCAGAATTTATGTAAAACTTTCTAGTGCCTTTTCGAAAACAATTTTGCTTTTCTGCGCTGGTTAAGAGAGAAGAAATAACTGCAGAAGAACTTAATAAATTAAAGTAAGAGTTCGCGCTTGAGGTTTATAGTTCTGTGCCTCAGTAAAAATCAATGGATTCAATAATTTGATTTTAATATGAACTTAAACACAAAATGAATCGAGTCAACTCTCTGAGAGTAAAATATTGTGGAGGATTCCATAATTATTTTTGGATTTTTATTGTTTGATATTTTAAAAGTATCGATGTTTTACTGCAAATTTTACTACCTTCCTACATACATTCGAATATTTCAAAAACCAAAGCAACAATATTTCATTGCCAAATGCATTAAGAAGTCTCTTTTATTTATTACTTTAAATGCAAAACATGTGCAAAAGTTCTCTGCCTTTCGTCAAGCATCATCATAAAGAAAAAAAATAATAGCAACAAGATTTAGAAATACAAATTAGCTAAATCCAAGTGTGCAAAATTGGCACAGGAACCCATTTCCCATCCGGCGGCGGCGGCGAGGAGGCTATACGAATAAGATTTTATGATTTTTTTGCAGAAAGACTCGCAACCTTTCATCCGGAAAATTTGTATAAATTTTTATTTTCTCAAAAACAATATTATTTAACACACATACATACATATGTACATATTATAGCCTGACATATCGTGTGGAACAACAAATTGTCTTAATATTTTTTTTTTTGTTCGATACAAAGAACAAATAAATTTTAGTTTTGACTTGTGGAAAACGAAGGCATAATAGAATCATTATTTTTACCTGTCTAAATTAATTTTTTCTCTGTTGATAATTTATCTGGATGTTTTTATGATCGAAGAAAAGCCTGAAATGACACTAGGAGATTTGTTCTTTTCTTTTTGCCTTTGTAGATGAATTATTAGAAAATTTAAAATAAATTAAATTATAGTTCAACAGTTATTTCGTGATTAAATAATAAGATTCTTTAATATTTGTCTAAATTGAGATTTATCAATGATTAAAATATAGAAACAATTAAAATGTATTATTATTCTTCTCTTATCGTGACCTTTTAATCTTAAGTTTGCCTAATTTGTGGACTTCTGGTCCTTTTTTTGTTGCTTACTTATTTGACGACGGACGTATCTGATGTGACTTAATGTATTTTTACGTTCAGGTTTAAAAGAAAAAGTAAATTAATATTTTTAAGGGATATTTAACAATCATAATGCACTTCAAATATAATACTTCAGAATAAAAACGTTTAAATTAACAATATATTTCGTTATTTTACCGTTATTTTTATAAACAGTGTTCTATTAAAAACAGCCAGTTGCATTCCTCCCCTAAAAATATTCAACCGTAATACTCTTACTTCTAGGAATGCTCATCAGTTTACCCTTGAGCCCAACCTCAGACGTAGAGATTCTTTCTTTAGTCGCACTACAAGAATGTTGAATGCTTTACCCGGCTCTTTTTTCCTTACATTTCAATATTCAAACTTTCAAAACCAATGTGCACCTGTATCTCCTCTTTAAAATTCCCGAAAGATCTCATCGCTCGCACTGTGTATAACCTAGTATTTAAAGGGTATTAAACAAATCTTGAGTGCGTGTTCAATATAAAAAGAAAGTAGTAATTCGATAATATTTTGTTAATTGTAATACAAATATATGTGGAAAAAGTTAAAAATATAACAGTAATTGATTTTTACTTTGATTTTACTTTTGCGTAAGAAAAATTATTCATAAAAATTTCAAATGCAATGACGCAAAACAGCCTAATATTAAGGTTTGAGTATGGTACTACTTAACATTTTTCTAATAATTTCTTAAATTTTCCAAATTTTAAATACTTTTTAACTAATATCATAGTTAACCAATTGTCTTCAAACATTTCAGCTGAACACGTCTTAAAAAGTGACAGCTCGTGCAAGAAATTCACAAACATACCTCATTTTGACATTTATAAATGTCAAAGAGATACATGTATCTAGGCGGGTACTAAAAACATAAAATATCCTACTATAGTAAAAAGTTAAAAGCTAATAGTACAAGAGCCGACAGCAAATTTTGGGAGTGGATGTATAACCAAAATCTGAGTATGAGGGTTTATAGGTGCATATTTTGTGATATCGAAATCAAAAGTCTGGCAGGGTTCAGCCTTTGGCGGGGGTTGAAAACAGAGATTTTCTAATTTTTTAATCAGGGGTAGGTATAATCATTTCAATTTTTTAAATATTCGTTATGATGCTCTGTCATTTTCCCTAAGTCTTCTTGGTGATCCGACTAGTAGAACTCAAGATATAAGAATAACCTTATTTGTTTTTTCTTGGAGCTTTATAAAGCGCAAAAAATCAACAAAACAAAAAAATTTTTTTAAAATTCGTTATGATGCTCTGTCATTTTCCCTAAGTCTTCTTGGTGATCCGACTAGTAGAACTCAAGATATAAGAATAACCTTATTTGTTTTTTCTTGGAGCTTTATAAAACGCAAAAAATCAACAAAACAAAAAAAATTTTTAAAAATTCGTTATGATGCTCTGTCATTTTCCCTAAGTCTTCTTGGTGATCCGACTAGTAGAACTCAAGATATAAGAATAACCTTGTTTGTTTTTTCTTGGAGATTTATAAAACGCAAAAAATCAACAAAACTAAGTCTGCAAAAAAAGTCAATTATGGTTCGTTTAAAAAGCTTATATCTTAAGTTCTACTTGTCGGATCACCAAGATTAAGGTGTTTGTTTAGACTTAGGGAAAATAACAGAGCATCATGATGTATTTTCAAAAAATTGATGGAATTGCTAACACCCCTGATAAGAAATTTAGAAAATCTCTATTTTCAACCCTCCACCCCCGCCAAGGGCTGAACAAAAAACCTTGCAAGACTTTTGAATTCGATATCACAAAATATGCACCTATAAACCCTCATACTCAGCTTTTGGTTATACATCCAATTTTTGGCAGCGTTAATGTCAGAAATTAAGCTAAGCAAAGAAGTGGAACCGCATGCAAAGGCCTTATTATCATCAAATGCTGTAATTTTGCCTTTGAAATTCTGGTTAAAAATAGAATTGATGAAAATCAGAAAAAGCAAGGGACCCAAAACCGAACCTTGGGGAACGCCAATAATATATGTTTTCTATCTGATAAATAAGAATCTAGCCAAATCCATGCATTCCTGCATTTTTTTAATTTTTCCAAAGAATATTATGATCAACTAAATCCAAAGCTTTAGTTAAATCAATGAAGAGTCCAGCTTTAAACAAATTATTGTTTAAGTTTTGATAAATTTCAATACAAAATTTTAGTAAAGCATCTTCAGTTGATCTTAGATTCACTAAAAAAATTATTTTTATTTAGAAACTTCAAAATTCTTTTCAAAAATTTTAGAACAAACCGGTAACAGAGAAATAGGCCTATAATTATTCATAGTGCAAGGGTTTGACTTTTTGTATAGAGGAATGACCTCGGCAATTTTAAGCGAGCTTGGAAAGACACCACCGTATACAATTTTATTAAAAATATGTGAAAGAACGTCCACAATATTGTAAGCTTTCTTTTTAAAGATAAAGCTGGAACAATTATCGCTGGTAACAGAACTTGATTTTTTTAGATTTTTAATGATAAAAAGTAGTTCACGGGCAAAATAGGATCATAAAATAGACTTTCTATACAAACATTGTCATTAATTATTAGCTGTTGTTCTTTTACTAAAATTATAGTCATCTTAAGATAAAAAGGACTATAACTTTGTTTTTTTACATTACTCGTATTACCTTGATTTTAGTCTAATAAGATTCAGCAACAAAAATACCTTGAAATCATGTTGTTTATGCTTAGACTGTACCAAAAAATGTTTGTGCGTTTCACCCAAAACTTCAACCATCTCCCCCTAAAAAATCCCTTGTCCGGTATACAGGGTGTCCAACAGTCACCGGCTCAGAACATTTTAAGTCGATAAACTTAAGAAGTAATTTTTGTCGTTTTCGCTTCATCTTCTACTTGATAACAGTTTTTATGATTGTTGGTCTCCTTTCTTTCAACTGGCTTTAACTTCGCCACTGCAATCGATTCTTGAGTTTTTTTGTATTTAGACAAGAGCAGTTAGATGTTTATATCCGCCCAATAATTTCTTTCTATGCTGACTTTGGTATCATTCAAATTTCGAAACTTGATCGAGTTCATCCATTCTTTAGTACTACGTTTTCATTAGAGTCGAAATTAGGTAATTTCGTAATTTGGCAAAAAAGTGTTTTCATTATCAGATTTGCTCATTTCGTTTTATATCTCATTTAATTTTTAATTTGGAATGGCAGTTAAACGTTTGTTTTTGTTGTTTTCTCTTTGTGTATTGACAGCTTTTTAAAGTTTTTGGAATCGACTGCTGATGGATGGATTTACCTCATTTCGTGCAAATTTAGTTAAAATTAGCTCATTTGAGAATGAGAATTTGTATGGAAAATGAGGTAATTTCGGATCTGATTTGCAAATTTGCAACGAAATTACCTCATTTGGCCAAGTGAAAACGAAGTATAAGGCTGTTAAACTCTTATTTGACCTCGCACTTCCTATTTCAATATAGAATCATCAATCTAGTTTCTGAGTTGTTATTTAGCTAAAATAATAGTCAACAAATTTTCTTTACCAACAACATTAAATAGACAACACATGTGTTTTCAATAACGCATGATCTTTTATATTCGAAAACACAACAAAAAAGAAGATCGACACAAACGATGTACTTTTTTGAATGGTAAATTATTTATCAAAAAAATTACGACACAACAAATTTTATTATTATTATTTAAGTTGACGTAATTTTCTAATTATTGTAACTTAACAATGTGCGACGTAAATATTCTCTATTTAAATTTGTATTTCAACCCAAGCATTCAGTCAGCAGCCAGTACTAATTAATTTTTGCTTTAAGTGAAAACATACTAAATTTTTAGATTTTAAATGACGCAAATGAACTTGTTGAAGAGCTCCAAATAGGATAAGTATGTATAAATAATTATGTTTATTAACAAATTAATTTATTGTCATTGTCGTCAAAATGGTTAAAAAAAAAAAGAATTTAATAATTATTGTCTTAAACCATATAATATCAACTTGATTAAATTTATAGCATACGCATGGCATGGGGTAAAACAAATAAACCTACTAATTTATTAAAACAAAAAGAATATGACAAAACGTGGATCATCAACATTTTTAAGTAATTCGTTTTATTTATTGTTTCTATTTACGAAATCAAGGGACACACACCTAAATGTTTGGAAATCAATCCGAAATCGAAGCCACTAATAAAGCGCCACAGTGGTGGTTAATATGGCAGAATATTACACTGACAATGGAAAATAGAGTGAGGTTAAACATAAACATTCGTATAGTGCGGTTAAAGTACGAATCTCTGAGCTTGACACCTAGTTGACATGAAGAATCTGCGAGTTGTATGGTCTCTGGAATAAAATGCAATAGGATACTAGATTACCCTGAAGTCGTTAAAGGCTAAACAGTCTTCTCCAATGTTGAAGGTTCCGAACTTATTTTAACTTTATTTTTGATTATAATTTGTATGGTGTTGTTTAAGAATAAAGTTGTTTTAAAAATATTAATATTGACAGAAATTGTCATTTCAAACCAACAATCTTTAAAAAATGTTTCTTCCTTAATCTATCTACGCCCTTGAACGTGAAAATGTTTCGCTAAACGAATATAGTCTCTTCTACAAAATATATTGAAAATGTATTCAATGTGGGCATAGTAAATGAAAATATAATTTTGTATGTGATTTTAAAAACAACCCTAATAAACTGGATATAATAATTTTTGTAAAAAAAAAAACAATATTCTAAAATTAGATCAATTTTATTTTGACCTTGTTGACAGGCCGACGAATTAATTTGATTTGCATATGTGTGTTTTAAAATAGAAACAAGCGAATTGAATATAATCTATTTTTTTGTTGTTGTTGTTAATTTTGTAATAAATTCTGAGGCGCGTGCTAGATCAAGGTCTTTTAT